>CM069138.1:66314148-67514148 GCA_035221665.1 Okamejei kenojei
CTAAAAAGTAATAATATTGAAGTTAGAATTGATAGAATTGTTAAACATCAGCAAGTTGTGTTTTGCAAGTCCAACATTATAGGCCCCTCCAATGGTCATGTGGGTCTGTTCATCACTAACTCCAGTTGCCAGACCCAATGAGAAATAAACAATGAATGCCAGCATCTTTCCCATCCTGTGAATGAATAACCAAAATAAAAGCACAACAGCCACAAAATATTTTCCAAGAAAATATTCCTATGGACCTCACCAGTCTGAAGAAGTGTCCCAACCCGAAACATAATCTATCTATGTTCTCCAGAGATGCAACCTGAGCTGCTGAGTTACTGCAGCACTTTGTGTCTTTTTTTGAAAACATTTTTTTTGCAGTTCCTCATGTCTAAATTGTCCAAGAATATGTTGGGGCTTGAAAATCTAGTTTTGCCATATATCTTTGAAAGCCATAACCAAGCGATAACAGATTGTAACTGCTCACTGTCCACCTATAAGCGTGCACTCGGCATTCTCCGTTCCTGCTGCACCCATGGGAAAGGACAACTTCAATGACTGCTGTTAATATTTTCTTATCAAAAGTGTGAACTGAAACGGGATTAGCCTGTTGACTCCATAATTAGTTTAATCCACTATCCATGTACCTGTCCAAATGTTTTTTTTTAAACATTGTGATAGTACCTGCCTCAACTACCTCCTCTGGCAGCTTGTTCCATAAACCCACCTAACCTCTCAAGTTCCTATTAAATCTTTGCCCCCCCACCTTAAATCTCTGTCCTCTTGATTCACCTACTCTGGGGCAAATTATTCTGTGTATTTGCCCAATCTATTCCCATCATGATCTTATACGCCTCTCTCCAAGATCACCCCTCATCCTCTTGCGCTCCAAGGAATATATTCCTAAATTAAGTGAAAAGCAATTTTAATCGTTTCGCCTCGCCAAAAACAATGAACAATTAGCCTAAGGCGACACATCTTCTTAACATTTCAATGTGATGTTTTTCTGGAAAACACATCAAACTTTGTTTACTTCCTGCCTTTAATCCACACACAGTTTTAAAACTAATCCTTAAACAAATCAATGCAATCCTTGTTGCCTACTTGATTCCCACACATCACACTCCCTCCCCCTCTATCTTCAATATTTACACTAATTTGGCAGGGCAGGATATTAGATTAAACTAATTATGGAGTCAACAGGCTAATCCCGTTTCAGTTCACACCTTTGATAAGAAAATATTAACAGCAGTCATTGAAGTTGTCCTTTCCCATGGGTGCAGCAGGAACGGAGAATGCTGAGTGCACTCTTAAAGGTGGACAGTGAGCAGTTACAATCTGTTCTCGCTAGGTTATGGCTTTCAAAGATATATGGCAAAACTAGATTTTCAAGCCTTCTTGGGCTTTTTTATTTTTTATTTTTTTAAATATTAACTGTAGAAAGTGCCATGGAGATAATGGAGACACGAGAAACAGCAGATGCTGCTTTTCAAAATAAGGCACTCAGCTGTGTAAGAAGATACTGCAGACGCTGGTTCAAACCAAAGATAGACACGAAAAGCTGGAGTAACTCAGTGGGTCAGACAGCATCTCTGAAGAAAAGGACTAGGTGACGTTTCGGGTCGAGACCCTTCTTCAGGTCTGACTTTCCACTGACTCTCAGTATGAAGAAAGGTCTTGATCCGAAAAGTCACCTATTCCTTTTCTCCAGGGATGTTGGCTGACTCGCTGAGTTACTCCAGCTTTTATTGTCTATCTTAGGCACTCAACAGGTCAGGCAGCATCTCTGTAGAATATGGATTTTACTTCGGAGTCACGTGAGTGACTACGTGAAGACCCCGTCCAGCACGCATGCGCGACATTAGCGTTCATGCAGTGCACCGCGACGAACGGGAGTTCAAGGCGCTCCCGCTACAAATTGAAAGTCGGGCCGACAGGTAAGTTTTACCGTGGCCGTGTGTCTTTCTCTCTGTGGTCTTGTGTTCCAGGAGAATGAGCAAGGCCCGAGGAAAGAAGTCTGCAGCTCGCCCCCGTTCGTCCTTCGTTGAGGAATGCTCTTTGGAGGGGGGGCAAGAGGCGGCGGTTATAACTACCGAGCCGAGCCCAGCACCGCTAGTGCTGCCTGAGCAGCGGGCTGGAGGTACCTACAGCCGGAACCGGGCGGTAGTGTCCGACGTTTCGGATGAAGATGCCTTACCGCTCGAGAGCACAGGCAGCCGCCTAAGCCGCATGGAACGGCTTATGGAGCAATTGCTCCAGCGAGATCTGCTGAGAGAGCAGCAGCAGCCTCGCCAAGGAGTTCAGGCCACTCCCGCAGTGCCTTTTACGGCACTGGCCATTGCTTCACCTTCTTTTGAAGGCAGCATTGGCGACCAGGTCTGGGCTGGTCAAGAAGAGGGGTCACTGGCTGAAGATTTCGGGAGTACGCAGGGTGTACAGGAACAGGAAGAGCTGCTGGGTGTGGTCAACCGCTACGTGGCCATTCCACAAGCGGGTCGGCCATTAGAGCCGAAACTTGCAGCCAGCATTAACCACCTGTCCTCTAAACCCCTACAAGAACAAGTGGTCAATGAGGCTCTTCAACTATATACAGCCCCAGGAAATTGTACATCTTTGAATGTACCTGCTGTCAATAGCCAAATTTGGGGCAGAACATCAGAAACCTGGAGTTGAAGCTCCAGAAGATCCTTAAATTCCTGACTGCAGGAATAACATCTTATGCTCGGTCCATTGATGGTGCGGACATCTCCACAAATCAGCAAGACACATTAGCTCTGCTGTGCAACCACTCAATATGAGATAAATAATTTGCGAAAGGAGATTATCAAGCCTGCCCTCAACCCTAAATTTGCGGGACTCTGCAAAACACCGGGGTCAGAACCTCCTATTCTGCTCTTTGGGAAAGACCTTCCAAAAAAGGTGAAAGACCTGGAAGAAGAATCCAAGACCTTTGGTCTCCGTGAGGGCAGGTTTTGGGACCGAGCAGACCCAACAAAACCCAGGCGGCAGTTACCCCATGGCGTCCACCAGTCGTCGACCACACTATGGGGACTGGTGAAAGCTCGGGGTCCGCAACCATTCCCCGTAAGCCTTTTTTAGGCCAGGGCCCAGAGCGGACCCCATGGGAAAATGCGCCACCCCCAACAACATCGAGATCAACATCAACCCTCTACAGCCCAGCAGACGCCTCATCACCAGCGAAGAGGCAGAAGAAGCACCAATAACCATGGAGGTAGGTGGGTCTGGTTCCTCTCAGCATATGTGCAGTAGGGGCTCTGTGCTAACAGGGGGGAGATTGCACTTGTTTTTGGATGCATGGGAATCCATCACTAATGACAAGTATATAACTCAGCAGCGTTCATGGCTACAAAATTGACTTTGTCCATAAAGATTTTCCACCAGTTCAGCATATACCAGAAGGTATTCACCCTCTCAGTCAAGGAAAAAAACAAGAGGGTCAAGCTGAACTGATGAGATTACAAGCTAAAGGTGTCATTGAAAGAACAAAACATGAACCTTTGGAATTTGTGTCTAATATTTTCACTAAAATCAAAAAAGATGGTGGACGACGCATCATCATTGACTTAACTACTTTGAACAAGTCTGTCAGGTATATACATTTCAAGATGGATACTTTTGAAACAGCCAGACTATTTGTTTTAGGGGGTACTTTCTAGCAAGCATTGATTTAAAAGATGCCTACTACTCAGTACCCATACACAAGGACCATCGAAAATATTTAAAATTTATCTGGATGAAACAGCTATGGGCAATATAAAGCCTTACCAAATGGGCTAACCTCTGCTCCAAGGTTGTTCACTAAAATCTTAAAACCTGCCTTGGCATTATTGAGGAAACAAAAGCATATAGTCATGGCGTATTTAGACGACATTTTAATAGTTAGGGAAAACCTTGGAGACAGCTATTTTGGCAGTCGCAGCCACCAAACGTTTGTTTGAAAACTTTGGGGTTTGTCATACATCCAGAAAAATCCAATCTTACACCGTCCACTGCCATGGACTATCTTGGATTTACGATAGATACTTTCGCATGATTGTAACTCTGCCGAAGGGGAAAGCATCAGAATTGGCGCTATCATGCAACAAACTCATGAATAAACATCAGCCAACCATACGGGAAGTAGCTAGAGTTATTGGCAAAATAGGTAGCAGCTTTCCCAGCTGTACAATTTGGGCCTTTGCACTATCAAAATTTGCAAGAGCTAAAGTGCATGCACTAAAGCAAAACTCAGGTCACTTTGACCGAGCTATGAGTTTAACTGCTGAATCCATTCCAGAGTTACAATGGTGGGCGAGGAATGTAAGACTCGCTCCAGTCCCATTATGATCACCAACCCAGTATTAACCATTCAAACAGATGCCAGTGCTTTGGGCTGGGGAGCAACTAACATGCAAATCCAGCACAGGGGGCAGATGGAGTAAATTTGAATCATCTTGCCTACAGACACGGGGTATCAACTATTTAGAAATGTTGGGTGCGTTTTATGGGTTAAAAGCATATTCATGTAATACGCATCATGCACATGTCCGGTTGCAACTAGATAATACCACGGTGGGTGGCTTATATCAATCACAGGGTGGTGTAAAGTCGATATCGTGTGACAATTTGGCCAACCTAATCTGGCAATGGTGTGTTGAAAGGCATATTTGGTTATCAGCAACTTACCTTCCAGGTAAGCAAAATACAGTGGCAGACACCAGGTCACGTAGATTTTAATGATAACATCGAATGGATGTTTAAATCCCAAAGTGTTTGCTGAAATTACAAAGCAATATGGCACACCAGATATCGATCTATTTGCATCCAGGCTGAATCACCAGGTACCAACGTATGTCGCTTGGGAACCAGACCCTGAGGCAGCAGCAGTTGATGCATTCTCGCTGCATTGGGGGAAAATGTTATTTTATGCTTTTCCTCCCTTCTGCCTCATCAGTCGGGTATTACGCAAGATTCAATTGGATTCCGCTTCAGGAATCATGATAATACCTGACTGGCCTACACAGCCATGGTTCCCAGTGGCTTTCGACATGGCTGTTGAAACACCGTTGGAATTCCCCAGCAGTCGACAGTTATTAATCCACCCAGTGTCAGGCATTAGTCACCCGTGCCATGACAGAGTCAATCTCCTGGCTTTGCAGATTCTAAAAAGACCTCTACTGGGCCTGGGACTGTCTGAGGACGCCATCAACATGATGACCGCATCTCACCGGGAGTCCACCAGGAGACAATACCTGACCAATATAAGAAAATGGGAACGGTATTGCTCCAAAACAGGAACTACCTACACCACAGCTACAGCCACCAGTGTTGTGGAGTTTCTGCTTGGATTACATCGGGAAGGACTCAGCTACAGCGCCATTAATACAGCCAGGAGTGCGTTGTCAGCTTATTTGGTTCCAGTAGCAGGACAACTGACTTTGGGGTCCCATCCACTAGTGGTCAAAATCATGAGGGGCATTTTTAACACCAATCCCCCTAGGCCTAGGTACACTCAGATCTGGGATGTCAGCATAGTACTGACGTACCTTAGGGGATGGCCACCACCCAGGTCACTTACTCTGGAACAACTTACACTGAAATCAGTCATGCTCATGGCTCTAGTGTCAGCTCAAAGGGTAGTCCCTCCACCTTCTGAGGCTGGACAGCATGACAGAGTCATTGGACTGTATCACATTTCACATTCAGGGGCTGGTCAAACAATCTAGACCAGGTACCACGCCTCCAGTAATGGAGTTCCGGGCATATTCACCTGACCCACGGTTGTGTGCCAAGACCCATCTCGCCAACTACATAGACACAACATATAACTTAAGAGGGAGAGAAAAAGCCTTATGGATAAGCCACAAGAAGCCTCATGGTCAGGTGACGAGCCAAACCATTTCAAGGTGGCTCAAGCAGGTGCTTAAAGTCCGCGGAATCGATACTAATGTGTACAAATCTCATTCCACCAGGGCTGCATCTACGTCGGCGGCTAGGCAAATGGATGTGCCTATGGACCATATTCTGGCCAGAGCAGGATGGTCCTCGGAAAGAACTTTCCAAAGGTTTTATAAAGCCGCTGGCGGAGCCTGCTACATTTGCAGACAGAATTTTAGAGTCTGCAGATAATATTTAATTTAAGCCCGGGGGAGCTCTCTGTTTTTTGTTGTTATTAATAAACCTTTTTTGTTCACAAACAGGTTATTGTTGATTGTATAACATGCTTCCTCCCTCTAAGGTCTTCCTGGCAGTGAGTGAAGCATGAGCTGGTACACGGTTCGGATTCACAGAGCTTTGAAGTCTTCACGTAGTCACTCACGTGACTCCGAAGTAAAATAGTAAGATTAAATGAGAACTTACCAGTTCGAAGTTTGATCTGTATTTTATGAGGAGTTACGATGAGGGATTACGTGCCCTCCGCTCCCACCCTCTATTATACAGATCAACTGGTAATTAAGTTCTTATTTTTTCTTTACTATATTTATTTCAATTGTTGTGTTTTTCTGTGAATCCACACCGCTGCTTTGAAGAAATGTCGCGCATGCGTGCTGGACGGGGTCTTCACGTAATCCCTCATCGTAACTCCTCATAAAATACAGATCAAACTTCGAACTGGTAAGTTCTCATTTAATCTTACTATTAGTGACGTTTCAGGTCGAGACCCTTCTTCCAACTGATGAAGACCACAGGAATATATTCTTGAGAAGTGTTAATTTCAACATCTGGAGTAATTTTACGCATACTTTCAATTTGAATTTTAGTTTTACTGATGCACCACGGGAATAGGCCCTTTGATCCATCGAGTCCATTTTGACCCATCGAGTCCATGCCGACCATTACTCTCTCGTACACACTAGTTCTATATTATCCCACTTTTGCACCCACTCCCTACACACTAGTGACAATTTTATTGAGGTCAATTATCCTAGAAACCCAGGATCTTTGAGATGTGAGAGGAAACCGGAGTACCTGGAAGAAACCCATGCAGTCACAGGGAAAACGTGCAGTCTCCATACAGACAGCACCCGAGATTAGGATCGAACCCAGGTCTCTGGTGCAGTGATGCAGCAACTCTACCATCTGTGCCACTGTGCTGCCCAAAAATATATGTAATTTAATTAATGTGTGTAAGATACATTCCAAACACATACACAGTAGTTGTTGTGATCCATCATTTCTATTCTCCAGGTAGCATAAGAAAGTCATCTAAAAAATGACAAAACTCAATCATTAAAGCAATTTGACACTTGAATGTATGTGACTTTACCAATTACACTAGTTTCGCAATGGTGGAGGGTGTTGCATTTAACAGGTTAATGCACAATAACAATAGATATGGGGACTGCAAAACCCGATTTAAAATTATCATCTATATGATAGAAAAAAATTATCTGCTCAAAGATGATTTTAAAGTTTGTGATTTAAAAGAAAAATATCGTGCATATTTCCCCATGCAGTTGTCAGGAAGTTCAGGACTCCACTGTCACATTCTGGGAATGCACTGATCCCAGTTCATATAATAGGTCCCCCCTTTGCAACAGTCATTGCAACAATGCGCCAGAGCTGGATTCCTCTTGTCCAGCAGTGAAGTCCCAACTTCCAGCAACTGTCCTGCATTTGTCTGCATCAGCTTTGGCAGTCTGGACATTGTGCAGAATCAGTGAGGGGAAATCAACTCAAGATTTTCCGTGGGAGGTCCAGGCTGTGGGGTGTTCATGGAGCTGCATATAGTGGCCACATCCTGGACCAATCCATGCACAAGAAAATAAATGTGGGAAACAGAATCCCATGTACACTCATGGTGACAGCTTTCCCAATATCTAATAAATCTTCTTGCTTGACTTCCACAGTTTTATAACTGGCACTCTGAGTTCTCTTCCCTTTCCTCCTCAGTGAAGCTGAGGAAGGTCTACGCTTTCCAGCAAGCACTTTTCTGGGCTTTCCCTTCCTCCAGATCCCACAGCTGTGCTCTCCTGCTTGTAGTTTGGCCACCCACAGGGTATACTCTGATGAATCAACGCCAATAGTTCATTGGTGCTTTATTGTCACGTGCAAATACACAGTGAAATTCATGTCTTACAAACAGTCCAGTGGAGTATTGCCATACCTCAGTACAACCCACCGATTAGTAAAGTGTACATGTAACAGTAAACAGTGTACATGTAATAGTAAACAGTCCACATGCAAGTGGTGCTATGTTTTGGCGCCATTTATAGTTGCTCTAGCTGTTATGAGTGGTACCCGTCCAAGGGAAGCCTCAGGCAGCTGTGGGCCACCAGCTGTCATCTTCCTTGGACTCGTGGATCGACCTCCTTGGGACGTGTGCCATTCCTCATTTGTGCCCCGGGGGTGCCTCCAGCAGCCGACCTTGAGGGTGTGGTAGACCAGAGCCTGGTCCCTCTCCCACCAGACATGTCCCTCACCTGTCACGTCTGCCAATAACACCGGCTCCTTCCTCCCAGTCTATGGACTTCGGGGATGAGCAGGAGCTGCTCGGCTGCTTCCCCCCTACCATTCATGGCCCACCAGATCTTGTGTAGGAAGGAATTGCAGATGCTGGTTTACTGGTAACTCAGCGGGACAGGCAGCATCTCTGGGGATGCTGTCTGTCTGAAGAAGGGTCTCGACCCCGAAACATCACCCATTCCTTCTCTCCAGGGATGCTGCCTGTCCTGCTGAGTTACTCCAGCATTTTGTGTCTATCACCAGATCTTGTGTTTGGCCGTGTGGGGTGTTCTGTGGCCAGCCCGCAGGCTTGCCACCAACAGACTGCAGCCTGCTGGGAGTTTTTGTTGAGCGGCCCGCTGGGACTGCTGGAACCCTGCACGATGCCAGTGATGGAGTGTGCGATGAAGCATCCACACACAGGATTTTCCTTCAAAGATATCCCCACCACCCGTCACCCACGACGTGATGATTAACACCAGACTGACAACCGCCAAATCCATTCAGTTGCCTGCATCAGCAGGTCACCAAACAACAGAAACATTGCCATAAGAAAATAACTGCTATGGATATCAAATATCATTCTACCCAGGCAGCAGTTCACAGAACAGCAGTCACAGAGTGCCCATGGCATCGGGACTGCACAAACGTCCACCATAATTTGGACCTGGTGCTCTAATTAAGGTTGTCTGGTCATCGTCACATTGCCGTCTGTGGGTGCTTGCTGCAGTCAAAATTTGCTGTTTATTTCTGATGTTGCAAAGGTAAGTACAGTTGAATTAGCTGGAAAGCATTAAGCGGAGTTCTAAAATAGATGTTAAGATGTTATATTAAGGCAAATCATATTAGGTTTAGGTTTATTGTTGACACGTGTACTGAGGTACAGTGAAAAGCTTTGTTTTACATACTATATAACAGATCAGATATATAGTACCACACACAGTCACAAGCTGTTCAAACTAAAGTACAATAGATAGAGCAAAAGGGAAGATTCAGAATGCAGCATATATTCCTTAGCATCGTAGCGCATAATAGTGCATCACTTCCTTAAACAAAGTTCAATGTCCTCAATAGGGTAGAGGTGAATCAAGCACTACCCCTACGTTATAGAAAGACCTTTCACAAGCCTGATAATGGAGGAGAAGAAGCTGTTCCTGAGTCTGGCAGTGTGTGCTTTCAAGCTTCTGTTGGCTGCTGATTTGTTGGCTGCTTTTCTGAGGCAGCGTGAAGGGTAGATGTAATCCATGGTGGGAAGTCTGATTTATGGTTACATCACAGCATGTTTGATATTTGGTTTGATATTTGATATTTGGTATTTGGTCACAGTGTTAGTGATCAGATAGCACCAATAAGGAACAATGGCTTTTCTCCTGAGGATGGACATGGCACCGTGTATAAACTCACACTTTTGTGATCACAGATGAATGGGTAGCCGAATCCTGGGATCTTCCTGACACTCTGGCACATTCTCCATTCAACCAGCAGGGAGCAACCCTCCTATATATTAGCTGCTGAAATAATTGCAAAACTAGATACAACCAGGGACAAAAACAAGCTGCTGGAAGAACAATATCACAATCGCCACACGCACTTACAAAGGTTTTATACATATTTCAATATGTTTAAATCTGAAAAGTTATACTGAATTTTTTTTTAAACTAATAAAAGGAAACCAGGTTGAGATCAATTTGCTTCTGGCTGAGAAAATGTTATTAATGTTAATGTTCTTCTTTAAAATGTTTTCCTTTTAATAATAAGTGAGAACAATTAAAAAAAAACGAGTTGAATTGAATATTTGAACTAAATGTGATTTTACAGTTATTCATGACACTGGGTTTATCAAAGTAAAATAGATATATTCATGTTACATACCAACTGCAAATACTGGCAAAGGTGACAAGGTTGACAATTTTTAATTCAAATGATTTTCCTAATGAAAACAAAACTGTACCAGGTTAATGCTGAATTTGATATGGCAATTAGAAAAAAATGTATACTTTGAATAATAACAAATGGAGATTTTTTAAAGGATTTCATTATATACATTTCAGTGAACAAATAATGAAAATATTCTTTGCTCAGAATGTTTCCTGGCTTTTGACCTTGCAATGCTTTTCAACTGTGCACGGTATCCAGTGGAAAATAGCCTGGTTTGGAAGCTTGAATGTGCATTTAATATGTACACTTCTGTTCTGTCAATCTGTACCTGTCAGTGGTACAGACTGATCAGTATTCCTGACAACTGATGGATGTTAGTCTTATAGCAAAAGTAAACAGTGTATCAGGAAATCTGGCTGTCTAGGGGATATTGCATTTCTAGGTCACTGACTTTGAAGATTTAATGCAAATGCAACAATAACAGTACTGCAGGTTTTGGCTTTTGCTGATATTTTTTTCTAACAGCTTTGAAAACTTCCAGGAAAATCATGCAAAATGGCACAGGTTTTTTACTGCACAGTATTCATCAGAATTGACTTTCTTCTGCTCGAGTACCATCAAATGTAAACCTAGTGGTGCTTTCATAAGTGAGTGGATGGATGATCATATCAGCACTTCTCTGTTCATTCATAGTGACCTATCACGATCATCTCTGTTCACCATAGCTACCTTTCTGGGTGTAACACTGCAGAAAATAATATAATGGTCCAGATATCGCTGGCCTGAGCATGCTATTTGCAAACACCACCAGAGATTATCCCAAGCCTCGTTGAGATGCAGAGCCCTGGCTTGGTTGCCCACTGAAACCTGAGTCGTGGAATGGATTCCAAAAGTACACTGGGAAAGACCACTCCAAAGGCTTTGCTGATTGGCAATGGCTTTCATAATTCATAATATTTGAATATTTAAAAACTATTAAAGATCTATTTTTTCCTAAAGATAGATTGCTGAAAGCACTACTAAATAAGCAAAAGCATGAAATAAATTGAAATTCACTAATGATAGGAATATATCTTATTTATTCCTTTTTCTGTATGATCCTCTCCGGACTAAAGATGGTTGTATATTCTGCGCACAGGGTTCAGCAGCCAAATACCCAGCGTAAATGTTGGGAGATCTTATCAAGATTAATTTCCCTCCGTTGGACTCTATGACGTCCCATTCACCAAGAAGTTCCAAGTACAAAATGGTGGTGGACAATTAAAGCAAAAGGATGGGGCTCTGAGGCCACCATCTTCCTCAACAATGGGGCTTTGAGGCCATAATCTTCCTCAACAATCACAGGGGCTAGCACATGAGTGACAAAGCATCTGAAACCTCCTTGTCCAAAGAGCTGAGCAGATGACTAGCTTGACTTCGTCCTGAGCTTCCTGTCGTCACAGATGACAGTCTTTTATTAGGTCAATTAATTTCTTCTCTATAGAAAGAAACAAATGCACCGGATACTACCAAGGCTTTGGGACCAGAAAATACCCTAGAACAAGTTTGTAAGCTTGCATTTGGAGTGTTGTGTTCAGTTTCGGTCAGCCAGCTACAGGAAGGATGTTGTTAAACTGGAAAGACTGCAGAGAAGATTTACAAGCATGTTGCTAGGACTTGAGGGCCTGAGCTACAGGGAGAGGTTGGGGAGAGATTTTATTCCTCAGGGTGCAGGAGCCTAGGGGTGATCTTAAAGAGCTGTTTAAGATCATGGGGATAGACAGGGTAATTGCACACTTTTACTGGTTCCCCAGAGTAGGGGAATCATGAACCAGATGACTTTGGTTTAAGATGAGAAAGAAAATATTTAATAGAGACCTGAAGGGAAACCATTTAATAGGGTGGTAGACACATGGAACAAGCTACCAGAGGAGATAATTGATCAGCTTCTATAACAACATTTAAAAGACATTTTGACTGGTACATGAATTGGAAAGATTTAGAGGGATACGAACCAAACATGGGGAAATGGAACTAGTGTAGATGGGGCACTTTGGTCGGCCTAGACAAGTTGGGCCAAAGGGCCTATTTGCATGCTGTATGACTCTGTGTACTAGAGCTAGTTGCACCTGTCAATGTACCTTTTGCACCTCCACAACAGTGGCATCTTCCCAAAAATGTGAAAAATGGCTCACTTATTTCAAGTCTTATTACTGGCAACTTAGGGCGGAAGATTGCAACCTTCACGTGGTCCGTCCTGTTTCAACGAATGCAATCAACCTGGCATGCACAATCAAATAAGATCAAATAAAACAAGTTGTCCCACAACTTCAGGCTGTGTACGCCATACGCAAGAAGAAGACTGGCAACTAGCTGCACCTCAGTAATGAACAAATGGTAGAAGATGTTGCTGACGGGGGTTATCATTAATTCACCAATACTCTGCTCATTGCCATCGAGATAGGTTGCAGAGATCCAAGAAGGTCAAGTTCCTTCTCAAGGGCAATTTGGGGCAGAGAATACGTTCTGGCTCTGCCACCTATATCTATATACAGTAAACTGTACAGTAGGTTTCAATGGCTCAGTAATGCATGATCCTCAATGCAATTGAAGTCACACCATATTTATGCCAAATTGTCTTGATCGAGCATAAAATGTTGGCTTACACTATTTGAGTAAAACTTACCGAATAGTGAAAGGCCTGGATAGAGTGGATGTGGACAGGATGTTTCCATTAGTGGGAGAGTCTAGGACCAGAGACCATAGCCTCAGAATAAAAGGACGTACCTTTAGAAAGGAGATGAAGAGGAATTTCTTCAGTCAGAGCGGGAATTCATTGCCACAGACGGGCAAATGGCCTAATTGTGCCCCTGTAACATGAACTTATGGGCCTTGCTGCGTCTGCAGTGTAATAGTAATCGGTGCACATTTTAAACGTTACTTTCATAAATAATGTGCTAAAAGCTGTTGCAAAAATACCCACAGATTACCTTTAAGTTCTGTTGTTAATAAAGTGCTTGTAGATCAGGATTTCACTTACATCAGCAATTTCACTGTCTCCTGCATGTTGGTTTGGCGAGCAGTGTGTATTCATGTCAGCAGTCTACAGACACATTCCTCTGCCTACCCTCGAACTGTGCAGTGGGATGCCTGGAATATCACTCAGAACTGCGGTTTGCACTAAAGCGCTGAAATAGCAACCAACTGAGGAATGCCTACAAATATCAGAGCGATAACAATGCTTTGAACTGCATGAGACACTATAGCTGGGCCCTTCAGTTCAGGTACATTTAAAAGATCGCACCATATGGATCAACGGAAAACAGCAATACTCCTGCTCAATATTTGTTCTCCAGTCAAAACCATTGAAACAAATTAATTTGTGGAAATGCTGGAAACTTTAATGCAAAGCAAACTGTTGGAGGAACTCAACAGGTCAGGCAGCATCTGTGGAGGAAAATAGACAGATAACGTTTTGGACCGGGACCCTTCTTGGAAACTTGCCATATACAAATTAGCTGCCAAATTCAGCTGCATAACGCTTCAAAATTAATTCTGTGTTAAGGACTGGAATAACGTACTGTGCATTCTGAATAACGTAGGTTGAGCACAGTGGTGCAGCGATAGAAACCCAGGTTCGATCCTGACTACTGTGACGCTGTCTGTGCAGAGGTTGTACGTTCTCCCTGTGACTACTTGGGTTTTTTTCAGGTGCTCCAGGCTCCTCCCGCATTCCAAAGGTGTGCAGGTATGTAGGTTAATTGGCTTCTGTAAAGTGTAAAGTCTAGGATGTGAAAGCAGGATAAACATAGAACTAATGTACGGAGTGATCGATAGCCGGTGAACTCGGTGGGCCGAAGGGACTGTTTCCATGCTGTATCCTTAAACTAAACGACACATTGCAGAATGAAAAAAATAATGTTGATATGTAGGTCATTCCTGTGAAACAGTTAAGTTGTAACTTCTGTTAATGGCTCCTCATTAACCCACAGCACTCCTAGGTTTTCAGTTCTATCAATTTGTAGCGGTGGTTCTGTATATATGTGCCTGCAGCTGAGGTTGAATTTGCGTAGTGTTTGAATTCCAGCAGGGTGATTCAGCCAAGTTGCTTTGCTGCATTAATCACTGGTCCTTTCACTCCCACAATCTCCTTCTGTCTTCTGAAGATGTAATGAAACTACTGGCTCATGGACTCGATTATGTGTGGAGAAGGTAACAATTCTCCTTCATCATCCATGTGGCACAACTATTTCCTCTGGATAATTTCTGTTCACCACCTCGCTCTCCTGAGTTAGGTAATTTGAAAATCTCCTTCTGTTCAGAGAGGAACTTGCTTCTTTGGAGCCAGATGATTTTGCCATAATTGGTATAATCATTCATACGGACCAATTGTTTTGCATTTTCTGTTGAATGAGACCATTACGTAACTACATAATTATCTGCCTGACCTGCTGCTGCATGTTCACTTATTAACTATGAATGTGATTAATTAATGCATCATTATTGATAATATGCATTATTACTGCTACAAATTACAAACTGCTGCCTTGGGTGCTCATTATCAGAGACCAAACAATGTCCATTGAGGTACATGGATATTTTGCAAGGAAATTATTATTTAAGTCAATGTGCTTATTGTTGGCCTGGGAGCCTACCGTTCACTTTATGTCTCCTACAAAATAATCTTTTTGCCCAAAGGCTGCTGTAAGTGCTTTTCTGAAGGTAAAACATATTGAAGTGTAACTGCTTGAAACTCGGTCGTGTAACAGAAACATCCTTTCCACTAATGACTTAAATTACTTTCAAGGGAAAATAGTTTTAAGTAAATTATCCATGAAATCTAAATGTACAGTACAAATATAGAGCAACCAAGGTCATTTTACGGCACACGGCTTTCAGTAGACATCCTGTTAATGAAAATGCTTAATTTTATGCTGCATTTATATTAATTCACGGAGCAGTTTGGCATTAGAGCCAGAGGGTCCTCTTGCTTTGAAATCCACCTTGTTTATTTACACAGGCCAATACTTTGAACCTGTGATTTGTAACTTTGCTTCCTGGCAGGCAGCGCTTCCTGTCCACAATGGCTGGATTGTTGCACCACTGACCCAGATTGTTGCAGGGCCAACTTGCCTAGTCTGCCAGCAGCCAGTAAACCTAGTAGCCTCTCTCTCCCTCTCTCTGCATTGCTGCCTGAGGAAGAATTACCTCCAGAGATGTTAATGCAATCGTGTAGGAAGGAACTGCAGATGCTGGTTCAAACCGAAGATAAGCACAAAATGCTGGAGTAACTCAGTGGGATAGGCAGCATCTCTGGAGAGAAGGAATGGGTGACGTTTCGGGACGAGACCCTTATTCGGTCTGAAGAAGGAACGGGTGACGTTTCGGTCGAGACCCTTCTACAGCCTGAAGAAGGGTCTCGACCGGAAACATCACCAAATCCTTCTCTCCAGAGATGCTGCCTGTTCCGCTGAGTTGCTCCAGCATAGATGCAATCCATCTTTTTTCAGTTCAGTTTAGCACATGTACAGGTAACAGATCATTTAATTTAGCCTACGTTATTCTTAGCAAATTCAACACTGTCACCAACTGTCAGACACTGCAAAATAACTCTGCATTAAAGGAACTCTTTGTCTTTCACTATCTAATTCTTCATCATTTTTATTGTTCATTCTTTTTAGTATCTTTTGACTTTGTAGCAGAGGGCATGGGTTTGGAAGGTTACAGAAATATTATCACCATGTAGGATGGGACCAGTTTCTATTCCCATTGAATGATGACCACTGTTCCAAGCTGTATCTGAGCAATGGCCTGCAGGCCAATGATCTCTGGATGCCGCATCCTAAAGGGCCTGTCCCACTTGGCCGTCATTTGCTCCTCATTTACGCGTCATATGTAAAATAGGTTGATGCGTCGTTACGCGTGACATCGCGCGCAAATCACGTGTCATCATGCCGTCTGGTGCACGTGACATCATTAGAATACCCTGCGGTGCACGGCGATGCATGGTTACGCACGGTGACGTAACCATGCATCACCACGCGATACACGTGAGATATCGGGACGCAGTATGTGATGCCATTGCATCAGCATGCGTACGCAGTACGTCACGCGGGTGCGTGCGAGGATTTCGTAAGGGCCTGTCCTACTTGGCTGTCACATGCGCCTCATTTATGCGTTATATGTAAAATAGGTCAATGCGTTGTGAAACACGGGTAGCGTGTGGGTAATGCGGGACGGGCGCATGGAGAAGTGTGGAGGAGTGTGGAGTTGCGTCCTGTACGAAATCCTCGTGCGCCACCCGCATGACGTATCACGTACGCACAATGATGCATTGGCGTTGCACGCTGCGTCCCGATATCTCACGTGTATCGCGTGGTAGACAATAGACAATAAGTGCAGGAGTAGGCCATTTGGCCCTTCGGGCAAGCACCGCCATTCAATGTGATCATGGCTGATCATCCACAATCAGTGCCCCGTTCCTGCCTTCTCCCCATATCCCCTGACTCCGCTATTTTTCAGAGCCCTATCTAGCTCTCTCTTGAAAGCATCCAGAAAACCTGCCTCCACCACCCTCTGAGGCAGAGAATTCCACAGACTCGCCACTCTCTGGAGAAGAAGTGTTTCCTCATCTCCGTTCTAAATGGCTTCCTCCTTATTCTTAATCTGTGGCCCCTGATTCTGGGCTCCCCCAACATCGGGAACATGTTTCCTGCCTCTAGTGTGCCCAAGCCCTTAACAATCTTATATGTTTCAATGAGATCCCCTCTCATCCTTCTAAACTCCAGAGTGTACAAGCCCAGCTGCTCCATTCTCTCAGCATATGACAATCCCGCCATCCCGGGAATTAACCTTGTAAACCTATGCTGCACTCCCTCAATAGCAAGAATGTCCTTCCTCAAATTAGGGGACCAAAACCGCACACAATACTCCAGGTGTGGTCTCACTAGGGCTCTGTACAACAGCAGAAGGACCTCTTTGCTCCTATATTCGATTCCTCTTGTTATATAGGACAACATGCCATTCGCTTTCTTCAGTGCCTGCTGTACCTGCATGCTTACTTTCATAGACTGATTTAGATAGTAATCTGCCTACCTGTTTTTGCCTACCTCACATTTATCCGCATTAAACTTCATCTGCCATGCATCTGCCCACTACCCCAACCTGTCCAAGTCACCCTGCATTATCATAGCACCCTCCTCACAGTTCACACTGCCACCCAGCTTTGTGTCATGTGAAAATTTGCTAATGTTACTTTGAATGCCTTCATCCAATTCATTGATGTATATTGTAAGTAACTGCGGTCCCAGCACCGAGCCTTGCGGTACCCCACTATTCACTGCCTGCCATTCTGAAAGGGACCCGTTAATCCCTACTCTTTGTTTGCTGTCTGCCAACCACTTCTCTATCCAAGTCAGCACTCTACCCCGAATGCCATGTGCTCTAATTTTGCCCACTAATCTCCTATGTGGGACCTTTTCAAATGCTTTCTGAAAGTCCAGGTACACTACATCCACTGGCTCTCCCTTGTCAATTTTCCTAGTTACATCTTCAAAAAATTCCAGAAGATTAGTCAAGCATGATTTCCCCTTCGTAAATCGACGCTGACTCGGACCGATCCTGTTACTGCTATCCAAATATGCGGCTATCTCATCTTTTATAATTGACCACCACCGATGTCAGGCTAACTGGTCTATAA
The DNA here is from genome assembly GCA_035221665.1 of Okamejei kenojei. Classification (NCBI taxonomy): domain Eukaryota; kingdom Metazoa; phylum Chordata; class Chondrichthyes; order Rajiformes; family Rajidae; genus Okamejei; species Okamejei kenojei. Next base: position 66,332,138 of record CM069138.1, read on the forward strand.
TTCTCCATTTTCTCTCTCCCGTTTTTCTTAAAAAATGGGATAACATTAGCTACCCTCCAATCCACAGGAACTGATCCTGAGTCTATAGAACACCTGCCTGTCCCGCTGTGTTAAGGGCCTGTCCCGCTGTGTTAAGGGCCTGTCCCACCAACATGCGACTGCATGCGGTGAGCGCGACCTACCGTGGTCGCTTGAGCCGCACAGCCTCGCGTGGCCGGTCCCACTCCGATCGCCGGAGCCGTATGGAGTTGTGCGGAGCTGGTCCCGACATCGCGCGGGGCTCTGAAAAACTGACCGTGTTCAAAATCCAGCACAGCAACGGCCGACAGGCCCGCAGCCGCATCGAGGATGTGCGCAATGTCATGACACCATACCCAGCATCTGGACGTCGTACGCAGCGCGTGGCGTTGTGCGATGATGTCACCACCCGGCGTGCCGTTGCGTGATGGCGTCACCACCAGACGGCGTGCAACGTCCAAATTCACTTGGCCCGCCTCCTGTTCAGCTGATTGGTGAGTATGATGTCGGGACCAGCCCCGCACAACTCCATACGCCTCCGCGGTTTGAATTGGAACCGGCCCCGCGAGGCCGTACGGCTCAAGCGACCACGGTAGGTTGCGCTCACCGCATTCAGTCGCATGCTGGTAGGACAGGCCCTTTACTCCAGCATTTTGTGTCCATCTTCAAGAGTAATTGGCTGATGAACTTTGCATTTTACTGGCTATAAAAAAGTTGATTAATCACAAACAATCTTATCAGGTGTGCAGTAAAGCTCAAATCTCCAACCTATACATTCATTTGGATTAACAGAGTCAATTTACATTTGAAATGTCTGTGTAAATCTCTTTAGGATTTCAAATGACATTCAAATGTGACAGGGAGTTGGAACACCTCAACCCTCATGAACGGAATGGGCATCCTCTGATCAAACTCAAAGGCTCTTTATTCTGTTGTTCCCAACCTGATCCTGTGCAACAATGATTAATAAAGATTTATTAAGAAAATAAATATGAACCGTGTCTGGGTGATGTTTAAAAGATGAAGTTGAGCAATATTTCAAAAATCTCCTCTTCTCAGTTGTGTTATGAATCAAGAGTCCCAGCTGTAGAACAATAACATTCTTAGCTGCTGCAGCCTTACAGGACCATTAACATAATAACATACACATAAATATACAAAAAAATCAATAATACAATAAATCAGTAAATCAATTATAATAGGTAATTATACGAAAACAGTGCAAAAAGATACAATGTTCTGGAGTAACTCAGTGGGTCAAGCATCACTGGACAACATGAATAGGTGACGTTTTGAGCTGGGACACTGCTCCAGAGATGTTGCTTGACCCGATTAATTCGTCCAGCATCTTGTTGCATTTTGAGTTAACCAGCATCTGCAGTTTCTTTGTTTCTCCATAATAGTGTAAAACCTAAACCAAATCCATAGTGGATGGTTGCTGAGTTTGCGTTATGGTTAGAATTATGCAGTGTCCAAGATCCTGATGGTTGCTGTGGAAAAGCTGTTCTTGAACCAAGAGGTCATGGTTTTCAAGTTCCTGTATATTCTTTCCAGCTGAACGCTCAGCTGTAGTCAATGAACAACAGCCTGACGTTTGCGTTCTCATTGTCCAAGTGGTCCAGTGCAGAGTGCAGAGCCAGCAAGATCACATCCCTTGTTGTTCTGTTGTGGTGGAAGGCGAATTACAGTCGATCTAGATCCTTACTGAGGCAGGATTTGATATGCATCGTAACCAACCTCTCAAAACACTTTATCACCATAGGGGGATAAGGTTTGAAATAAATTACATTTGAATAAAATTTTTATTAAAGCTTTCAACACAGTATTCCTAGTTATTGATTTTGCAAATTAATCTTTTTCTTTGGCACTTGAAGTAGAATTTGGCAAAGGATGAAAAATGGTTGGATAACAAAAATAAGGACCAAGATTCAAAGGTAAGTGCATAGATGTTTCTATATGAATTGTACTGAACATACAGGTTAAAAAACCTGATATTTATGCTCACTCTAGTGACTTCATCACACCCAAGCAACATTTGCTGCTGTTTCTTCACCTCACTTAAGTACCTGATAGAATACAATGAGTCAAATGGTAGCACCATGAAATCATCTGCACAAACCAGTTTAAAAATTGCAGTTTTATATTTAAGTACAAAAGATTGTTTGTTTATGTGAGAAATGTTGAATAGCATTCTTAATGGAGGTATTGGAAACGTTGTCACTGTTCCAATTGCTCCAATGGTTAGATTGAGAAACTTGTTCAATACAAAATGCATTATCCCTCAAGTATACAGTAATCCTTAAATGCTGGTTGCCATTGTGTTTGGTTTAAGTGTGCTTATCTCGAAAGGATGAACAAAGGCAGCTTCATTCTTTGACAATTTAGTTGAACAACATTTCCTTAAAAATGCAATGATTTCTTTCAGCCTTTCAACCTTAAATCTTCTTTTGTTTGTGCTAATCCTCTGGGTATTTTAATTCCGCTTGTAAACTCATTGGGGTAAATGCTTCCTTGGGCAGCTTGGGTAATGAGTCAGAATAATTTCAGCCAGTAATTGTACACAAGACAACAAGCAAACAAGGCACAAGAAATTACAGGTTCAGGCAATAGTCGTCATCTTACATCTGACTTCCTGGATCTGTTTTCTCTGTGGAAAAGTAGGCTATGGGGTGATCTCATTGAAGCTGTCAGGATCATAAAGGGAATAGACAAAACTGATCTGGGCAAACTATTCACTATGGTAAAGGGTTCAAGTATCAAGATATATAGTAACAAGATATAATGTAAAGGTTTGGAACTTAGAAAAAGGAAGGGTTGGGTCATATTTTTACAAAATCACGTTGTGGGAAAAAATACTAATAAGATTGCCAAGGTTAACAGTGCAATTGGCAATTTCCAAATATAGAATTAAGAAATGAGAAATGAAATGAGTTAGCTATGAGATTGGGGGTTACACAAAAAGCTGGAGAAACTCAGCGGGTGCAGCAGCATCTAAGGAGCGAAGGAGATAGGCGACGTTTCGGGTCGAGACCCTATGAGATTGTTGGTATAATAATTTCTTCAGGCCCTGAATAGGTTCTTAGAAACTATTTTAGAAAACAATGGAAAAAATGAACTGGAATTTTCATGCTTCCAGTGTTTCATAGAAACATAGAAAATAGGTGCAGGAGGAGGCCATTCGGCCCTTCGAGCCAGCACCGCCATTCATTGTGATCATGGCTGATCGTCCGCTATCAATAACCCGTGCCTGCCTTCTACCCATATCCCTTGACTCCACTGGCCCCTAGAGCTCTATCCAACTCTCTCTTAAATCCATCCAGTGATTTGGCCTCCACTGCCCTCTGTGGCAGGGAATTCCATAAACTCACAACTCTCTGGGTAAAAAAGTTTTTTCTCACCTCGGTCTTAAATGACCTCCCCTTTATTCTAAGACTGTGGCCGCTGGTTCCGGAATCACCCAACATTGGGAACATTTTTCCTGCATCTAGCTTGTCCAGTCCTTTTATAATTTTATATGTTTCTATAAGATCCCCCCTCATCCTTCTAAACTCCAGTGAATACAAGCCTAGTTTTTTCAATCTTTCCTCATATGACAGTCCCGCCATCCCAGGGATCAATCTCGTGAACCTACGCTGCACTGCCTCAATCACAAGGATGTCCTTCCTCAAATTAGGAGTCCAAAACTGTACATAATACTCCAGGTGTGGTCTCACCGGAGCCCTATACAACTGCAGAAGAACCTCTTTACTCCTATAGTGAAATCCTCTTGTTATGAAGGCCAACATTCCATTAGCTTTCTTCACTGCCTGCTGTACCTGCACGGCAACTTTCAGTGACTGGTGTACAAGGACACCCAGGTCTCACTGTACCTCCCCCTTACCTAACCTAACCCCATTGAGATAATAATCTGCCCCCTTGTTTTTGCCGCCAAAGTGGAAACCTCACATTTATCTATATTATACTGCATCTGCCACGCATCTGCCCACTCACTCAACCTGTCCAGGTCCCCCTGCAACGTCCTAACATCCTCTTCACAGTTCACACTGCCACCCAGCTTTGTGTCATCTGCAAACTTGCTAGTGTTGCTCCTAATTCCCTCTTCCAAATCATTAATATATATGGTAAACAGTTGCGGCCCCAACACCGAGCCTTGCGGCACTCCACTCGCCACTGTGAGTTTCCTTGAAGGATTGGTACATTATTTAATTTCCTCGTGTTATTATCATTATAAGCCTGCACTGACCGTGTCCTTGGCCCTTGCCTTTTCATTGCATGAGTTCAAACAGTGATCTCAGACGTAGCAGTTCCAGTTAGCGGCTGGGATGGAAGGAACTCATTATCCACAAATGGTGGAAGGCATGATGGAACATGGAGGACAGCGGTAAGCCTAATTTTTCATTATGACTTTTAATTCATGTCATAGGAGCAAAAGTAGGGCATTCGGCCCATTGAGTCTACTTTGCCATTCATCATGGCTAATTTATCTTTCCTTCTCAACCCCATTCTCCTGCCTTCACCCCACAACCTCTGATACCCTTACTAATCAACTGTCAATCTCCGTCTTAAAAATACTCAATGAGTTGGCCTCCAAAGCCGTCTGTGGCAATGAATTCCGCAAATTTGTCACGCCCTGACGAAATAAATTCGTCCTCATCTCCTTTCAAAAGGTGTGTCCTTTTATTCTGAGGCTATTCCCTCTGGTTCTAGACTCCCCCAATATGTAGAAAACTCTCTCTGCATCCACTCTATCCAGGCCTTCCATTATTCGTTAAGTTTCAATGAGGTCCTCACACAAAGGACAAAAGGACAAAGGACAAAGGACATTTATTGTCACACACACCAATTGGTGTAGTGAAATTTGTCTTGCCATGCAGCACATAGATAAAGATAAGACATAACATTAAAGGATTTAACATAAAACATTAAACAAACATCCCCCCACAATGGTTCCCATTATGAGGGAAGGCACAAAGTCCAGGCCCCATCCCCAGTTCACCCATAGTCAGGCCTATTGAGGCCCCCACAGTTGCTGCTATGGGGACCGATGTTCCAGGCCCTTCTTCGCCGGGTGATGGTGCTCCCGCGGCGGGAGAACCCTCTCAGCGGCTCGGGGTGCCTGTAACGGCCGCTTCCTTGCTGGAGACCGCGGCTTCCGACGCCAACAGGCCACGCTGGATGGAGCTCCACAACTGGCAATCTCGTCGAGAGATCCCAGGCTCCCGATTTAAATTTCAGCGCCGCCGCCCGCGGCCGGCCGCCCCGCAGCTCCGCGATGTTCACCTGCAGTCTTCAGCTCACCGGAGCTCCAGCGCGGCGACCCAGGCAAGGTATCGCCCGCTCCGCTCCACGATGGTGTTCCAGCGCTGTGCTGCTGCCGAAGCCGTGGTTCTGGGCGGTCCCCCCCAGGAAACGCCGCTCCAGGCCCGCTGGTAGGCCGCGAGGACGGGTCGACGGTGCAGCCCGGAGAAAAGCTGCCTCTCCGACCAGGTAGGGACCCTAGAAAGCAGTTTCCCCCTTCCCCTCCCCCACCCCCACATAAAAAAGGCTAGGACTCCGAGAATCAGAAAAACTCAACTAACTGAAAACAAAAAAAAGAGAGAAAATACGGAAAGCTGCAGGCTGGGCAGCAATACCCGTACAGGACGGCGCCCCCCCGAATATAGGTTTCACACATATAAATTCCAGCGAGTACAGGTCCAGTGTCGTCAAACACTCATCATATGTTAACCCAGTCATTGGGGGATCATTCTCGTAAACCTCCTCTGGACTCTCTCCTGTGCTAGCATATCCCTCCTCAGATATACGGCCCAAAACTGCTTACAATGCTCCAAATTATGGACAAGATGGAGAGCAAATGGGAGATGTCCCAGTTACACATTGAGGTCCAGTGAAGAGTTAATGGAAGGTTGTCAAATTTGAATTCAATATTAAGACCTAAACGCTGCCTAATTCCATCCTTCCCATAATGCAAGATCCACTTCACCACTTGCAAACTGTCACTGTGTGCATTCTGTCACCTCAGCCTTCCTTTCAGCAAAAGGCAGAAGCCACTCAACTGGAGTTTTGACCTCTGACAAGCAAGCTCAGCTTGCTCCATAAATCATCCAGTTAATGCAACCACTGCTCTGGAAACCATTGTTCCGAATGACTTTTGAGGGTGATTAAACACTCCAGCACTCGTACCCCAACCTATTATCAGCACTGCCCCAGTGGAAAGGCTTTGGCTTGGCAGAGCACAAATCAGTTTACTTTAGATTTTAGACATTTTAAAGATACAGTGTGGAAACAGGCCCTCAGGCCCATCAACTCAACGCCAACCAACAATCACCCCATACACTATTCTACAGAGACAATTTTAACCAAAACCAATTATCCTACAAGCCTGAACGTCTTTGGAGTGTGGGTGGAAACCAAAGTTCCTGGAGAAAACCCACGCAGTCACAGGGAGAATGTATAAACTCTGCAGACAGCAACCATAGTCAGGATTGAACCCAGGTCTCTGGCACTATAAGGCAGCAACTCTACCGCTGCGCCACTGTGCTGCCCATAGGCTCTTGTTTTAATACCTCTGAATGGAGTCAGATACATCTGATCTTCTGGTTATTTCCAGATAGCCAGCCGTTGGCATAGGGATGGAATATGGTGGGCACGGTTGGCTGCTGCTATGTATATGCATTATATTGACCATAGAAACATAAACAAATAGGAATGAGTAGGCCATTCAATACAGCTGATCTTTTATACTAACACCGTATTCCTGCATCCTCTACATCCCCCTTCTGTGTCTGGATATCTGTCCATCTCCTGGTTAAATATATTCAATGATTTGGTCCACAGCAGTTTGCTATGGTCAAGAATTCCTTCGGCTCAACTTCCCATTGAACACATTTCTGCTTATCTCAGCCATAAATGTCTCGCCCCATAACCTAAGGAGAGGCCCACAGGAGCCGTTGGAAGAGGAGGAGGGGGAGGAGCGACACCCGACCGGTAAGCTATAAAATCTAGCGCGGGGCTTGTTTTTACCCAAATCCATAACATTCCATTTGGAGAAGTGGGTTTTTTTGAGGAAGCCGCTGATTGGTGGAAGAGGACCCGAGGAAGCAGCTGATTGGGTGCAACCCCGGGTTTACAATTTTACATTTCTGCCTTCTGGGAGTTAGGGATTCTGGGAGTTAGGGATTCTGGGAGTTAGGGACTCTGGAGTTAGGGATTCTGGGAGTTAGGGATTCAGTATTTAGTAGTAAAGTTTAAAGGATAAGTTTTTGTGTTTTTTTTAATATTTAATACAGAGTAATTTGGGAGTAAGGTATGGCAGTAGAGATTGGCCCCGTGGTTTGTTCAGCCTGCAACATGTGGGAGATCAGGGAGATGGTCGGTGTCCCTGGTGACTACGTTTGCAGGAAGTGTGTCCAGCTGCAGCTCCTGGCAGACCGCATTGAACGATTGGAACTGCGGCTGGATTCATACTGGAGCATCCACGATGCGGAGAAAGTCGTGGATAGCACGTACAGTGAGTTGGTCACACCGCAGGCAAAAGGTAAGAGGACAAAAAGGGAACGGGTGGCCAATAGCCAGCAAAGCAGTAGGCAGGTAGTGCAGGAGTCCCCTGCGGTCATCTCCCTCCTAAACAGGTATACCATTTTGGATACTGTTGAGGGAGATGGCTCATCAGGGGAATGCAGCAGCAGCCAAGTTCATGGCACCATGGGTGGCTCTGCAGCACATGAGGGGGAAAAAAGAGGGGAAGGGCAATAGTAATAGGGGATTCAATTGTCAGGGGAATAGATAGGCGTTTCTGCGGCCGCAAACGAGACTCCAGGATGGTATGTTGCCTCCCTGGTGCAAAGGTCAGGGATGTCACTGAACGGCTGCAGAACATTCTGGAGGGGGAGGGTGAACAGCCAGTTGTCGTGGTACATGTTGGCACCAACGATATAGGTAAAAAAAGGGATGAGGTCCTACAAGGTGAATTTAGGGAGCTAGGAGATAAACTTTAAAGTAGGACCTCAAAGGTAGTAATCTCTGGATTACTACCAGTACCACGGGCCAGTCAGAGTAGAAATAGGAGGATATTGCAAATTAATACGTGGCTTGAAAAGTGGTGCACCATGGGTGGCTCTGCAGCACATGAGGGGGGAAAAAAGAGGGGAAGGGCAATAGTAATAGGGGATTCAATTGTCAGGGAATAGATAGGCGTTTCTGCGGCCGCAAACGAGACTCCAGGATGGTATGTTGCCTCCCTGGTGCAAAGGTCAGGGATGTCACTGAACGGCTGCAGAACATTCTGGAGGGGGAGGGTGAACAGCCAGTTGTCGTGGTACATGTTGGCACCAACGATATAGGTTAAAAAAAGGGATGAGGTCCTACAAGGTGAATTTAGGGAGCTAGGAGATAAACTTAAAAGTAGGACCTCAAAGGTAGTAATCTCTGGATTACTACCAGTACCACGGGCCAGTCAGAGTAGAAATAGGAGGATATTGCAAATTAATACGTGGCTTGAAAAGTGGTGCAAGGGGGAGGGATTCAAATTTTTAGGGCACTGGGACCAGTTCTGGGGGAGGTGGGACCGGTACAAACAGGACGGTTTGCACCTGGAATGGAATGGAACCAATGTTCTTGGGGGAGTGTTTGCTAGTGCTGTCGGGGAGGATTTAAACTAATGTGGCAGGGGGATGGGAGCATGAGCAGAGAGATAGAGGGGTGTAAAATGAGGGTAGAAGCATTAGGTAGCAAGGTGAAAAGTAAAAGTGGCAGGCAGACAAAACCAGGGCAAAAATCAAAAAGGGCCACTTTTCAGCAAAATTGTATAAGGGGTAAGTGCGTTGTAAAGACAAGCCTGAAGGCTTTGTATCTCAATGCAAGGAGTATTCATAATAAGGTGGACGAGTGGAACGTGCAAATAGATATTAATGATTATGATATAGTTGGGATCACGGAGACATGGCTCCAGGGTGACGTAGGCTGGGAGCTGAACATCCAGGGATATTCAATATTCAGGAGGGATAGAGAGAAAGGAAAAGGAGGTGGGGTAGCGTTGCTGGTTAGAGAGGAGATTAACGCAATGGAAAGGAAGGACATTAGCTTGGAGGATGTGGAATCGGTATGGGTAGAGCTACAAAACACTAAGGGGCAGAAAACGCTGGTGGGTGTTGTGTACAGGCCACCTAACAGTAGCAGAGAAGTTGGGGATGGTATCAAACAGGAAATTAGAAATGCGTGCGACAAAGGCAAAACAGTTATAATGGGTGACTTCAATCTACATATAGATTGGGTTAATCAAATTGGCAGGGGTGCTGAGGAAGAGGATTTTTTGGAATGTATGCGGGATAGTTATCTAAATCAACATGTAGAGGAACCAACGAGAGAGCAGGCTATTTTAGACTGGGTTATGAGTAATGAGGAAGGGGTAGTTAGCCGTCTTGTTGTACGTGCCCCCTTGGGCAAGAATGACCATAATATGGTTGAGTTCTTCATTAGGATGGAGAGTGACATTGTTAATTCAGAAACAATGGTTCTGAACTTAAAGAAAGGTAACTTTGAGGGTATGAGACGTGAATTGGCCAAGATTGACTGGCAATTAATTCTAAAAGGGTTGACGGTGGATATACAATGGAAGACATTTAAAGACTGCATGGATGAACTACAAAAATTGTTCATCCCAGTTTGGCAAAAGAATAAATCGGGGAAGGTAGTGCATCCGTGGATAACAAGGGAAATCAGGGATAGTATCAAAGCAAAGGATGATGCGTACAAAGTAGCCAGAAATAGCAGCATACCAGAGGACTGGAATTCAGAGACCAGCAGAGGAGGACAAAGGGCTTAATTAGGAAAGGAAAAATAGATTATGAAAGAAAACTGGCAGGGAACATAAAAACTGACTGCAAAAGTTTTTATAGATATGTGAAGAGAAAGAGGTTAGTTAAAACAAATGTAGGTTCCTTGCAGTCAGAAACAGTTGAGTTGATCATGGGGATCAAGGATATGGCGGACCAATTGAATAACTACTTTGGTTCCGTCTTCACTAAGGAAGACATAAATAATCTGCCGGAAATAGCAGGGGACTGTGGGTCAATGAAGGAATTGAGTGAAATCCAGGTCAGTCGGGAAGTGGTGTTGGGTAAATTGAATAGATTAAAGGCCGATAAATCCCCAGGGCCAGATAGGCTGCATCCCAGAGTACTTAAGGAAGTAGCTCAGGAAATAGTAGATGCATTAGTGATAATCTTTCAAAACTCTTTAGATTCTGGAGTAGTTCCTGAGGATTGGCGGGTAGCAAATGTAACCCCTCTTTTTAAGAAGGGAGGGAGAAGAGAAAACGGGGAATTACAGACCAGTTAGTCTAACATCGGTAGTGGGGAAACTGCTAGAGTCAGTTATTAAAGATGGGATAGCAGCACATTTGGAAAGTGGTGAAATCATTGGACAAAGTCAGCATGGATTTACGAAAGGTAAATCATGTCTGACGAATCTTGTGGAATTTTTCGAGGATGTAACTAGTAGCGTGGATAAGGGAGAACCAGTGGATGTGGTATATCTGGACTTCCAGAAGGCTTTCGACAAGGTCCCACATAAGAGATTAGTATACAAACTTAAAGCATACGCTATTAGGGGTTCAGTATTGATGTGGATAGAGAACTGGCTGGCAAACAGGAAGCAAAGCGTAGGAGTAAACGGGTCCTTTTCACAATGGCAGGCAGTGACTAGTGGGGTACCGCAGGGCTCAGTGCTGGGACCCCAGCTATTTACAATATATATTAATGATCTGGATGAGGGAATTGAAGGCAATATCTCCAAGTTTGCGGATGACACTAAGCTGGGGGGCAGTGTTATCTGTGAGGAGGATGCTAGGAAACTGCAAGGTGACTTGGATAGGCTGGGTGAGTGGGCAAATGTTTGGCAGATGCAGTATAATGTGGATAAATGTGAGGTTTATCCACTTTGGTGGCAAAAACAGGAAAGCAGACTATTATTTAAATGGTGGCCGATTAGGAAAAGGGGAGATGCAGCGAGACCTGGGTGTCATGGTACACCAGTCATTGAAAGTAGGCATGCAGGTGCAGCAGGCAGTGAAAAAAGCGAATGGTATGTTAGCTTTCATAGCAAAAGGATTTGAGTACAGGAGCAGGGAGGTTCTACTTCAGTTGTACAGGGTCTTGGTGAGACCACACCTGGAGTATTGCGTACAGTTTTGGTCTCCAAATCTGAGGAAGGACATTATTGCCATAGAGGGAGTGCAGAGAAGGTTCACCAGACTGATTCCTGGGATGTCAGGACTGTCTTATGAAGAAAGACTGGATAGACTCGGTTTATACTCTCTGGAATTTAGGAGATTGAGAGGGGATCTTATAGAAACGTACAAAATTCTTAAGGGGTTGGACAGGCTAGATGCAGGAAGATTGTTCCCGATGTTGGGGAAGTCCAGGACAAGGGGTCACAGCTTAAGGATAAGGGGGAAATCCTTTAAGACCGAGATGAGAAAGACTTTTTTCACACAGAGAGTGGTGAGTCTCTGGAACTCTCTGCCACAGGGGGTAGTTGAGGCCAGTTCATTGGCTATATTTAAGAGTGAGTTGGATGTGGCCCTTGTGGCTAAGGGGATCAGAGGGTATGGAGAGAAGGCAGGTACGGGATACTGAGTTGGATGATCAGCCATGATCATATTGAATGGCGGTGCAGGCTCGAAGGGCTGAATGGCCTACTCCTGCACCTAATTTCTATGTTTCTATGTTTCTATAACCCCTGGTTTGAGATTCCGCTTCCCCCTAATCTACATCATCAGCCAGCAGAAATATCCTCCCCATGTACAGACAGCTGAACCCAGATGGAAGTGTATATGTTTGAACATTGAGTACTTCTTGGGTTTAAAAACCTTTGCTATTCTGTTAACGTTCTGGGTTATTTGATTAAACCTTCATGGACATGTGGGTGTAATTCATTATCCAGTAAAGATGGAGGGTATGCAAAGCTTTGTAGTCGATATTCTCCCTGCTTTCTGTCCAAGGAGAAAAGGAAAAACACAAAGTGGTTGAGGAACTCAGGAGGTCAAGCAGCATCTGGGGAGGGAATGGACATTTGCGAGGTTTACTGCTCCTGACTGGAAGGGACATGGAAATTATTCATCACTGTGACCTTAAAAGCCACAAGCAGGGTTGTCTTGGTCAATGTCTGTGCAAACCTGCGGCCATTCCAAAAGAAAATATGTTGGAAAGGTGGACTATATGGATCTCTCGCACGGAAATGAGATTAGTTTATCTTGACATAATTTTCCACACAAACATTGCGAGCCAAAGGGCCTGATCTTGTGCTGTACTGGTCTATGACTGCTCTTGGAGTTTGTTGACAAGCTGGAACACCCTGACCTGATATCTTTGGTCCCCTCATCCTCCTCCTCATTATATTAACTATGGCCTAGGTTGGAAGGGCTGATACTAAATCAGCATAGCAAAAGTTCCGGCATCACCGTCAAACCACTTTGCTTATTTCTGCCATGTCTGTGCTTCCCAATTTAATACGTTTTCTTCCTTTATTGTCACTGACTGACCGCAGAATTAAAACGTTGAGAAAAATAGCTTCAAAACCATATGTTTTAAAGTCAAGCGTTTTATGAAGCAAAGCAGGGAAACATTCTAAAAGTAATATTAAGATCTATTATGCAGTTGGACATTTTGTTGATACAGAAATTGGAGCTTAAATTGGCAATCCCACTCAGGAAGACCATAAATACTGAGGCTGGCACAAGCAATGGAAAACCTGAATACTGCTGCAAGAAAAGGTGAATGTTGGGGAGAATATAAAATAATTCATTCAGGATTACTTTTCTGACAAGGGATTAGATATAATATACCTATTAAAAACATTAGTGCAATGATCTTCCAAGCAATGTTATTTTTCTGGTTGAATACAAATATTCAATAAAAACACAGCATTACTCTCGAACCATGCTAGTGCACGGGTGATCGCTGGTTGGTGTGGACTCGGTAGGCCAAAGGGCATGTTTCCATGCTGCATCTCTAGTCTAATTAGTCTAACTGAAATGAATGGGGGAAAATGTATGTGGAATGCTAAGCAGAAAATTTGAATTATGCCGTCATAATTAAAATAACTTGGCAGACACGGAGAGAAGGACTTAGTGCTATTCATCCCAATGAAATCAGTGAATTGGTTTCAGAAAATTAGGCTCATTCTACACTGCCACTCCCATCCTCCTACCCCCCCCCCCCCCCCCCCCCCACCCCACATCGCTAGGTGACATTTTGGGCTGGGACCCTTCTTCAGTAGTTGGTATAATAGCACTAACGTCTCTCCAAGTGTCCGAAGAAGAGTCTCAACCAAAAATTGGCACCTATCCATGTTCTCCAGAGATGCTGTCTGACCCGCTGAGTTACTCCAGCACTTTGTGTCTTTTTTGTAAATCAGCATCTGCATTTCCTTGTGACAACTCTTCAACATCTCCTTGGCATAAAAACAACCACCAAACTCCTTGTTTCGGCTGCAGGACCCTAAAGATTCATGCAAACACAGTCTTTTCAATGAATGAGACAGGATTTTAATGCTTCCAAATATTGATGTTGGAAACTGAATACTCAAGTATTCAATATTGTCGACAGAATGTATGCATTCAGTACAGCTCGAGATGCATTCTCAGCCACATAGGATCAGGTAACAGAGAAACATACCTGAATCTTGTTGACAGTATTTACACATGCAAAGAGGACACCCAAGTCCTTTTGTGATATGCTTGCTTAAAATCTGTTTGATTTAACAGAGTTAGGGTGACCTTTAACTTAATTGCAATCTTAATACAATATTTCCTGATTTCATTTTTGACTGACACTCAAATTGACAGGAGAGAGGCTGAAAGACCCTATCACATTCTTGTTACTGATTACCTCATTTGGCACCAGATGAAATTAATGAATGAGTTGATCCATAGTATTTTACATTCTTCACTCTTGTTGAAATAAAATGGTCAGTGTGCCTCAAGATGAGAAAATAAAGTAGACAGCATCTAGTTACATAATTCTTGCTCCTTTTTACACATCCAGGTAAGCAATATCTGAAGTATAACTTCTTTGAGAATTCACTTCTGGTGTTCTTTATGTTGCTAGTTTAATTCATCAGACCACAATATGTCACAACTGATTCAATGGCATATTTCCCAGGAAGCCAGCTGTACCGACAACCTTTCTCTAAAAAATAGCAAATTAATGTCACTAATATTATTTTGCAAACATCATTCCACATGCAATATGGATTTAGCTTCCATTTTAGCATCAATCTGTCATCTGTTTTAGAGAGCCCCACATAAAAATAATCCAGGCTCACTTTGTACCTTTCTTCTTGACAATGACCTCTAAATGTATTCCAGGAAAGATTTCTCTTGAGATAAAGGATGGCTTTCATGTTTCAGTGTGATGCAAGGGAGCATACGCTTTGAGGAAATGCTGAAGGAGTTCATGCTACATGAGGGGCATGCATATATATACACAGCCTGTTTCTTTGTATTGATTTGATTCCAGCATTGTAAATTCTTTAGGTTTAGCATTGATCTAACCTTGCTGGTGATTTCATACTCATGTAACAGAACTATTAGTGCAAATCGGTCTTCACTTGAAAATTTAAAGTGCACCTCCTGCGTCTAATGTTTAGTGGACAGCATTAAATTGATTGAGATCAATAGAAGCAAGCGTTAGTTTGGAAATACAGGAGGCAGTTCATTCTATAATTCACATTTAACACCAACTAAGAAAGACATGTCTATAATTGTCTATACAGAGTGTGTACGTTCTCCCCGTGACCTGCTTGGGTTTTCTCTGAGATCTTCGGTTTTCTCCCACACCACAAAGATGTACAGGTTTGTAGGTTAATTGGCTTGGTTAATGATTTTTTTTTTAAATGTCCCTAGTGGGTGTAGGATAGTGTTTATATGTGGGGTTTGCTGTTTCTGCATTGTATCTCTAAACTAAACTAAACTAAATTATGTATTGCTGTAATCTACTGAAGGCACTTAGCTGCCTAGAAAGAATTAAATAATTGTTACAGCACAGGAGGCTGTTCAATTTCATCATCAAATAGTTTTATTTGACCAAGGCTCTCAAATATTTATCGAAACACTTTTGAAAGCACGGATCAACTGTTTCCCCCACTCTTGCAGGCAGTATGTTACAGATCATCACTCTTTGTATAAAATCAATTGCCCCTCACATTCCCATCTTTTATCCCTCACTTTGATTTGGTGCCCCTACCCCCCAAGTCTTCAATCCACTCATCAATGGGAAGAGCATTGCTCCGTGTGCCTTATCTAAAACCATTCTGAACTCACACACTGCCATCAAATTTACTTTCCACTTTCTTTGCCCACAAGCACCAATTCCAAAATTTAAGAAAACCTCTATCAAAATTTCACATCCGCCCTAAAATGAACTCCATTGACTTACCTGAAAGTCACCATGCAATTGCAAATTCCTTACAGCTTCTATCAAAGCAAAGGTATTTGATTAGGTCAGAAGAATTGACTGGTTGAAAAGTGTGTTTCAATTTTTATTAATACTATTAATTGAAATCAGCCATTCAAAAGCAAATGAGAAATGATTGACTTTTTATCCGATAGAAATGGAATTAAATATATAATGCATAAATGATCAAGAAAGGATTATCATAGGAATTTAGAGTCAAATCCATGACATTATGCTGGAACTACCACTGGGCAGTTATTCTACGTTTTATGGATGCATTTATTTCACCTTCCTAATGCTTACGCATGGGCAGCACGGTGGCACAGCAGGTAGAGCTGCTGTCTCACATTGCCAGAGACCCGGGTTTGATCCTGTCCTAGGGTGTTATCCATGTGGAGTTTGCACATTCTCCCCGTGACTGAGAGGGTATCCTCTGGGTGCTTTGGTTTCCTCCCTAACCCCAAAGATGTGTGAGTTTGTAGGTTAATTAGTTTATAAATAGCTCCAAGCTTGTAGGGAGTGGTGAAAGGGATATAACATTGAATTAGTGTGAAAGATTATCTGACGGTCAGAATGGACGGTGGCCGAAGGGCCTTATTTTCATGCTGTATCTTTCAATCGAACAAGCTTCCTTTTTCTTTATGACTAAATTGACAACTTCTCTCACCTTGTTATCCTTTTCCCTCCTCTTTACTGGAACATGCGAGTCCAGAACTGATCAGCTGGCCCTTAAACAACTTCCACATGTGAGATGTAGACTTACCCAATAACAGCTGTTCCCAATTTCCTCTTCTTAGCTCATGCCTAATAATGTTGTAATTTGCCCTCCTCCAATTTAGTACTTTCCCCAAGATCCAGATCTATCCTTATTCATAACTATCCTAAAACTTAAGGAGTCGTGATGACTGATCCCAAAATTCTCTTTCACAGAAATGCCAGTTACCTGCCTAGGCTCATTTCACAATACAAGGCCAAGTGTAGTCCTTCCTTGAGCTGGACTACATACTGTATCAGGAAACCCTCTCGGATGCATCACATGAGGGAAATTGTCAACTTCAAAAAACTTCACAACCAATGAAAGACACAAAGTGCTGGAGGAACTGAATGGGTCCTGCAGCATCTCAGGAGAACATGGATAGATGATATTTAGGGTTGGGACACTTCTACATCCAAAGATCGGTCCCAACTCAAAACATCACCTATCCATGTTCTTCAGAGATGCTGCCTGACCGATTGAGTTACTCCATCACTTTTTTTTTGTAAACCAACATCTACAAAACCTTGTGTTTACAACCAATGAAGTATGTTTCAGGGAATACGTCACATTTATATATCGTTGTTTTATAGTTGAAATATTGAAGCACAGTCACCAATTTGTATGTCTCCAGCATTATGACCAACGCAACAATGATCAAAAGAAGGCACAAACCCAACGTCACTTATGCATGTCCGCCAAGGAATTTACCTGAACCGTTGAGTTACTCCAACACTTTGTATCTTTTTTTATAAGCCAACATCTGCAGTTTATTGTTGCTGCAATAACGATCAAAATATTAGGCAGATAACAGGGATAACTCCTTAGCCCAATACATTTTTAACATGTAAAGAGAAGTGAGCCAGGTTACTATCTCAGTAAAAAATACAACTTCAGCCTGGATTTTGTGCTCATTATCTCTGGAGTGGGACTGCAATGCAGAACATTCTGAATCAAAGGCAAGAATTATATCCAATATATTGTGAGCCGCAACCGATTCTCTTTAACTGTTGGAAATTGTACAATCACAGGGTTTGCGAAGATTCACGACAAAGCTCATTATTACATTCCCACAGCAATTAGGGATGAACATTATATGCTGCCTCCATATTCTACGTCCATATCCCAAGAAGAAAGCAGAGGCAGAGATAACTTTGTCAATTATAGGTGTCAAGCCTTCTAATGTTTTTGTGCAGATTCCCCGCTTGAAAGGGATCTGATTCAGCCACCCCGAACATGATGAACTGGATTTCACTCAATCACCAAACACTTCTTTTCCATTTTTTCCCCCCCTTTTTATTTTGGCAGATTCAGCAATTAATTTACAGTTCCACTTGATTTATTGCTTCAGCCATTACTTTGAAGGCATTAGGATGTTGTAGGTCTTAAGGTATTTAACAGTTTAGTCTTTTAGCAGGTGAAAAACCGGCTGCTAATCGGGCGCTGTAGATAATCAGTCCTGCATGCCTTTGTTGGTGATCGCGGCAGTTTTTAGGACAGTCTCTTAGATTATACTGTTGAAGTTTTAGCCGCAAGTCAACTTCTCTCGCGGGCCTGTCCGCTTTTCTGTTCACGGTCGGGCTGACTCTGATCCCGACCGGGCTTTGTCTGTTTTCTCCCGCCACCGGGTTGACTGTTCCCGGTTGGGCTGAAGACTCAGCCTCTGTCGGTGGCTCTCTGGACCTGTCCGTGGCCTTCACGGTACTAGGCCCCCACCCGACGTCTGTGGCTGCAGCTTGGGCCTGGCTGTGGGCTGCACAGCCCTGGATACATTCCAGGTAAGCTGACACCGTGCTTGGTCACCCTTACTGCCCCAGCTTGTTTTCCTAGCTCTTCCCTGAGCTATTGCTTCCCGTTCCTACCTTTTTTCTTTTTGGCGCCAATTCAAAACCATTTGGCTTGGTGCTGTTCCACTTGTTTCCAAATACTACTTCTATTTTTAACTTTTGTTTTCGATTCTTCGTGCTGGCCTTGTTCTTATCTTTGTTCTTTTATCCTCGTCGCTAATTGTTGTGTATTCGGATGCTTTGAACAGTCTTGAATAAAGGCACGGACACGGGAGGAATCATACAAGCTTCTTTACATATCATACATATGGAATCATACATACCACCTCCAGTCTCTTTCTGCTCATGTGTACTTGCCCCAGACATCACAAGACACCAATTACTTATCCTAATTATCCCATACCTAACACTCCTCTCCCTTTTTGATAGGGAACCACATGGAGAAAACTGGAGAAAAGTAGTGGAATAAAGTGATTAAAAAGATTTATTTTTTTGTTTTGGAGGCACAGCACGGGAACAGGCCCTTCAACTCATCAGGTCCACACAGACCATCAATCATCCATTCACACCAGTTCTCTGTTATCCCACTTTTTCATCCACTCTCTAAATATTAGAGGCAATTTGCCGACCCCAATTAACCTACAAACCTGTACATCTTTGGGATGTGGGACAAAACCAGAGCACCTGAATGAAACCCACGCAGTCACTTGGAGAACATGCAAACTCCACATGCAGACACCACCCACAGCCAGGATCAGAACCGGGTTTCTGGCACCGAGGGGCAGCGACTCCACCGCTGTCGCATTATGCCGCCCGAAGGTGAAGATGGGGAATAGGAATAGGAATCTCCTGTTCCGGATACATGTGGATGATGGTATTCTGCAGGATTTTGATCATCATGAAGTCCAATCAAGACCAGAGAATGTTCCCATATGTGCTGAATGGTCAGCCAGTGGCACAACAGTAGAGTTGCTGCCTTAGTGTGCTCAAGACCCAGGTTTGATCCTGACTACGGGTGCTGTCTGTACGGAGTTTGCACGATCTCCCTGTGACCTTGTGTATTTTCTCCGGGTACTCCGGTTTCATCTCACACTCCAAAGACGTACAGGGTTAATTGGCTTTGGTAAAATTGTCCAGCTTGTGTAGGATAGTGTTAGTGTGCAGTGTGATTGACGGTCGGTGTGGGCTTGGTGAGCCGTAGGGCCAGTTTCCACATGGTATTTCTAAAGTCAAAAGTAAAGTCTAAAGAAACTTCTCAGTGCCCTGGCATTGCCGGATGTTGTTTTGAATAATTAGACCCTTTGAAAATCCCACCCCCATCCCAATTTTCAATGCCTCGGTCTCTCTCACAATCAAACACAAGACTCTTTTAACAAGATGTTAATCATCTTTGGAATTATCTCCTGCCTTTGGCTCATCCGCTATTTTGTCTACACCTTTGGAAAACATTGTAGGGCACTCTTCTTCGTTAAAGGCTCACTATAAATACAAATCAATTAGTAGAAATGCTTTAGACATACTTAAATCTGAGAGATCACTGCTTTTTCGACATTATTATAGATTTCAATTGTGCAGGAGTAGTAAAATAAATTGGCAACCAGAGCCCGTGGAGAAACAAGAACTGAAATCCCTGGTTTGCGGACTCAGCGTTCAGAAAAAGAAACAGAAATTCTAATTTATAACCTGATGAATAACATATTGCTAATTACTTGCTGATACATGCTCTAGTCTAAACACTCATTGTCGAGCTCACGGTACAAACTGTCAGAGATCGATTGCATGGCACAAGAAAACAAGCAGAGTGGAGTCAATGCCTCTTAGTGGCTTATGAAAACTTGCCACTGAATTGATGGTAATAGTAGCATTTTGTTGCCAGAAGATTTCAATATCTTATTCAACTGGAAACATGAATTGCAATGATTGTCTGCATAAACATTTTTGCTATAAAGATTAAATTGGCAGCTCCAAAGACTGAAGTTGAATCTTCTGTTAATGCCCTGACAAATGACCTGGAATTGTTGCTTTTAGTGATATTTTAGCTAAAGAAGCCAAAAATGGTTCTCAAGAAAAAAAAAATCTGTTTTTTTATTTGAACCTTCTGTTTCTGGCTGAGCTTTGATTGAACTTGACATATTTGACCCAAAGCAACTGGAATTACACACGGCATCTATTTTGGAATAGGGAATGTAAAGCTTTCGAAAGATATATTACCTCAGTCCACTGAAAAAAGAAAGGAGAGTATCATTAAGAGCTTAAATTCAAAGATTTCATCTCTTCAGGCGTTATCTAAACAAACTTGTAGGCAGTACTGCTCACACCAGTTTAACGTTTCACCTTTTGTTCAGCCAGCTATTCAGACACAGAGACCTGCTTCATCTCAAAGCTGCAATAATTACTTTTAAATTTCCTTAACAGACTTTCTTTTCTTCTTCATGATTTAATTTGCTGGGCAGTATTCAGAGAGGAGCCGGTTTGTGATGGAAGATTGTGGAAAAATAAATAGAATTAACATTAATGGAGAGAAAAGATAATTGCAGAACTAGTAATGGTGTTCTAAATTTGATTAAATTACACTTTTTTTTAAAGAAAGGCTGCTGGGAAAATCTAATTATAGATAGTAATTGCCGGGGGCTGGGTTTTAAGCTTCTGAAATGCTGGGAGCTATGTGGGGGTGGGGAACGAGAGGGTCTGCAATGGACTAGAATTGCAAGGGGTGCAGACTACTCAACTACTGGTTGCTTTTTAAAATGGCCATCACTTTACCACATCACTTCTGGGACTCTCAACCACTTAACATTTAGACCTGCCGATCACCTGAATGTTTAGACTTTAACTCCAGTATTTCGTGACTTGTTCAAAAATGCCAATGTATGACTTTGGAGCTAGGAACACGTCAAGTCAAGTCAATTTTATTTCTGTACCATATTTAAAAACAACTCTCGTTGACCAAAGTGTTTTACATCAGTACAGGTACTAACGTGCTACATACAGTGGTACATCGATCTAACAATACATACATAAATACATACATACAGCGCTCCCTCAGAAGACCTCAAGAAACACTTGTGAGTAGAAATAAGTTTTAAGTCTAGACTTTAAGGAGTCGATGGAGGGGCAGTTCTGATGAGAAGTGGGATGCTGTTCCACAGTCTAGGTGCTGCACCCGCAAAAGCGCGGTCGCCCCAGAGCTTATACCTGGACCGCGGGATAGTCAGTAGCCCCAAGTCGGCCGACCTGGGGCATCTGGAGGTAGAATGGTGGGTCAGCAGATTTTGGATGTAGGTGGGGGCAAGCCCGTTAAGGACTTTGGATACATAAAGGAGGAGCTTGAAATTGATTCTGAACTGCACTGGGAGCTAGTGGAGAGAGGCCAGAATCGGGGTGATGTGGTCCCTTTTTCGGGTGCCCGTCAGAAGTCTCGCTGCGGCGTTTTGGAGCAATTGCAGGCGGGACAGGGATGATTGGCTGATGCCAGTGTAAAGGGAGTTGCAGTAATCATGGCGGGAGGAGATAAATGCATGGATGATCTTTTCAAGGTCGTCGAATTGGAGGAATGGTTTGATTTTAGCTATCGTGCGAAGCTGGCAGAAGCTAGCTTTTACCACGGCATTGACTTGTTTGTCAAACTTCAACGCTGAGTCAAATATCACGCCAAGGTTCTGGACGTGAGGTTTGAGTAATGGGGTAAGGCTTCCAAGGCTGCCTGCTACCATTTTAATGGAGTCTGTGGGGCCGAGAAGGATGACCTCAAACTTGCTCTCGTTTAGTTGGAGGAAGTTCTGGGCCATCCAACACTTTATATCCTCGAGGCAGGAATGATTGGTTGTCGGGTTTCAGGGGGAGATAGAGCTGTGTATCGTCTGCATAGCAGCGGAAGGAAATGCCGTGCCTTTGAATGACTTGGCCTAAGGAGAGTATATACAGAGAGAAGAGAATGGGGCCTAGGATAGAACCTTGTTGAACCCCATAGCAGAGGCTAGCTGGGAAGAGAAAGAGTTGCCTATGTTACTAGAGAAGCTCCTATCTTTGAGGTAGGAGACGAACCAGCTCAGGGCAGTGCCATCAATACCAACCCCGTACCAGAGACGGTCAATTAGGATGGTGTGGTCGACTGAATCAAATGCTGCGCTGAGGTCGAGAAGGAGCAGGATTGCACAGTCGCCGGAGTCAATGGCGAGAAGTAGGTCGTTATGTACCTTCAACAAGGCAGACTCTGTGCTGTGGTGGGCCCTGAAACCTGATTGGAAACTTTCCAGGATGGTATTTTGGTGTAGGTAAGGCATTAGTTGATTTAGAATGACGTTTTCAAGGACTTTTGAATGGAAAGGCAGTTTGGAAATAGGTGTGTAGTTGCTATGCAAGGTGGGGTCTTGGTTAGGTTTTTTTCAGGAGGGGCTGGACCACCATGTGCTTGAAGCAGGTTGGAACAGTGCCAGTGGCCAGAGAACTGTTGATGATAGAGAGGATGCTGGGACTGGCTATTGCAATGGCATCCTTCAGAAGGGCAGTGGAGACAATGTCGAGGGGGCAGGTAGCAGGTTTCATAGTGGAGACCAGCTTTACAAGGGAGGGTAGAGTAACGGGTTGGAAACAGTCTAATTTAGAAGAACAGACCAATGAGACAGCTAGGTCATGGATGGGGGTGGAAATATTCGTTCTGATGTTCTCAACTTTGCTGGTGGAAAATGTAGTAAATTCTTCGCACTTAGCAGGGTACCCAGCTAAGCTTGTACTGGGGGCAGGCCATATGACAGAGGTAATGGTACGAAATAGGACCTTGGAGTTATGGGCGTTTTTGGAAATAAGGTAATAAGTATTGTGTTCTCGCAGACTTTACTGCTTACTGGTATTTGGGAAGATTGTTTCTCAGAAGTTTAAAGGAAATTTGAAGCTTATCAGATTTATACTTCCGTTCCGATTTTCTGCACTCTCTTCTTAGGGCTCTGGTGGTGTCACTGAGCCAAGGCCAGCCTTTAGGCTTAGGCTTTTTCATTTTATGAGGAGCAACAGAATCCAGGATGGAAGAGCAAGTGGTATTGAATAAAGAAATGAGGTCATCAGTGCTGAGATGGAGGGGAGATGCCTCGATGGTGCAGATGTTGGGAGCAGCTACGAAAGCCTCAGAGAACGTACTGGCAGTCATGTAGAGTTTATGTAGCGGGAGTAGCGAACAGGGAGATGGGATTTTGAGGAAGAGAAAGGCAGAGATGCATCAAATATAATTAGTTGATGCTCGAAGCTTGAGAAATGATCAGCGTTCAAGAGGCGGCAGTTGAAATGTTTCTTAAACACCGTGGCTAAGCTCCCACCGTGTCCGGAGAGCCTAGGCGAGCTGAAAAAGTTACAGCTATCAGGACAGAGTTCCACGAATGGAGCAAGCTCACCAGTATTAAGCCAGGTTTCTGTGACCAGTAGGAAGTCCAATCCACGTGCGTTGCAGAAGTCGTTAAGGATGAAGGTTTTGTTCAGTAAGGAACTTGCGTTGATCAGGGCCACTTTAGCAGGGACTGCAGGTGAGTTGTGGTCCAGTAGCGGCTCCCACGCCAGCGGGCGAAGGTTCAGGGAGACCATGCCGCTGCGTGTCACACATGGCCTGGCTGGGAGCCCGCGGGCCGACAGACCGGGGACCGGAAAGATCGACTGGAGAGAGGCATACCTGGGCTCGAGGGACCGCCAATGAAACACAATAGGAATTGACAGAAAATGAAGTGGGTGACTGAACGTTGCATCTAACTTTAATGATATCACTCTCGATCCGATGCCGGGGACTTCTGATGGGTGAAAGAGGCCCATGGGTGAAAATGTGGCTGGGGATATTCCATATTCACCAGCTGGAGGATGGTTCCACCGTGTCCCTCCCTCTGGATTCAACGTGCACCAGTGCACTTACGTCAACCTAAATAACAGTTAGACCAAACTTGGTCCATTTCCCACTGGATCTCCTTCATGGTCACCCCACACAATGCCCTTCAGCCATCCAACACTTAGATCCATGAACCCGTCTTCACCGACGAGACTGTGGTGGTGAGAGTCAAAAGCTTCAAGTTCCTGGGAGCACATATCGTCGAAGATCTGTCCTGCGCTTAGCACTTCGCAAAGAAAGCTCATTAACACCTCTAGTCCCTCAGAAGATTGAGCAGATTTATGGGCCTGTCCCACTTAGGCGATTTTTCAGCAGACGGCCGGCGACTGTCAAGTTGCCAGCGGACGCCTGAAAAAACGGAAATTGGAACGGCGACGGTCAGAGCGGAACACACACACACACACACCCACACACACGCACGCACACGCACACACACACACGCACACACACACGCACACACACACGCACGCGCACGCACACACACACACACACACACACACACACACACACACACACACACACACACACACACACACACACACACACACACACACACACACACACACACAAAAACATCGCAAAGGCGGGGGCCAGGGCAAGCGGGTGAAATTCAGACGGTGCAAACCCAAGGTGATACAGACACACACTGCGATGAACAGGAAGGTTGGCGCTGTAACTGAGATGGTTAGCATAGTGTATGGTAAGTCCTTTAAAAGAGAGGGGAAGGGGGGTGGGGAGAAGGGGTGGAGACACTTTTAAGAAGCCAGACAGCTATTAACAAGCCAGAGATATACAGCCGTGAAGTTTGGCGGGCATTTAACATTACCGGTCAGTTATCCTTGGTTCTGAAAACTCATGCTTACGTTTTATTTTCCCAATGAGCCAATGAAAATGACCAGTTAGCAAAGGCGATTAACTAAAACTACCTACAACTATCTCGACTACCTATAACTACATGGCGACCCCACTGCAACTGCGCCTACGACTACAGGATTATCGATTTTCTCCATGGCGACCAATTTCTGTTCGCAGAAAAATTTTCAACATTTAAAAATTTGCAGCGACCATACTGAGGCCGCGATTAGCTCCCAGAATGCGGGAACTCCTCGTGACCATGAAGGAGACTCACCAGAGACCACCAGCGAACATGAGGCGACCATGTGGCCATCATGTGGCGAGCGCAGAGTCTCCTGCCTCGACTAAAAATGAGAATGAGCAGGAGCTTGTGTACATCAGGTTTGTAATAGGAAGGAAATATTAATGAGATCATATTGTTACTTTTCAGAGGAAGGTAGAATATCTGCTTTAATTGATCTTGCAGATAAAACTAAGAAAGGAACAGAAGATAACTATCCATTTATGTGGGGACACAAAGAAAATGCATTGTCCAAATCTATAACCCATTGAAGCTGACTGATCCACCTTCCCCAAATAAGCAGACAGATGGAAGAAGGGTCTCGACCCGGAACATCACCTATTCCTTCGCTCCAGAGATTCTGGTTGTCCCGTTGAGTTACTCCAGCATTTTGTGTCTATCTCAGATGGCAATCCAGCTTTCATATATCGAGATACAAAGAGCTGCAGATGCTGGAATCTTGAGAGCACAAATGCTAGAATAATTCAGCTCGTCAGGCAGAATCTGTGGAAGGAACAGGCAGATGACATTTTGTGCTGGAACCTTTCTTATTTCAGAAAGTGAAGGATGAAGGCTATGTAACTCAGATAAAATGATCCATGATTTTAAAGCTACTGTTTTTTTAAAGTTACTTTTAAAGAGATGATGGTGGAGCCTCATTCATTGGCTGTTGGAGAAAGCCACAATTATCATGTCCTTCAGTGGTTGGTCTTAGATAATTTAGGGTTTTAGCAAGCAATTTGTTTCTATGCGTAGTTTGGATTTACTCTTTATCCCTATTAAAGTTGATGTGCAACATTGTCACAAGCATGAACGTTTCACTACATTACTGCCTTGATTGGTATTTTTACTAAATGCAAAAAGGTTCAAAACTATCAGTATGCAAAAAATCAGTTCTACCCAAAACATTAACTGTGTTTCCCTCTCCACTTTTTCAGCCTAATCTGCAGAGATTTTCCAGCATTTTCTGCTTTTATTATAAATATAAGCACAAGAAATATAAACAGTAGTTAAATGTATCAGTGTTGCATTTCGAGACACACCAATGCCCAGGTTACTGGCTGGAGAATGGGGTTGGTCAAACAATTCACTGTTGATGAATCCCTCATGGTTTAAGAGGCTTGTTTAAACAAACTGATAATTTGGGATCCTCTCAGATGTGTTGGGTAGAGTTGCAATTTATCATATCCCACCATGTTTGGTCAGAGGAATTATTTAATTTAATTTAGTGATTAGGTGTGTAATTTGTTTACAAGTGCACAGTGGACACAAGGCGCTTTAGTCTTGTAGTAATTTTAAAGATGATACAAAGGATAAGGGTGCCAGAGAATTATGAAGTGCAACATTTTTACAGGCTTTTATTTAATTTGGTGATTAGGTATGTAATTTGTTTACTAGTGCACGGTCGACAATATAGCATTTTAGTCTTTTAGTCATTTTTAAGATGATACTAAGTGTGAGGGTGCCTGACGATAATGAAAAGCAACATTTTTACAGGCTTTCGCCACAGGATGGCCGGAGGGTTTCAGGATGGAACCGACTGAAAGTGGATGTCTGGGTTCAGTCGGGAAATCAGAAATCCCAACTGGTGTGGAGAAATGTGTTTGTTTGTCACACTGTGAGCATGTCATCAGCCCAGTTTGAAGCCATCCCACCCAGGAGCAAGAGATGAATCAGATGTTAATGATCACAGAATCAGACAGGTTTACAATAAAAGGGGCCACACGGTTCAAACTGCTAATTGAGTAAAGCTTTTAACACACATGAAGCCTTTGCCTAAGCACCACAATTAACCTGGTGAAGGTTTATGTGCTCCAAGGGATGAAAGGGCCCCATTTCATCAAGTATTGCTCTTAAATAGGGTTGTTCTATCCACTGCCACACTGATTGTCAGTGCGCTGCTGCTCTTTGTAGGACTTTTGTCAAATCAGGCCCGGGGAAAAGATTTTTAAAAAAGAGTTAGAAACAAATGTGCAACTGCCTCGCTGCGAGTTCCACCTTGAGATAAGTTAAACGGTGACCTGTGTTGGTCCCAGTAAGACCAGTATCATTGCAGCCTAGCTTTCAAACCCTTTGCTGCTGAACACGCCGTGCAGCTTCTGAGGCACAAATGCCCAGGGAGAGCAGAGGCCAGTGCCAAGCAGGGATAGATGGAGGCTGCAGCGGAGAGGGTTTGTGTGGATTTATATGTCTCTCAGGGACGATTACTCTCGCAGGGTCACTGGTCACACACAGCTGCACGCTTGCACTACCTGCTGGGTGATCAGATAGATAGATAGATAGATAGATAGATAGATAGATAGATAGATAGATAGATAGATAGATAGATAGATAGATAGATACTTTATTAATCCCATTCTCAGGGAAATTCAGATTACTTGCAGCACACCAATAAAAGTAAGACAATATATATTACCCTTGTGTAAGTCACATTTCCAAAAATGTATTCATTGTTTGTTTGTGTACAAGGTAATGATTTGTCTATCTCCAGCCTAATTCACAGCTGAGTGGAAGGAAACAGAAGGGCATTGGGAAGTGGGTGATGTGGAGGTAAAGGGTGTAGGAAGGAACTGCAGATGCTGGTTTACACCGAAGATAGACTTTTCTACAGAAATCTTTTCTCTAGAGAAACTGCCTCCCTGTTGAATCACTCCAGAATTTTGTGTCTTTCTCAGAGGTAAAGTGCATTTATAAAGGGAAGAAGAGGATGTCAGGGTAACAGGAAAGGGAGTTAAGTTTAGGTTAGGTTAGTTTAGTTTAGGTTAGTTTAGGTTAGAGATACAGTGTGGAAACGGGCCCTTTGGCCCAATGAGTCCACGTGACCATGATCACCCATACACCAGCTCTATGTTATTCAAGTTTCACACCCTACATATTAAGGATAATTTACAGAAGCCAATTAACCTAGAAATCTGCTCGTCATTGGAATGAAGGAGGAAACCGGAACACCCGGAGAAAATCCATGCAGTCACAGGGAGAACATGCAAACTCCACACGAAGCCTGAACCCAGATCTCTGGCACTGTGAGGCAGCAGCTCTACTGCTGTGCCATTGTGTTGCCCAGGAGCTAAATTGAAAGGGGAGAATGGAAGGGCTGTGGAAAGGGAGAAGGCGGGGAAGGGAGAGAGAGGAGGGAAGGAGAGGGGTGGGAAGACAAAAGTGAGTGGAGTTGAAGGAGAAACAATGGGGAGCGAGTAAAAGGAAAGGTGAAAAAATGAGGGGTAGAAGAGGGGAAACTGCAAGGGGGAGAGAAGAGTAGGAAATGAAGAGAGAAGGGAAAATACAAAGTAGGGGAAGGGAAAATAATTAAATGGGAGACATGGGCAGAAGGAGATGATTGAAAGGGGAATAGAATGGAAGGTTGGAGGAAGGATAGAGGAGAACAATGGAAGTGAGAGGTTAAGTAGCAGACAGTTGTATATCCACGAATTAGATGCTGAATGATGGATGGAAGTGGAACATTTATCCTTACAACTGGAACACATGAAGTCTCCTCCCATTCCCATACTGACCTTTCTGTCCTGGGCCTCATCCACTGTCAGAGTGAAACCCACCGTAAATTGGAGGAACAGCACCTCATATTTCGCTTGGGCAGCTTACAATCCAGCGGTATGAAAATTGATTTATCTAACTTCGTACATCTTGCTTTCCCTCTCTTTCCGTCCTTCCCCCACCTTGTTCTCCGACTAGTTTCACTATCCTCCTGATTAATTTTACTTGCTGTCACCATTCCCTCAGCTAACAATGAACCATTCTACGTTTCCTTAATCATCGCCTCCTTTAATCTATCATTTTCACACCTTACACTTCCATATCACTAGTGTCCCTCATCCCCTGACTCTCGCTTTGAGAAAGGGTCTCGACCCAAAAGGTTACCCATTCCCCTTTCCCCTTTCCAGAGATGCTGCCTGTCCCGCTGAGTTACTCCAGCCTTTTGTGTCTATCTTCGGTCTAAACCAGCATCGGCAGTTCCTTCCTGCGCAATAATGATTTGCTTGCAGGAGGCAGGCTTCACTGAGTAAACGGTTCCGATGTGCTGCAGGGAGGATGACAGCCACATGCTACAACACAATGCTATGATCGTTTCTGTGGGCAGAAATAAGTGGAAGAGCAGCCCCTGGGGCACAGTCAATGTGGAACATTGTAATCAGCTCAAACTTACAGCTGCTGAATTTGTTTTTATATTTTCCCACAATTGAACAATTTTTTGTTCATTGGTTTGCATTTCTTTGAAACATTGAATTATGAATCAGTTCTTGCAATTGCTAAGTAATGTGTTAATGTTGCAAAGTGGCACTAACTGTACAGACGTATGATATTTTGCGACGCAGGGTGTATGCAAGTATCCAAAGGGATTTTAAATTACCTGATTTAGTATCACAGCTGAACAGTCAGATAAAAGATAAACTCATCTAGAATTAATCTCAAAATCACTCATTTGTATCGCATATCACGAATAACATGATGGGATGTTAAAACTTGAAGAGTTCTGTCCAGATATTTTGCAATCAATTGACTTTGGTGAGCATGGGACTGTGGTCAAGCATCTCAGGGTAAACACAGCCTGTTATTTTTATATGGCAATTAAACATTTACTGAAAAAATTGAATAAGACATTTTATTTTCTTATTCAGTGCAGCACAGTGGTACAGCAGTAGAATTGCTGCCTACAGTGCCAGAAATCCAGGTTCGATCCTGACCTCAGGTGCTGTCTGTACAGAGTTTGTTCGTTCTCCCTGTGACCGCGTGGGTTTTCACCGGATGCTCCGGTTTCCTTTCACACTCCAAAGACATACAGGTTTGTAGTTTAATTGGCTTTGGTAAAATTATAAATTGTCTCCAGTGTGTAGGATAGTGCTAGTCGGCCGAAGGGCCTGTTTCCACGCTGTATCTCTAAGGTCTAAAGAAAACTAATTGTTCAATTGCCGCTTTTAAACAAGATTGAAAGATCTAAATGATGAAAAATTCTTTTAAGATTAGTTGCAGTCATCCAGTATGACATAGACTGAATTAGAAACTGGAAGAATGCTGAAAATAAAGGATGTAACTTCATACTTGTAGCCTGGCCAAGAATCTGGTGGAACGGATTGACCATCCTGTATAGAATTCGTCCAATCTGTTGATTCTGCTCAAATCAATTTAATGGTCGTATTATCCACTCAACCAGATTACCACGCGGTTGGCAAAAATTGACCCCAAAATGTTTTCCTTGTTTAATGCTAGAAGTGGCTGCCTGTGATGTTAGCAAATCAATCCCATACACTATGCATGCATTTGTCTTACCTTTTTCTAGCTTGGACCAACTCATTTATTCCAAGTGTATTAGTCCCTGAATGTGTGAAATTAGCCAAAGGAACAAGATACCTTGAATGGATATACTCTGAAGCCATTGAATTCCAAAATGTATGTTAAAAGATCAAGAAAGAAAGAGTTTTTGAATGAAAATAGACTTTTTTTCCCAACTACTTTACTAATTTCCAGGTATTATTATGCCTGGAAATTGAATTTTGCCCATTTTTTGCAGCATTAATTGGCCACAACTTTTTAATGTAGAATATAGGAAAGTACAGCACAGGAACAGGCCCTTTGGGCCACCATACCTGTGCTGAACTTGATGGCAAGATAAAGTAATCTCATCTGCCTGCACATGATAACATATATCTCCATTCCCTGCATTTCCACATTACCCATTTCAAAGCCTTAAAGCTGCACTCTCTAATCTACCTCCATTTCCTCCTCCAGCAGCATGTTCCATGGACTCTGTGTAAAAAACTGTGTAAAAAAAACTTCCCAGCCCATCTCCTTTAAACTTTGCCCCTTTCATCTTAAATTTATGCCCACTGGTCTTTAACATTTCCACCCTGGGAAAAAACCTCTGACTGCCTCTCATAATTTTATATACTTTCATCAAGTATCCCCTCAACCTCTGTCGTTCCAGGGAAAACAATCAAAGTCTGAGAAAACAATTCAATTTTTGCCCAAGCACCACAATAGGTGTAACGAAAACAAATTGCTGATGTAAGGCATCCTTGCCTGAATTCAGCGCTGATGTAAGGTCATAAGTGAGAGGTGTAGAATTAGGCTATTCGGCCCATCAAGTCTACTCCACCATTCAATCATGGCTGATCTATCTTTCCCTCCTATCCCCATTCTCCTGCCTTCTCATCATAACCTCTGACACCTGTACTAATCAAGAATCAATCTATATCCACTGACTTGGTCTTTGCAGCCTTCTGTGGCAAAGAATTCCACAGATTCACCAGCAAAGATGTTGTGTCATTGTTGTGATTTCTCACATTAACAAGTGTTTGGGATCCACAAACGACTTGGGATCACAAACAATGGTTGCTGCCTGGGGTTGCAGTTGCTGTCTCGTTTGCACTCTGTTCTCTCGGAGGTAGGTCAGTGCTGTTGAAGAACCATCCCTGTGGCAGCCACACAGGATGCCATGGCGGTGAGAGAAACGGGGATGTGTAGCAAGGAACTGCAGATGTTGGTTTACACCAAAGTTAGACACAAAAACCTGGAGTAACTCAGCGGGACAGGCAGCATCGCTGGAGAGATTATTTTTTAAAGAAGGAACTGCAGATGCTGGAGAATCGAGGGTACACAAAAAGCTGGAGAAACTCAGCGGGTGCAGCAGCATCTAAGGAGCGAAGGAGATAGGCGACGTTTCGGGTCGAGACCCTTCTTCAGACTGGTCAGGGATCAGGGAAACGAGAGACATAGATGGTGATGTGGAGAGATAAGGAACAATGAGTGAAAGATATGCAAAAAAGTATCGGTGATAAAGGGAACAAGCCATTGTAAGCTGTTTGTGGTGTGAAAATGAGAAGCTGGTGCGACTTGGGTGGGGAGGGAGATAGAGATAGAGGGAATGCCAGGGCCCGAGGGCTGAGGAGAGGTGGGAAGGGGAGGAGACAGCAAGGGTTAACAGAATTGAGAAAATTCAATATTCAAGCCCAAAGGATGCAGACTCCCCAAGCGGAATATGAGGTGCTGTTCCTCCAGCTTGCGGTGTTGCTCACTCTGGCCGTGGAGGAGGCCCAGGACCGAGAGGTCGGATGTGGAATGGGAGGGGGAGTTGAAGTGCTGAGCCACCGGGAGGTCGGGTTGGTTATTGCGGACCGAGCGGAGGTGTTCGGCGAAGCGATCGCCAAGCCTCCGCTTGGTCTCACCGATATAGATCATCTGGCATCTGGAGCAACGGATGCAGTAGATGAGGTTGGAGGAGGTGCAGGTGAACCTCTGTCGGACCTGGAAGGACTGCTTGGGTCCCTGAAAGGAGTGGAGGGGGGAGGTGAAGGGACAAGTGTTGCATTTCTTGCGGTTGCAAGGGAAAGTGCCCGGGGAAGGGGTAGAGTGGGAGGGGAGGGAAGAATGGACAAGGGAGTTGCGGAGGGAGCGGTCTTTGCGGAAGGCAGACAGGGGGGAGATGGAAGATGTGGCGGGTGGAGGGGTCACGTTGGAGGTGGCGAAATTGGCGGAGGACTATATGTTGTATTTGCCGGCTGGTGGGGTGAAAGGTGAGGACCAGGGGGACTCTGCCCTGTTTGCGAGTGGGGTTTCCAACGGTCTGTCCTCAGCAGAGGTCTCACCTTTGTCCCCCTCCGTCCCCACCTCAATGAGTTCCGCGCCCACCACGACTTGGAGCTCTTCTACCGTCGCCTCCGCCTCACAGCGTTCTTCCACGGGAAGAAGCCCTCGCCCCCCACTGATGATCCCTTTTCCTGTCTCCCACGTACCGCCTCCACTTGGAACCCCCCTCGTAGTCTTCCGGCTGTAGAACTATTTATCCAGAACTGCCGTCGGGACATCAACCGCCTCGACTTCTCCACCCCCCTGTCTCACTCCAATCTCTCCAGCCCTGAACGTGCTGCCATCGACTCACTCCGTAACAACCCAGACTGGGTTATCAAACCCGCCGACAAGGGAGGTGCCGTGGTAGTCTGGCGCGTCGATCTCTACAAAGCGGAGGCCGCGCGCCAACTCTCGGACACCTCCTCCTACTTACCCCTGGACCATGACCCCACTGACGAACACCAGGCCGCCATCTCGAGCACCATAACTGACTTCATTAGCTCCGGCTCCCTACCCCCCCGAGCCTCCGACCTCATCGTTTCCCAGCCCCGCACGGCCCGATTTTACCTTCTCCCCAAAATCCACAAACCCGACTGCCCTGGCAGACCCATTGTCTCTGCCTGTTCGTGCCCCACCGAACACATTTCCACATACCTTGACGCCATCCTATCCCCCTTTGTTAAATCCCTCCCTACCTATGTTCAAGACACCTCAGACACTCTCCGTCGGCTCCGTGCATTCCATTCCCCAGGCCCCCATCCTCTCATCTTTACCATGGACGTCCAGTCACTCTACACCTCCATCCCCCACCAGGACGGTCTCAAAGCCCTCCGGTTCTTCCTCGACCAGAGGAGCAACCCATACCCGTCCACTGACACCCTCCTCCGCCTAGCAGAGTTGGTCCTCACCCTCAATAACTTCTCTTTTGATTCCTCCCATTTCCTCCAAACACAAGGCGTAGCTATGGGCACACGCATGGGCCCCAGCTACGCTTGCCTCTTTGTTGGGTATGTCGAACAATCCTTGTTCTCGGCATACCAGGGCCCCATCCCCGACCTCTACCTCCGTTACATCGACGACTGCTTTGGTGTCACCTCCTGCACCCACACACAACTGACTGACTTCATTCATTTCACCACCAACTTCCATCCGGCACTCAAATACACTTGGACCATTTCCGACACTTCCCTACCATTCCTTGACCTCACCATCTCTATTGCAGGTGATAAACTCCTGACCGACATCCACTACAAACCTACTGACTCCCACAGCTACCTGGACTACTCCTCCTCCCACCCTGCTTCCTGTAAGGACTCCATCCCCTATTCCCAATTCCTCCGTCTACGCCGCATCTGCTCCCAGGATGAGGTGTTCCACACCAGGTCATCACAAATGGCCTCATTCTTCAGAGAACGGGGATTCCCCTCCCCCACTATTGATGAGGCTCGCACCAGGGTCTCCTCCATACCCCGCAACACTGCCCTCGCTCCCCATTCCCCCACTCGCAAACAGGGCAGAGTCCCCCTGGTCCTCACCTTTCACCCCACCAGCCGGCAAATACAACATATAGTCCTCCGCCAATTTCGCCACCTCCAACGTGACCCCTCCACCCGCCACATCTTCCCATCTCCCCCCCTGTCTGCCTTCCGCAAAGACCGCTCCCTCCGCAACTCCCTTGTCCATTCTTCCCTCCCCTCCCACTCTACCCCTTCCCCGGGCACTTTCCCTTGCAACCGCAAGAAATGCAACACTTGTCCCTTCACCTCCCCCCTCCACTCCTTTCAGGGACCCAAGCAGTCCTTCCAGGTCCGACAGAGGTTCACCTGCACCTCCTCCAACCTCATCTACTGCATCCGTTGCTCCAGATGCCAGATGATCTATATCGGTGAGACCAAGCGGAGGCTTGGCGATCGCTTCGCCGAACACCTCCGCTCGGTCCGCAATAACCAACCCGACCTCCCGGTGGCTCAGCACTTCAACTCCCCCTCCCATTCCACATCCGACCTCTCGGTCCTGGGCCTCCTCCACGGCCAGAGTGAGCAACACCGCAAGCTGGAGGAACAGCACCTCATATTCCGCTTGGGGAGTCTGCATCCTTTGGGCTTGAATATTGAATTTTCTCAATTCTGTTAACCCTTGCTGTCTCCTCCCCTTCCCACCTCTCCCTCAGCCCTCGGGCCCTGGCATTCCCTCTATCTCTATCTCCCTCCCCCACCCAAGTCGCACCAGCTTCTCATTTTCACACCACAAACAGCTTACAATGGCTTGTTCCCTTTATCACCGATACTTTTTTTGCATATCTTTCACTCATTGTTCCTTATCTCTCCACATCACCATCTATGTCTCTCGTTTCCCTGATCCCTGACCAGTCTGAAGAAGGGTCTCGACCCGAAACGTCGCCTATCTCCTTCGCTCCTTAGATGCTGCTGCACCCGCTGAGTTTCTCCAGCTTTTTGTGTACCCTCGCTGGAGAGATTAAATGGGTGACGTTTTGGGTCAAGACCCTCCTTCAGACTCAGTCTCTGAAGAAGGGTCTCGACCCGGAATGTCACCCATTCCTTCTCCCTAGGGAAACGGGGGTGATGGGTAAGTCAAAGAACGGAGAGATGAGGCAAGGGTTGGGGAGAATGGAGAAGAAGGTGGGACCGCGTACTCCTTGTTTAACTGCGAGTACACAACAGAAGGCTCAGACCAATGTTCCTGCTGCTAAGTCAGAACGGTGTGCTGCACACGTTGATTGTCATGATGACAGGTCAGGTCAAGTCTATTGTCAACCTCTATTGTCAACAGATAAGGTGAGGTACAGGAACAGCAGGATCACTGG
This sequence comes from Okamejei kenojei, assembly GCA_035221665.1. Taxonomy (NCBI): domain Eukaryota; kingdom Metazoa; phylum Chordata; class Chondrichthyes; order Rajiformes; family Rajidae; genus Okamejei; species Okamejei kenojei. Next base: position 66,367,555 of record CM069138.1, read on the forward strand.
CACGAATATGACGGGATAATAGCTAAATAAAACAAACTGACCTTTCTTCCAACTCTTGGAGGAACTCTTGGAGATCAGGTAGCATCTGTGGAGGGAAAGGAACAGACAACGTTTCGGGTCAGGACCTTTCTTCAGACTCACACCTGCTTTAAAGTGAATCGTGCAGGAAGTGATGTGCAGGATTTCAACAGGAAATGGGTTCAAGCACTTCCAAACATGTACAAAGGACTGCACGATCTGCACACAAATTCATAATGTGTTTTATAAACACTCCTCAAAAAAACTCAAAGTAGGAGCTAAATCAGTAGATTAAAAATGTTGTATACCAACCTCGCACTGAAGGGTTTGATGGCTCCAACATTAAATAATGTTGATAGTGTAGCAGGGTAATGAACAGTTTGATCAGTTTGATCTGAAGTCTCCTTCAGAACATGTCTTGTCTTAAGGCCCTGTCCCACTTTCCCGAGTTACTCACGAACTCTTCCGAATTTGCACCTTGATTCGAACTCGGGTAATTACGGTAATAGCCGTTCGTATGTACTCGGGGCTTTTTTTTACTCACGGACATTTTTTAACATGTTGAAAAAACATCCCGACTTACCTGATGCCTCGGGTTCCTACGGCTGGCATTAGGAGCCGCTACGAAACATTTACGGACTCCTATGGACTCGCTGCCGACATTACCTGACATTCCCCGAGTTCGAATCAAGGGGAAAACTCGGGAGAGTTCGTGGGTAACTCGGGAAAGTGGGACAGGGCCTTAAGAGAGGCATAAGGAGCAATTACAAATGTATTTAAATTCTTTCTTTAACATTTAAATATTAATTTAACAATAATTTGAAAATGTTTTATGGAAGGTGAAGATTATCATGTATTATCTTTAAGTATAGAATACATGGTGGATGTGCATAGGATTGTTCCCTTTGCAGAATTCTAGAACTCCACAGAGTTACTGATTGAAAACAAGGGTTGATCCATTTAAAATAGAGATGTGGTGATCTTTTTTCTTTCAGGAAATCAAGACCATTTTCTAGGGTGAAGATAGATAGGATTTAGGTAAACAAGTGTAAGATAAGTTACTGGGGCTTTAGTTTAACTTAAAGGTACAGTATGGAAACATGCCCTTTGGCCCATCATGTTCATGCTGACCATTGATCACCCATACACACTAGTTTTATGTTATCCCACTACCTGAACCCCTCCCTGCATACTGGGGACAATTTTACAGAAGACAATTGACCTACAAACCTGCATGTCTTCGGGATGTGAGAGGAAACCGGAGCACCCGGAGGAAACACACAGTCGCAGGGAAAATGTGCAGACCCCACGCAGACAGCACCCGGGTTATGGATCAAACGCAGTTCTCTGGTGTGTGAGACAGCAGCTCTATTAGCTGCACCACCGTGCCAACCTCTGGGCAAGAATGCAGTGTTGAGGTTACATGGGAAGGAACTGCAGATGCTGGTTTAAACTGAAGATAGACACAAAAACCTGGAGTAACTCAGCAGGACAGGTAGCATCTCTGGAGAGAAGGTATGGGTGACATTTTGGGGTCGAGACCCTTCTTCAGACCAATCGGTGCTATTATGATCTTAGTGAAGTGGAGCAGATTCAAGGGGCTGAATGTCCTATTCCTGTCCTTGATACAAATATTTTATATGTATATTCACGTAGAAATAACCTTTACCTGTCTGGTGCTCTATAACTGGTCACTTACAGGTGTTTGCAATTCACACAGTTGACTTGATCCTCAGATCCTTTACTTCATCACAGCTGGGAAATGTTTGATTGCCTCCTGGAAAAGTCAAAGGAAAAAGGTTTTTTGATTTCCTCTCAGTCAGAGCATGGCACCTGGTGCAAAAAAAAATGAAGAACACATGACTAAAAAGGGAAATGAAGGAAAGAAAATATGGAAAATACACAAAAGTATTAAAGGTGATATTTTCGCCCAGTCCCTTGGTATCTCTACAGCAGTAAAAGTTTTACATTGTCCGTGACTATACAGGCCTTTAATAGTCCAAAGTTAGAATGTGGAATGAAAAAATTAATGTTTTTGGCACAGAGCAGATTTGATCAAATCATTTGGCATCGAGGTGAAGGCCTGGTTCTTATACATTGCCCACCACAAAAATGAATTGTAACGTTTCCACACTAGCAAAACCAAAATACACCACTTAAAAACCTACAGTCAGTTTGAAAAAACAAAAACTTATGTTACAATGAGAATGTACAAGAATTTGACTTTGCATATGCTGTGCTAGGCTAGGTGCACACTTGGATGGAATGGAAATTGGATCCATCTTGGCCTCTGCTAGCTTCTTGTTTTAACCTAATTAATTTCATTTCTGTTTTGCATCTTACAGTTACAGCATTTTTCTAATTGGTGACAATACAAGTTAAAAGGTTAGTTAATCATTTGACTCTCTGATCACTGACAATGTCAGCGTTGGAATGGTAGGAAAGGGAAGGACACATTTAGGCCATGCATATTTCTAAGGAACTTTAGTAACTTCATAAAACAATTCATAGAATTATTTAAGGCTTTGCTAGGTACGCTGTACATTTTGATAATGCCAATAAAAGTATCTTTTCTGAAAAGTAGCACCTGAAACACCCTGGAAAATGCAACCACTTTAGAACCTTTTCCACTGGAATCTGGATTAACAAAAGTCATTAGCTTAGGGATTGTTCCATGGTGAATGCTTTGTCTGTAGATAAACAGATGCCCACTCTTGAGAGACACAAAAAGCTGGAGTATCTCAGTGGGACAGGCAGCACTGGAGAGAAGGACTGGGTGATGTTTTGGGTTGAGACCCTTCTTCAGACCTTCTCGAGATGCTGCCTGTCCTACTGCCTGTAGTTGCTCCTGCCGATGCTGCCTTACTCCAGCATTTTGCATCTATTGGCATGGACATTGTGGGCCAAAGGGCCTGTTCCTGTGCTGCACTGTTTTATGTAGAAACATGGAACTGCAGATGGTGGTTTAAAAAAAACAGACAAAAAGTGATGGAATAACTCAGAGGGTTGAACAGCATCACTAGACAACTGGAAAAAGGTGACATTTGGGATCAGAAGTCTGAATTAGGTTCCTGACCCATAGCGTCCCCTATTCATGTTCTCCAGGGATGCTGCCCTACCTGCTGAGTTACTCCAGCACTTTATGTCCGTTCTGTTCAATGTGCTCTGATCTACAGCCTCAGACACCTGTTTGTCAGACGTTCTTTGTCACCCATCCTTTGTCTGCAGAGATGCAGCCTGACCTGCTGTGTTACTCAGGCACTTTGTGTTTATCTTTTGTCATGGACTTTGATATCTTCTGTCAATGAGAAACATTCAAAGACTTTCAATAAGTTACTAAAACAATAAAGGTTTTAAATTTGTTTAAAAGTTGATAATTTAAAATATTTTAAAAATCGTTTAGAACATCTCAACATTATATTAAACTAATTAAAAGTAAATGTAATTGAACACATTTTTCCCTTTACTCTTGCAGCTGTTCCTTTCCATTGAATTAAATGAACTCACTGTCCTTGTGCCAGGTCTAAGCTGGCACAGAAGTGGCATACTTAACAGACTCCATAGTACTGCTGACATTTTCCAAAAAACAATGAGAACATTGGGAGGGAACTGCACAATCAACTTGTGTATCCTTGAGCTCAGATCTTTCCAGAGAGAAAAGTATTCCCAAATGTTAAGAAGATACTTGAATACAATCTGAGCAATAAGGGGCAGCACAGTGGTGCAGCAGTTACAGTACCAGAGTCGTGGGTTCGATCCTGACTGTGGATGCTGTCTGTATGGGGTTAGTATGTTTTCCCTGTGACTGCGTGAGTGTTCTCCAGATGCTCCGGTTTCCTCCCACACTCCAAAGATGTTTAGGTTAATTGGCTTTGGTAAAATTGTAATTCGTCCCTGGTTAGTAGGATAGTGTTAGTGTGCAGGGTGATCGCTGGTCGGTTTGGACTCGGGCTGAAAGACATGTTTCCACACTGTATCTCTGAATTCTAAAGTCTAAAGTCTAAAGATTAGGGGCGGGACCTGCAACTTTTTTGTTACCCACGTCTTTTTAACTGTAGAAGGATTGGAGGGCAAATAAAAAAAATGATGCAGGTTGACAATTAATGATGAAGATGCAATGTGAAGAATTTCAGCCTTTCTTTTTAAATTATGTGGTTAATCTTCCGACTTCTTGATTTGGCTCCTGGAAATTCTGAGACAATCTGCGCAAAAAATTGAAGTCAGAAAATGATGTTAAGAAGAACAAAGATTTTTTTTTCTCTTTTCCTGTTTGTGATGAAATGTGCCATTATCATGTTAATGCAGTGCAGATGAGATCCTAGCTTTTCTCTGGTTCTGTGTTTTTTTTTGAGAATCGTGAGAGGCTCCATTCTGTGATACAACACATGTGGTGACATCCAACGCCAGTACTGACTGCCCAGGGGATACTCAACAAGCAACTGCTTTCAGCCCTGCTAAACTGAAACATGACAGGTGGGCCTGCTAAAACATTCCTTTAATTTCCATCATCCCTTTCAATACCTATTGTAGGATTAATCATGAATCGGTGGAAATGATAAACCAGTATGTAATGCCGTCTCCTGGAGAGTGGAGAATATGAGTTACTGGTGAAGTACAAAAAAATACAGTCAAAAATAATAAAGGAAGTTCTAACGGTATTTCCATGAGGTTCTAATTGAAAACAGTAGGAATGGCTCCATTTATGATTTAATAATGCGTACATGTTTGACTGGCCACTTATTTTAACTCTTCGAGTGATGAAATATAATGTCATTAATTTAACATTTACAGTAGAATACTAATTCCTATGCATTCCTTAAGTGATCTAATGGAGTGCCCAGTGCCCACCCTGTTAATACAAAAGGACTCCCAGGTCAGGCCATTCTTTAATTACACCAGGGATGCTGTTGATCAATCTAGGATTATAGGGCTGACGGATAAAAGGATGGAAACATTGAGAACAAAAGTTGAGGGATGTCTGGCACCAAGATGTGTTGATGATGTCTATGCAGATGTTACTAGGCTACATTTTTCTACTCTGCCTAAAGGGAGAGATTAAACGGGAGCCCTGCTGAAAGTGCATCTGTAAAGGTCGGTGAAGTATGGATTATTTCTCAATTCGTAAAGGTTTTGGAATTCAATTTGTTATTTGCATTTGATTGGGAAATTGCAAAATATTCACAGGGATAGATATGATTTATTCCTTCACTACTCTAATACAACAAGGAAACTATTGAACTGGTTTAAAGTCAGAACATTACCTCTTGAAGAGAACCAGTGCTGTTCAGTGTGAACAGCAGGCAAACCCACTCAGTAGTACTTCACAAGGTTATAACCTTGCTGGGATTTCCCTTTAATCTTTTTTTAAAATTCCCATCTGATAGTTAGCAGCAGTATTAACCAATCTATTTTAAATTTCATGGTGCGGAATAATAAAGGCTGATTTAAAATAAAGGTTGATTTGAAAAGTCTGTTCCTTGCAGACAAGGTTTTGAATTAGAAAATTACAAACACAATCTCTTAATTTTTCGATGCTAATTTCCATTCTAAAGAAACCGCTTAACTCCTGAAATCAATGAAATGCATGGGGTTTAAGGAGTGCTGGAGCTGGTCTTAACCTGAATTGTTGGCTTACTGCATTGAGTTTGCTGCGCAAACTTGGGAGAAAAATTGAAGCGTGCATCCGCAATAAGTTCGAGGGTTATTAAGGAAGTCATTGCCAGATAATTTGTATCCTAGCTCATGTTAAAAAGTGGTGTTTGGTTCTGAAACAGCTATGGAATAACTGGGGGGTATAAACAGGTAACTGAAAATGATTTTGAGTACCATTTAAAGGTGTCCCTCCTCTGAACTGTTCCTGGATTCCCAGAGCCATCTGACAACCATTCTGAAATGGGTTACTTTGTGTATCAGGCAGCCTCCGCACCTTTTAGAATTCCTTCACACATATTACACTGAATGGTCTCTCTTCATTAGTTCAAGTTCAAGTTCAAGTGAGTTTATTGTCATGTGTCCCTGATAGGACAATGAAATTCCTGCTTTGCTTAGGCACACAGAACATAGTAGGCATTTACTACAAAACAGATCAGTGTGTCCATATATCATTATATGAATACATACACACATGAATTAATAAACTGATAAAGTGCAAATAATGATCATAGTTTTGTCCGAGCCAGGTTTAATAGCCTGATGGCTGTGGGGAAGTAGTTATTCCTGAACCTGGTTGTTGCAGTCTTCAGGCTCCTGTGCCTTCTACCTGAAGGTAGCAGGGAGATGAGTGTGTGGCCAGGGTGGCGTGGGTCCTTGATGATACTGCCAGCCTTTTTGAGGCAGCGACTGCGATAAATCCCCTCGGTGGAAGGAAGGTCAGAGCAGATGATGGACTGGGCAGTGTTTTCTACTTTTTTAAGTCTTTTCCTCTCCAGGGCACTCAAGTTGCCGAACCAAGCCACGATGCAACCAGTCAGCAAGCTCTTTACTGTGCACCTGTAGAAGTTAGAGAGAGTGCTCCTTGACAAACCGACTCTCCGTAATCTTCTCATTAGGAGCCAGGGTTTGTAATCTTCATGTGAAGGAAAGAACTTCAGACGCTGATTTACACCAAAGATAGATACAAAATGCTGGAATAACTCAGTGGGTCAGGCAGCTTCATTGGAGAAAATAAATAGGTGCCGTTTTGGGTCGAGGCTCTTATTTGTAATCTTCATCACTTGCTTCTATCACACAAACCAGTCTCCCCCTCCATCGACTCCATCTACACTTCACTCTGCCTCGGGAAGGCAGCCAACATAATTACGAATCATTTGCCCCCAAGGCAATTCGTCAACTCCCTTCTCCTTTTTGGGCAAAATATACAAAAGCTTGCAAGCACGTGCCACCAGTTTCCAGAATAGTTTCTTCCCCACTGTTATCAGATTATTGATTGGTCCTGTAATAAGATAATGGTCCTGTCCTCATCCTCCTGCGCTCCAAGGAATAGAGTCCTAGCCTGTTTTACCTCTTCCTATAGCTCAGGCCATTGAGTCCTGGCAACATCATCGTGAATCTATGTTATTCCTTTAATATATAAAAATCCATATGTGCTGTTTTGGATATATACTCACTGACTGAGCCTTTACAGCTAGAAAATGCTAGAAGTGGACAATGCTTTGGGTGATTTCTTTCTGTGAAATTCTATTTATTAGAAATTATCGTTCCTCTTTTTTACAATGTTTTGGCTTCATGGTATTATCTGTTTTTAATGTGAGATGTGTAATCAGAACCACTTAATTGTTCAATAGGAGATTGTCACGTGATAATGTATCATGTAAAATGTTGCATTGTAGATCAGTCACCATGTTTAACATATTAGATAGGACATATCCCCTGCAAAACAAAACTAAACTTCGCAATAGTCACACAAACACATTTGTACATGAAGCAGAATGAGGTTACCTTGATAAAGTGCACCAAATGTGTTCGAAGAGACACTTTAAGGACCATATACTCACTGTTAGGTCTGGATTTCAAATCTCAAGTATTTTTCAAGCAATAATTTAAAAAGACCTGCTGCTAAATATATTTTTTAAAGCCAATCACAATGATATAATTATTTCTAGCTCATTTTCCAACAGAACTATTCAGATTGATTGAGAAACTTTGCTAATTCCTGACACATTAGTAGTATATTATTTCTCCTCTATTTTTATCGTGGAGAAAGACTGGGGAAAACATGGAAAATTAATGGCGATCTCTGAGGAGAGTTAATATTATAATTTGGTGCGGCACTGAGGCGCAGTGGCAGAGTTGCTGACTTACAGCACCAGAAACCTGGGTTCGATCCTGAATACAAGTACTGTCTGTATGGAGTTTGTATGTTCTTCCTGTGATCGCCTGGGTTTTCTCCAGATGCTCCGTTTTCCTCCTACACTTCAAACCCTCTCTGAACACATTTGCTGCATTTTATCAGGGTAACGTTTGTAGTTTACTTGGCTTTGGTAAAAATTGTAAAATTGTCCCTGGTGTGTAGGATAGTATTAGTGTAAGGGGTGATAAATCGAAATCATAAAACCTATGAAGGTCGATACATTTCCCCAGCCTGATCAGGTATATCCAAGGACACTATGAGAAGCTAGAGAAGAAATCGCAGGAGTTCTGGCTGAGATACATGAATCATCATTAGACGCGGATGCGGAGCCAGAAGACTGGAGAGTGGCTGAACATGCAGCGGCAGGCAGTCGACAGGCTGTTCGGTGAACTTTTGGAACTTAGTCAGCGCCAAAGCATGGCGACACGTGTACTGCCTAGGTGAGATCTGCTGTATGATTTTATCGGGTTGTGTGCCAAACAAAGCATTTTACTATAGTTAGGCACATGTGACAATAACGTATCGTTGATCCATTATCTATTTAAGAAAGGCTACAAAGAAAAACCTGCGAACTACATATCAGTAAGCCTAACATCTGTGCTAAGAAAGATACTGGAAAGGATTCTCGGGGCTAAGATATGCATGCTTTTGGAAAGACATGGGGTTGATTAAGGATAGTTAGCATGATTTTGTGTGCTGGTGATCTTGTCTCACAAATCTGATTGAAGTTACCAAGAAGGTTTTTGAAAGCAGGGTCAGAGGCATATTCTATGTGGACTTCAGCAAGACCTTTAACAAGGCTCTGTTGGTAGTCTGCTCTGGTGGTTTAGATCGCATGGGATCTAGGGAGAGCTAGCTAACTGGATATGGTATAATAGGCTAATACTGTTGGCTTAAATAGTCTTTCTTGGTTTCTTGTTCCAGAAGTTTTAACCTTTAGTTCAAATTAGTTTTGCCTGACTTTTCTTCTCACACCAACCTAATTTTAACTTATGTGCACTGGAATTTAAATTCAGCACTATGGTTAACCTGCCATAGCCACGGCTGTGAAGTCAAGAGAATCATGGACAGACATTAGAATTAAGTATTACAAACTGTATCTACTCGGTCCCAACTCACATCAAGACATCACAGCTTATGAAAAGCCATGGGAAACACATGGCTGCTCATTGCCTAACGCCAGCAACAATCCCTCCATCTCCCTTGAGAGCTGCGGTAATAAGAATCAGATTCACTTCACAAGGCACAGATAGGAGGCCCTCTCTTTAATCCTGTATTTGGGAGCTGTCTACTTGAGTGGTACTGGCAGGTAATTTCAGATGGGTTTAATTTCAAATTCACCATTGGCCCTAACTGGAAAATTGGTCGACTACCCAAACTTCCAGGTCACCTCATGCACAGATGCAATATTATTGTAAAATATAAGAGCGGCTCATTGAGAAGCAATACACTCCTCAATAGGGTCACTGATGTGGCTGCTCCTGAATTGAGACTAGTCAAATCTTGCATGCTGCAGGATTCTGTTTATTTAAGCCAAGCAAATGTTGTTTTGAAGCAGGCACAATGAATTCCTGGCAACAAGGAATTCCAGGCAACAATGTGGTGTAAGCTTTGCATGCATCGGTGCAGACAATGACCTCAGTCATTGAGGGTGTAGTTGAGGCAGGTAGTATCGTAATGGTTAAGAAACATTTGGACAGGTACATGGATAGGGTAGGTTTAGAGTGATATGAGTCAAAAGCAGGCAGGTGGGACTAGTGTAGATGGGGCATGTTGGTCGGCATGGGCAAGTTGGGCCAATGGCCCTGTTTCCACACTCTATGACACCGTGACAGGCTGCTGAAAATCTTGCCGAGTTCATGTGGCAGTAACCAAGACAAACCAAGACAGATGCGAAGTAACAACGAGATGGTAGAAACTCAGAGACTGAAGCAGAGGTTGTCATTGCTAAATAGAGCAAACAGGCAACACTGTGTCACAGCAGTAAAGCTTCTGCCTCACAGCTCCCGAGACCCAGGTTCAATCCTGACTGTGTGTGCTGTCTGTGCAGAGTATGTTCATTCTCCCTGTGACCACGTGGGCTTTGTCCGAATAATCCAGTTTTCTCCCACATTCCAAAGACATGCAGGTTTGTAGGTTGAATTTGCTTCTGAAAATTATCCCGAGTATGTAAGCAATGGGTAAGAAAGTAGATAACATAGAACTAGTGTGAACGGGTGATCAATGGTCGGCGTCTACTCGGCCCCCAAATGGTCAGCGTCTACTCGGTGGGCCATAGGGCCTGTTTCTCTAAACTGAACTAAAGCTCTTGCAAAAGAGTGCAGGTCAGAACAGGCAAGATGCATCCATTCCAATGTTAACTTCCAGCAGCAACACCCCAGTCGCTCAGGGTTGGAGATGGTCCAGTTTTGCTGATACTTGCATTGGTCCTTATGTGGGCAAATTTTACATATACGACGGCAGAAGGCAGGGTTAGACCACAGTGACTATGAGATAGTTGTCTGCCCTTTCTAGTAATTATCTGTGACTCGAATGATAAGACTTCCCCCAAATATCCAAATATTCAGGGCTACATTCTCTCAGCATGTGATGTGAAACTGAATCTCATGATATTTATTTAGAGGGTGGCTTTAAAGGATTTTATTTTGCCTCTCCGTTTCATTTCTCTTTTGGTAAATGGGTATGTATTAGCCAGATGCACACAGTGCTCATTGCACCTTGGTAAGTTCTGTTGTAACCAGTGCCTCGGTACTGAAAATATTATTCACCACAAGGTCACTCCTTTTTCTATATGCTCCCGTCCGGCAGAAGGTACAGAAGCTTGAAAGTATGAACAATCCTGCCATAAGCTAGGGTACTGTCCGATTCACCCCTAGCCCATTGTGGACATTGGACCATGTCTATGGAATGGAGGCGCTGCAATGCTGAGAACTACAACCTGCACTCTGTATCTTCCCCTTTGCTCTTTCCATTGTATTTGAGTTTGACACGATTGCATTTATGTATGGTTTATCCAATCTGTTTGGATACACGCAAAACAAACTTTTCTGGCGATAATAAACCTAAACCTAAACCTATCACTGAACAGTTAGGAGAAAAGTCACCTTTGATGCTTCCGCCACCTGACCAAGATATACCCCACGTATAATTTTCTAGTCCTTCTCAACACCTAACAGACACTTGCATTTATAAATTTATAAATGCATTGATATAATGTCTTAATCTGGTGAAATGTTATGAACAAAATTTGAAATATCAGACAAAAATCTTGATAAGAGACCAAAGGTTTCAATTGTAGAATAAAAAGGGAGAGGTGAGTAGAAGGTTTAGGAAGTGAATTCCAGACTAAACCAATCACAGACTCGTACTTGAATGAAAATCCATCCCGATTTGCAAAAAAAAAAAAGCACGATCCATCTCCAGAACACATAGCACCTAATATTCCTTTGCCCTGAAATTTCTCCCCCGTCATTTGTGCTAAATCCCCTCCTGGACTGCAACGTTGACGTGGAGGAGAGGCTTGTGTACTCCAGTGATCCTGAGAGCTATGCCAGATGGGGTTTCATATCCCTGGCAGGTTCAACCAAACCGGACAGGTCTCGGCTGAGGAGGCAGGTGAAGCAGTCCCTGTTCCTCCAGGTTGGGCATGGGCATGGGATTAACTACCCCACCCTGTAAAAAAGTGTGAGTTACAGAAACTTTGACGAATGAAAACCAAATTACACATTTGGTTGAAGAAGGTGCCACAGCGATGGGGAATCATGACGCTTCCCAGACAAACCTGCAAAGGCGCTGGGAACCTGACACACCTTCTGAAGCCAAATACATCAATCCTTGTTGGGGACATGGAACATCCGAACCATGTTCCAGGCTGGCAAGGCTGCCACAATTTCCAACAAAATGTTGCGCTACGATCTCTTTGTCCTGGGCTTGGCTGAAACAAGATTGACACAGTCGGGGAGATCAAATTGGTCAGTGGGCAGTCCATTATCTACTCCGGACAGGATGAGGAAGGAGTGAAGCATACAGTGGGAGTGGCCATCATGATTATTAAGGATGCTAGAAAGGCTCTAACGGCATGGGAACCCATCAGCTCTCGCCTCATCTCCGCAACCTTCAAAACCAACAACAAGAGAGTGAAAGCCCACCTAATCCAATGTTATGCACCCACCAACGATGCAGAGGATGAGGTCAAAGGCAGGTTCTATGACAGCTTGAACCTCCTTCTTGGTAGTATTGGAGTCAGAGACCTCATTATCCTGATGGGTGACTTCAACGCTAAGGTTTGAGGTCAAAGCGAGCGATATGAGGCAGTACTGGGAAAGTATTGAGTAGGGAAAATGAATGAAAATGTTTGCTGAGACCTGTGTTAACAATAACCTAGTGATTGGGGGAAGTGTATTCCCTCATAAAACAATCTACAAAACAACTTGGGTGTCATCAGATCATGTCACAGAAAATCAAATTGACCACATTTGTATCTGTAAAAAGTTCAGAATGTCCATGGAAGATGTCAGAACAAGAAGAGGATCAGATGCAGCTTCAGACCACCACCTCCTGGCAGGGAAATTCAAGCTAAGGCTGAAGAGACACCACCAGGCTAAAAGCCAAAGAGCTAAATACAACATTGAATACCTCAGTAGTGCTCAAGTGGTGAAGAGGTTCAAGGATACCCTCTCAAAGGAAAACAGAGAGCTACAGCTGAGGAGGAAGGAAGGATGGACAATAAATGAGGAGTGGGAACACCTAAAAGCTGCTTGGAACTCAACCTGTGAGGAGGCCCAAGGGAGAAGGACCCAAAAGCACAAAGAGTGGATAACACCAGAAACCCTCAACACAATAAAACAGAGGAGAAAGTTAAAGGAGAAAGTGAACAACTCAAGAACAAGAGCTGAAAAGGCTTTAGCCCAATATGAGTACAACAGATGCCTCAAAGAAGTGCGAAAGAACATCAGGAGGGACAAGAGAACACAGGTAGAGAGGAGGCAGAAATTGCAGTGACTCAAAGGAACACGAGGGAGTTATATACCATCACAAGGAAATTGTCCGGGACATACCTGCATAGTAATAAACTATTTACAGACAAGAACGGTCAACTGCTTTCAACCCAGGAGGCGCAGCTCAACAGATGGGTAGAATATGGGCAGAGGGATACATCGTGAAATTGCCAACAAAAGTTGACCTAAGAAAATGTGACAACTACCGAGGGATGACCCTACTTTCTCATTCTCAACCGAGTCATCCTCAACCCTCTTCAGGAAGCTGTAGACAAGAGGCTACGGGACCAGCAAGCAGGAATCATGAAGGATCGCTCATGCACACACCACATAGCAACATTACGCATCTTCATTCAGCAGTCTATTGAATGGAACACGTCCCTGTACATCAACTTCATCGACTTTGAGAAAGCACTTGACAGCTTAGACAGGACAACACTATGGTGCCTAACAGACCACTATGGATTCTCCACCAAGATCATGAACTTAATCAAGAACTTGTATGATGGAACCTCATGCAAAGCTATGCATGCAGGCCAGCTCTCTCAGAGCTTTAGTGTCAGGACGGGTGTCCAGCAGGAATGTATATAGTCACCATTCCTGTTCCTCCTGGCAATTCACTGGATCATGATGGAAACAACAGAAGGGAAAAGAAATGTAATTCAGTGGACAATGTGGGAGCAACTAGATGATCTTGACTTTGCAGACGACATAGCTCTCCTTTCACACACACAGATACAAATGCAGGAGAAAACGGACGGACTCTCACAAGCTGCAACAAAACTTGGTCTTACACCCAATACAGCAAAGACACAGGGGATGAGGATCCACTCCAAAACCAGCAACCCTATCCTTAAGGGCCTGTCCCAGCAGCATGCAACTCCATGCGATGAGCGCGACCTAACGTGGTCGCTTGAGCCATCCGGCGTCGCTGGGCCGGCCCCACTTCGATCGCCGGAGCCGTGCGGAATTGTGCGGAGTTCGTCCCGACATCGCGCGGGGCTCCGAAAAACTGACCATATTCAGAAATTCCGCGCGGCAACGGCTTGTCGGCTCGCAGTCGCCTCGACACACCGCCTCGACGTCGTGCCTCTGTGCCCCTCTCTGTGTGTGCCTCTGTGCCCCTCTGTGTGTGTCCCTCTCTGTCCTGGCGAACTTACCTTTAAGACTTTGCTCCAAGTTTGCCTCACTTTGCACCGCGTTGCGCCACTCACCCCACCTCCGCGCGGCCCCCGCTGCCGGTTTGGTCGCGCTCTTCGCATGCAGGCGCATGCTGTTGGGAACGGCCCTGTACAGGGATCACCCGACCCCCACACGGCCCCCGCTGCCGGTTTGATCGCGCTCACCGCATGGAGTCGGATGCTGGTAGGACAGGCTTTGTATGCACAGCACTGCTGCAGAGGTGGTAGAAACATTCACAGACCTAGGCAGTGTTGTGGACATCACCAGAGGGGCAGAGACAGACATAAAAAGTAGAATCAATAAGGCTAGGGTGGTGTTTAACATGCTCAGGAATATCTGGAGCTCAAAACACATCTCAATCAACACCAACATACGCATCTTTAACTCAAATGTGAAACAGATGATGCTGTATGGATCAGAGACATGGAAAACAACAAAACACACTACAACAGGCTGCAAACATTCACTAACACCTGCCTTAGGAGAATACTTAACATCTGGTGTAGAGACAAAGTAAGTAATGTGGACCTGTGGAAAAGAACAAGCCAGGAGCCCATTGACTTACAAATTTGAAGGAAAAAATGGAGTTGGATTGGACACACTCTCAGGAAACCTGCCACAAACATCACCCGGCAAGCCCTGAAATGGAACCCCCAAGGAAAAAGGGTAAGAGGTCGCCCCAAGAGCAGCTGGAGAAGAGGTGTCCGGACAGAAATGTCTGAGAGTGGGCTCAACTGGGGAGATCTCGAAAGAACTGCCAACAACCGAGTGAGGTGGAGGACATTGTGTCAATGGTCTATGCTCCCTGGAGGGGTTCAAGAAGAGAAAAAGAAGAAGATTTGTGCTAAATGTATCATGGAGTCATGCCAGTTTATTGTACAATGCTCTGAAATATATTGCATTGAATGTAATTTCTAGAAACTTGTCCAAAATGGAGCACATGTTGCAGATGCACACTATATGTTTGAGGGATTTTGGAAATAAGGTATTTGTCTCACTCTTTTTGGATGGTTATCATATTTTTTTTAATGAAATCACTGCATGGATTTTGAATGCAGAAATGCTCCATTACAGGAGAGGGGAAAAGATAGTACCATTGCAAAAATGGGACAATCTCGCTATTGCTGTGTAATATTAAAAATGTTTTTTTTATTGCTAGATGATGCGAGGGACAACCGGTTCCTGAAGATTCAGGATTTGTGCTGATTATGTCTCCTCCCCAAACCATCCTTGGAGTTGCGACATTTCAGTGTTGAATAACACACACAATAGGCAGGTCCAGTGGTTAACAGCAGTGAACATCTGAGTTAGGAGATACTTCCACACCAGCCACCATGATTAGATTACTCCCTGTCAGCCGTCGCAGAACAATGAATAAATTGGCCTTGCATAAACAAACCCAAAGAGCTTTAGTTTACTTTAATATTTTACTTTAGAGGTATTGTGCAGAAACAGGCCCTTTGTCCAACCGAGACTGTGTCGACGAGTGATCACCCCGTACACTAGCACTATCCAGCACACTAGGGACAATTTACAATATTTACCAAAGCCAATTATCCTACAAACCTGTACACCTTTGGACTATGCGGTCACAGGGAGAACTTACAAACTCCGTACAGACAGCACCTGTAGTCAGGGTCGAACCCGGGTCTTTGGTGTTGAAAGGCAGCAGCTCTACCGTCATGCCACTGTGCTGCCCCCAAGCCTTTTGTTCCTTTTTGCAAATGTTCTCCCTTCTGTACTAAAGATGCTGACGCATGCCGCAATACAACACTGGCTGCCTGTCCTTTTCCCTTTCCTTGATTTTTATGTGTGAATTGATTCAATTTATGGCTATTCAGCCGCCGGGGCCCCACAGCCAAGCTCACAACTTACATGAGCTGATATGACAAGAAAAATGTGTAGAAGCCACAGCAACGGAATTGAGAGTAGACATCCCAGCATCTTCAACTTATCTTCCTATTGTAGAGTTGCAGAGATCTGTCTCCATTCCCAGCTATAAACGGTTAGTTCAGTACAAATGAAGACATTCCAGCTTGCCTTGTACAATCATAGCCCACAAAGTGAAGGGATTGGGATTTGTGTTATTACCAATAATATCGTTATGCACAGTCATCAAAGGGTTTAAAGAAATAAAAGTGAAACACATTTTTAAATCATGGCGTTGCTGTAATTGGAGAGTTGAAAGGTTTCTCCATTGGTAGTGCAAAATGTATTAGCCTAGTTTGATGAGTATTTCTCTTGCAGAAAGCACTGCATGAACCCAAAGGACAGCAAAAAAAACTGAAAATCAGAAATGAATGGGCTCATTCTCTTCAAAAACTCACACAATTTAACAGGAAAACATCATCAAGATGCTATGTGTTGCCTCACTAAAACCTACTGCAACGTCACAGCTTAATCTTTCCAGGGCTGATTCAAGACCATTTGACCGGTATTTAAACTACAATGTCTCGTTTCACTGAGGCATGTTGACAAAGTCATGTTTTTTTCTATTACTTCTTATGTGTAATGTATGAATTCATGGCTTATGCAACAAAATAATTAGCTCATTCAGCGCATGGAACAGCTCCATCAATCTTTACAGTTGACTGATATGACAAAAAGTGAATTATGCCTCTTATTGTCCCAGACTCTAGATGCAGCAATGTAGCCGGAATACGGATACGAGCAGATAAACTCCCAACAAAAGCAAATCAGTCCAATTTGTCATTATTGGGCAAGCTTTATTTAAAACTATCGTGTGTAGGAAAGAACTGCAGATGCTGGTTTAAATCAAAGGTAGACACAAAATGCTGGAGTAACTCAGCGGGACAGGCAGCATCTCTGGAGAGAAGAAGTGGGTGACATATCGGGTCAAGACCCTTCTTCAGACTGAAGAACTAAAACTATCATATTTTAAATCACAAAATAATAAAAGTCAAGTTGTGGAAAATATGGGATTTTTTAAAACAATATTGTAGGTGTCCCTTACTTCACCCTTTTATACAGTGTTTAACAAAGCTTCTATACAATAACTCTAATTGGTGCTGGTCAAAGGGGTGGCAAGGTGGCATGGGTAGAGTTGCTGCCTTACTGCACCAGTGACCCAGAATTAATCCTGACCATGGGCCCTGTCTGTACGGAGTTTGTACGTTCTCCCCGTGACCTGCATGGGTTTACTCCGGGATCTCCGGTTTCCTCCCACTCTCCAAAGATGTACGGGTTTGTAGGTTAATTGGCTTGGTATAATTGTAAATTGTCTCTGGTGTGTGTAGGATGGTGTAAGTGTACAGGGATCGCTGGTCAGAGCAGACTTGGTGGGCCAAAGGGCCTGTATCTCTAAACAAAACTACATTTTTTCAATGGTAGTGCAATAGGGAATTCATTCAAGATTTGTAGCAAATCCAAGAGTTCTAGGAAACTGTGAGAAAGCACTTGAGTAGAGTGTAAAGGAAGCATGAGTAAATTGATCTACTGTCATAGGTAATGAAGTGGGGAAAGTGTGATGAAAGACAAGCAAAGCTGCAGTTTACAGACAGACTAGCAACCGCACAAACAAGAGACACAACATTTGCTGATGTTGGAATTGTGAGCATAACACAAAGTGCTGGTGGAACTCAATGGGTCAGGCAACATCTGTGGGGGGAATGAACAGGAGATGTTTTGGGTCAGGACCCTTCTTCAGACTGAAGAAGGATCCCGTCCTGAAACGTCAAATATGGAGAGTCAATGGTAGGTGGTGTTGTACAATTGAAGGAATGTTTGATATATCTGAGGATATGTTATATATTTCACCTCCTTTTAGGTCCTGCAGAGAATCTGTTTTATTAACACTGTCATCACTTCAGTATTTTAAATGTCTACATGAGGTTGTAATCTCCACTTTTGCATCCTTGGTGCTCCCAATTTTGACGGTGAAAAGAATAGGAAATGCAGTAAATCCCTTGTTGCCCATCTTTTCTTGTGGGACAAAATCTGAGCCTCAAAAAAAGAAGAAAAAATAATTTCTGATTATCAATCATAAAGGTCATAAGGTCGCAAGGAACAGGAGTAGAATCAGGCCATTCGGCCCATCAAGTCCACTCCACCAGTCAATCATGGCTGATCTATCTCTCCCTCTTAACCCCATTCTTTTGCCTTATCCCCATAATCTCTGACACCTGTACTAATCAAGAATTTATCTATCTCTGCCTTAAAAATATCCACTGACTTGGCCTCCACAGCCTTCTGTGGCAAAGAATTCCACAAATTCACCACCTGATTATTAGTAGCTAATCTATTCCAACCAGCTTCAGATGCAGATGTTAGCCTTCCTGTAGCTTCTGGAACTGTGACCACCATTTTGTTACATGACAAAAACACTTTCTTATTGTCAAGTACAAATTGCTCAATATAGCAACTGAATGAACATTTTCATCTGTAGTCTGAAGAAATTTCTCATTAAGTAGATACTTTAATAAGCGAATATAGATTGCATAATGTATTACTGTCACGTGTACTGGAACAATGAAAGGCTTTGATTTGCATGCTATTCAATTAAAACAGATCAAATTAGATAAAACTATAAATGAGATAATGCTACAAATCAGATAATACTACCCTATGGATACATGAAGAATTGGACTAAAAAATGATAGCTGATAAGTACATTAATGGCAACATAGTCTTTACACTCACCTTGCCTGTCATTGTAAATTCATCAAACTTTAGCCATGTGCCAAATGCTTCCATGGACTGGTTAATGGTAATTAAGAGTCTCAACATCCCCTCCTGTCCCTAAACTTGTGTCTAATTTTGTTCATACACATATTGACATAACTCGCTGACATCTATATAATCTCTTATTTCTGGTAACTTCTTGACCCTTCATAATTTGATGTTCCTGCAACTTTTTCAAATCTATTCATTTCAAGGATTCTAGCAATGGGCTGATGAGGCAAATGAAAGCCGAGTGATGTTGCTGTCTTCCAGGCAACAGATTGTCGAACAAATTTCAAGTTCCTGCCTTTGATTTTCTGACCTTCTCATTCCTCTACCTCTTCGCCCGTGGAATGGCTTCCAATTCCCTCTTTGCTGTAAGTTCCTGCCTGAGGATTCACCTCTGACCGTCCCACTCATTCAACCTCATCTAGAGCCAGGAGTCCTCCCCTTCCTTCTCCTATCTGGAGTGCACAAGAAATCTTTTGACTCACAAAATCTTGTTCATTTTCTACACCTTTATTGAGGATTTTTAAAGTGCAGGAAATTATGCTGAAACATAAATTGTGAATTGTGGTGAAGAAATTAAGTAGTAAGAAGTTCAATGTTGACTTATAGATCCAGATCTTATTTATATTACAGTGTTGCTTTTGTGTTGGTAAACGGTACATTTCTGGTCTCTCTGAGTGTTAGATTCATTTTAATAACCTCTTTTTTGATTCCTTTCCAAAGTTAAATTGCTTTTTCTATTCAAGATAGAACAACCCTATTATTCTAAATGAGCAAAGCTGTTTTTAACTACATTCATCCACTCAGGCACAATTCAACAGGGTATTTGGATAAGAAGTAAGTCAAACGCCAGCCAGCAGGTAGCTGTTCGGAATATTTCTCACAGCTCATTTGTGAGATGTTAGACATTTGTGATCTTACCCAATGTGTACCTGCATTCCACCTTCCTCCTAGCCACTTCTCCCACCCGCACGCACCATCCTAACGATGCAGTTTATCATACCATGATCCGTGAGCAGGGCGGCACATACCACCATTGAACAGCACCAACTTTCTGATGGCTCTCTTGGCTGGAAATCCGACATACAATTACAGTACATAAACCACATACTGCATGGCACCAGCACTGTGAACAAAGCTGACATCTAACATGCAAAACTGAAAGATGATAGTTGCAGCCAACCATAATGAATATCTCTAAGTGTGACAGTCATTTAAACGGAGACATTCCTTCCGAATTCTATTAATTATCCATGACAATCCATT
This sequence comes from Okamejei kenojei, assembly GCA_035221665.1. Taxonomy (NCBI): domain Eukaryota; kingdom Metazoa; phylum Chordata; class Chondrichthyes; order Rajiformes; family Rajidae; genus Okamejei; species Okamejei kenojei. The sequence continues at coordinate 66,387,556 of CM069138.1, forward strand.
GTCTATCAAGTATCATTTTTCATCTCACATTACCACATGTAATGTAGAACTAAGTAGATTTTGTGTAAGGCTTTGAGTAAACCTCTACTACTTTACACCAGCTACTTTACTATACGTGTACTATTATACTATATACTATGTACGTGTACACTATTATACTGTACCAGCTACTATACTAAACATCTACTATAAAAAGGATGTCATTCAGAAAACAAGACAATTTTTTTTTCTTACTTCTCCTCGACAATCTCTTCTTTCTATCTATAATTGTAAAAAGCAATTTACTCCTTATGGTTTAATGTACCGAACATTAGTGTCAGTGTTTCAATTGTTTCATTGAAACGTTAATTTCCTCATTTAGGGTATTACGGGAGGTGTTTCAAATGGTTGATTATCTTTGATCAATTGCCTTGTGTTTTTATTCAAACCCACCCTTATGTTTTGCAGGCTTTTCTGTACAATTTTCTACATCATGAATATTTGGAGATTTCTGTGTCCAGTGCAAATTCTATGGGCAATGGCGTCCAAATTTCCATCTTGCAAAGTTTATATTGATTGCGTTTTTCTTCATGACTAGGATCTCTTGACTGCAGAAAAACTGTCTTAACAATCCAGCATTTTCAAAAAGCATACAAGCTTTTAGTTTCAGATCACTTCAACATTTATTTTTCAAAGAACATACATTACCAAGTGTACATGGTGGACCAACAAATATGTGGAGAGGCAGTGCATGTCAATAACCCAAAGAAAAGTTAATAAAAGAAAGGACTTTTCCACACAGTGGTGAAATTCTCTGGCATTCCAAGACTCTTAGTCTCATTCTTTGGCATTAATGAAAGACTTTTATCGAATAATTCAAGTGGCACATTCCAGTTGAAGGGAGTAAGTGCTGGGGGAAGCACTGAGGATCGGTGAAGCCACCACAGAGAATTTGTGGGGAAAGACCACAGTCTAGGGTCTTGCCACCACTAGATATTAAGGGGTGGGTCGATGTAACAGCCCTGCTGGTGTATTCACCCAGGCAGAAAAATGAATTACATTAAATCATTGTAGAATGTATAGAATTGATGGTACAAGAATGAAAAGAAAGAACAAATGACCCCATTTCCCCCTTCCCCCACCACCCTTTCCAGCATTCTGACTGGTTGCATCGTGGCCTGGTTCAGCAACTTGAAAGTCCAGGAGCGAAAAAGACAACAAAAAGTTGTGACCACTGCCCAGTCCATCACTGGCTTTGACCTCCCCACCATCGAAGGGATCTATCGTATCAGTCTCAAAAAGGCAGCAAAAACATCAAGGACCCACACCATCCAGGTCACACACTCATCTCACCACTGCCATCAGGAAGAAGGTACAGGAGCCTGCAAACTGTAACGTCCAGGTTCAGGAACCTTCTTCCCCACAGCCATCAGGCTATTAAACACAACAAATAAGCTATGAGCTCTGATCTGCAAAATACTATATTATTAAGTTCAAGATTCAAGATTCAAGAGAGTTTATTGTCATGTGTCCCGGATAGGACAATGAAATTCTTGCTTTGCTTCAGCACAACAGAATATAGAAGGCATGAATACAGAACAGATCAGTGTCCATATACCATTGTATAAATATATACACACATGAATAAACAAAACAGATAAAGTGCAAATAAACAGATAATGGGCTATTAACGTCCAGAGTCTTGTTGGAGTTGAGTTCAATAGCCTGATGGCTGTGGGAAAGAAGTTGTTTCTGAATTTGGACGTTGCAGTCTTCAGGCTCCTGTACGTTCTACCTGAAGGTAGCAGGGAGATGAGTGTGTGGCCAGGATGATGTAGGTCCTTGATGATGCTGCCAGCCTTTTTGAGGCAGCGACTGCGATAAATCCCCTCGATGGAAGGAAGGTCAGAGCCGATGATGGACTGGGTAGTGTTTACTACTTTTTGTAGTCTTTTTCGCTCCCAGGCACTCAAGTTGCCGAACCAAGCTATGATGCAACTGGTCAGCATGCTCTTTACTGTGCACCTGTAGAAGTTAGAGAGAGTCCTCCTTGACATACCGACTCTCCGTAATCTTCTCAGGAAGTGGAGTGCTGATGTGCTTTCTTTATAATAGCATCAGTGCTCTCGGACCAGTAGAGATCTCCAGATTCAAATTCCTGTGCACGGCCAGGAATTTGAAGCTCTTGACCCTTTCCACCATCGACCCGTTGATATAAACAGGACTGTGGGTCCCCATCCTACCCCTTCCAAAGTTCACAATCAGTTCCTTGGTTTTGCTGGTGTTGAGGGTCAGGTTATTGTGCTGGCACTATTTGGTCAATCGGTCGATCTCTCTTCTATACTCTGACTCATCCCAATCAGTGATACGTCCCACAACAGTGGTGTCGTCAGCGAACTTGATGATGGAGTTCGCACTATGACCGGCTACGCAGTCATGAGTATAGAGTGAGTACAGCAGGGGGCTGAGCATGCAGCCTTGAGGTGCTGATTGTTATTGATTATTATTATTTGTTATTTGCACTATATTTGTTATTTATTGAACTTTTTCTTTATTTTGCCCGTTATGTACAATGTTTACATATTTCACATATTCTGATGTGCTGCAGCAAGTAAGAATTTCATTGTCCCGTCTGGGACATATGACAATAAAACACTCTTGACGTTTGACCTATATCCCCTTTTCTATTTTTACATTTCACTTCTCTGCTCTCCTTATCTGACACCCTTTTGTCTGCTTTTCATTGTCCACTCATATACCAATTAACCTCCCCCCTCCCCCTTCCCCTCACCTGTATCCACATATCACTTCGGGCCTCACTCACCCAGACCTACAACGGACCCAACTACCTGACTCCATCCCCTACTCCCAATGCCTCCGTCTACGCCGCATCTGCTCCCAGGAAGAGGTGTTCCACACCAGTTCATCACAAATGTCCTCATTCTTCAGAGAACAGGGATTCCCCTCCCCCACCATAGATGAGGCTCGCACCAGGGTCTCCTCCATACCCCGCAACACTGCCCTCTCTCCCCATTCCCCCACTCGCAATAAGGGGAGAGTCCCACTGGTCCTCACCTTTCACCCCACCAGCCGGCACATACAACACATAGTCCTCCGCCAGTTTCGCCACCTCCAACGTGACCCCTCCACTCGCCACATCTTCCCATCTCCCCCCGTCTGCCTTCCGTCTGCCTTCCGCAAAGACCGCTCCATCCGCAACTCCCTTGTCAATTCTTCCCTTCCCTCCCGCTCCACCACTTCCCCAGGCACTTTCCCTTGCAACCGCAAGAGATGCTACACTTGTGCCTTCACCTCCCCCCTCCACTCCTTTCAGGGACCCAAGCAGTCCTTCCAGGTCCGACAGAGATTCACCTGCACCTCCTCCAACCTCATCTACTGCATCCGCTGCTCCAGATGCCAGTTGATCTATATCGGTGAGACCAAGCGGAGGCTTGGCGATCGTTTCACCGAACACCTCCGCTCGGTCCGCAATAACCAACCCGATCTCCCGGTGGCTCAGCACTTCAACTGCCCCTCCCGTTCCGCATCCCTCTCGGTCCTGGGCCTCCTCCACGGCCAGAGTGAACAACACTGCAAGTTGGAGGAACAGCACCTCATATTCCGCTTGGGGAGTCTGCATCCTCTGGGCTTGAACATTGAATTTTCTCAATTCTGTTAACCCTTGCTGTCTCCTCCCCTTCCCACCTCTCCCTCAGCCCTCTCTCTATCTCTCCCCCACCCAAGTCGCACTAGCTTCTCATTTTCGCACTACAAACAGCTTACAATGGCCTGTTTCCTTTGTCATCGATACTTTTTTGCATATCTTTCATTCGTTGTTCTTTATCTCTCCACATCACCGTCTATATTTCTCGTTTCCCTGATCCCTAACCAGTCTGAAGAAGGGTCTCGACCCGAAACGTCGCCTATCTCCTTCGCTCCGTAGATGCTGCTGCACCCGCTGAGTTTCTCCAGCCTTTTGTGTACCCTCCACATATCACTTGCCAGGCTTCGTCCTGCCCCCACTTCTTTTCCAGCTTTCTCCCGCCTACTACAATCAGTCTGAAGGGGAGCTCTGACCATGCTCTCCAGAGATGCTGCCTGACCCACAGAATCTAGCACTTTGAGATTTGTTTTACATAAAGCAGTATCTAAAATACTACAGAACCACTTACATTACTCCAGACCTCCCTAGTCTTACATTCTATGCCACAACTAATGAAGAAAAGTCTCCCACATGCCTTCTTCATAACCTTATCTCCTGTGCTGCCATCATCAGAAATGCTTGTCCTTGTACTCCTTGGTTCCTCTATTCTTTGAACCCCCCCAGGGCTCCACAATTCATTGCGTATGTCCTTCCTGTATTATTCCTTTATTATACCAGCTCACACTTAAAGTACATCTATCATTGCCCATTTAACCAATTGATCAATATCTTTCTATAACATAAGACTATCCTGCTCATTATCAACACCAACAATTTTCACATCACCTGCATATATAGGAATCTCCCTCCTATACTAATATTGCAATCATTAATGCATGTGGGCCCCAGTACTGACCAGTCAGGGTAACAGTGACAAAGGCAATGCTCCAGCACATCCTTTGATTCTTATCGCAAAATGAATTTTGGAACTAATTTGCCAATTTACCTTGGATTCCGTAGACTGTAAATCTCCCATGTGGGACATTGTCAAAACCCATTCAGAGTACATCAACTTCACGTCCACAAGTTCATGAGTTATAGGAGTAGAATGAGGCCATTCGGCCCATCAAGCCTACTCCGCCATTCAATCGTGGCTGATCTCTGCCTCCTAATCCCATTTTCCTGTCTTCTCCCCATACCCCTTGACACACGTTCTAATCAAGAGTTTGTCTATCTCTGCCTTAGAAATATCAACTGGCGGCCTCCACAGCCCTCTGTGGCAATGAATTCCACAGATTAATTACTCCCTGACTAATGAAGTTCCTACTCACCTTTTTAAAACTGTACTGCCTTAATATATTTTGTAATATCTTCAAAAGTACCAATCAACTCGATTAGACAGGATCTCTCTCTCTCTCTGACAAAGCCATGCTGGGTAATTGATTGACCACTATCTTTCCAAACTGGAATAAAACTGTCCATCAGAATTTATTAAAATAATTTTCCTATCACTGATTTTAGACTCAAAGGCCCGTAATTACCAAGCTTAATCCTCCTGCACTTCTTGAATAAAGAAACCACATGAGCTGCACTCCAGTCATCTGAGATCTTGCCTGTGGCCAGGGAATGTTTAAACATCTCTATCAGGCATCCAGCAATCTCCTCCAATTACCCCCTCCCCACCCCCGCAGCCTGCGATTCACCTCATTAGTCCCTGGCCGGTTTACCCTCTTTTAAGACCAATTATTACACCTAGGACCTCCCCCTTTTTAATGCTAATGTATTCTCGAATTTCACTGTTCCCCTCTCAATGAATTCTCCAGCTACAATTTCCTTGAATACCAATGAGAACTATTCATTTCATGCCTCATGTATGTCCTCTGGCTCCACACACACACACACACACATTGCCAATTCATTTCCTAACAGGCCACACACTTTATTTCCTAACAGGCCCCATCCTCCCTGTTTATCCTCTTCCCATAATATAATTATAATAATCTTTGGGCAATTTTCCTCAATCCAGAACAGGCACTATCTGGATGAATTTTCTTTGCATCTTCTCCAATTCAATCACATCTATCCTATAAGTCGTGACAAGAACTGCACTCAATACCCCAAATGTGGTCCAAGTAAAGCAATACCATCACCTCATGGGCAGCATCTTGACGCTGCAGTAGAGTTGCTGCCTTACAGCGCCAGAGATCTGGGTTCAATCCCGACTACAGGTGCTGTCTGTATGGAGTTTGTACGTTCTCCTCATGACCGCATGGGTTTTCTTTGGTTTCCTCGTACACTCCAAAAGCGTACAGGTTTGTAGGTTAATTTGCTTGGTATAAATGCTAAACTGTCCCTAGTGTGTGTAGGATAGTGTTAATATGCAGGGATTGCTGGTCGGTGCAGACTCAGTCGGCCGAAAGGCCTGTTTCAGCGCTGTATCTCTAAACTAAACTAAACTAAACCTTCCTGCTTCCATATTCTATGCCCCAGCTAATGAAGACAAATATTTCAGATTTGTGCCACGTTGCTCTCCTGATCTCTTTTGTTTAAGCCCCCTACTGTATGACTCTCTGATGGGCATTCTTCTGTTCATGATTTGAAGGAGCAGCGTTCAAACCCAGTGTATAACAGTTCACATACGAGCACTATTTATAGCACTGTAACTCTATTCAACCCAGTCCATAAAACCTGACACACTCTTTAAATGAAGAGTCAGATCTAGCTCCAGATGTTGTTTAAAAATAAAACATTTCTGTAATCCCTTGAAACGTGCTCTGTATTTGGGTTTTATGTGCACAAGTATATCTGTGTTATTGTTGTTAATAATACTTTGTCGTTCCATGTCATATTTAGGTACATGTGGTTTGTATGCCCTCTCAAGAATTTGCGCAACAATCTGAGATAGCCAGTAAAAAAAGTTTTTTATATAGAATCTGCCTATTTTGCAATCCATTTAATTGAACAGATTGCAAATGGTGTGGGCTCTGATTAGGCCATGTAATTTGCCCTACCAGACTTCAGGACAATACCAAATTCTATTCTCCAAGAAATTTGATCATAAATTGAAACATAATCTCAATTTGGCTGTTTAATGACTTTGCACTGACTCGTTAAACAAGAGGATAAAACTGGGATGATGATCTCACTTATCATGTGATAAATATTTGTATAATTTGTACCTTACGGCCAAGTGCCTTGGCAAACCCAGCAGGATAATCAAGGATGAGTCTCACCCCGATCACTCCCTCTTCTCCCCTTTCCCATCAGGCAAGAGGTACAGAAGTGTGAAAACGCATACCTCCAGATTCAGAGACAATTTCGTCCCAGCTGTTATCAGGCAACTGAACCATTCTATCAACAACTAGAGAGCAGTCCTAGACTGCTATCTACCTCATCAAAGACCCATCTTTAATTGGATTTTACCGAACTTTATCTTGCATTAAACATTATTCCCTTTATTGTGCACCTGTACACTGTGGATGGCTCTATTGTAATCAGGTATAGACTTTCCACTGACTAGTTAGCACGCCAGAAATAGCTTTTCACTTTATCTCAGTACACATGACTAAACTAAACATGGTCATAAGTATATCTAACTACAGTTGAGATAAAATTTATTTTCAATTCCACTAATTATACAGTTTCCAAAATAATTTTAAAATCTCTCCCTTACAATATTTAGTAATTGCTGTTAAATAGATGTAACACCAGAACCATAACATTCATGGTACAAATCCATGCAGTCTGAGTGGCAAAGGATGCCACATTTTATGGATATGCTGTTTGAAAGTTGAGCAAAACACAAACTAAAGGAACTAAAAAAAACTCAGCGGGTCAGGCAACATCTGTAGAGGGAATGGATGAGTGGTGTTTTGAGTTGAGACCCTTCTTCAAACATATGAAAGTTTGCAGACGTCACGCAAATATGGCCCTAGAAAGTTCATGAGAACAACTTTTAACTTTTCAAAAAAGAGATAATATGCTGGAGTAACTCAATGTGTCAGGCAGTACATGGATAGGTACCTTTTTGATTTGCCACTTTGATTTAATGAATGAAAAAAAATCTGGTTCTACACAGACAGCAAATATTATTCTAGATTACTGCCCAAGCACTATTCTTGTCCTTCAAAGGTCATATAAAATATGCGCCATAGAAAACATTATATTGGGATGCCTCACACATGGTTTGGGAACAGCTCCATCCAAGACCGCAACATCTCATCCCCATCTCATGAGCATAAGACGAGAATAAAATATAAAATGTCATAAAATATTCAGCAGGTCAGTCCCCATCCAGAGAGGGAAGCAGAGTTGTCATTTATGCTATCATAACCAGAAGCAGCGAGGAATTTCACACATTATAAGCAGAGGTGTGGGGTTGACTTTGTGATGGAGGGTTGGATCAATACACAATGGAAAGTGTGTTACAAGGTAAAGGCAGGGTTGATTAAGTGGAGAAAAGAACAACAGAGCAAGGCTAAAGGTGGTAATGGGCCAAGTTGGATGGGACCATGGTCATAGGGTTCTCTGAAACTTCCACAGATACGCTGCAGAAAGAATTTTGATGTGATACATCTTCGCCTGGCATGGCAACTGCTCTGATCTTTTAGCACCTGAACCCATGGAGACTAGTCCTAGTCCCTTGCAGGCTAGCCATCTCACTCCATCCACTTCATCATCCAGGAGGCTGGGAGTGCTTTCAAGGTGTCTGACAGCCTTTTCTCTATTCTGCCTTCTAGGAGAAGTTACAGGAGCTTAAGAACACCGTCTTCCACATTGGCTATATGACTTCTGAACCAGTCACTTATTTCACACCCTCTTCCCAGAGGTGCTGCCACGTACTCTTAATCTTAACTCCTCATTCATTGATTTCATTATTGTACTTGAATATTCTTTTGTATTACTCAGTTTTTGCATTACAATCTTCTGCCAATTGCTTGTTTTGCCCCCGTTGTGGTATTTACTTATGATTACTGTCTGCACACTGTTTACTGGTCATAGGTTCATAAGTGATAGGATCAGAATTAGTCCATTGGGCTCATCAGGTCTACTTCACCATTCAATCATGATTGATCTATCTCTCCCACCTAACCCCATTCTCCTGCCTTCTCCTCATTACCCCGGCACCCTGAGCTCTGAGCTTCATGTAAACAAAGAATTTCATTGCACCCTGGCGTATATGACTTACCTCTGAATGCATTTGTATTTGATTAATGGAGATGCTTTTATTCATTTTCATTACAATTATACCTTCTAGAATCTATTGAAGTTTAATACCAAACGAGTCATGAGCCACTGACAGATTTCTTTCACTTTCCAGTTAGCCATAAAAGTGTGGGAGAAAAAAGCATTATATCGACAGAGGATATCGTCACAAAGATATATGGACAGAAATAAAGGGAGAGATAAAATTGAGAAGCATAGAATGAAAGAAATATTCTACAGAAACAATTGCATGGTCCGCGACCAGTTTTGGACCAATCTAGCTCTCTCTTGAAAGTATCCAGAGAACCGGCCTCCACCACCCTCCGAGGCAGAGAATTCCACAGACTCACAACTCTCTGTGTGAAGAAGTGTTTCCTCGTCTCCATTCTAAATGGCTTACCCCTTATTCTTAAACTGTGGCCCCTGGTTCTGGACTCCCCCAACATCGGGAACATGTTTCCTGCCTCAAGCGTGTCCAAACCCTTAATAATCATATGTTTCAATAAGATCTCCTCTCATCCTTCTAAAGAGAAAGAGAGAGAATAAAAGCAAAAGAAAACAAGAGAAGGGGAAAATGCTAAGGACAGAATGAGAAAAACAAATTCAATAAGGAGGGATATGCAACAGAGAGTAGTTGGTGATGAGAAAGATGGAGAAGGATATTGGGAAAGAGGGGAAGTGGATGTCAATGAGACCAGGGTGAGATTCATCTCTGGGAGGACATTAGAACCTCTAATGTATCTGCCATGTTCTTTCTGCAGGTGGGAATACTATAGTAAGAAAGATATGAAAATCAATTTCTCTCATTTTGCAACCTAGCAGTAAGAAAATTGATTTTTCTAATTTTAAATAGGCCTTGCATTCTCTCTTTCTCCATCCGTCCCCCACACTAGTCATCTTACTAATTTCACTGTTGTCCTGTTTTGTTTCACTATTTGTACCCCCTCATCATCACCTCTTCCACAGCCAACAATTGGCCATTGTGGGCTCCAACTTTCCTTGTTCATCCTTGCTGGCCTTGATTTGTTCTTTTCATACCTTTTCATTCTTTTGTTCATTGTACTTCCTCATACCTCCAGTTCCCCTCTCCCCTTATGCTCAGTCTGAAGAAGGGTCTCAACCCTAAGCGTCACCTATTCCTTTTCTCCAAAGATGCTGTCTGACATGCTAAGTTACTCCAGCAATTGTGTGTATCTTCAGTGTAAACCAACATCTGCAGTTCCTTCCTACACAACAGAAGGAAATAAATTGTTGTTAACAGTTAAAAGGGTTATGGCCTTGTGAATGAAAATGTTGTGTATTTGGATTTCCAGTAGGCATTTGAAAAGCTGCCATGCAATAGGTTGGTGCATAAGATAAAAGCTCATGATATGGGGGAAGAGTGTTAACATAAAATGGAGACTGATTGTCACATAGAATACCATGTCAGCATAAATGGATTATTTTCAGACTGGAAGGTGCAACTAATGAAGTGCCCCAGTGACCAGTCTTGGAAATTAATTATGTGCTGTTTATATTAATAATGTGGGGGAAGGGGCAGACATCTAAGAACCTATATTCACTGATGCACTTTCTTGTTCGCTGTGTGAAGGAACCAGGTTAGCTTGCTGGTGATACGGATGCTTAGATACATGAAGCTGTCAACCATCTCCACAGCAGCTCTGCTTTTGGGGAAAGTGTGGTGATCACCCCCTCATATCCTTAAGTCAACACCAACTCTTTTATCTTCCAACTAGGTTTTGTTGATCTGACACAATGACACAAGGTTGGTAATCAATTCCTGACACATCGTCTCTTTATTGTTGTAGATTTGGCTGACAACAATGGCATGGACGGTGAAGTAAAAGATCAAGAGAATAAGGAATCATAAGGGTTCCATGGTTCAATGATGCTTTATTGTCACATGTACCAAGGTACAGTGCAATTAAAATTTTGCAAATATTACTATGCAAGAGCACAATCATAGTTAAGCACAAGTGTATAGGAATAGTAAACTGAGACCGTATTCAAGTCATCATGTTTCTGCAACATTTTCCATGTTTCTAGTCTATAATTGTTATAAATGTAGATTTCTTAACCTGGCCATAAAGACACATTGTCATGGCGGCGTTTCAGGGTCAGGATGGCCAAGCAAAGTTGTTGGTGTCCTCCACTGCTGCTCCACCACTCCATGCTGCTGCATGGCCCGTCCGATCCATGCACTTGGCCTATTGAAGCAGTGCCTGATCCAGTCGAGCCCCAGGCTGCTACAGGGCCTCCAGCAGTCTACTCCACCAATGCCTCGATCTGGACACATTGACCCATGAACTGTCAGTCCTCCCCTCAGCCGGCCACCTCTCAGTCTTCTTGTCCCAAGAGCATCTCCCTCACCGAACCTCATTGCATCCAGAACAATTTTGAGTCTTGCAGTAAAAAAGTGAACCTGTGGAATTATAAAAAAGAAAACAAATAAAACTTCAGGAAAGCGAGAGTCAACCCCCCACCCCTACCCCCCTTCACCCCACATCACATCAACCCTCTGCATCTAAGAAATCTTCCCCTCTTCATCCCATACTCTGACCCCTTCCAGTCAGCCTTTCCACTCCCTCCCTTTCTGTTCACATTCCCAACAATGGCACAGCCTCCAGTTTACTTTGTCACAGCCAGGTTCCAGTTCCCAGCTCCAAGCCACACACCTGGCCCCATCCCCAACACACACTGTCAGCAAAAACGACCCAATTCCCAGCCATCCTCTGGCCGTTAGCTTCGATGGGAGCTGCACTTTTGGTCAATGGGCCTATTGCTGTTACTCATGGACCTCACATACAAAGAAGAATGCATCGACTAGAGAGCCAACAACAACTTTCATTCCCAACAGGTCAAGCATCATCTGTGAAAAGAGAAAGATTTTGAGTTAACAATTTGACATGCCTTGCTGAATGTTTCCTGCAGGTTTTCCTGCTTTTATTTCAGATTTCCAGCATCTGCGGTTTTTGTTTAAATTTTCACAATCTCCTCTGGTTTTCACAGCAGGTGTAACATTTCATCAACATCTGAAGATAGAAATCAATCGGAGAGCAAATATGCTAGGCAAATATATAATAGGTTCGTTCAAATATGCATATTATAAGGAAAAAATAGGTAAAAAATCAGAACCTTAGAGGTTTAGAAAATGAAGTGTTATGTGACTAATTCTGCATTCACGTAGGAGAAACATTTCCTGAAGATTTGGAATTTATAGACTATTAAAGTTGTTGAGAGGAAATTAAGTGTTTGGTCTAAAAGGGTGAAAGCAAGATTTTTTCGAGCCTGACATGATTTTATTAGCTCATATTTATGACTCGCCAATTTCTCTATACAGAGCATGATGAGAATATGGAATTTACAACCAAATTGAATAGTTGGAGCAGATATCATTAGCACATTTAAGGGGAAGCTCGATGTACACGTGGTAAAGAAAATAGACGGATGAAAGATGTTTGAGGAGCACGAGGCTTGCATGAGGCATAAATAAATAACTCCCTGCCACTACCTGCCTGCTGGGTTAAACTACCTTTTCCTGCACAACAGATTCCATGAATTCTAAAATATTTTTGCTTTTATGTTAGCTGATCGACTTTAAGGCAAATCAAATATCAAATTAAAATAACCTTCTACATGAAACATATTGGTAAAAAATATTACAATGAGCAAAATTATAGTTAAGCGCGAATAGTAAACTGAGACAGTATACAGGAGTTGCCATGTTTTGCCACCATTTTTCATGATTCAGGTCTTAAGTGTTATAAGTCACCTGCAGTATTACCTAAGTCAGGGAGTGCCTGTACTATTATTTCAGGATCATTACATGTGAGCTATAAATCGGCAAAAGTGGTCACGCCACTGGAAAGGGGAATATCTCTGGACCAAAGGGGAAGTCAGGGTTAATTACTGTAGACAAACATTGACCTTGAAAACACGTCAACTAATTCACTCCACTTTCTCATACATTTTGCCACAAATGCACGAGTATAAGCCATCTTTCCCAGGCTCAATCACATACGTGAGTTTCCTTAGTTATACTCCAACAAAAGCAAGCAAACATTTGCCCAATATTTCTGATGCCTGGAAGAGTTTAATTATTACCCTATGAGAACAAAATGTTAGGAATGAAGTGTTTATGTTTCCCAACTGATTACTAAAACAGAATTTATTACAGCTCATTAAAACAAATGTTCAAAGACATGCTGCTGATAGGTGTATTTTTTTATTCTTAGTTGTTTTCTTCACTCCTCTCCAGCATCTAACAAGAACTTTATTTTTGGCCTGATAAAATTCTATAATTTCATGCAATATATAAAATTGTTCTATGTTTTGTGACTGCTTTCCTGGGTTTCAGGATAAAGCAGGGAATGTTTCAGTCAAAATTCTTTAGGATTGTGGAGGCACATTGTTCCAATGCAGCGATGATTAAGTTTCCCTCTAATATTTCACACAGCTTTTACAAATTAAAACAATGACCTTTTCTACTAACAAACTGACTGCTCAGCCCTTTGCCATCTTTACTCATTAGGTCACGACATTGCATCTCAACAGTCTGCTTTGATTGACTGGTTAATGAATTGACAAATGATTCAGCACCACCAAGCCACATTAGGGCAGGGATATACATAATCACCTCTGGTTTAATGACCATCAATCAGTACTTTCCACAATTTACAATGCAGATGGTTATCACTTGAGTGTGTACATCCATATTTATGCTCTTATTGTTTTGGCCAGCTTTTTGCATTTGAAAAAGACTATACAGCAAACACTTGCAATTACAGACCTCTAAATGACATATTTGGGTTATAGCGGACCAAGGCGTACGTTTGGAGTGGTGGTTGGCGGGTGGCGTGCAGCGCAGCATTGGGCAGCTGAAAGTTGGCAGTGGAGAGAGATCAAGCAGTAAAACACTCCTGAAGAGCGTTGCACTAGGCTCAGGTTTGCGGCGGTTGCCACAAATTGAGGTCCCGTGGTGTTGGATGCTGACGCAGCACGCGCCACTAGCCCTGTATTGCCATGTCAATACATGCCACTGGTTGCCTGGTAACGGCGCAAGGCTCCCATTGCACTGTCCCCCACTTCCTCCCGGTTATCCAATGGGCTGCCACCACGCGGCATGCTTCCTGTTGTGGGAGTGGAGAGAGCGAGCAGCACAAAGATGCCGTGAGCACCGGGCCCGTCCCTGGCGCACCGTGTGTGGGGCCAGGGGTTCTGTGGCTCCACGGCCTGCGAATTCCCATTTGTTTAACATCCCACCCGGCTTTGGGTTAAACTAGTTAATATTTACCCCCCTCACTCGGTTATAGCAGACATTCAGCAATAATGGACACCATACCCTCCCCCCACCCCCCCCCCCCCCCCCCCCCCCCCCCCCCCCCCCCCCTGTGGTCCGTTATACCCATGGTTTACTGTCTTTATCAGCAAGGATGGATTTGAATCAGAAGACTAAATGTTGTTCACAGAAATGCTTGATAAGATTTCTGACTTTGCAAACAGCTTTATTGGCAAACAAACATGGACTATTACATTATTTTACACTAATAAAGGGACGGGTGGTTATTTTCCATTTACTGCCTGGCATAAATCTAACATTTCATGATGAGGAGACCACTCGAATGGGAATCCTAGTACTTCTGATGCCAATTTCAAGTAGGCCTGCCAGATTGATAGCTCTGTGGCATTGTCACCTTCTTAGTACAACATGTAAACCTATTCCAATTACAGGAGACTAAGGCGCGTATACGCTGTACAGGGTCCAGCCAAGATCCTCTAATGGTCTTCCTGAAGAGGAGACTGGCAATTAATACAGAACATAGAACAGTACAGCACAGGAACAGTCCCTACGGCCCACAATTTCTATGCTGAACCTGGTGCCTCTGGGGAGTGAGAGGGTCACGTCTCTCAGTCTGAGCTGTGAATAACATTGAACACATGTCTACTAAACTGTGAGTGGTTTTACTGATCTGTCCGTGCCCTTAATGTGGTTTGAAAATATAGTTTGGAAATGCTAAAGCTGTGTTGCCTTTGGTTTGGAACTGCTAAAGCTGCGTTGCCTTTGGTGTGGAAATGCTAAAGCTGTGTTGCCTTTGGTTTGGAAATGCTAAAGCTGTCTTGCCTAATTAAAATTGCCTTGCCAAATGAAAGTTGCCTTGCCTAATTAAAGTTGCCTTGCCTAATTAAAGTTGCCTTGCCTTCAATATAATTAAAAGTCTAATGTTGAACACTTCCTGTTTGCACTTTATATCGATTTTAGTAAAAACACTACCACGTACGGCTGTGATTTTTGGCCATATTACTCAGAGTCCCCCTCCGCTCATCGGGTGCCGAGGATTTTTCCCCATCGATGAAAAATAAAAGAGTTATTAGTGTTTCGAAAATGTTGAGATTCTCTCTCCTGTCAATCACGCCATGAAGGCCACCCCCCTTCGGGTGGGAGGGGGGGAGGGACTACAAAACCCAGAAGTGATGGCGTGGCTCAGCCTCTGCAAGATGGAGGAGGGAGAGGTCACAACGCTGTCTTTAGTGGCCTTGCACCCTGCTTGAAGTGGTAAGAAACTGCACTTGAATTTGGTGGCCTCGCACCCTGCTTGGAATGTCAAGGAATAGCCGTGAGTCAACTGCCAGCCCACCAGTCGTGAGTGAGTGAGCTGCCAGCACAACAGGCTTGAGTGACTGAACTGCCAGCCCAAGAATCCATTTGGCCCACAATGTCCATATTAACCCTCTGGAAACTAGTCCCTTCAGCCCACAACACCTATACTAGCACCCCAGAAAGACGCCCCCTCCCCCCCCCCCCCCCCCCACTGGCCACCAATATTGGAATTGGTGGAGAGGTGAAATATTGCGTTGGGGGACCAGCACTCCCGTGTGATGCTGGGACCCAATGGGTCCCACTGAGTCTAGTATGTTATAGGAGCAGGATCAGGCTATTCAACCCATCAAGTCTACTCGCCATTCAATTATGGTTGATCTATCTTTCCCTCTCAACCCCATTCTCCTGCCCTTCTTGCCATAACATTATTTATGTTTAGGATTGCACTGCAGTCTTCAGAACATTAGTTCTGCTCCACCACAGATGCTGCCTGAGCTGCATTCAGCATTTTATATTTCAGATTTCAGCATCTGTAGTAATGTTCCTTTGTCACTCTTGTTAACCCGTGCAAAGAGAAACATTTCCCTCAGCAACTTCTCCATCACTCATCCTGCCCAGATCCCCTATTATTTTGTTTTACTTGCACAATTTGTTTTGAAATGTAAAATCTACAATGTAGATATTCTACTTCCAACCCCCATTAATTTTCCTGTCCTCTTTTACCTTAATGGCATGGAGGAGAGGGATATATTTTTCTCCTTGGTTTTTCCAGTTGCTTGTGGCAGGGTGGGATTTCTTGACTTTATTACTTCTCTCATCTTGTCTCGCCATCTTCTGCGTGGGCGTGCTTCTGCTTCCCATCCATTTCCTCCGTGAAATCCTATTATCTTTCAGCACGTTTAATGTTGAAAACTAAAACAGTCGGAATGGCATTTAATATACTGCATAGTAGAGATAACTGAATCCAGAAAATTATCTTTAAGGTTAACCAGGGCTAGTGGAACAAATTATAGAAGTAAATTTGAAACAGATCTTTGAAAATGTCTTTATTAAGTAAATTGAATGATTTTCTTTTAATGCTCTACCTGCTAAGCAGTAAGATGCAACTGACTGGTTTATGGGGTGATTTGAATGCCAGAGAAATACATTTGATTGGCTGCATTGGTTGATTTACCTTCGCCATTTTCATTCATTTCCCTATCATATTAAATTAATCTCCTTCTCCCATCAATCGAAACATAGAAAATAGGGGCAGGAGGAGGCCATTTGGCCCTTAGAGCCAGCATCACCATTCATTGTGATCATGGCTGATCATCCACAATTATGTCTGCCTTCTCCCCATATCCCTTGATTCCGCTAGCCCCTAGAGCTCTATCTAACTCTCTTTTCAATTCATCCAGTGAATTGGCCTCTACTGCCTTCTGTGGCAGAGAATTCCACACATTCACAACTCTCTGGGTGAAAACGTTTTTTCTCATCTCAGTTTTAAATGTCCTCCCCGTTATTCTTAGACTGTGGCCCCTAGTCCTGGGCTCCCCCAACATTGGGAACATTTTTCCTGCATCTAGCTTGTCCAGTCCTTTTATAATTTTATATGTTTCTATAAGACCCCCCCTCATCCTTCTAAATTCCAGTGAATACATGCCCCGTCTTTCTAATCTTTTCTCATATGACAGTCCCGCCATCCCGGGGATTATCCTCGTGAACCCACACTGCACTGCCTCAATAGCAAGGATGTCCTTCCTCAAATTAGGAGACCAAAACTGCATAGAATACTCCAGATGTGGTCTCACCAGGGCCCTGTACAACTGCAGAAGGACCACTTTACTCCTATACTCAAATCCTCTCATTGTGAAGGCAAACATGCCATTTGCTCTCTTCACTGCCTGCTGTACCTGTATGTTTACTTTCAGTGACTTATGTACAAGGACATCCAGGTCTCGTTGCACTTCTCTTTTTCCTAATCTGACACCATGAGATAATAATCTGCCTCCTTGTTCTTGCCACCAAAGTGGATAACCTCACATTTATCTACATTATACTGCCGTGCATCTGCCCACTCACTCAACCTGTCCAAGTCACCCTGCAACTTCCAAGCATCCTCTTCGCAGTTCACACTGCCACCCAGCTTTGTGTCATCTGCAAATTTGCTAGTATTACTTTTAATTCCATCATCTAAATCTTTAATATATATTGTAAATAGTTCCGGCCTCAGCACCGAGCCTTGCGGCACTCCACTCGCCACTGCCTTCCATTCTGACAGGGACCCGTTTATTCCTACTCTTTGTTTCCTGTCTGCCAACCATTTCTATATCCATGTCAATACCCTAACCCCAATACCATGTGCTCTAATTTTGCCCACTAATCTCCTTTATGGGACCTTATCAAAGGCTTTCTGAAAGTCCAGATACACTACATCCAACGGCTCTCCTTCATCCATTTTACTTGTCACATCCACAAAAAATCCCAGAAGATTAGTCAAGCAGGATTTCCCCTTCATAAATCCATGCTGACTTGGACCAATCCTTTTACTGCTATCCAAATCTTCCCCACCATCGATGTCAGGCTAACAGGTCTATAATTCTTCGTTTTCTCTCTCGCTCCTTTCTTGAAATGTGGGATAACGTTAGCTACCCTCCAATACACAGGAACTGATCCTGAATCTATAGAACATTGGAAAATGATTACCAATGCGTCCATGATTTCTAGAGCCAACTCTTGAGTACCCTGGGATGCAGACCATCAGGCTCTGGGGATTTACCAGCCTTCAGTCCCATCAGTCAACCCAATACTATTTCTCACCTAATGCAAATTTATTTCCTAGATCCTCCGTCCTCCAGTACAACTGGGAGATTGTTTGTGTCTTCCTTCATGAACACAGAATCAAAGTATCTGTTCAACACTTCTGCCATTTCCTTGTTCCCCATAATAATTTTACCTGTTTCTGCCTTCAAGGGACCGACATTTGTCTTTACTCATCTTTTTTCACTTAACATACCAAAATAAGTTTTTTCTATCCTTCTATGAGTTCTACCAAGCTAACAAAACCTGTCTGAAGAAGGGTCTCGACCCAAAACATCACCTATTCCTTCTCTCCAGAGATGGTGCCTGACCCGCTGAGTTACTCCAGCATTTTGTGCCTAACTTTTACAAAACCAATTAACTTTAAATATTCTTCACATTCTTCACAATGTAAATCTATTAGTTACTTTTTGGCCTGAATATTTTTTTTTAGATTAGTCCTTTTTCTAAATGTGGCTGGGTTTGGGTTTTTATAACAGATTGCAAGTATGACAGTGCCTACAAATATTTCAAATTTAAAAGGTTTTATTTATTGGCTCAAGTTAAAGAGAAGCCCAAAGAGAGGGTCAATTTAGATTAGATTCAGCAGCCGTTCAGGAACATTTTTAAATATTAATTAGAAGTTGCATTAAATGAGCAAATACCAGTGATTTTGAAGCTGACTTGGATTATAATCAGTGTTTAAGTTTAAAAATAAGTACCATTTGTTCCACTAATACATGTTGAACATCAAACTGCCAGGAAGAAATTACAAATGTTCCTAGGGGATTGTATGTTAAATTCCTTTAATTATAACTACTGCTTCAAATGTTATTTTATGGAGATGTGAGCAAATGGTTGCACAACAGAATGGCCTAGTAAATATTCTGCAACTAATTTTATGCTGAAATTCATTTGAATTTCTAATTTTTCTTTTACGGAAGAGATCAAGAGCAATCATGTGATCAACTGTATCTCCAGCATCTTAAGGTGGTTTCATATTATTGTTTTTACTGGCCAGAAGTTGCACATCAGATTGAAATAATTAAGTTCATAAGTTATAGGAGCAAAATTAAGTCATTTGGCACATTAGAATACTGCCATTCAATCATGGCAGATCTATCTTTCCCTCTCAACCCCATTCTCCTGCCTTCTCCCCATAGCCCCTGACACTCACACTAACTAAGAATCTATCAATCTCCACCTTTGAAATATCCATTGACGTGGCATCCACAGCCGTCAATGGAAGTGAATTCCACAGATTCACCACCCTCTGTCTTAAGAAAAGCCTCCTTATCCCCTTTCTAAAGGTACGGCATTTTATTCTGAGGCTATGGCCTCTGCTCCAAGACTCTCCCACTAGTGGAAACATTCTCTCCACGTCCACTCCATCTGGGCGTTTCACTATTTGGTACATTTCAACGAGGTCCCCCCTCCCCTCATCCTCAAATTCAAATTTCTAAACTCAATTAATAAAATAAAAATACAAATTTGAAATAAACTCATATCTTATCCCAGTTCAATTGTATTTTGATAGGGTGGGACATTCTTTGCAGTCTTTTCATTGCATTGATTCATTATTTTATGGTTCATTCCAAATTTTGGCAATCTTTGACTTCAGTATTAATCTCAATCAGGTTCCTTGCTGGTCTGGTGTTTGGGTAATCTACCATTTACAATGGTTTCTTCCTTGTCCCAGCAATGACCCTTATCCCAATGTCCAGAATAGCGCACTTCACCATATCAGCATGACATTTTTATTGCTACATCAATTATGTTTATGACTTCCTTGAATAGGACTGCTAATCAGAGTCAATTCATACTTCTTTAGATTCCTTAGCACCACTCCATCAGCATAAAATTCACCAGAAAATATAAAGTAAGAAACTGCAAGGAAATTGCAACTTCAAGTGGTCTGGTTAACCCAAGCTTCTGATGGATATATTGGATACCAAATATCATCACCAGTCAAAGATCATATGGGACCCATTGACCATTCCACATACAAGATTGTTTGTGGCCCCATTGAAGAATGTACAGTTTTGTGTTTACATAAAGCAGAAACCTCACAAAGGATTTATTATTCCCTGCTTAACTTAAGCTACCTAGTTTTTTCAATCTTATCATCAGCTCAGCGAATGATTTAAGAGCTTTAGGGCGGCTGGAAATTGTTATGGTCAGTATGATTGTACTGTGTTAAGGAATACTGTGAAGGTAAATGCATCTTATCAGAAAGGTAGGATTTTCTACAGTATTTAATATAATCAGATCCCACCTAACCCAATTAGCGCCACATGAAACTTTCAACTTATATTGTTGGAAACATTAGAAATGGTCTCTATCATATGAACACCTCAAATAAAAGTGGTTCTGTACTAACCCTAGTCTCAGTGTTCTAAATTCCACCAAAATAATATTGTAGGGAATATTCCATGACGATGAAGAATTAACTAGACTACATTTATTTCACGAGAATAACCTTTAATTCACATTTAATTCACAGAAATGCCATTAATTCTCATTGAAACTTACAGAATAGTGAAACCCTGGATAGTCGATGTGGAGACGATGTTTCCACCAGAGGGCCAGAGGCCATGGCCTCAGAACAAAAGGCCGTACCTTTAGAAAGGAGACGAGGAGGAATTTCTTTAGTCAGAAGGTGGTAAATCTGTTGAATTCATTGCCACAGAAAGCTGTTGAGGCCAAGTCAATGGATATGTTTCAGGTGGAGATTGATGGGTTTTTGATTAGTACATGTATCAGAGGTTATGGGGAGAAGGCAGGAGAATGGGGTTGAGAGGGAAAGGTAGATCATCCATGATGGAATGGCGAAGTAGACTTAATAGATCGAATGGCATAATTCTGCTCCTATAACATGTATAATGGAATATTAGCAAATATGGATGGACGGTAGATAAGGTGATAGGAGACATTCCAGGCATTGCACTTAGACCATTGTCCCAGTTCTGTTGCTACCAGCCTGTTATTGAGATCTTTAGATGGATCTTAGCAATCCATATCTCTGCAGTTGATGCAACTAATCAGGAGATCCAATTTAAATTAGGCAACTTAATGCAAGAGCACTAAAATTAAGATGTGAACATTATCATATAATTTAAATACGTGAAAATGTCAGTCATAAAAAGACCAGTTAATCCATCCCATTTAAATTTTAGTTTAGTTTAGTTTATTGTCACGTGTGCCGAGGGACAATGAAAAGCTCTTTAGGTTGCGTGCTATCCAGTCAGCGGAAAGACAATACATGATTACAATTGAGCCGTCCACAGTGTACAGATGCAGGATAAAGGAAATAACGTTTAGTGCAAGATAAAGTCCAGTAAAGCCCAATTGAAGATACTCCAAGAACCTCCAATGAAGTAGATGGTAGCTCAGGACCAATGTCTAGTTGGTGATGACAGCCTGATAACAGCTGGGAAGAAACTGTCCCTGAATCCTGAATTATTCAGGGACAGTTTTTTTCCAGCTGTTATCTGTTGCAGTTTACTGCCTTGGAACTGGATAACATTACCCCAAATGCTTCCTGCCCGTTATGTAATGCAACCAGCTAGGGTTGGCAACAAAGAACAGATTAATAAAAAACAAGCATAATTTAGACTGATAGGAATTCCGGAAGAATCCCTTCCAAAGCCAATCAAACAAAGTTCCTTGTAAAGAGTACAGTATATAGTAAATGTACCGCTAACTTTTTGTTCTTGGTGTCATCAGTTTCCCTGCACTCTCTAGAGGCTCGAAGTCCTGCATTCCCCAAGCCTTCCCAGTCAGCGTCAGTGAAAAACTTCAGAGACTACCCAGCAACTAAGAATAAGATGGAATTCCTCAGGTTTTAACCTGTTGCCTTTGAATATTAACACCAGCAACAACATAGTCGTGGAAACTCCAGCAAACTCTCGGAGCAAGGAAATATACATGGTATAGTTTCCGATTCATTATGAGAACCTCCATCAGTGCCTTCAGAACTGGCAGCCTGATCTAATTTGAAACATGTAAACAAATTAAGAAATATTGCAAAAAATTAGAATTGGATCACCCATGGTATTGCCGAAGGATAAGACAAAACAAAAAATTGCCTGAAGACTAGATATTGGAGGGTCTGACTGAAAACTTAGATTTATCCAGATATATTTCATTTGTTTAAAAAAAACATTTCTAAAGTTTAATTGCTCAATCTTATTTTGCAGCCATGCCATGGAAATAATTTATTTGTGTAGAGCAGACTATTCAGTGTTGAGAAGTCATGCTGCATTATGAATCAATTCATTTACCAAAGCATGAATTTAAAGAGATTTTCCTGAAATATGGAGAAAGATTGGTTAAGTATATGAAACAGCTGTTCGAATATTTTGGAGTTAATCAAAAACAGCACTAAAGTGTTGCTTTGGTGATATTGTGCATTCTACAAGTTGAACTGCCATGTAGTTTAGGGGTTAGTTCGAAACTGGCTTGTTTCCCTTCCTTAGCCAGAATGATTCATGGAATTAAAGTGTCCATTGTGAAATAAATCATCTGCTTCCAGGGAATTATCATCTGTGCTTTATGACATTACAGTGGGCACAGAACTTACCCAAGTGACCATTTCACAAAATAGCACAAAGCTTCCTGGTACAATTCCCATGGCGGACAAAAGAAAACGCTTACATTGTAGTTACTATGTGAATTACCTCACCGCCATGTGCTGGATCAGCCACATTCAACATGAATTGAATCTGTTAAGCATTAGTGATATGCCAATTTGTAATTAGCCAAAAAACACTATAGAACATTTAAAATCATTTTTTCATTCATCTTGGCATTGTAACATGCCCATAACTCAAATATCATAAGGTAGCATTACCTCATTAACTCACACTTCTCTTAATCTTATACTCCAATTTTTATTGCTGCAGTTTTTGATCATAAATGTGATTTTTTTTGTCTACTACATCTCCAACCAATTAAATGTAAATTTTGCTTTGACATTTTCCCATCGCAAAATTAATCGATTGGTTGAAAGGTACAGCAAGGAAACATGCCCTTCGGCCCATCGAGCCCACATCAACCTGTTCACAGTAGCTCCATGTTATTTACAGATTTACAGAGGCCAAGTAACTTACAAACCCAAATGTCTTTGGGATGTAGAAGAAAACCAGTGCACAAGTAAGGGAACCCATGTGGTCATAGGAAGACCGTGCAAACGTCATACAGACAGAACCCAAGCTCAGGATTGAACCTGAGTCTCACGTGCTGTGAGTCAGCAGCTTCACCAGGTGCGCCACTGTGCTACCTCATTTTTTGTGCATCCATAAATCTGCCAAATTTTCCTAATCCTCAGGCTTTCTGCTCCTTTGGGAATTTTTTTATTTCAATGCTGTTTGCTTTGATTGAGCAACTGCAAGTGATTTTCTCAGGGCTATTCTGAAAATTTATCTACAGTCAATTATTTTGTCAATATCGCTCAACAATGCATTTTTAATGTGGATTGAAGTTAGCAGTAGTATAATTTTCTGTAGGATGCAATTCAAGTTCATGTAAATGTAATTGCATTGAAGTAATGAAATTCCCATTACATTTGGGAGCACATGAAACTGACTGCCGTTAATCTTACGCATGTGGTTCAGCAGAGACCAGAGAAAGCTGCTCAGATCTGTCGTTATTCCGAGCCAAGCTGGGAATTCTACAACAAATTCATTCTGTTTTGGTTTCCCTGCAGTATAGAACATTTTTATCCTTCGAGGGCCCATTGAACAAAATTCACAAATTAAAGAGTTGCCATTTACCGTGGAATGTTGTTAAATGTGATGTACTTGGGCAAACCAAATATTTACATACAATGGTAATAGCTATTCTAATTATGAAGGCAGGAAGTTCTGATTTTTTGCAATAATTCTCCATATCCTGAGGTTTTATAAAATACAATTCAAATTGTAAATTGTTTATTCACACACAAGCAAAATGGCCAAATGGTCTCATTCTTAAATGTAAGCTTTTATGATATGGAATTATGGACAAATTATCTTTGTTGTGATTGGGGCAGAGGAATTCATAAATCTTCTGTTAATAGTTTTACTTGAAAAAATCTGAGGTGCCCATGCAAAGATATTTACATTTGCCTTCTGCACTTCAGATGATAAACTATCCTCATGACATGAAATCAAAGCTGTGCCAATCGGTCTTGCAGTGCTCTCCTACACAGCAGTTGTGTTATAATGCTGTGCACAGGTACTGTTTTGCAAATGTTTGATTCACAGCACCCTCATCTTTGGGGCTTATGAAGCTCTTAGGTCTGAATCAGCTGAGCTTTTTGAAGTCTTACCACTTCCTGCGTTAACTTTATTCCTTCCACCAGCTTTGACAGCATCTTCCACTTTTTGTCCGGTTTTCAAAATGCATGCTGACAAGGTGCACACAGACTCCTCCATAACCTAGTTGTAGGGTCTTGCATACGATTACATATATTGTGCTCTGTGGAGCCAGTAAGCCTTTCTTCCTGCAGCCCTTCCAAAATCATCCATTTTGAGCCACATGGATAGTGTTCTCCAACTGTAGACACTAAAATAGTGGCTGGAGACGCCAGGAAATCTATTGCTTTTCTGCTCTGCTGCCATTTTTGGGAATTCCTGATAGAAGTATATAAAATTATGACAGATTCAGATAGGGTAGACAATCAGAAACTTTTTCTCCGGGTGGAAATGTCAAAGACAAGAGGGAGTGGCTTTAAGGTGAGCGGGTCAATATTATCTTGCTTCAAGATCTACTAATTATAGTTGAGTCAAAGTGAAAGAGTGGAAACAGGCCCTTCACCCCACCGAGTCTGTGCCGACCCATACACTAACACTATCCTACACACTATCCTACAAGTTAGGGACAATTTTACAATTTCACCTAAGCCAATTAACTGACAAACCTGGATGTCTTTGGTGAGTGGTAGGATTCCGGAGCACCTGGAGAAAACCAGCGCGGTCACAGGGAGAATGTACAAACTCCGTAGTCAGGATCGAACACGCGTCTCTGGCGCTGTGAAGCCGCAACTCTACCGCAACACTGCCGTGCTGCCTCTCAAGATAATTTTCATTGATGGACGGAGGAAAGGGTCGCTGGGGGTGTTCACCAGCCACACCCTAGGAGGTGCTCTGGGTGTTTGGAGATCAGTTGGGGGAGGCGCCCCAGGGCATAGAGGCTGAATAGTGGCCGTGCGAGGCGAGGGATGGCGCAGAGCTGTGGAGCAGGGAGTCAACAACATCGCCTGTCCAGGCCAAGTCTGCAAATCCAACCCAGAGCCTACGCCAGAACAAATGGCCTTTATGGCCTAGTTAAGATTATGATATTTTTAACAACTTTGAACTTGAAGGGTGCTGGAATTGCAGTGACTTCTTGTGTACTGCCTCAGTGTAATCTATTATTTTAACACTGTAGTACTTGAGTATGAATTTACCTATGGATAGTAAGATTTTACTTGACTACGTGAATGACTACATGAAGAAGGCCGTTCAGCACGCATGCGCGTCATTACGTTGACTCGCTTGCGCAACGAGCCAACTGGCGGCAGCGTTGCTCTGTCCAGCGGTAGGTTAACCTGAAGGTAAGTTTTACCTTATTTCCAGGGTTTTGAGTTTTTCTTGTTTGCAGGAATCTCTGTACAGAGATGTACGTGCACGACTGTTGGGGCGAAGTCCGGCCGGGCCATGAAACCGGTCATGGACCGCGGGGAATCCCGGTCGCGGACCATGGATACCGGGACCGAGGGGAAACTGGCTACAGAGACCGCGGATGTGCGGGTAGCCGGTGGCCGTCGGATTTGCCACCCAAGTCACTGACAGCAGTCAGTGGCTTCCAGACTGGCTGTGGTTCCCCGGAAGGGGGTAAAACTACCACACGCCGGCAAGGTCTGTAGCCAGGCCAGGTGGGTCCCATCACCCTACTTACAGGGGACACCTGCTCCCAGACCGGCTGTGGTTCCCAGGAAGGGGGTAAACGATCCACAGGCCGGCAAGGTCTGTGAAGTCAGGCCTGGAGGGTTCCCCCCCCACCTACAGGGGCCAGCTATTTCCAGACCCCTGTGGTTCCCCAGGTAGGGAGTAAACCAACAGCAGTGGGGCAGGCCTGTGGAAGTCAGGCCAGGAGCGACCCCACCAACATATAGCGGTCAGCCGCTTCCAGACCACTGTGGGTCCCCAGAAAGGGGGAAAAAACCAAAGGTAAGAAGGTTAGGCCTGTGGACAAGGGAAGTCAGGCCAGGAGGTTTCCTGATGGAGAGGATTCCCTCCTACATGGGTAATGTTTTTAAACGTTCAAACTCACATGGAGCACCTGATGGAGAGGTGCTCCACAATGATATACTCCAAAGGAGGGAGTTATCAGCCCGGGTATTATGGAGAACCCGCAGGCAGTGGCACCTGTTTTTAGGGCTGCACAATGTCTCCCTCTCTGAGGAGGGGAGCATTCAGGGTCAGTTTCAGTCTGACCCAGAGCAAAAACCTGACATAGGGCCGCTGGGTGGGCCATGTCAGCGCAGGTAACCTCAGGGGCCTGCGGCAGCACCTGTTTTCAGGGCTGCCTACGAATCTCCCTCTCTGTGGAGGGGAGTGCGAGTGATCAGTATGGAACTGACTTCAAATTCAAAGTATGTCCGTGGAACATACTGGAGCACTTGCATATGGCTTCGAGAGATACTCGCAAATGCCACAAGTGCTGGCCACAGCGCTATTCGGGAGACATTGGGGGGCATGAAATTCAGGAAATGAAACCAGCCGCCAAATCCTCTCTTCAGGTAAGATTTTTCCCACAGGTAAGACCAGGAAGAGGAAGCAAAAAGCTGTCGGACTAATCAAGGTACTGATGACAAGCAAAGCTTCATTGGTAGGCAACGACACACCCCACGCCTCCATCGGGGGCAGCGGTTCACTGAAGCCGGTGGCAGCTTGAAAGCTGGGCACGGAAATATGAGGCAGGCTCAGAATTATGGCCAGAGCTGTCTTACGAGGCAGGCTCAGTATGTTGCGGGGTTTCAGACCAAGGCCAAGCCGGTCTCAGGCGAAATATGGAATCTACCAGTCCTCCTCTCCGATCAAGGAGGGGAAAAAGAACCTGCATCAGCGGCCTTTTGGCTTACCATAAGACCACCATGGATAACATGTGATTACTTTATACTGCACAACATACATAGGTTCCAAGCAGGCTTGGAATTGGGGCCAGAGATGTCTTTCGAGACAGGCCCAGTATTATGGGCAGGATTGCCTTTCAGGACAGGGTGAAAGATGGGAGATGTCACTTCCCCCGGATTTAACTCGTATGTGCAGTATAGACTTTCAAATGGGGAAACTACGTTACTCTCTAATTATTGATTCTCTAGGAGCTATATGGCAAGCATCGATCTCAGATGCATGCTATTCAGTTCCCATTTACAGGGATCACCGGAGATATTTGAAATTTATCTGGATGGGTCAATGTTAACAGTTAAAGCGTTGCAAAATGGGCTAACTTCAGCTCTCAGGTTTATTTACCAAATTAGTTAAACCGGTGCTTGGGCTGCTCAGAGCTCTAGAACATTTGTTATCAGCTATCTGGATGATGTTTGAAACACTATATTTTACTAAAATTAACTGTTGCAGCCTAAACTATTTGAGGAATTGGGGTCCTTTAATCCATCCAGTTAAATTTAAGTTGATACCAATCAGAACAATTGACTATTGGGATTTACATTTACCTATCAACTTAACAGGGACTCCGCCCTGGGGCAAGAAGTGGAATTAACAGAAGCCTGTAACAACCTTGTTGTTATTAAGCAGCTTTCTACTCATCAAGTGTAATTGGCAATATAGCAGCAGTGTTTCAGCGGCGCAAATTGGGCATTTGGATTATCAGAACTTACAACGTGCAAAGAATTAACCCCTCAAGTACCCTGTAGGTCATTGCTAATAGATCTATGCCTTTCCCAGCTGAAGCTACCGATGTCACAATGGTGGCAGTATTCAGCATTGCTCTAGAAATTTTGGTCAGTAATCCTCAGTAATATTAAGATTAAATGAGAACTTACCAGTTTGAAGTTTGATCTTTATTTTATGAGGCGTTATGGTGAGCGATTATGTGAAGAAGGCCCGCCAGTACGCATGTGCATCAATCTTCAAAGCAGCGGCGTGAAATTACAGTAACCACAGTCGAAATAATATAGTAAGACTCAGAAGACTAGAACTACCAGATGATCTTTGCGATTATGAGGGCCGGGAGCAGAGGGCACGTAATCGCTCACTGTAACTACTCATAAAATAAAGATCAAACTTCAAATTGGTAAGTTCTCATTTAATCTTACTATTTTACTTCAGAGTCACGTGAGTGATTCCGTGAAGATTTCAAAGCTCTGTGATTTCATGCCGTAGATCCAGTTCCATACGACACACTATTTCGGTTGACACAGGATAAACAAATAATGTATTGAACATTGTTTGAATTATACAAATGAATGTTTTAATAACAAAAAAGAACACTAATAACCCCTCTCTCCCAGGCGGAAATTACAGAACAGAACTCAAAATAGCATGCCCAAATCCTTCCGTCGTGAGGACAGGTTTGTCATAAAACCGTTGATAAGTCCCTTCACTGGACCATCCTGCGGCCCCGAGGATTTGGTCTAAAGGGACGTCCAGTGCCCTCACTGCGGATGTTGACGCTGCCCTGGTGGAGTGAGATTTAAACACATCAGTGTCTACTCCAACACAATCCAAAACTTGTTTCAGCCATCTAGAAATGGTTTGTACCGACTCCTTTCTATGAGGTTTTTTGTGACTGATGAGCATCGTTGTTTCGGGGCCTCTGAGACTCTTGGTGACCTCCATATATTGATGCAGGTGCGTAACTACACATGGTCTCAGGTCAATGGGGTATGCTCTAAAGCTTATTTTGGTTCCAGACAACCCTGGCCTGCTTTGTTTGATTATATCATATACATAAAATGTAATATTATCTACAGAAGAATGCATGCTGTCCAGTCGTAGCTTTTGCAATGTCTGGACCCGTTGTGCTGAAACGAGCGCCATGAGCATGACCACTTTGAGCGTTTGTTTTTGGAAAGCAGAGATGTAATTGGAACCCTTTGCCGAAGCAGTGTGAGAACTATGCTCACATCCCATATTTCCATATATCTTGGTCTGGGAGGGTTCTTGTTAAAAATACCTTTCATGAATCGGGACACCAATGGATGAGATCCGACAGAGTGTTGTCCCGACCCCTGCCATAAATAGGACAAAGCACTCCGAGCACTATTAATGGCACTATAACTCAATTGCTCATCAAAATGCAATGTGTCAAGGAACGCCAATACATCAGGTATGCCTGCAGTGTGATAAGATATATTTGACTGTAAGCAGAACATTTCCCATTTCTTGAGATATGTATTGTTTTTTAGTACTATCCCTCTAGGCCGCAGTAATCACATCCACGGTCCGACACGATAGTCCGAGCCCCTGGAATGGTCTGGTCAGAATCTGCAAATCAACAGATTAATACGATCATGTAAAGGGTGACTCTATCCTGTCACAGGGTGAACCAACAAGTTGCTGCATTTGGGGATAAACATGAATGGCTGTGTCATCAGTCTCAGCACCAATGGGAACCATGGCTGTGTGGGCCAGTCAGGAACTACCAAAACGCCTGAAGCGGAATCCTGCTCAATGTTGGTGAGACATTGACTGATGAGGCAGAATGGGGGGGGAAAGTGTAAAAGAACATACCTCCCCAATGTAGCGAGAATGCATCCACCGCTACTGCCCCTGGATCCGGTTCCCATGAGATGTATTTATGTAACTGGTGATTCAGCCTGAATGCAAACAGATCTATGTCTGGCAATCCATACTGGATGACAATCTTTTTGAAAACTTTTGGATTCAACATCCATTCTGTGTTGTCATTAAATTTATGTGACCTGGTGTCTGCCACCACATTATCTCTACCTGGTATGTAGATTGCCGAGACCCAGATGTTTCTCGTAATACACCAGTGCCAGATGAGGTTAGCCAGATTATCACATGATGGCTTAATTCCACCCAAGTGATTGATATATACAACAGCTGTGGTATTGTCAATCTGGAGCCAAACATGTGAATCATGCATTGTTGAACAGTACGTTTTTAGGCCATAGAATGCCCCAACAATTCTAAATAGTTTATCCCATGCATCTGCAGGATCAATGCCTCTGGCATACTCCATCTGCCACCACAGCTAGAATTGGCTCCCCATCCCGAAGCACTCACATCAGTTTGTAAAGCAACTGAAGCTCGTTTAGTCAGAATGTTTCTAGTACAATGCGAGACATTAGTTATCCACCATTGCAATTCGGTGATAGCTTCGACTGGCAACTGCATTGGTCTATCGAAATATGTTTTTTGAGTGCCTGTTCCTTAGCTCGTTGCACATTCTGATAGTGTAGAGGCCCGAATTGCACTCCAGGGAAAGCCGCCACTAATTTGCCAATAACACTGGCCACTCGTCGGATGGAGGATTGCTGTTCATCTACCAGATTGCTGCAGGCATCCACAATTTCTAAAGTTTTGGCAGAGTCACTGACATGTTAGTTGAATCAATGGTGAACCCCAAATAGTCAATGATTCTAGATGGCATTAATTTGGATTTAGTTGGATGGATGAGGAAACCTAACCTCTCAAACATATGTTTGGTAACTGAAATTCAGCTGCCTCCTGAGTATTGCCTATGATCAGAACATCATCCAAGTATGCCATCACAATGTGATTCTAAGCCCGGAGTAGTCCTAATACTGGTTTCAACAATTGTGTAAATAACCCAGGGGCTGAGGTTAACTCATTGGGCAAAGTTTTAAATTGCCACAGCTGTCTCATCCAATTAAATTTCAAGTATCTATGGTATTTGTGATGAATTGGTACTGAATAATATGCATCTTTCAGATCTATACTCGCCATATAACATCCTTTGGAAACCAGTTGCTTAGCAGTACTGAAAGTTTCCATTTTAAAATGTTTATACTGGACATAAGAGTTCAGTCGGGTTAGGTCTAGAATGACTCGACACCCACCATCCTTCTTTTGCCTGGGGAATATATTAGACACAAATTGTTGAGGCTGATGATCGTCCTTTCAATTACCCCTTTTTTGAATAATGTTTCAACTTCATCATTTACCTGTAGAGTTTCTGGTTTTGAAAACACCCAAACCCAACTTGATGTATGTTGTACGGGTGGATGTAATTCAGAAATAAACTCAATTCGAGACCCCCGGATACTGTCCAGTATAAACGGATCTGATGTTATGCAGCAACATTCAACGTAGAACAATTGCAATCTACCCCCTACTGGTGACTGGGCTCTAGAGGATATGTCCAGGACAAGTCCAGTTGCTTGTACCTCCATAGTTGCTGGATTCCTTTGTCTCCTAGTTCTGTTGTGGGTGTGCATTGGTGCATGCCAATGGCGTAGAGATGGAAGAGCCCGGCTTGGTCCTTGCCCTGCATCAGCGTCTGTGACCCATCTGAAGGGGTATGGTCGATGAGGCCGCATCCTGCCTGAGGAATGTGTTTTAATGAGGCCGATCGTCTTTGCCTCATCATCCAAGTCCTTGACTTGTTTTGCTAGATCCTCCCCAAACAGTAGGTTTGGTGGCTGAATGTTGGAGGATCTGCATAAGGCTGCAAATCTTGGATTGAGCATAGGCTTGATGGCGTTTTTTCTTAGGCAATTAATTTCGACGTGGGCGTTACACAGCAGGGCCAACATATCCTGCTGTGTGTTCGATAGTGGTGCCCCTTCGACTGTCCACCCAAATGCCATTATTCCTGCTCCGATTAATTTTAAGACTTTTTGTAGCCTTAACTCATGCGGCCGTGTTGTTGCGCCCATTTGCCTCCAGATGGCCTGGTTCACTGTGGGCATTCTGAGCGATGCACAGTTTACAGGTGTTTCGTACCTCTTAGATGTTTCATCCATAATGGATTCTTGTGAGTGATTCCGTGAAGAAGGCCCGCCAGTGCGCATGCGCGTATGGCATATGACTGGCATATGCAGCCATGGTTCCTGTTAATGTTGGGAATAATATACAACCTAATATGGTTATTCACAACATAAAACTTGCTGGTTCTGCCTGAGACACGGGAAACCAGCCTCTGCAAGAAAATCAATCCATTGAATTGCAGACTCTGAGACGACTACGCCTGCGGCTCGGGTTGTCAGACCGGCCCATGAAGTGCTCACTGCAGAGAGCAGGGAAAGCACCAAAAGGCAGCACATTTCCGCTTCAGCAGATGGGAAGTGTTTTGTTTGAATACACGTGTTACATATATACAGCGCAGATAACTGACGTCTTACAGTTCATTTTCAAATGGGTCTTTGGCTATAATTAACTAAAAGTGCCATTAACTGTGCCAACGTGCTTTCTCATCATATTTGCTGCAGCAGTGGGACCCACACTGTCGGGCCTCACCCTCTGATATCCAGAATTATATAGGATATCTTTAACACAAGCTCTCCCCGGCCCGGTTACACGGAAGTATGGGACATTGACGTAATGTTAACATTACTTCACCAGGGGGCTCCAGCTACATCCTTATCTTTAGCCGGCTCTCATAAGGTACTTATCCTCGTGGCACTGGCCAAAAGTGCAACGGGTCCAGTCATTACATAAATTGCAACTGGACAGGATGGTAACATCTGCAATAACATAACATTTTATGTTTTTGATTTAATTAACCAGAACTAACCAGGGGCGTTAGGTCACAACTAGTTTCATGGCATACCCTATGGACACATTTACAACTATACGTCTAGGTCACCTAGAGCCTCAAAGGCTCCAAACTAGCAATGTTTGTTAGTTACAAACAATTTCATAAAAAGTATTAGTTCTACCATCCCCAGGTGGATAAAATGAGGTTTTGGCTAATGCACGAGTCGATACAAATATTAACAACATTCATTCCACCAGGGCTGCTACTACATCAGCCCCAAGGGTAATGTACGTTCCACTGGACCACATCCTCGCAGTTGCAGGATGGTCAAACGAACATACTTTACCAACATTTTATATAACCCATTGCCAATCCGGGGGTATTTGCCAACTCCATTTTAGATTCTGCTTTATAGTTTCCCCCAGGATGAAAGGGGTCACTATTATTTTCTTTTGATGATTAAAGCATCAGCATTTTAACAAATTAAGTCATGTCTGAATGCATTAATCTTTTTCACTCATCCATGGTCACTTCATGCAGTGTGTAACGCATGGACTCGTTTCCAGCATGAAATCACAGAGCTTTGAAATCTTCACGTAGTCACTCACGTGACTCCGCAGTAAAATAGTAAGATTAAACGAGAAATTACCAGTTTGAAGTTTGATCTTGATTTTATGAGGAGTTACGATGAGCGTTTATGTACCCACCGCTCCCAACCCTCATATTATAAAGGTCATCTGGTAGTTCTACAATTCTCTAATGTTGTTACTATGTTCAGTTCAACCATTATTATCTGTGATTTCACACCGCTGCTTTGAAGATCAACGCGCATGCGGGCTGAACAGCCTTATTTACGTAAATGCTGCTTCAAAGAGAATTAGACCATGGAAGGATTTGAAATATAATATAGTATGGAATTTGAGACATATTTTTCATTCCATATTGACCAATTTCAGGTAAATGAACGATATGGTGCAACCAACATCACTGCAAGACATTGATGTGTTCTGGGTGATCATTATCTGCATCTTAAAATTACTGCTAAAAATGCTATAGAGGAACTCATTGGAATATCCCGGGTGAATGACATTTTAAACCTTTGTAAGCCTATCTTTGGTAATCTGACTCCGGCCCTGATAATCCTTCTGCTGCTGAAACTTTTATACCCTGCACATAATGCACAAGTAGATGCTGTTAGGGCACACTCTATTCCATATCACTTCTACAACTGCTGTTTTTCATGTATATCACTCCCCACTTACAAGGAGATGGAATTAAACCGTAATCAAGACTACCAAAAGATCATCAGAAAATGCTGGAAGACTCAGTGTGTCTGGCAGCACCCGTGGAAAGAGAAATAGAGTGAGCATTTCAGTTGAAGACCTTTTATCTGTAATAAATATGAGCTGCAGATACTGGTTTATGCCAAAGATAAACACAAAGTGCTGGATAACTCAATGGGTCAGGCAGCATCACCGGAGAGCATGGATAGGTGACGTTTCGGATCAGACCCTTCTTCAGACTGATTGTAGTGGGGGGTGGTGGGTTGGAGGGACGCCTGGAAGTAAGAAAATAATTTTTTTCTGTGTTCCAGCTCCCCGCACTACAATTAATCTGATGAACGTTCCCGATCCAAAACATCACCTATCCATGTTCTCCAGGGGTACTGCCTGACCCATTGAGTTACTCCAGCATTTTGTGTCTCATCAGTATTAGGAAAGAGAAAAAACACATTTTCAAGTCTAAGTGTACCGGCATTCTTCACTATCTGCTCTTAATCCTGATACAGCGTTTTGACCTGAAAGGTTGGCAATTCCTTTTCCCTCTCTGCACAGATGCTGCTCGGCCCGCTGTGTTCCTCCAGCAGGTTGTTTGTTTATCCCATAGAGGTGCCTGACCTGCTGAGAGTGTCTAAAATATACTGCATTTATTTTCAGATTTTTAGTTTTGTTTTGCACCAAAGCGTTCAAGGCTGACTGACCTTATCCACCTGAAGTCAAACAAAATCTTTCCGGTCACACAACCTTTGACAAACAACGAGAAGCAATAGGACAACATCTAATCTATAGCATCGATGTCCAACAAAGGTCATAAGGTCATAAGTGATAGGAGTAAAATTAGACCATTCGGCCCATCAAATCTACTCCGCCATTCAATCAGTGCTGATCTTTCTGCCTCCTAACCCCGTTCTCTAGCCTTCTCCCCATAATCTCTGACACCTGTTCTAATCGAGAATCTATCAATCTCTGCCTTAAAAATATCCATTGTCAGACTCCACAGCCTTCTGTGGCAAAGAATTCCACAGATTCTCCAGCCTCAGACTAAATACATGTTTCCTCGTCTACTTCCTAAAAGAAGGTCCTTTAATTCTGAGGCGATGACCTCTAGTCCTAGACTCTCCCACTAGTGGAAACATCCTCTCCACATCCACTCTATCCAGGCCTTTCACTATTCTGTATGTTCCAATTAAGTCCCCCAAAGCATGTATGGTTCAAGATACAACCATGGATCATTCAGATTTACACGTAGAACACGGAAAAATACAGTACTGGAACAGGCCCTTTGGCCCACAATATCTGTGCCAATTATGGCATCAAGAGAGACCAATCTCATCTGTTTACATATGATCCATATCTCTCCAGTCCCTCTTTATTCATGCACATATCTAAAAGCCTCTTGAATACCACGATTGTATCTACTTCCACGACCCTCTGTGGCAGGTAGATTGTATCTACCTCAACGACCCTCTGTGGACCCTTCCAGGCACCCACCCCCATCTCATTTATACTTTGTCTCTCTCACCTTAAAGCTATGCCCTCCAATCTTTAACATTTGTACCCTGAGGAAAATACTCTTACTGTCTATGTATAGAAAGGAACTGGAGATGTTGGTATATACCAAAGATAGATGCAATGTGCTGGAGTAACCCAGCAGGTCAGGCGGCAGCTCTGGAGAAAAAGGATGGGTGATGTTTCGGGTCAGAACCCTTCTTCAGACTACAGTCTGAAGGAGGGTTCTGACTGAAACGTCACCCATCCTTTATCCAAAGAGGTGCTGCCTGATGTGCTGAGTTACCCCAGCACCTTGTGTTAATTTTCATTATTACTGTCTACCCAACAATGTCTTCAAAACATTTTATATTCTTCCATCAAGTCTCCCTTCAACATCTGGCATTCCAGAGAAAACAATCCAAGCTTGTCCAGCCTCTCCCTATAGCTAATACCACTTAATCCAGGCAGAAATATAGATGTAGGCCTCCAATGAATCCATTCATATGTAACAGAGTGGAAGTGGCAGCTCGTGAATAAATGGCATATCTGAAATGCGTATGGGCCAGATGTGATCAATGCGTCGTACAGGAAAGTTATTTACAATGGAGAACCTCAGTCAATTCACTGAAAAGGCCCTAATGGCATCAACTGCCAAGCAAACCTCACCAAACAATGTTGACATGCAATTATTAACTGTTGCTTTCCCTAAAAGAAGAAGAAAACCAGGTTAAATATTATAGAAGTAAGGCATTGCCCGATGAATAAAAATGAAATTAATTCCTCCTCATTGCGTCAAGGGTGATATTTGATAACCCGAGCAGCCGCGGAATTTAAAGCATCATCATCACCACTTGTATGGTAATTTGACGACAAGAACATTTAATCTGTTAGCATCTGTGAGGATTCAGTTCTTAACTCACAATGATTCCTTTTTTTACATTCCGGGCCTTGTGCAATGCATGTCATCTGGCTCCATGACTGAACTCGTGAGCAGTAAACCGTTTTCTGTCGGCTCCTGAGAAGAACAACTTCATCCAAAAAAAACAATTTTCAGAGGTCCTGTGCCAGAAGCCGGCTGAGAATGCTCTGCTACTGAAGCTGAGGCAGCACTGAAACCTTTCACTATGTATTTGGTGGACAAAGTGCTCCAGTCTTTTTCGACTAGCCTCTTCTACACACATCTTGAAGTGCATCAACATTACCATTGAAGAGGCACGCGATTAAGACCTACACTCCAACTAACAACTCAGCTTCAGATTTTGTAATCCACCTCTCGATGTATAACTGGTGTTTCGTAATCCACCTATCGATGTATAACTGGTGTTTGCTTGTCAAGTGTGCAAACAAATGTAATGCTGAAAGATTTAACCACTAGAATTGTGCTAACTCACATATGTGGAATATTTATTTAGCAAGTGCCGAGGTTAAATCCAAATTAGTTTTGTGCTGCATTCCTATAAACTGATTTATTTTTATTGAAACTAATTTTCCATATTTGGCTTTGTGCTGTGGCACAGTTCACTGGTCTAAATTCTTCTGCTATTTTGTAAAAGTCTCAGATTTATCCATGAATGGACAAAAGGCCCACAAACATTTTTCTCTCTAAAATGTTCCATTATTAATAATTGTGTGTATCATTTCATTTGAATTGCACTGGAAATTTCAATATGGTAAAAATCCAGGATATTTTCAGCATTGATATAGACAGCTCCTGTGAAGGAATTAGCATTGGCACAAACTCAAATAGACTAAATGGCCTCCTTCTGTACAGTCATTTCAAAACTTCTATAATTTGTCCAAAAACAATACTTCATTTTAGGTCTTATCTATGTTAAACAGTTCCAACTACTTCCAGAGTGAATAAATAATAGCATTTCCAAACTTCAGCCTTGAGGTTCCTCTGCTCTCAATCTCACCCAAATCAAGGTAAGTGAAATCAAAAACACCAATTTATGGCAGGGGATATGCCTGCAGAGCTAAAGACTTTAGACTTTAAACTGTAGAGATACAGCACAGGAATAGGCCCTTTGGCCCACCGAGTGCACATCAGCCAACAATTACTCTGTACACTAGCACTATCCTACACACCAGGGGCAATTTCCAATTTTTACCAAAGCTAATCAGCGTATAAACCTGTACATCCTTGGCAAGTAGGAGTAACGGGAACATCCGGAGAAAACCCACGAGGTCACAAGAAGAATGTACAATGTTTGTACAGATAGCACCTGAGGTCAGGATCAAACCTGAGTCTCTGGTGCAGTAAGTCAGCAACTAAACCTTTGCACCACTGTGCCTGCAAGTTGCCGTGCAATAGTACAGCCACACCATCTTGACATTGCAGAGCGCTGCTGCTCCTGATTCCATGCTTGAACTTCTTAGTGGCACCTAAGACATACCCAAAGGAACTTTGTACCTTTTTGTTAAACCACATAATTAATCATGTGGTCTCTGGGAATGAGGCCAGAACCAGGTAGTCTGGGACTGGGAGAAGTTCGGCGAGACTGAGAACAGCACCAGGGTTGATAAGTGAGCTTAACCAGGCAATAGGGTTGGCATAGGTTCAGGGTGAACAGTTAGGCTGAGTGCAGCATCAATGGGTCAGACATAGAAGGGGATGGGAAATTAAAGTCAACACCAAGATGACAGTAGGTGATAGGGATCAGCAGGCATGTGAAGATGGGTTGATGGGTCAAAGGCAGGAGGGAATAAGTGATCACAATCAAGCCTAGGAAAGGGTGAACAAACTGTATCTGGACAAAGGTTGATGGGTTATGTTGCAGATTCTTGGCTGGGCTGAGACTATCGAATTGCCAGGGTTGAGTTTGGTGGATTGGAAGGTGGTTGGATGAGGAAGGTGGTCAGGACTAAGGAGTGAATAGCCTAAAGTATAAACCATAAAGAAAAAACAGGATGTAACCCAAGAGAGTCCTATTTCGACAGCACACAATGGGAAGACCAGTGATCCACACTTCTGAACAACATGGAATAATTTCCCCAACAATACCGAAAGACAAGAAGAATTACTTATACTTAAAAGTATAAAATATGAAACATGAAGAGTCTCTGCTTGACCTCTGTGCTGCAATACCTAATAATGGCCAGAATTGAGAAGGGGCTGAAGTAACTGTGATATGGGAGGGGATGAATTAAGAAGGGACTGAACTAAGAAAGTAAGAAGAAACTAAGAAGAAACGACGAAGAAACTCTGGTATGGAAGGGCTGAACTAAGAAGAAACTGAATTAAACTGTGAAATGGCTTTATTTTCATGTTGCAGTTGATGAGTTGCTTAGAAATTAAATTGCAAATCATTTTCATTAAAGGTTTTCAACACAGCCACCATTGGTAAATTGAATAGTGCAATGGCATGTGCCCAGCCTGGGCCTCAACCTGACCTTGGCCACAGCTCCCACCGCAATAGGAAAGCAACGTGCTTCCCTACCACTACAGTATTTGAAGGGTGATCAATTCTTTACAATGTTATAGGGGAGTGATTAGAAACAGATTTGTTTGTGGTTGCCGGAGGCCAATCATTCCAGCATGGGAATATTAGTGCAAGAGTTCCTAAGGGAATTTTTTTATCGGATCATAAAAACATTTGGCACAGAAATGTTATTGATTCCTGTCCAATCAATAAGTATATGCAAAGTTTATTATAAAACTAAATCATATTCCCTTACGTGGGGAACAACATTTTCAGATTTCCTTGCTTACTTGATCACCAGGGCACATGCTTGAGCTCCCTGGAACAATGTGTTTAGCCTGTGACCACGCTAATCTCTGCCGTGATGATGCGAGGCGCTGCTTTACATCCTTCCTCAAAACAATACAATTTCACCTCCAATCATAGAGGCACAAGGAACTGCAGATGCTAGTTTACCAAATAAAAGGGTGCAAAGTACTGGAGTAACTCAGAGGGTCAGGCAGCATCACTGGAACACAAACAGATGATGTTTCTGGTTGGGACCCTTTTCTTCAGACAGTCATCACAGGCTCTGTGAAAGCACATGGTCCTTCAATCCTACGGTCACCCTTCCAGGTTGCTGATCAATAGCTGCCATTTGACACCCTTGTCACACTCTCTCTCTGATGGATGAAGGTAAATCCTACCCAGTTATTGAGCAAATTTCAGCTAGTGTTGGATCCTTGCTGAAGCTATCAGTTGGAACCTTGCCAAAATGATAGTTGGTTGTATCTCAAAGACAGCTTTAATTCTGAACTGAACCATTCCTTTGAAATTGCACTTTATATTTCCATGCTGTGTCGTCCCACATGGGGCCTTACAACAGCAGTGACCCAGCTTTGATCCTGACTATTGGTGCTGTCCTTACGGAGTTTGTACAATCTCCCCGTGACCCGCGTGGGTTTTCTCTGAGTGCTCCGGTTTCCTCCCACATTCCAATGACATACAGGTTTGTAGGTTAATTTGGCTTTGGTAAAAATTGTAAATTGTCCTTAGTGTGCAGGATTGTGCTAGTGTATGGGGTTTGTTTGTCAGCGGGGGCTCGGTGGGCCGTAGGGCTTGTATCTGGGCTTGCATCTGTGCTGTATCTCTAAATTAAACTAAACTAAACTAAAGTAATTCACACCACACATTACATTCACTATAACATGCAAGAGTTTAGCATAGGTGAAATGAAATCTAAAAGCCGCAAGCAGCCATTATCATAATTTAACATGGCACCATATTTAAAAACTGAAAATATCTTGTTGTTGTTTTTGTTTTAAATAAGCAGGTTTATGTTAGTAGGGCTCTATTTGAAATTACAGCTATTGCCTTACTTTAAAAAGTAATACACTCAATCAACATCCATATTTCAATGACAACAAAAACTATAGCAACCAGCAACAATGAGGAACAGCACCTCATATTTCACTTAGGCAGCTTACAACCCAGTGGTATGAATAGTAACTTCTAACTTCAAGTAACCCTTGCTTTCCCTCTCTCTCCATCCCACCCCCTTCCTAGTTCTTCAACCAGTCTGAGTCGTCTTGATTACATTTTATCGTTGTCATCTCTCCTAGCTAACAATGATCTATTCTACATTTACCTTGATCTCCACCCTCTTTGATGCCCCGTTCTCACACCTTACACTGAAATCTCTGTGTCTTCCTCTCCCCCGAGTCTCAGTATGAAGAATGGTCTCAACCCAAAATGTCACCCATTCCTTATATCCAGAGATGCTGCCTGTCCCACTGAATTACTCCAGCATTTTGTGTCGAGCAGCCTTACAGCGCAAGAGGCACAACTTTGATCCTGACTACAGGTGCTGTCTGTACGGAGTTTGTACATTCTTACTGTGACTGTGTGAGTTCATCGAGTTCTCTTGTTTCCTCCAATTTTCAGATGACATGCTGGTTTGTAGGTTAATTAGCTTCTGTATACTGTCCCTAGTGTGTAGGATAGAACTAGCATATAGGTGAGTGCTGGCCAGTGTAGACCTACTGGGCTGAAGGGCCAGTTTCCCAGTTGTATCTCTAGACTAAACTAAACTTCCTTGCGTCTACAGACAGCACTCACATTCAGCCCTGTTGACTCATTGATGACTTTAAGCTGAGCCCCCACATTGTCTGCTGCATGACAACTATCATATATTTTATTTGAGCTAATGGTAGTTTTGTCAAAAGCAATCTTTTTCATACCCCTGCTATTGCAATTCCAAACACAAACCTGTCTGAATATTTCAAATGGTGCAATTGTATGAAATTCACACCTTTCAGCGATTGTTTTTTCATAATGTTATTGCTCAAAGGGAGTGTCATATCACAGTTAGCGGTGTGAAGGGAATTTTCAGATCACAAGTAGTACTTTACATTTATTCCCCTCAGCAATGCTTACTTCTGTTTGCACTGCTATGGACTGGTTACCTAGTATTACTGATAATTTATTGTATTGTATTGTTGATTATAATATATATATATATATATATATATATATATATATATATATATATGTCTTGCATTGTTGAGTTAATGGCCCTGTAAAGCTGCAGCAAGTAAGAATTTCAATGTTCTATTCCCGGTGCGTACAGCAATTAAATACTCTTG
This sequence comes from Okamejei kenojei, assembly GCA_035221665.1. Taxonomy (NCBI): domain Eukaryota; kingdom Metazoa; phylum Chordata; class Chondrichthyes; order Rajiformes; family Rajidae; genus Okamejei; species Okamejei kenojei. Next base: position 66,429,255 of record CM069138.1, read on the forward strand.
CATCTTGACTCTTCGCAGTGGGCATCATGAATGTACCAACCTGCTGTAATTAAACAGGTGGCAGTTTGTGGAAGATGAGAGAAGTGGATGTAAGCTCAGAATAGTTGACAGTTAGTGAGGGCACAGTGTGACCTTGGAACATCACACCCTGGATATCGAATGCAAATAGTCAAGTGACAGAACTGAAATGCATTGAGTGGTGAGTCAAGCATTGGGTGAGTCTAGGGCAATCTAAGGCATAGCCTCAGAATAAAAGGACGCACCTTTAGAAAGGAGATGAGGTGGAATTTATTTAATCAGAGGGTGGTGAATCCATGGAGTTCATTGCCACAGAATGCTGTGGAGGCCAAGTCAATGGATATTTTTGAGGTGGAGATTGATGGATTCTTGATTAGTACGTGTGTCACGGGTTATGGGGAGAAGGCAGGAGAACGGGGTTGTGAGGGAAAGGTAGATCAGCCATGATTAAATGGTGGAGTAGATTTGGTGGGCCGAATGGCCTAATTCTGCTCCTACAACATATGAACATATTCAAGCCAGTCATTCCCGAGCGTCAGAGGCGGGCCAATAGTGATTGCAATCTGCTGCTGCATTCAGGATTCAAAGGAAGTGGCTTTGGCAACTCCATTTCCTTTAAATATTTTCCTCCAGTGACATCTTCAATTGTTTTTTATATAAACTTTGATGATCAATAAAGGGCCAGGGAGTATAGCTGGAGTTACAAATTCTGACCTCCAAGCAGAATATTCAGAGGAACACTTAGTGAGTACAAATACTACTCTCAAACATCTGAATGATGCAGGTAAAACTCCAAACTTCTTCGAGGCTTAAGCTTTACTTAAACTTTTAACGTCAATTCTTAAATATTTAACCTTAAGTACATTATTTTAACTTCACAAAATACGGACTAATTTAGCAAATTTTGAGTCCATTTTAAAATTTGTCCCAGACTGAAATACTCAGTAATTCTGGTTGCAGCCATGAAATATCCCATTATTAAAAACATAAACATTTTTTTTCTGGACTGCCTTCTAAGCATTTCCAGTTTCCCAAACAGTACATCAAATGCTTTTCACATTACACTCAGGTCTTTATCAAATATGAAGTTTAATTTAATTCTGGTGTCTGTAAGTTTCCCAAGAATTACTCCCTCCTTTCTGCCAGGGGTCCTCACCTTACACCTACCTAGTTAGGACCATATGCAGTACATCTTTTTCAGATCTTTCAGAGGAAGACTCAGTGAAATCCAATACTACACACACTGCCTCTAATCCGATGGTGGTCTGATCTAGCGTGTTCTGCTCAAGCTGCCAGGCAGCTGTATTACAGTACTGACTTTATAGAGACCTCTTAAACTTGAATAAAAGATGTAAGCTGCAAAAGGCAACAACCTTTTCATTGAATACACTTCTATTTTCTAACCTCTTGCACTCGTTGGTGTTGTTCTTACTTTTGATCTTTGGCATTCTCACTCTTCCTTTTTTTTTGCGACCACATCCTCAGTTTATTCTCTTGAGATGTGTTCAGCTTTCTATCTCTATTCTTCACTGATAATTATCAGCTCGGAAAGTTTATCAAAAACATCTTATCCTGGTTTTCATTAGGCCCATTCACATAAGCAATTTTCAAGAAGGCAAACAAAGTTTGCAATTAAAAATCATCCAGTTGGTTAGACAGATTGCACTCTTGAATTTCTTTCATAACTTTGCCATCTTTAGATGTGGAACAGACAAGCAAATGTTAAGTGTTGTGATTCCAACGAAGGTTGAGTTTAGTTTAGAAATACAGCACGGAGACAGGCCCTTTGGTCCACCAAAGCCCCTCTGGGCAGTAATCCTCGTACACTAACACTATCCTACACACTAGGGACAATTTACAATCTTTACCGAAGCCATTTAACCTACAAATCTGTACATCTTTGGAATGTGAGAGGAAACTGGAGCACCCGAATAAAACCCGCACCATAATGGGGAGACACCGTGCATAAATCACCCCTAGTCCAACCTGGATCTCTGGCATTGTAAGCAACTCTACCACTGCACCACCGTGCCACCTTCAAACACACATCCTATTGAATTTCACTATTAAGCACTCAGAATTTTTTCCCAGCTGGAAATATCAAATACTAGAGGGCTTAGCTTTAAGGTGAGAGGGGCAACGTTTAAAGGAGATGTGCGCAGCAAGTTTTTTTACACAGAGGGAGGTGAGTACCTGGAATGCACTGCCAGGATGGGTATGGATATGATAACGGCATTTAAATGACTTTTGGATAGGCATAGGAAAGGATAGGATAGGTTTGGGGGCATAAGAATCAAACACAGGCAGGTGGGACTAGTGTAACTGGGACATTTTGGCCAATGTGGGCAAGTTAGGCCTAAGGGCCTGTTTCCACATTGTATCACTCTATAACTCTATAGGGATATGCAGGGAATGGAGGGATATGGATCATGTAAGATATGATCAGAGTTGATCTTGATATCATGTTCGGCATGGACATTGTGTGCTGAAGCTCACCTGCTATACTATTCTATGTTCTATGTTCTATGTTTCATGGCCTTGCCCAGAGGCCTGCGGAGATGGTCTCGGAATAAAAACAAAATACAGCAGGAAGTGAACAGGAAGTAGCAAATTAGCCATTACATGATGACACTAATGTGACAACAGTTCAATTTTCCACACTGACCATTTTACCCAAAAGCCATGTAGTAATAAAATAAAGGACACAAGTGCTGGAGTAGCTCAGTGGGTCAGGCAGCATCTCTGGAGAATATGGATGGGTAATTTTTCAGGGTGGAACCCTCCATCAGAGTCTGAAGAAAGGTCTTGATTCAAAACTTCATCTATTCACGTTCGTCAGAGATGGTGTCTGACCCGCTGAGATACTCCAGCACTTTGTGTCCTTTTATGTAAACCAGCATCTGCAGTATATTGTTTCTACAGCCTTTTAGTAATGATGAATTTAACATCATTGCAGAAATTGACATACTGACTTTTTGAATTGTCATTGATCTCTACATGTGTTTTCCTGCATGCAAACGGTTTGCACGCTTGAAAAAAGCCTTTTCCATTACAATTCTCTGAACCCCCATTTCTGATAGAAATCCTGTTGCCTCGGCAGACTTGGCATTTCACACCTGGCCACAATTGGCTCAAAATCTATTCCATAAAGTTTTGCACTGAAAATATTTGCTCCGTCCGATCTCCAGATGCTGACGATTCAAAAATCATTTGAAAAACTATCCATATTGTGCAAAATGTTAGATTTGTCCACTGAATTCCTTTGATGCCAATTAATTTTTGAGGGCTCCAGTCACTGAATAGTCCGGGAGTGGATTTCATATTTTTACCCAGCACTGTAACGTAGTAAACCGAGTTCCAAAACGTACAGTGTTTCTAATTTTCTAGGAAGCTGCAATACCTGCCAGCTGTCCTGACCAAGTATTTCTTCCATTGCTCATGACTACTTGTGTAAAACAAGATAAGCAAGAAAATATACTTCAAGATGTTTATTGGTATAGTTCAAATGACTGTTTTCTTTCAAGCAAAAGAGCCCAAGGGTGCCTTTATGAGAAAGGTCTGTATAAAAATGCTGGGGTCTGGTCTGAGCAGACTTCTGGGATGTGGATGACCGTAGACAGCCACCTCCAAAACAGTAAGTAAATAACTTGCTTTTTTTTCTAATTTCAATAAAGCCAAGACAACTAGGATTCTTCCTTCAGCCCGATTAGTTCAAATGTGTATTGGTTTGACCCTAACAGATCAACCACGTAGATTTTGTTTTAAACTCTACATACCTAGTGAAGTAATTTTGAATCTAGTTATACATGTAGCATAAAACATTACAACACATACTGCAACTGTGCACTCCTCAGGTCTAGAGACTTTCATTGTGGAAGCACTTTTTATTCGAACAAGAATCATTACAGAAAGAATATTCTACGCTAGCTCATAATTGTGATATTTTTTCTTCAAAGCTCAACAAAAGATGATGTGGATGCAAAACTTCTGTTTCCCCATAACTTCTGTTTCTTTGAAACTTCTGTTTTCCTTTATCCTGTATCTGTGCTCTGTGGATGGCTCGATTGTAAGCACGTATAGTCTTTCCACCATCTGGTTTGCATGCAACAAAAGCTTTTCACTGTACCTCAGTACACACGATAATAAACTAAACTAAACTAAATAAAATAATTTTACTTCATTCACTTCTGTCGTGGAGAGGTGTGGGAAAGTATTTTTGCCTTCCTTGGTTACTGGAGTTCAAACTTCACATTTTAGGCTGGTCCTAGACTCTCCCACCGGTGGAAAAATCCTTTCTACATCCACTCTATCTATGCCTATCATTATTCTGCAAGTTTCAATGAGGTCCCCCCTCAACCTTCTAAACTCCAGCAAGTAGAGGCCCAGTGCTGTTTTCAACTCTTATGACAAAGTTATGTTTTAGCCAAAGGCAATTGATGCACTCTCACCCAGCAACATGGGCGTATATTGCTCAGGTCACTGATGTTCGTTGCAGGAGAACAGTCAATTACCTTCACAGAGATTCAGCAGCAAGGTAGGCTCATCCATTTTTAACAATGTTTGTGTGTTTACTGAAAATAAGGATAAAGTGAATTGTCCACATATTCCTTTTCATGCAACCACTTCCCGCAAATGGGATTTGTCTTCCTTCAGTGTGCAGAATGTATGTGTTGCCATGAAAAGAATATTCCCCATCAAAACTGGGTGTGCTAGATGGTGTCTTGGTGTATTCATGCTGTGAAGTTCAATACTTCCTGACTTCCATGTGGAAGAAAATGGGCAAGGACCCAGTGGGCCACGTTGTATGACTCTGGGGGTTCTACTCATCTCCCATGAGATTTTGTCCCATTAATGTCAAAATGTTAAAGACTTTACAGCAGGGCAACCCAAAAAAAATCAAGATACTCAGGCAAAATCATCACTGTAGATAGATGCAAAGTGCTGGACTAACTCCTTGGGTCAGGCAGCATCTCTGGAAACAAAGGATGGGTGATGTTTCAGATCGTACCCTTCTTCAGTTTGTGTCAAAGGACCATGTGCTCTACTATTAATTCATTTTTTGTACATTATATGATGAAATACAAATTAGTATACTTTGGAGAAATTAACACAAGATATGTACTCCAAAATACACACTGTATGTGTTTGGTAAAAATGTTCATAGGTATTTGAGCTGAACAGAATCTTTGCAAAAGATTGATCACAAAATGATCAATGAAGTTGTAAACAAATTATAATTTCATCAATATACTGCATATAGAAATTTGATTGCACATTTATTTAGTCTGGAAAATGGGCTTCATGTATTATACACATATCCATTTGTTTGACCTAAAAAATATTGTAAAACTGCATAAATACAGCAAGCAAATCTAGATTCAGCAGTTAAACCTCTACCTGGAGTGATTTATAGCATCAAAGAGCCATTGAACTATACAGCACAGAAAATGGTCCTCTGGTCCACCACACCCATGCTGGCACTTTTGGTTATATAATCTAGTCTATTTTCCCACATTAGCTGCATATTTTCTATGACTTGCCTTTTTAAGTATCTGCTGAAATGTGACTCCACCACCTTCTCTGGAAGTGCATTTAAGATACCAACAATGTAAAATAACATTCCCCTCAGATCATTTTTAAAACTCCTTTCTCTCTTCTTAAGCCTTTTCCTTCATAGAAAATAGATTAAAGGAGTCGGCCATTCGGCCCCTCGAGCATTCAATATGATCATGGCTGATCATCCAAAATCAGTACCCCGTTCCGGCCTTTTCCCCATATCCCTTGATTTCTTTAGCACTAAGAGCTAAATCTAACTCTCTCTTGAAAACATCCAGTGAATTGGCCTTCACTGCCTTCTTTGGTAGAGAATTCCACAGATGTTTCTGATTTCTGATTCATGTTTCTGATTTCCGTACTGTGCGAAAAGGATTGTGACTATCTAACTATATATGCCTCATGATTTTATATACTTCTATCAAAACACCCCTCAGCCTCCTCTGTTCCAAGGAAAACAACCCAGCCCAAGAGTAAGAGTCCAGAATGTGAGTGTGAAAGAGGTGAGTGTGAGTGTGAAAGCAGGAGTCCAATAGCCACGGGAGAGAAGCTGTTCTTAAGCCTGGATTTCAGAGCTTTTAGTCTCTTTCTGCTTCTCCCAGAAAGTAGAAGAGAGAAATGGGAATGGCGAAAGAGCATGCATGACAATTCTTCCAGCCTTCCTGATACAACACACCATGAAGATGGAATAGATTGTCCTAAGCATTGTCCTAAAGACGTCCTAAGCATTGGATGAGGCAAACTCATGAGGCAAAGATTGCAAAAGATTGCAAAACAAGTCTGACTGAGGATGCGAAAGAAACATCAATGTTATTTCAGAAGATACAATGAACCGCAGATGCTGGTTTACAAGAAAAAGTCACAAAGTGCAGGGTCCCTTTAGTATCTGCTGTGGGGGTATGTTATTCAGTGAGTTATGCCAAAAGCTGAAGGTTGCACCTTAATGCCTCAGTTTGGTTGTTGTGGAAATGTCTGCTTCACACAATGTCTTTAGTGGCATATGCCGGACAAATACCAAAGGAAATCACACACAGAATGCCTCGGCCAATCTCCCAATGGACAGATTTTGACATGGAAATAAACACACACACATCCTGGCTCTGAGAAAATCATTTTTGTGTATTTTGCATGTAAAAGTGGACACAAATGGTTTTAATTTCTAGGAAACATAATACAAATACAATGATTGATGGTTATTCATTAAGCCACAGCCTAGCTTTGGGTGTTTTTACTTCAGGAAAGATATCAATGCCTCCGAGAAGATAAAGTGTAGACATTCACTCAGAGGGCTTTATTTGAGTGGAAAATCGAAAGAAACTAAGACTTTTAAATTAAAATAGAGGAGAAAAGCAACGTTCAGAACTAAAGCAGTATTTTCAACTGCATAAATTTAGAAAATATATTTCTGAAAGTTAATGAATCAATAACAAGAAAATCATACAGTCATAGAGCATGGAAACAGGCCCTTCGGCCCAACTTTCCCACACCGACCAACATGCCCCATCTACTCTAGTCCCACTTGCCTGCATTTGGCCCATAACGCTCCAAACCTGTCCCATCCATGTACCTGGCTAAATGTTTCTTAAACATTGTGATAGTTCCTGCCTCAACTAACTCCAGGTTGTTCCATACTAAGAGTGGTGGGTGTATGATACACCCACCACTCTTTGAGTTGATAAAGTTACTCCTCAGGTTCCTATTCAATCTTTCCCGCCTCACCTTAAACCCATGTCCTCTGGTTCTCGATTCTCCAACTCTGGGCAAGAGACTCTGTCCGTCTACCCGATCTATTCCTCTCATTAATTTGAATACCTCTATAAGATCACCCCTCATCTTCCTGCGCTCCAAGGAAAGTATTGAGCAATGGTCAATGGAAAGTATTGACCAAATGGTTTTTCACAGGTTTCGTAGTACAGGTCCTCAGCAGGTTACAAAGGCATGATTCATGGATCATCCATATATGTAAGTGAGTGATTGGAAAACCGATGGGATGAATGAAGATAGGTTTGCCTGCTGCTACAGGGTTACAGGCATATTTTGCCAGGTAGGAACAGGATATCTCTGAGCTTCTTTCCCCCCTATTCCTCAACCTTCAGCCTCATCCCCCACTCTCCACTGAGCAACAAGCTGACCCAATCAGAGCCAGGAGTACTGAGCAGACTCAGTCATACATTCATGCACTGAGTCAGTGAGGCCAGCTGACAGACGCTCTCCCCGCTCCAGCTCGCTCTCCCCTCACAGCTCCTTCTATTCATTTCCAACTTCAGTTCAGGTCATGAGCAGTTCTCAGGAGTCGAGCCTTGACATAACCTAGGGACTTCCCATACATAAGGACATAAAGTCATGTGATAGGAGTAGAATTAGGCATTCGGCCCATCAAGTCTACGCCATTCAATCATGGCTGATCTATCTCTCCCTCCAACCCCATTCTGCCTTCTACCCATAACCTCCGACACCTGTAATCATCAGAAATATATCTATCTCTGCCTTAAAAATATCCACTGACTTGGCCTCGCCAGCCAGGATTTCTGCACTGGCAGATCAATGTGACAGAAGGATCCATCAATGCTTTCAAAATATAAAATAAAAAAGGGTATGGAGAAAGGGTTTAAGTGTTTATTTCAGGAAAGGTTATCTCCCTTCTTATTGCAAATTTTAAAGATGCTTGAAGGCAGCATTAAAAGTAAGCTAGGAGTGCGGACTGCATGGACTCCCAGTCTAATTATGAGAACTTGGTGTGACTGGAGCCTGAAATTATGAACTACACTCAACCTTTATCTTTAACATTATTACGTCTTCCTAATTCTCATCTAAAAAATTAATCTGCTGCTGATCCTATAATTTAAAATCTGCCGTCATTTAGAGGACTTCATATCAACTTTACGAAAGTGACTCAAAATTAATAAGCTAAGATTTTCTAATATTGTAATAGATCCACAAGCAAGGACTGCTCCAGATATTAACTTTTAAATTTTATGGTCGCAAATATTTTTCACTATAATATTTTACCTGAAAAAAGGTGGAACTCTACATAACATCTCAATTACTCAATCATGTTTAACCAAGCCAGTATGTGGGAATAGCCTCCTTTGTGTCTCTGCAGCCCATTTAATTCTTGTAACAAGGTGTTTATTGTTCAACATAAAACATTTATTTTAACCACCCACTATAAATTTGCCTGCTAAAATTGGCTGACCTGAAGAAACCTGCAATATGCCTCTTGCTTTAGCTCTCCCTTCCTCTCCCCCTCTCCGGTGCTTTGAGGCAGCTGTTTGAAAGATTTAAACCCCATTTAATTCCAGCAGTAAAGCAGGCTTCGCCAGGACTGCAAGACCCCTCTCAGCTGTTGCTAATGTGTTTGGCTTCTGCAGAAATCAATATAGTTGCTTTGCCATATTGCTATTATATTACAAGATTGAGCCACAATCAAGCATATTTCTAGGATTGGCTTATTAGCAGCTGTTCATGGGTCTGCCAGCTGACATCACAATCTGTTTACTGCAAGGAGACTTTTCACAGGAACCTCCAGGGACGAAGGATCACCATGAGCAACACCATTAGAATCTTTTATAAGTGGCAGTGAGACCCACAGGGACTAGGAGCACCAATATCAAAATAAGGCTTATTTTCAAAAAGGCATATTTCTAATCACCAATATTAAATCTGAGAGTTTGAATCTTATGCCTCTTTTGTGGGCACGAGAATTGGTGAGCGGAGTATATTTTCTACCCATTTATGGCGTTACCTCTTTTTTATAAACCTGGAAATAGGCACTGTGCTATTTTAAGGTTAACACCGGATCAGTGAAGTCTTTTAGGAGAATTCGCGCCTGCCTTAAAACCTTTGATATTCTCGTTTCTGAATGTATGCACAAATTGAGTGATCTCCAGCTGAATAAAGCTAGGCGATATGTGGCAGGGTTGATTACAGTTAAACTGTGGTTAAACGGGTGGCATTGGAGGCTAAATACAGTGGCATAGGAGCTTCAGAAATATTTAACTGTTGTTCCCAGGATTCATGTGTTTAAGATTTGGTTGGTCGTTCTGTTACTGTTTGAGGGATTATATGTTGTGCAAATTAGCTGCTGTTTTTCTACAAGTACAGTGGTGACTGTACCTCACTGACTGTAAAATACTTCTAGTTCCTGAAGCCATGGAAGGCCATTGGACATTGGACACAGAATACCAGCCTGCCAACTACTTGCAGTATCTTATATCATGCTCATTAAACTTTGCTAAGCATACAGGGGAAAAAAAACATATTATGTAGGACCTGAATTATCATTTTGGTGCGTTTTACCAGTTAAGTAACTGTTCTTGAGTGGGAAGGAATAATGGGTCATTGTATATGAGGAGCAGACTCTGCACTCTGGACTTGTGTCTGCAACATTGCCTTAGGATACTGATCTGGCTGGGTTGTTTACTTTGATCCCACTTGACCTGGATCAACTAACTCCATTCATGTGATTCAATACTAAAGAGCCCACAAGCTTAACTAAGATTTAGAAGGAATCCACCAGAGCATAACTATATGGTCATAAACAGGTGGTTGACTGCATGGCACAATGGGTGGCAAATAGTCTTCTAACTAGTGAGGATTGTACGTCTTTGGAACAGTCTGCCTCAGATCATGCTCATTCAATGTGTAAATTCAAGGTGAAAATGGACAGACATGAACAAGATGGGGACATGATATTGATCAGGTGGAAAAGTGAACAAAGCATAAATCAGCCTTGATCTTATTCATTATCAAAGAAGGCACAATGGGACTTGTAGTCTTCTCCTGCTTCTAACTCCTTTACTGATATGTTCTCACCAGGGCACCTGAGAATTGGCAGCAAGACTTACATGTTCAATACTGCAATATTCACTCTAGTGCATCCAGAGGAATATGTTAACTCCAGCGATGCCTGTGGCAGACATCTCTCTCTCTCTCAAGCACAGCAAGTTAGTTAAAAATAGCAATTTAGGCCTGTAACTGAACAAATCTTAGACGACCATCTTCAACATTGTTTCAACTCAGAATCATAGAAACATAGAAAATAGGTGCAAGAGGAGGCCATTTGACCCTTCGAGCCTGCACCACCATTCATTGTGATCATGGCTGATCATCCACAATCAGTAACATGTGCCTGCCTTCTCCCTATAGCCCTTGATTCCACTAGCCCCTGGAGCTCTATCCAACTCTCTTTTCAATTCATCCAGTGAATTGGCCTCTACTGCCTTCTGTGGCAGAGAATTCCACAAATTCATAACTCTCTGGGTGAAGTTTTTTCCCATCTCAGTTTTAAATGGCCTCTCCTTTATTCTTAAACTGTGGCCCCCGGTTCTGGACTCCCCCAACATTGGGAACATTTTTCCTGCATATAGCTTATCCAGTCCTTTTATAATGTTTTATGTTTCTATAAGATCCCCACTCATCCTTCAAATTCCAGTGAATACAAGCACAGTTTTTCCAATTTTTCTTCATATGACAGTCCCGCCATCCCGCGGATTAACCTTGCGAAACTATGCTGCACTGCCTCAATAGCAAGGATGTCATTCCTCAAATTAGGAGACCAAAACTGCACACGATTCTCCAGATGTGGTCTGACCCTGTTTTCCATAATAATTTCACATTTTTCTGCCTTCAAGGGGCCCACATTTGTCTTTACTAATCTTTTTCTCTTAACATACCTAAAGAAGCTTTTACTATCCTTCTTTATATTCTTGGCCAGCTTACCCTCGTACTTCATCTTTTCACCCCGTATTGTTACCTTCTGTTGTCCTTTGAAAGTTTCCCAATCCTCTGGCTTCCCGGTACTCTTTGCTATGTTATACACCTTTCCTTTTAGTTTGATTCCATCCCTAACTTTCCATGTCAGCCACAGTTGCCTCTTACTCCCTTTAGAATCTTTATTCCTCTTTGGAATGAAATGATCCTGCATCTTCTGGATTATGCCCAGAAATTCCTGCCATTGCTGTTCCATCGTTATTCCTACTAGGATCCTTTTTCAGTCCACCTTGGCTAGCTCCTCTCTCATGCCTTCACAGTCTCTTTTGTTCAACTGAACAAAGTTCATCATCCTCATTACTGACATGTACTTCCAATTCTATAATTGATCATAGATCTTTCTGCTTCTTCTCCTCAGATTTGATTGATCAATGGATCGATCGATTGATCGATTGATCGATCGAAAGATACAGCCAACCATCGATCACCCATTCATGTTAGTTCTATGTTATCCCACTTTTGCATCCACTCCTTACATACAAGGGGGAATTTACAGAGGCCATTTAGTAGCAATGTTACAAAATTTTGAGATTTAAAAAATCAAGTCTGCAATTTATCCCATTAGATAAAGCATAAAAAGAAGTCTAATTTGACACCTAATTCACTTTCATATCTTCAGTATTAAAAAAAGTTATGGCCATTTTCATACTCGGAAATTAGCATCTTATTCCCTATTGCTTTTCCATTAACTTAACATAAAAGCTGTGATAGAGGACAGTCAAAAGCTCATAACTTTCTTAAAAATAAGAGAATGAAAGAAATGTTCAGTTATTATAGATTGAAGCATTCTGAAACAAATATGAAACAATCGTACTGGGATGACCTGAAATTAAAGCATATAATGGGCAGAGGAGGGGGGTAGCTGGGCAGAGGAGGGTGGGTAGCTCTGCTGGTGAGGGATGGAATTCAGTCCCCTGCGAGGGAAGGCATAGAGACTGACGAGGTAGAGTCACTGAAGATTGAGTTGAGGAATTGTAAAGGCAAGAAGACACTAATTGGTGTTATTTACAGACCCCCAAATAGTAGCCCGGATGTAGGGTGTAAGTTGCATCAGGAGTTAAAACTGGCATGTAACAAAGGTAATGCCACTGTGGCGATGGGAGATTTCAATATGCAGGTAGACTGGGAAAATCAGGTTGGTTCAGGACCCCAAGAAAGAGAGTTTGTAGAATGCCTCCGAGATGGATTCTTAGAGCAGTTTGTAATGGAGCCGACCAGAGAAAAGGCAATTCTGGATTTAGCGTTGTCCAATGATCCAGATATGATAAGAGAACTCGAAGTAAAGGAACCACTTGGAGGTAGTGATCATAATATGATTAGTTTTAATCTGCAATTTGAGAAGGAGAACGCTAAATCGGAAGTGGCAGTGATGCAGTTGAACAAAGGGGACTATGAAGGCATGAGAGGGGAGCTGGCCAAAGTAGACTGGAAAGGGTTCCTAGCAGGAATGATGGTGGAACAGCAATGGCAGGAATTTCTGGGCATAATCCAGGAGACGCAGGATCATTTCATTACAAAAACGAAGAAATATTGTAAGGGGAGTAGGAGGCAACCGTGGCTGACAAGAGAAGTTAGGGATAGAATAAAACTAAAAGAAAAGATGTATAACACAGAAAAGAGTATTGGGAATCTTTCATAGGGCAACAGAAGGAAACAAAGCGAGCAATTTGGGTTGAAAAGATGAAGTACGAGGGGAAGCTGGCCAGGAATATAAAGAAGGATAGTAAAAGCTTCTTTAGAAATGTTAAGGGAAAAAGAGTAGCAAAGTTAAATGTGGGTCCCTTGAAGGCAGACATGGGTGAAATTATTATGGGCAACAAGGAAATGGCAGAAGAGTTGAATAGGTACTTCGGATCTGTCTTCACTAAGGAAGACACAAACAATCTCCCAGATGTACTGGAGGACAGAGGATCGAAGGGGGTAGATGAACTGAAATAAATTTTCATTAGGCGAGAAATAGTATTGGGTAGGCTAATGGGACTGAAGGATGATAAATCCCCTGGGCCTGATGGTCTGCATCCCAGGGTCCTCAGGAAGGTGGCTCTAGAAATAGTGGTTACATTGGTGATCATTTTCCAATGTTAAATAGATTCAGGATCAGTTCGTGTGGATTGGAGGATAGCTAATGTTATCCCACTTTTCAAGAAAGGAGCAGAGAGAAAACGGGAAATTACAGACGAGTTAGCCTGACCGGTGGTGGGAAAGATGCTGGAATCAATTATTAAAGAGGTAATAATGGGGCATTTGGATAGCAGTAAAAGGATTAGTCCAAGTCAACATAGATTTATGAAAGGGAAATCATGTTTGACTAATCTTCTGGAATTTTTTGAGGATGTGACAAGTAAAATGGAAGAAGGAGTGCCAGTTGATGTAGTGTATCTAGACTTTCAGAAAGCCTTTGCTAAGGTCCCGCATGGGAGACTGGTGACTAAAATTAGAGCACATGGTATTGGCGGTAGGGTGTTGACATGGATAGAAAAATGGTTGGCAGACCAGAAGCAAAGAGTAGGAATGAACGGGTCCTTTTCAGAATGGCAGATAGTGGCGGGTGGAGTGCCGTAAGGCTCGGTGTTGGGGCCACAACTGTTTACCATATATATTAATGATTTGGAAGAGGAAATTAGGAGCAACACTAGCAAGTTTGCAGATGACACAAAGCTGGGTGGCAGTGAGAACTGTGAAGAGGATGTTAGGAGGTTGCAGGGTTGAGTGGACAGGTTGAGTGAGTGGGCAGATGCGTGGCAGATGCAGTATAATATAGATAAATGTGAGGTTATCCACTTCGGCAGCAAAAACAAGGGGGCAGATTATTATCTCAATGGGGTTAGGTTAGGTACACCGGTCACTGAAAGTTGGCGTGCAGGTACAGCAAGCAGTGCAGAAAGCTAATGGAATGTTGGCCTTCATAACTAGAGGATTTCAGTATTGGAGTAAAGAGGTTCTTCTGCAGTTGTACAGGGCTCTGGTGAGACCACATCTGGAGTATTGCGTACAGTTTTGGTCTCCTAATTTGAGGAAGGACATCCTTATGATTGAGGCAGTGCAGCGTAGGTTCACGAGATTGATCCCTGGGATGGCGGGACTGTCATATGAGGAAAGATTGAAAAAACTAGGCTTGTATTCACTGGAGTTTAGAAGGATGAGGGGTGATCTTATAGAAACATATAAAATTATAAAAGGACTGGACAAGCTAGATGCAGAAAAAATGTGGATTAAGGTAATCCTAAGAAGCACGTTTATATGTAAAATAAACGGCTTTCTTTTAGCTGTCCCGTACCTGAAATCCAGCCCGGGTATCGGCGTTGACGTCTTTAGAAGTGGCTTTTTATTTTACTCCAGCACTGAAATTGTCCAACGATTTAAAAAAGAAAATTCACAGAATGGCCATCGGAACAAATCTTCAGCATTAGCTAGCTCCCCGAGAAACTATATCTCGGACAGGCAGGAGAAAACCGCATTTTAACCCCCCCCCCCCCCCAAAGGCGCCAAAGTCGCGCACACGGCCAGTGACAGAACTGCAGCGCCGCTGAAGGTAAGTTTTGTAACATACCTACATTTAGCTTACAAACCCACATGTCTTTGGGATGTAGGAAGAAGCTGGAGCACCCAGACGAAACTCATGCAGTCAGAGGTAGAATTTTCAAACTCCATGCAGACAGTACCAGAGGTCAGTTATCGAACCCTGATCTCTCATGCTGTGAGGCTGCAATTCCATCAATGTGTCACAGTGCCGCCCTTGGCTGCTATTGAGAGCAAAGTTATGGAATCTGCAGCAGACAGTTACATACTCTGAGACTCCAGATGAGCTGTTTTGTAATTCTATATTTTCAAAAAGAAAACGTGTATCATGAGGCCATTTTGCCCACCATGCTTCTGTCAATGATAGTAATCTTCAGCTAAAGTTGCCTACCCTCCTTCAATTGTCTTCCCCTTTTCCCCCATATGTTTTATCTACATTGCTTATAGTTGATCACCAACATCTCCTGATCCTGTGTCTTAATAGGCATCGCATTGAAAATGCACATTGACTGAACGTGTTCTGAGACAAACAATTCTACAGATGCAAAACGCTCAATTTGTAATGATAAGGTGGCCACTGCCACAACAGTCCCCTGCAGCAAAGCAGTCACATTCTCACAGCTTTCTGCATATAAATATTTCTCTCAATGCCCAGCAAAGGTTTGCAATGATTCTGAATCAATGAGTCTTGTTAGTAACTTCCCAACCATGGTACATACTGCTTTTCTATTTTTTATAATTTTGTAAATCTCTACTGGAAATCCATTTAGCCTCCCAGTGAATGTTAGTTTCATTTTTCAGGATTTGGCTGCACATTGAACCCAATTACAAGCTTTGATTGTCAATGGATTTCAAGGCTCACATTGGCTTCAAGTGATTTTTATTTACTTTTGCTTCGCACAGCAAGTTCAGCTGCCAGCGCACAAGCAATGGGTGAGTCACACGGCATTGGGTCGCCTTGTACATTTACTGTAGTCATGCAGCTGTCCATTTTTGCAGGGATGTTACAATTTTCGGAGCTCGAGGATCAGCCCAACTTGAGGTCCGTATCACTCAATTATGGAAGTGCAGTATAATGCTCAGCTGCTCCTATCTCTGCACACTAAGCACGAACCTGAATTTCGACTCCATTCCTTCTTCCCGTAAATCCAAAAGTAAAGAAAAATCTATCAGTTCAAAAGCTTTTTCAGATTTGTTTTTGATTTCTAAAATTCTCAAAGGGCTGATACTTGGTAACATTCCATAAGATGGAAATGAATGGGTCACACTGTGAGAGAAATCAATGTTAGTCAATGGAAACCCCCAAGCTGCCCATTTACACTGTAATGACCTTCTTGTCTATTCAATTATACCCTATTAATCAACCCTTGACAATGATCTTTTGTAATAGACAATGTAATAGACAGGTCAAGTTGTGACATAAAATGATAGAATCTACACTAGGCAATACTTGCAGTGGCAAAAAGTTAAACTGTTCAGCACATTTGGATGGCTTAGCTATAGATTGGAATATATTTAGTAATTAAACATTAAAGGATAATAGTAAGATTAAATGAGAACTTACCTGTTCGAAGTTTGATCTTTATTTTATGAGGAGTTACGATGAGGGATTACATGAAGAAGCCCCGCCAGGCGCATGCGCGTCGTACTTCAAAGCAGCGGCGTGAAAAACACAGAAACCAATAGCCGAAGTAAGATAGTAAGGCTTACAGAAGACTAGAACTACCAGATGATCGTTTAGATTATGAGGGTCTGGAGTGGAGGGCATGCAATCCCTCATCGTAACTCCTCATAAAATAACGATCAAACTTCGAACAGGTAAGTTCTCATTTAATCTTACTATTTTACTTCGAAGTCACGTGAGTGACTACATGAAGATTTTAAAGCTCTGTGATTTTCATGCCGTAGATTCACTCCATATGGCACACTGCTTCAGTTGACACAGTGGTGAATAAATAATATATTGAACATTGCTTCAAATTATTCAATAACTATGTTAATAATATAATAACAAGGAAAGTAATAACCCCTCTATCCCAGGGAAATATTACAACAAATGATATGAAACAATGATATGAAACAAAGAAAACAAATTGAACAGAATACAACATAGCATGTGCAAACCCTGTCATTGTGACAACAGGTTTATCATAAATCTAGAAAGTTACTTCTTTAGACCATCCTGCGGCCTCTAGAATTTGGTCGAGCGGCATGTCCTGCGCCTTCGCTGCGGACATTGATGCCGCCCTTGTGGAGTTGAGATTTAACACATGAGTGTGAACTCCAGCTAAATACAGAATCTGTTTTAACCATCTAGAATAGTTTGTACTGCCACTTTATTTATTTATTTATTTTTATTTTTTATTTTGTGGGTAATGAGCATTGGTGTCTCACAATCTCAGAGACTCTTAGTTACTTTAATATATTGAGTCAGATGCTTAACCACACACAATGTTTGGTTGACAGGGTATGCTTTAAAGATTACCTTGGTTCCAGACTTCACTGGCTTGCTTTGCTTGCTTAGGTCATAGACATAAAAAGTAATTTTATCTACAGACAACTGCATACAATCTAAGCGCAACATTTGTAATGTTTGTACTCATTGTGCTGATACTAATGACATGAGCATAACCACTTTAAATATTAAGTTCTGAAAAGACAGTGATGTAATTGGAGCCCACTGCCGAAGCAATGTGAGATTTATACTGACATCCCAGATTTCTGTATATTTGGGTTTGGTAGAATTTTATTAAAATTCCTCTCATAAATCGGGATATTAACGGATGAACCCGATAGATTGTCGTTCTGAATTTTGTCCTAAATAGGAGGACAAAATACTCCGAGCACTATTAATGGCCCTATATCTCAATTGCAACATAGCAAGGAACTCCAATAAATCAGATATGTTTGCAGTATGATAAAATATATCTGACTGTATACAAAAGATTTCCCATTTCCTTATATGAGACATATATCGTTTCTTAGTGCTATCTCTCCAAGCTGCAGTTATAACATCCATTGTCCTATCTTGACAGTCCATCAGAACCTGCAGATCAACAAATAATACAATCATGTAATGGATGACTTCTCCTGTACTGGATGTACCAACAATTACTGCAGCTGGGGATTGTCATGAATGGCTGAGTCATCATTCTGAGCACCAATGGGAACAATGGCTGTGTAGAGCAGTTTGGAACCACCAAACGCCTGCAGCGGAGTCTTGCTCTATTTTGGTGAGACATTGCCTAATCAGGCAAAATGGGAAAACATAGAAGATTATACTTCCCCAATGTAGCGAGAATGCATCCACCGCTACTGCTCCTGGGTCTGGCTCCTATGACATATTAGGCAACTGGAGATTTAATCTGGACGCAAACAGATCAATATTTGGTACCCATACCAACTGACAATCTTTTTGAACTTTTGGATTGAACATCCATTCTGTATTGTTATTGAACTTTTGTGATCTGTTGTCTGCCACAATATTGTCTCTCCCACAGCTGTAGTATTGTCTACTTGTAATTGAACATGTAAGTCATTCATTGTAGAACAAGCTATCAATGCTTAAAATGCCCCCAATAACTCAAAATAATTGATAACATGTTAGGAGAATTAATCATCTTGGATAGTCCATCACCACCTCAACTGGTGGCGCTGTCCTTACCTCCCCATCCGAGAGCACTCCCATCAGTTTGTAATACCACTGAGGATTGCTGAACCAAAATATATTCTAGTAGCTTGTGCAACATTGAGAATCCACCATCGCAATTCAGCTAAAGCTTTAGTTGGTAACTGCATGGACCTATCAAATGACCTGCATGCTTTTTATTTTATTTTTACTCTTTTTTTTCCTTTTTTTACTCTTTTTTAATTTTTTTTTAAATTATTTTTTTTTGTTACTTTATATTTTTAGAGCTTGTCCTCTGGCTCTTAGCAGACTTTGATAATGCAGAGGTCCAAACTCGACAGCAGGAATTCTGCTACCATTTTACCAATAACCGTAGCTACTTCTCGGATGGAGGGATAAGGTCTCTCAGCGAGACAAATACAGACATATGTAATATCCCCAACCTTATCTGTTAGCAAGTTACTGACATATCAACTGAATTAATGACAACCCCAAATAATCAATTGTTTGGGATGGCTGTAACTTAGATGTTGTTGGATGGACAGAACCCTAGCCTTTCAATAGGCTTATGGTTGCTGAAACCAGTTCTTCAGCTGTCTCCTGAGTGGCATTTACAATTAACATATCCTCTAGATAAGCCATTACAATGTGATTCTGAGCCCTCAGTAACACCAGTGCTAGTTTCAATAATTATGTGAACAGCCTGAGAGCTGAAGTTAACCCATTAGGTAATTCTTTAAATTGCCTCAGCTGACCCATTGAATTAACTTAAAGTAACTGTGATAATGATGCATTGGTACTGAATAATAAGGTATCTTTTTTTTTTTTTTTTGTCTATAGTAACCATATGATAACCTTGTGATAACAACTGTGTTATAGTGTTGAAAGTGTACTTTATTAAATGCCTATACTGAACATATGAATTAAGTTTGTGAGGTCCAGAATGATTCTACAACCCCCATTTTCTTCTGTTTGGGGATATATTTTCTACCTGACGAGTTTCTGGTGCAGTAACACCAACCCAATCAATATTATGCAGCATCATTCATTATAAAACAATTGTAATCTTACACCCAACCAGAGGTTGTACCCCAGAAGTTCTATGTGTGATGGAATAAAGTTACTGTACCTCCGTAATTGAACTAGAATTGTTTTAGCAGATTTTCACCAATAATTAATCTGGTTATTGTTTGTCCTACATAGTCCTGCATTTTTGAGTATAATGTTGGCCAAATGGCAATTTTCATCATACAATTAGGTTCGAATAGGCACTGCAGAGTAACGCAAGCCTGTCTTATAAGTTTTGGACATTTATCGACCCTTGTATGTCTTCCCCAAATGCAGTGATGCCAACTGGTATCAGCTAGAGGACATGCTGGAAACATATTTCCTGCCCTCGCACCATAACACTCATGGGTGCCCAAATTACTGAGTTTACTGTTGGCACCCTGAGTGAGGCACAATAGACAGGTGTTTAATATATTTACTGTTTCAGTCATAACAGTTTCTTGGAGCAGGTGAGAAACCAAATAATGTTGGCAGCCAGGTCTCATCCATAGCCTCACCAGTCCATACCGATATAGCAAACTTGATGCTACATCGGGAACACCCGGAGCGTGGCTCTTGTGCTCTGGTGTATACACATAAGTAGGGACACCAGCTTCAGGGTCAGTCTCCTCCTGCCCTAGTACTCCCGAGTCTTGCTCTAGGAGACCTCATCCAGACCTAAACAAGGCACTGAAGAGTCAGATTCCCATTTTGTTTTTTTTTTTTTACTTTTTTTTTTTTTTTTTAACAGGCACCATACTCCTATGGAACACCTTCGGAGGCTGCCTGGGAATCTCTGGGTCTTTGGACCCTTGACTGATTAAAGTTTAGAGCATTTTAGTCTTGCTCTAGGGAGACCTCATCCAGACCTAAGAAGGCACTGGAGAGTCAGATTCCAATTTTTTACAGGCACCATACATAGTGTATGTTTTTTTTTTTTTATTTTTTTTTTTTTTTAACAGGCACCATACTCCTATGGAACTCCTTTGGAGGCCGCCTGGGAATCTTTGGGTCTTTGGACCCTTGACTGAGTAAAGTGTGGATCATTTTCTCCATTTCTTGTCTCCCCCACATTCTTGTCCTCTCTTGGAGGAGAGTAACATTCTTTACATTTTCTTGTGTATTTGTGCATAATCATATATGTTCATGTTTAGAATTATAGATTCTGACAGGCATATTTTACTTGCAGAATATTTATATTACTCTCAGTATTACACAGTTCTCCCAATATAAGGGTTGATGTGGCTGTATTGGGTATAATACTTTGTACCCATCTCTCTGCCTCTGCTGGCCCCAGAATCAAACCTTTGTATTTAACCTGCTTGTTCTCTCAGCAGGGAGGAAAGTTTAATAATGCACACATCATACATATCAAACTAAGGAACTGCATCTGGTAACACATACTCAGAGCAGACCTTGTATGCCTACCTATCGTTGTAGCCTCAGCCCGAACGACCTAGACCAGCTGGAGGGTATTAACTACGGAATAACGGCCACCGGTATCGGAACCAGCACCGCATTTATCTATTTTGCCGATCGCTGCGATGGGACCGCAATGCTGCGTGGCCCATGCTTGCTCCTCCCGCTGAACAGGCTCCTACTGACTCACAAACCAACCTTACGGAGCTTAAGTCTCGCTGGAAATTTTTTAAACTTACCTGCGAGGTTTTCTATTTACCACTGGTGGAGCTGCGCTCTCCAGCTCCGGTCAATGCGACATGCGTCGACGTAATGACGCGCATGCGCCTGACGGGGCTTCTTCACGTAGTCACTCACGTGACTCCGAAGTAAAATTGCTATTCAAAATACATCTAGCAGAATGTAACATAAAATATAAAATAATCCCAACAAACTATTCTTTCTCCTTTTGGTTTGATATTTTACGGTCACTGTCTTGTCTCCTAATTAGCTCTAATGTTTCTTGATTCATCTTACCATCTATTCCTGCTATGTTCATATTTTTCCAACACTTCTGAACATTAATTGGTGTTCAAATTAAGCAAGAGATTGGTAGTGAGGTAAACTGACTAATATTACTTCAGGGTTGGTAAAATGTAGACTTGAAATTGAATCGATTAGGGCATCTTTATTTGTGGGCAAATCATGCTTTAAAACATTTCATCACTGGGCAGATTATGTTAGTGATCATTTCCAGGTGAAATGGTAATCATCGGTAAATTGGACCAGTTCTATCTCCCTTCACATTAGCACACCTTACTTGAATCAGGCTGACACCAAAATACAGCAAATTTGGCTTTACCACAATACATTAGAGATAAAAAGTGCAATTTATAATATTTTTCACACATTCACAAAAACTCATGAAGCATTGTTTAAGAAGGAACTGCAGATGCTGGAAAATCGAAGGTCGACAAAAATGCTGGAGAAACTCAGCGGGTGAGACAGCATCTATGGAGCGAAGGAAATAGGCAACGTTTCGGGTCGAAACCCTTCTTCAGACATACTCATGAAGTATGTCAAGTGGAGTCCTCCAATGAGGCAAAAGGTAAGGATTTCCATTCTTAAGTGGACTTTTTGCTAAAAACATCTGCCACGTTCAAATTATTTATAAAATTCAACATATTTTCCCAATCATTTTTCCTTATTGCTGCACTGTTTCCAGCCTTTTTAATTTAAAGCCTCTCAGGGCCTTATCATATTTTATCTCCCTCTCTGATCATCCAGCAGTTGGCCTGGGTGGCGGATTACATGGGACATGCATCGAGCTCCATTTTGGCCAATTTCATAATTTGCTCACTGATGAATGTAAATTATGACCAGATCTCATGTCCGCAACTTCTGGTTTTCCCTCACCTCCTTTGATTCTTTACGCCACTTGTCCCTGGTGACCATGAGGGTGGGATTTTAAAGCCTAATGACCCTGTCCATGTGTAGTTCGGCAATGATGATGGATCATTATAGCTTCTGTCATGAATTGTGCAAGTCACACTTTCTCATTCATCTTTCAGAATATAAACTGTTTCAATTCCATTTTGGTCAATTTCACAATTTGTTCAGCAGAGCATAGATAAGTTAAAGTTAAAGGCAGTTTCAGAGGTAAACTCCAGATGCATGTTAACGACCACTACTTTCCTTCAACACCATTGACAATGTAGCAAGAGTTTATCAATGACAGTTTAATATACTGGCTCTGCACCATCATTAAAACCCAATCAATTATTTAATTTGAAAAATGAGTCTTACTTCAGTTGTTTTCATTTGTTTTACAAATTACTCAAAGTACTACATGGGGTCACTACAGTTCATTGCTAGATTGCGGAAGAGCTTATAGAAGTGTGGTAAGGTTCACTGAGTTCTTTAATACCATCTATGTCATGTAATTGATCATCCATGCATAATTCAAACAAATTAAATATAATTTGTGTCTATTTGTACAGTTTTGTGAACTACTTCACAATTAATTTTTAATATAGTTTAAATTATTAAATTAACACAAATACTCATCAACCTTTTATAAAATCTCAACCATTTCCAAAGTTCTTTGTATGATAAAAATGGTTTCCTCAATATAAGCACATCCAATTAAAGCTTTACATTTTTAATTGGAAAAAATATTACTCTAAAATATCAAATTAATTATAAATCCCCCGAAAGAATATTACTAGAAAAAGAAATACAAGTGCAAAGTGTTACATACAACCAGAAAGCTGGAGTAGATGTGAAGAAAAACAAATTTAGACAAATTACATTACATGACTGCAGAAAGGAAAACTACAAGAATTTTGAATGGATATCAAGATTAATACATATCTTCTAAAAAAAAGGAAGATCGTCAAAAATAATATGACCTCTTGTAAGTCAAACACTTGTTACATACCAGGTGAAACTGAGCAATTTAAAATAAGGGAAGAGAGTAAAATGCTGGATATTGCAGGGAGACTGATAATAAATAGAACTTGCTAGACATAATGTAAGCAAGAAGCAGTTATATACGAAATATTGGCTTTTTCAAAGAACCAGATGGCTTTCATTGAAATAGGTATTGCCATGTTAGATTGAAAAATTACAAATGTTGTGCCATCATTGAAAAAAGATTAGAAAATATAGTCCTATTGGTCTGGCATCTGTTGTGGATAATTATATTTCCTCACAAGATGGGACTAAATAATTAAACCTCATGTAACTGAAGGCAAATTATTGATCTGCCCACAATATTGGCAAGATCATTTAAAAAAGAAAGCAGGTCTAATGGGTATTTTCTTTATTCTTGAGATAAAGAACGGTTTAAGATTTAGGACTGAGATGAGAAAAATTGTTTTCACCCAGAGAGTTGTGATCTGTGGAATTCTCTGCCACAGAAGGTCTTTGGCCATGATCATATTGAATGACAATGCTGGCTTGAATGGCCTGCACCTGCACCTATTATCTATGTTTCTATGTTGAAGGCATTGCTGAGGGCAGATGAAGCCACTCCACCCCATGAACTTGCTCCGTTAGTCAATAATAACAGGAATGATCATGTACCTCATGTCTACTTTCATGCTCAATTCCCTTGTCCAAAGATTATTTTGGCCTCTTAAAAAAAACTGTCATTTTTGGCGTAAAGTATGCTCTGTAGTTAAGCAACCACATCCATCTCCATCTGTGGCAAAAATCTCAAAGAATGACCACTCCAAATAAAGACATTTGTTCATTACAGGGTAAATAATGTATTACTCTTAATGAGACCAATCATCCTTAGTCCTAACATTTAGTATAAGGAAGCAGTCTCTCAGCTGCAATCCTGTCAATCCCTCTTAGATTCTTACATGTTTCAATGAGATCACGGCTAATTTTTCAAAACTATTTTTGATACTGTTGTGAGAGTGGGGTGGGGAGTGGGGATAACATTCAGAGGAAAGTAGAACCAGTAGCTCTCAGGTCGTGGCACTAGACTCTGAGGTACAGCGAGGTAAGGTGAAGTCTGGCAGAGTGATTGTGAAAGGAGGCTTGTTAGTGAGGGGTATAAACAGGATATTGTGTCATCACCAACGGTACTCCGGGACGGTGTGTCTCCTCCCTGCTGCCAGGGTCCAGGATATTTCTAAGCGACTGCAAAACATTCTTAAGGGAGAGGATGAGCAGACAGAAGTCATGCACATTGGCAGAAATTACATAGATTGGAAAAGGAATGGGGTCCTGCAGAGTGAACATTGGGAGATTGGCAACGGGTTAAAATGCAAGACTTCAAAGGTAGAGATTTCTGGATTTCTCCTAGTGCTACGTCCTAGTAAAGGTAGGAACGTAATGGTTCAATTGTTTATTTATTATCACTTGAACCAATGTACAATGAAACACTTTTTTTACACACAGATCAGCAAGACTGTCACCATACTGTTAGTGGAAAATATACAGAAGAGCCCACAGAGTCCGTATGCAAAAGGACCATTTTTTGACACCATTTTACATTCCCAGCTGCAGCTGGCCACAAAGGTCTGTTGCAGCCATCACCTCCATTGGTCACCTCGTGAAACATCCTCCTTTTTGTTGCATGACAGATAAATGTGTGGCAGAGGGATGGTGCGGGGGACAGGGATTCAAGATTTTGGTTCACTGGCAGCTCTTCTGTGGCAGAGGTGACCTGCACTAGAGGGACGGGCCATACCTGAACTGGAGGGGAACCAATATCCTGGCGGGCAAATTTGCAAGTGCTACTAAGTTTAAACTAGATTGGCATGGGGATGGGTTCCAATTCAATAGTGGGGCAGGTGGGAGGATGGAGGTTTGTGCAGAAGTCAATGACAGCAAGTTTTCAGTAGAAAAGATAGACATGAACACAGTAGGGAATGAGGAAAGGCAGATGGATTAGATTGCATTTACTGTATTTCAATGCAAGTACCCTGACAGGTAAGCTGGACGAACCCAGGATGTGGATAGGTACATGTGATTGTGACATTATAGCCATTACAGAAACATGGCTAAGGAAGGGACAAGGCTGGCAGTTTAATGTTCTTGGGTATGTGTTACAGGTGAGATAGAGGTGAAGGTAAAAGGAGGAGGAGTTGCTTTATTGATTAAGGAGAATGTTACCAAAGTTGACATTACTGTAATCGAAGATGACGTTACTCCTGTGAGACTATATGGATAGAGCTAAGAAATGAAAAGGGGATGATCACTTGTTGCGATTGTACTATAGTCCCCCAAATAGTCAACAGAAATTATACGAACAAATATGCTGGGAGATTGCAAATAGCTGAGTGTGTAAAAGTGTTGTCATTTTAAGGGATTTTAACTTTCTCAATATAGAGTGGGACTACCTAGACAGGGTGGAATTTATCAAATATGTTCAGGAAAGTTTTCTTTGCTAATATGTAGAGGGCCTTACAAGGAAAAGGGCAACACTTGATGTACTCTTTGGGAATTGGGCAGGGCAAGTGGCTGAAGTGTCAGAGGGTGAGACTTTTGTGCGCAGTGAAAACAGTTATATCAGCATTAAATGGTTATGTATAGGAAAGCCTGCTTCATAAGAAAGTTCTAAATTAGAACAAGATCAATATCGTTGATATTAGACAGGGACTTGTTAAAAATTGATTGCAATAGGTTGTTCGTGGGCAAAACAATGTCCAGAAAGCTGTATTCTTTTAAAAGTGTGATAATGAGTAGTCAAGGTATTTGTGTTCCTGTTGGAGCAAAAGGCAAGGCAGGTGGGAGTAAGGAACCCTCGATGACCAGAGAAATTCTGTCAGGAAACAGAAGAAGGTATGGGTCGGATATAGGCAGCTAGAATTAAGTGTATCCCTGGGGGAGAATAGGGGATTGAGGGGCATACCTAAGAAGACCATCAGGAGGGCAAAACAGGGATATGAGATAGCTCTGGCAGATAAGAATAATGGGCATCTAAATAGATATTATAAGTAAAGTAAAGGAAAAAGTGTAAGCAGAGAGTAGGGCCCTTTGGAAACAATGGCAGTCATCCAATATGAAGCCTCAGGAGAAGGGCAAAGTCTTCATTGCATATTTCTCCTCAGAGAAAGCAGAGGAAAATATGAAAATGAGAAAACTTGGGAAAGTTAACGGCAATATCAGAGTCTGTGTTACAGTTGAGGAGGTGCAGGATGTCCTAAAATGTGTGAAGGTAGATAAATCTTCCGGCCTGATTAGGAATATCAGAGAATGACGTGGGAAGTTAGAGAAGCTATCCTGCTTTTGCTCCCCTTATTTTTTCATTACTTCCTGTTTAATAGTATTTATTATTTTAAGTTCTGCACTGTTATTAAGTTTCTTTCTTTGTGTCTTCAAACTATCAAGATATAAAATATGTGTGACACTGAAGTGATTTCTTCATTCTCTTTTATAATTTTTCTGCTTTTATATCCAAGCAACTCATATTTAATTTTGTGACTTTCTTCCTAACAATATGTTTTTGTCAATGTTATCTCTTATCTTTGTCCATACTGATTTGAATTTTAGTTCTTATAGGTCAAGATAATGTCTCACTACTGCTCATATCATCTTTTATGATGCCATAATTTATTATTAGTTCTAATTTATGAGAATCCGGCAATTTTGTGGTTATTTTCCCTGATATTAGTGTTCCTTAAGAAAAATCCAGATTTATTTAACTGAATCTAAATCCTTCTGGTGTTAAAGTGAGATTTGAACATCTGACTACAATTTTACTCCAGGCCTATGGATTACAAACTCATTAGTTTGAAAGGGAAGATAATGACCATTGGTATTCCACAAGGATCTGCACTGAATTCTCAACATTTTTTTAAGTTGATGAATAGTTTAATTTAGTTTAGAGGTACAGTGTGGAAACAGCCCCTTCGGCCTACTGAGTCCGTGTGGACCAGTGATCACCTGTACACTAGTGCCATCCTACACGCTGGGGACAAATAGATAACAGATTTCCAAGTTTGCAAATCACAGACCTATCACTGCCACAATAAACCCTGTGAAGCGGAGCATGACATCACAAAGTAGTATGGATAGATCAAGTGACTGGGTTAAACCATGGCATATGGATTTTGAAGCAGATAAATGTGAGGTCATCCACTAAGGAGTCGAAGGAATTAGTCTGCATGTTTTTAAATGGTAAATGATAACTTAAAATATACAAAATTGGACCTTAAAAAATAAAACATAATTGAATGAGATAAAGTGCTCTTAATTACTTAGAAATAAACAATGAGTAAATCAGGTCCATGTGACTAAGACACTGTTTATAGCCTCATAAACACACCACAGTGGCTTTATTTGATCAGTCAGTGTAGAGTGCCCAGGTGTACTCAGTATTTCAGGGATTCTGTATTGATCGAATGCTCCATCATTTATGAGATATTTGCATTAAATTTTCATAAAAATATTGAATTTCATTTTGTACTCACTATAGTTCGTACCACCAAAAACTGATGTAAAATAATCTCTATCATTTATCAATTTCACTGTAGCATTGCTTTGTCTTTAAATATATGATCTGAATTTGATGCGAAATATAAAGAATTTTCTATGTGTTGCTTTATTTAGCAATGTGCGTTGAGAATGCTTGAGTGTACAAGGTATTTCACAGATCCAGCACTGACCCACGGGATGAAGAATAAGGTGTTTGTATTGCTTGCAAGAGCAGATTTATGATAAATGCATTTTAGGGCTCGAGAAGATATATTGCCATGAGATTTATCAGGCTTTCAGTATTTTGCAAGTATGTTTTCTATTGCAAGGAGTAATTATGAAACGAGTAATGGCAGTGTCTCAGGTAGTGGTTCATATGTAGTGAAGTGTGAGATTTAGTGAGCCTCCATCTACTATAATAGTCAACAGCAAAATGTGTTTTTAATTGCCTATTCAGAACCAACAGGGAAATATACAGCCAAACTCAATGGGAAAAATAAAGCAATTTAATTGGTCGAAAGATGAATGATGGCTAGAGGAATTTATAGAAATAACTAAACTGGAGATATTTTGTTACAAATATTTTATTACAAAATGTCATTTTAAAACAATTATAAGAGTGGTATTTTCACTTAAATGAGCAAATTATACCAATGTTGAAAAAAATGTGAGACATTTAACTTACTGCATTTCAATGTTTACAATGAATTATCTATATTGAGGCAAAACATTGCTGCACTTTGGTTTCCCACTTACTTTATTTCCTCGTGGAGTATTAAAGTTGGTTATTAACATTTTCAATGAATCGTCAGCAGCAAAACAACCTCAGGTATCAAGCCAAAGTACATTGGGCCAGAATTTGCTGGGAAATTATTGCAGCTCTGTGCAAAACCGTAGATATTCCTTCACACAAGTGCCAAAGGTTTGCATGACATGCATGATCTTGCTGTAATTCCACACTTTCCGAGCAAGTGTAATCATTTGAGACTGGCTAAGGAACAGTTAGATCAATCATTTCAATGGAGATAATGGCTGTGAGGAAGTATCAGGGAAGTGAGCATTAGGTAGTTTACATCTGTTTCAATTCATTGAATTTAAAAGTTAGAGAAGACTCGATGGGCCGAATGGTCTAATTCTGCTCCCATGTCTTATGTTTAATGGTCTTAATTCACGCATATCCTACCTTTTCTAAAGCTGGGACTAGATCTTTAAGATGACATATTAAGTAGAGGCACTTGGCTTCAGTATTAGACAACATCCCACTTCAACAAGAAGTTATTGTCACTGAAGTTTGGATTAAGCGGCTTGATTTTTAATGCATTTTGCTGCATTGTGCTTCGTTTTGTGAAGAGGTTGGCATGAAACTATTGGCATTTACCCTCCGAAGTGCCAGTAAGTTTAAAGTTTATCTGCAATGCAGTAAGTTTTAAATGTATTAGATGAGTTTCCTGACCTCGGCATGGTCCGCCAGTGGGCGTGAGCTGGGTGAATGCCCTGGAGTTTAGGCATTGCACATTTTCAGAACTGATTACTGCATTCAAAGGGCTCAATGACCACAAGCCAGATTTTCCTTTTCTTTTTGCCGTCTTTCAGGTCCCAACATTTTGGAAGAAGAGAGATCAGGATCTGGTTGTCAAGTTTGGAGTATTAGGGCTGGCATAGGCATTTTGAGTGGTTGCATAGGGTGGCGCAGCAGTAGAGTTGCTGCCATACAGCGCCAGAGACTTGGGTTCGATTCTGACTGCGGGTGCTTCTCTGGACACAGTTTGTACATTCTCCCGGTAGCTGCGAGCCCCCTTTTCTCTGTGTGCCCCAGTTTCCTCCCACATTCCAAAGACGTGTAGGTTTGTAGGTTAATTGGCTTCTGTAAATTGTCCACAATGTTTGGGATAGAACTAGTGTACGGGTGACTGCAGGTCAGCATGGACTTGGTGGGCTGAAATGCCTGTTTCCACGCTGGATCACTAAAAATTAAAACCAAAAAAACCCCCATGAAGAGAGGAGAGGAAGGTGGGGGAAATCAGAGGCCATAACCGGCATTTTGGATGGGTGGGAGTAACAAGAATATCAATTTTGGATGTTTTTGTGGATGCTGCAATCAGAGATGTGTCCCAGCATTTTTAATTGGGTTCACAGGGAAAGGAATGAAAGACTAGCATTGGGATTTGGAAAAT
Organism: Okamejei kenojei; assembly: GCA_035221665.1. Classification (NCBI taxonomy): domain Eukaryota; kingdom Metazoa; phylum Chordata; class Chondrichthyes; order Rajiformes; family Rajidae; genus Okamejei; species Okamejei kenojei. The sequence continues at coordinate 66,459,300 of CM069138.1, forward strand.
TATGGATTGGTTACACCCAATAACATCTGGAACAATGTTGTCTTCAAATACGTCGGATAAATCCTGAGCCTATTTGCTCATTTTACTACTCAAGAAGGTGTCTTAAAATTAAATGGAAAATAAATCAATTTTGATTTTTTTAATCTAACGATAATATAAACAAAAGTCATAACACTTTTAACAACATACCTGAAACATTGCCTGTTCATACCCTCCATAGATGCTGCTTGACCTGCTAGGTTACTCCAGCACTTTGCGTTTTACGCAAGTCTCCCTTGTGTCAACATTTATTTTTAATTTGTGCTGCCAGCATTTGGCAAGATTTCATGAATGCCCAGTTACTGCAGTAATTGCTAAAAAAAAGTCAAAGATTCCATATATTTGCATTTAGTAAATTCATCTAAATCAAAACACTTTGGTTGGCCTTTGCTACTTAAGTCAATGTCCCTGTCATTGGCAGTTTATAAATCAGCAGAATCTGCAGGGGTTTGCAGACCACAGATGTCTTGCTTTCTATTGTTTATTATATAGGGAAGTCAATTGCTGGGCAAGAATGGGGTTACTGTTCAAGGGAAATAAATGCAGGACTGCAACGTGTTCCACAACATGCTCTCTGGTAGCAGTCACTGGATTGTGAGCTGAAGCATAGAACACAGTTTGTTTTGCTTCCACCTGCAGAGACGTTTCCACTAACATCTGTCACCTTTACAGTTCGTCAATACTTCTAACATTTAATAAGGTGATCTTACCACAGATTGTAATCTTCATTTATGTTTGAATAATGTTGTACATCAATAAATGTCTGTCTGGTTGAACCGTAGAAGGATCCTGATCTGAAACGTCACCTATTCATGTTCTCCAGAGATGCTGCCTGACCCACTGAGTTACTCCAGCGTTTTGTGTACAAATTTGGTAAACACGCATCTCTAGTTCCTTGTTATTAGAATTTTGTGTGTGTGTGTGGGGGGGGGGGGGGGGCTTTCTGGAGCACTAGTATGGATGTTGTGGGTTGAAGGGACTAGTTTCCAGAGGGCTAGTATGGACATTGTGGGCCAAATGGATTCTCGGGCTGGCGGCTCAGTCGCTCAAGCCTGTTGTGCTGGCAGCTCACTCACTCACGGATGGTGGGCTGGCATTGACTCAAGGCTATTCCTTGAAATTCCATTTCAAGCAGGATGCAAAGCCACCAAATTCAAATGCAGTTTCTTACAACTCCCAGCAGGGTGCAAGGCCACCAAATTCAAGTGCAGTTTCATACCATTTCAAACAGGGCGCAAGGCCACTGAGCCGCGCCCACACTTCTGGGTTTTATGTCCCTGAACCCCTCCCACCAGAAGGGGCGTGGCCTTCATGGAATGATTGACAGGAGAGAGAATCTCAACATTTTTTATAACACGAATAACTCTTTTAGATTTCATCTATGGTAAAAATTCTCAGCACCCGATGAGAGGACAGGGACTCTGAGTAAGATGGCCAAAAAATCACAGCCGTATGTGGTAGCATTTTTTCTAAAATCAATATAAAGCGCAAACAGGAAGTGGTCAAGATTAGACTTTTAATTATATAGAAGGCAAGGCAACGTTAATTAGGCAAGGCGACTTTATTTAGGCTAGGCAACTTTAATTAGGCAACATAGCTTTAGCATTTCCAAACCAAAGGCAACACAGCTTTAGCATTTCCAAACCAAAGGCAACACAGCTTTAGCATTTCCAAACTATATTTTCAAATCACATTAAGGGCACTGACTGGTCAATAAAACCACTCACAGTTTAGTAGAAATGTGTTCAGTGTTATTCACAGCTCGGGCTGAGAGACGTGAGCCTCTCGCTCCCGCATCTTGCAGAGACACTTTCTGGGTTTTATAGTCCCTCAGGAAGGGGCGTGGCCTTCAGGATGGAGAAGCTCAACCTTTTTTAAACACTAATAACTTATTTTTCATCGTTGGGAAAAATCCTCTTGTCCTGCAGAGCGGAGGGGGACTCTGAGTAAGATGGTCACAAATCACAGCTGTAAGTGGCAGCGTTTTTTCTAAAATAAATATACAGAACAACAGGAAGTGGTCAAGATCAGACTTTTAGATCTACAGATAAAAAAGACAAAAATATTGCTGAAGATCAAAAAACTATCAAGACTAAAAACAACTCGGTGAGGTGAGAGGGGAAAGATTTAATAGGAACTTGAGGGGAAACATTTTTCACACGGAAGGCGGTGGGTATATGGAATGAGCTACCAGAGGAGGTAATTGAGGCAGGTATTACAGCAAACATTTAAAAGACATTTGGACAAGTTTATGGATAGGAAAGGTGTAGAGAGATATGGGCCAACCGCAGGCAGGTGGGTCTAGTAAAGATGAGACAGTTTGAGAAGTAAGAGTCTTGCTCGGCATGAGCAGGTTGGGCCAAGGGGTCTGTTTCCATGCTGTATGGCTATGACTATAACTCCATCTGGTAGAGTGTAGGTGAGATACAACAAAGATAAATGAAATTCGTACATGCAGCAGCCCAACAGAATATTTAAACACATGGAGAATATAGCGTTGGGTGATCCCAGTTTAAAGAGAGCAGAAAGAGCATGCTAGCCAAGACAGGTTTGGAATAATCAGGTCAATAGATACTGAAGAAGTATCTAAGAAGAGTAACTCGACCTGAACCGTCACCCATTCCTTCTCTCCAGAGATGCTGCCTGTCTCGCTGAGTTACTCCAGCTTATAGTGTCTATCTCACAGCATGGATAATGGTTTCAGTAGCATATAATCTGAGTGCCAAGATCAGAAACCAATTTTCCACACTCAGATTATCGCTTTCCTCAAATCGAATGGTAGAATATGCACAGCTCCCGTGAACTTCGCTTGAATCCTCTTGGAGGATTACTGAAGTATCACAATTGGCAACAATACTCATTATTATTTAATAAATTATGTTATTTAGTACAGAAAATATATTTTAATGTATAAAACATTTATATATTTTCATGTATAAAACATTCCATTTTACCACATTCCCTTTCACGGACCAATACGTTCCACTTGAATAGTATTCTTAACATTTGTCAGAGGCGAAGGCCGGTATGTTCATGGGCCGATTTCGAGAAGGTGTAGGAGTGGACGAGTCGGCAGAGTGGGCTGTTGGTGGCCAAGATCCAAGTGACCGAGTGCAGGGAATGGACACGGCCTGCAGTGGCATGTAATGGAGAAGCAGTGGTAGAGGACATCAACACACCGTCTGGCCAGACTGGCCTCTGCAATCCCGACTCAGTGCCCAGGGCAATGGGGCTTTATGGCCAAGCTAAAATTTTAAGTTTTAGAAATAATTCAGACTTGAAGGGTATAGGATGGCACCTTAAACAATGTGAAGCATGGGTAATGACTCAGTGTGGTCTAATATCTTACACTCTTCTACTTAATATGATTGTCCCTAATGTATAGTAAGATTGTCACTGAACCGTATGCAGAAAAAGGATTTCACTGTACACATGACAATACAATACCATTGAACCATTGAAATGCTCCATAAATGCTCACAATGAAGACTATCATCGTACTAAATAAAAACATAAAATGGTGACAGTACAAGCAGCATTGACAGAGAGAAGACGAGATAATGTCTCGGGTCAGTGACCTTTCAGTTGGCACATTGAGAATTTCATCAGTTAGCAAAAGTTACCAAACAAGCATGTTTTATCTTCTAGTATTTATCTATAACTATTATCTAATATCTATTATTATTTATTGTGGTCCTTCATTTTTGACAAGACCAGAAGAAGTGAAGGCTCAGCATTTCATGTATTTGCAAAACTTTGAAAATGCTGTCTCAATTTAAACTACTGTACAAATGATGGTTCAATTCATATGTTCCTCTTGTCATATATATACAGCCAGATGATATACTCTCCTGTGAAACATGGAATAGTTTTTCAATATTTTCAAGGTTCAAGTTTCCAAATGTGATCATCGTTGTGAGTTTGACATGTCATAAGTATCTTTTAAATGCTTTGAACTGAGTTGGAACCATTTCATTGTTTTTTTTTTAAATAAGCTATATTTATTATATTGAGGAGCTTGTTAAACTTGACGACTCTGACTATTAACTGGAGATCACCATATCTGCATTGGAAAGGGTCTGAACAGCTGTGGATGATAGTTCTGGAGAATGGCTGAACTGTTTGATTTTGGGCCCCCAGAGTGCAAACACATTATCCACCTTTACTGTCATTTAATTTATAGAGACTGGAAACATATATAATCTTTTTTAGTCAATGTAATATCATGATTTTTTTTTCAGATTTGGTTCTCCTATGGTTAGTTAACTCATGGAACTATTTTCTATATTTCACAGCTTACCTATCATAGATTTCTCAATGTGCCAAGGATCACTGTTATTTTTTTCTATATGTCCAAAAGATTATTTTTTGGGGCTTTTACTTTATTTTATTATAACAGTCTCTGCAGTGTCATATAGTTACTTCCCTGTGATAACAACAACCTATATACAGTTGTTTTATATTTCATTGTTTCAATATACTTCAGTCATTTTTAGTGTGTTTCTGTTTTTTAACTGTGATATAAGCAAAATCCATCAAGGACTGCACTTTATAATCTTTCGCACTCATGAGTTCTTCCTACAGAATAAAATACTTCCCATTGTGTGTCCAGGATCCATTTAACGGTGATGCCAAATCTGTCAATTTCACAGACACCTCAGTTCCTAACACCTTAGAATATAAAAATCAATATTTCTAAAACTTCCCTGTTTCAGCGTATTTTCTTGGAATGCTCTTAGAAGAGTTCAAAGCTTGAAAACTACGTTCTTAAACCATTAAGTGGTGGAGGAAAAGTTAATACAGCTCATAAATTCTGCTGGTGACCAGTGAAATGGAATTCAAAAAGTAGCTTTGTAAAAGCTCGGGAACTGATACTATTCTTTCACAGCACAAACCACATCTGTTTCCTGCCTCGCCATCAGATGGTTTTGTTTTAGTCTTAACCCTCTAATTTATCCCACAGCTAATTTAACAATAACAGTGAGCTGAAACACATGGGCACTCAAAACTAGAGGATTTTCTGTTCTAAGTCCAGTGTCCCTGGGTCACTTTGCAGATCTAGATTCACCAAATGCACCAAAAAGAATTTATTCCAATATCATTAGACAGACATTTATTTTTAAAGATCTTATTTATTCTCCTTGCTCCCTTTTTAATTTGTTTTTAGTGTTGGCAGTAAATTATCCATCCCCCACACCGCACTAATCCTGTGCTAATGACATGATGTGGTGTCAAAAATAAACCACTCTGAGACAAGGGAGTGAGGTTTCAATAGGAAGTGTGGGGCAATTTGAAGATTTAAGCAGCAACACCCACATAATCACAATATTGCACATTGAGGTCGGAGCTACAGAAGCTTACATGACATTCAAATAAATCTATTCCAAACATGATTAATTTTCAAGATATTTAACTTTGCTTGGTAGGAATTAAGAAAAAGGAAATCTGTGATTTGAATACCTTTCTGCTTTTACTCATAGTTTCAGATTCAATATCTGATCAGGTCATAAAGGTGATAAATTATTCTACATTTCTTCTCACTATTTTTTTTAATTACTTTTTTCTGAATGTACTTGGATGAAAATATTTTTTTCTCCAATTTTAAGATGAGCTTTCATTTTGAAGTCTACCTTGAAACAGCTCCTGATAGACACAAAGTGCTGGAGTAACCCAGGCAGCATCGCTGGAGAAAAAGGATGGGTGATGTTTCGGGTCATAGGTGTATAAGCTCATAAGTTATGGGAGCAGAATTAGGCAATTCGGCACATCAGGTCTACTACAGCATTCAATCGTGGCTGATCTAACTTTCCCTCTCAACCCTTCGGGACTGTTCTTCAGACCCGCTGAGTTACTCCAGCACTTTGTGTCTATATTCAGTATAAACCAGTATCTGCAGTTCCTTCCTATGCATTGAAACGGCTCTTGGTGAAGTATTTGCTTTCTTTGTTCGTGGGATGGGTGAGAAATCCATGGGATTTACAGTTGCCCCAACATGCTTAGCAAGAAATCCCACTCTGCTGTCATAAACAAAGGCCTTGTTTGTGTCCACGTGCCTCTGATTGTTGCTAACCAGCAAGGGTCTGACTTCACCTAAACTGCCCCAAATAAAAGCAATATCTCCAGTCAGAAGCACAGAATTCAGATGTTTCACAATCATATGGTTCTCTGCAGTTTAAAGTGAATTTTAAGTGGAAAATATTATTCAATGTTTTTTTATTTAGGGCAGCACAGTGGCAAAGCTGTAGAGCTGCTGCCTCATAGCGGCAGAGACCTGGTATGATTTTGACAACAGATGCTGTCTGTACAGAGTTTGTACGTTCTCCTTGTGACCGCATGTGTTTTCTTTAGGCGCTGCGATTTCCTCCCTTATTAGATAGAAACATAGAAAGGTGCAGGAGGAGGCCATTCGGCCCTTCGAGCCAGCACCGCCATTCATTGTGATCATGGCTAATCGTCCCCTATCAATAACCCGTGCCTGCCTTCTCTCCATATCCCTTGACTACACTAGCCCCTAGCGCTCTATCTAACTCTCTCTTAAATCCATCCAATGACTTGGCCTCCGCTGCCCTCTGTGGCAGGGAATTCCATAAATTCACAACTCTCTGGGTGAAAACGTTTTTTCTCATCTCAGTCATATTCCAAAGGCGTGCAGGTTTGTAGATTAATTGGCTTCTGTAAATTGCCTCCACTGTGTAGGATGCAAAAGTGGGATAACATAGAACTAGTGTATGGGTAATTGGTGGCCAGCATGGACTCAGTGGGCCAAAGGGCCTATTTCCATATTCTATCCCTGAACTAAACTAAACTAAAATATTTTCTCAGAGGGATGAGGGCATTGCAGGCCAGCATTTAATTGCCCGGCCCTAATTTCCCTTGAGAAGGTTGTGATGAGCTGCCTTTTTGAACCGCTGCAGTCCTTGAGATGTGCTGTTGCGGAGAGAATTCCATGATTTTAACCCACTCTTGAGCGCGCAATATATTCACAATTCAGGACAATGTGTGGTTTGAAGAGCAACTTTCAGTTGGTGGTGTTCCCATGCTTTTACTGCCTTTGTGCTTCTCGCTGGGTTGGGAGGTGTTGTCTGAGGAGTTTTGGTGAGTTGCCACAGTGCATCCTGTAGATGGTACAAACTGCTGCCCGTGTGTGTGTGTGTGTGTGTCAGTGGTGGAGTGAGCGAATGCTTGTGGATGGGTTACCTATCATGCAGGCTGCTCTGTCTTTTATGGTGTCAAGCTTCTTGAATGTTGTTGAAGCTGCACTCATCCAGGCAAGTGGAGAGTGTTCCATCACACTCGTCACTTGTAGATGGAAGACCAAGGTTTGGTGAGTTAGAGGTGAGTTGCGAGCCAAAGGACACCTAACCTCTGACCTGCTCTTGTGGCCACATAGTGTATATGGCTTCTCCCGTTAATTTTACTGTTGACCTATACAAGTAAGGCATGGCAGGGTATGCCATGGTGTCAGTGAGATTTATTTCTGCACTATAAAGTACATCCTACATTTGGAAGAATGCTTTTCAGAAGTGCTAGTGCCTTAATACCAAAGATAAATCAAAACAATCAATCATGAAAAATCATGGAGGTAAACCCTAAACAGGTTCACCTTCTTGCAAGCTGTCAGGACAGAAGACACTGCCATTCTGAGCGGTGCGCTGAAGCAAAGCCAAAGAGACAGATGTCAGGCAGAGCCGTGGTAGTCGGGGACTCCATCATGAGAGGTACAAGCAGGGATTTCTGCGGCAACAAACTGGATTCAAGGATGGTGTGTTGCTTCACTGGTGCCAGGATCCAGGTCGTCATGGTCCAATTTTAGAGCATCCTCAAGGGTGAAGGCGAGCAGCTGGAAGTGGTAGTGCATGCCAGCACGAATGATGTCGGGAAGAAGAGGAAAGAGATTCTGCAGCGTGACTTTAGAGAGCTCGGAAGAAGGCTGAAAAGCAGGACCTCCAGGGTGGTTCTCTCCAGTTTGCTTCCAGTTCCTCATGCTGGTGAAGGCAAGAACAGGGAGAAAGGGGATCTGAATGTATGGCTGAGGAGCTGATGCAGGGGGCAGGGATTTAGATTCTTGGACCACTGGGATCTGTTTTGGGGTAAGGGTGAATTGTACAAAAGGGACGGGTTGCATCTTAACAGGCGGGGGACCAGCATTCTGGCAGGCAGTTTGCAACGGCTACACGGGTGGGTTTAAACTAAATAGTAGGGGGGAGAAGACAAATTGGAAATACAAGTTTGGAGTTAAAGAGAAAGAAAGTATAGGAAAAGTTAAGAAAGACACCAGAATTAACAGGGAAGAAAGCTCACTAAGGGATAGTAGAGTATGGTCAAGTGAAATAGGAATCGATGTGAAGGGTGAGGTGAGTAACGAATTAAAAGTATTATATATGAATGCACGAAATATGAGAAGTTAAGTGGATGAGCTTGAGGCTCAGTTAGAGATTGGTATATATGACATTGTGGGGATTACAGAGACATGGCTGCAGGAGGATCTGGACTGGGAACTGAATATTCAGGGTTATACATCCTATAGGAAGGACAGGCAAGTGGGCAGAGGAGGTGGGGTAGCTCTGTTGGTAAGGGATGAAATTCAGTCCCTTGCGAAGGGTGACATAAGGACTGGCGATCTAGAGTCGCTGTGGATAGAATTCAGGAATTGTAAAGGTAAGAAGACATTAATGGGAGTTATCTACAGGCCCCCAAACAGTAACCTGGATATAGGGTGCAAGTTGTAGCAGGGTGAAATTTGCATGTAACAAAAGTAATGCCACTGTGGTTATGGGAGATTTCAACATGCAGGTAGACTGGGAAAATCAGGTTGGTTATGCACGCCAAGAAAGGGAGTTTGTAGAGTGCCTCCAAGATGGATTCTTAGAGCAGCTTGCACTGGAGCCTACCGGAGAGAAGGCAATTCTGGATTTAGTGTTGTCAAATGAGCCAGATTTAATAAGTGAACGCAAGGTAAAGGAACCAATAGGAGGTAGTGACCATAATATGATAAGTTTCAAACTGCAATTTGAGAGGGAGAAGGTTAAATCAGAAGTGTCAGTGTTGCTGTTGAACAAAGGGGACTATGAAGGCATGAGAGAGGAGCTGGCCAAGTTTGATTGGAAAAGGGTCCTAGCAGGAATGATGGTGGAACAGCTGTGGCAGGAATTTCTGGGCATAATCCAGAAGATGCAGGATCATTTAATTCCAAAGAGGAAGAATGATTCGAAGGGGAGTTAGTGGCTGACAAGGGAGGTTAGGGATGGAATAAAACTAAAAGAAAAGGTGTATAACATAACAAAAAGTAGCGGGAAGCCAGAGGATCGCGAAACCTTCAAAGAACAACAGAAAGTAACAAAAAGGGCAATAAGGGTTGAAAAGATGAAGTGCGGGGGAGCTGGCCAAGAATATAAAGAAGGATAGTAAAAGCTTCTTTAGGTATGTTAAGAGAAAAAGATTAGTAAACACAAATGTGGGTCCCTTGAAGGCAGAAATTATTATGGGGAACAAGGAAATGGCAGAAGAGTTGAACAGGTACTTTGGTTCTCTCTTCACTATGGAAGACAAACAATCTCCCAGATGTACTAGAGGACAGAGGATCTAGGGAGACAGAGGAACTGAAAGATATTTGCATTCGGCAAGAAATAATATTGGGTAGACTGATGGGACCGAAGGCTGATAAATCCCCAGGGCCTGATGGTCTGCATCCCAGGGTACTCATGGAGGTGGCTCTAGAAATTGTGGAAGCGTTGGTGATCATTTTCCAATGTTCTGTAGATTCAGGATCAGTTCCTGTGGATTGGAGGGTAGCTAATGTTATCCCACTTTTCAAGAAAGGAGCGAGAGAGAAAACGGGGAAATATAGACCAGTTACCCTGATATCAGTGGAGGGGAAGATGCTGGTCAATTATTAAATAAGTAATAACGGCGCATTTGGATAACAATAAAAGTATTGGTCCGTCAGCATGGATTTACAAAGGGGAAATCATGCTTGCCTAATCTTCTGGAATTTTTTTTAGATTGTGAGAAGTAAAATGGATGAAGGAGAGCCAGTGGATGTAATGTATTGGGACTTTCTGAACGCCTTTGATAAGGTCCCACAGGCGATTAGTGGGGGAAAATTAGAGCACGTGGTATTGTGGGTTGGGTATTGATATGAATAGAGAATTGGTTGGCAGACAGAAAACAAAGAGTAGGAATAAACGGGCCCCAGTCAGAATGGCAGGCAGTGGCGAGTGGAGTGCCGCAAGGCTCGGTGTTTGGGCCGCAACTATTTTACAATATTTATTAATTATTTAGATAATGAGATTAAAAGTGACACTCGCAAATTTGCAGATGACACAAAGCTGGGTGTCAGTGTGAACTGCAAAAAGGATGCTAGGAGGTTGCAGGGACTTGGACAGGTTGAGTGAGTGGGCAGATGCAGTATAATGTAGATAAATATGAGGTTATCCACTTTGGCAGCAAGAACAAGGAGGCAGATTATTATCTCAATGGAGTCAGATTAGGAAAAAGGGAAGTGCAACGAGACCTGGGTGCCCTTGTACTCCTGTCACTGAAAGTAAGCATGCAGGTACAGCAGGCAGTGAAGAAAGCTATTGGCATGTTAGCCTTCATAACAAGAGGATTTGAGTATAGGAGTAAAGAGGTCCTTTTAAAGAGGCCTCAGAGGTACAGGGCCCTGGTAGGTGCACATCTGGAGTATTGTGTGCAGTTTTGGTCCCCTAATTTGAGGAAGGACATCCTTGCTATTGAGGCAGTGCAGCGTGGGTTCACGAGGTTAATCCCTGGGATGGCGGGACTGTCATATGAGAAAAGATTGGAAAGATGGGGCTTGTATTCACTGGAATTTAGAAGGATGAGGGGGGATCTTATAGAAACGTATAAAATTATAAAGGACTGGACAAGCCAGATGCAGGAAAAATGTTCCCAATGTTGGGCGAGTCCAGAACCAGGGGCCACAGTCTAAGAATAAAGGGGAGGCCATTTAAAACTGAGATGAGAAAACGTTTGTGAATTCCCAGAGTTGTGAATTTGTGGAATTCTCTGCCACAGAAAGCAGTAGAGGTCAATTTTACTTCGGAGTCACGTGAGTGATTCCGTGAAGAACCCCGCCAGTCCACATGCGCATCATTATCGTCGTTCGCATGGCGAAGCACCGGACTGGCAGGGCATCGCTCCTGCCGGCGGTAAGTTTAAACCTAGAAGCTAAGTTTGTTTTACTTACCAGGGTTTGTTGTTCGAGCAGGAACCTCTCTTCACAGAGGTTTCCTGCTAGTTTTATCGCCAAGTCCGGTGAGTGAACCGGCTATGGGCTGTGAGGAGACCCCAGTTCCGACCGCAGAAGCGGATAGCCGGTAAATGTCGGGCTCGCGCTTCCAGCCACTGACAAGGCGGTCAGTAGCTTCCAGCCTGTTGTGATGCCCGTGGAGGGGCAAATCAAGCAGGAACGCGGTATTACCGCCAGAGTCGCTGACAGTGGGGTCAGCGGCTCACAGACATATCGTTGTTTATATTGGTCCCCAGGCATGGGGTGAAGTCACCGAAAAATCGATCCGCCTTATTGGACTCGGGGGGGCAAGGATTCCCCTCTGGTAATAAGTATATATTTGCATGGAGGCTGTTGTCATTTTAACCCTTCACAGGTGAAGCTCCAAAATTATTGTCCCCACTTGGAGAAGGACACCATGCCGGGTCAGTACACCTCAGACACCAGATCTGTAACAGCACGGGCCTATGGGACAGGCCGCGCCAGCAGCACCAGGGACAGGGCTGCTTAATGTCTCCCTGTTGGAGGGGGAGACCATGACGGATCAGTGTACTGCTGATAACGAATTTGTCACAGCGCCGGCCTACGGGAGAGCCTGCGCCAGCAGCAGCTGTTGACAAGGCTGTTTAATGTGTGACAGGGCTGCTTCATGTCTCCTTCTTGGAGGAGGAGAGCATGCCGGGTCAGTGTAATTCTGACGCCGAGGCGGAGGGTAAAGCTGTGAGGCATACCCCAAGGGAAGAAGGGCACGTGTCAGAGGTACCATTCCTGACAACAAAGTTTGCCATCCCAACAGAATGTTCCAACATGGTACAGGTCCATTGGGGGTCGTATCAGCGCAGGTATCCTCAGGGACCTGCGGCAGCGCCTGTTTAGAGCTGCCTATGAATCGCCCCCTCTGAGGAGGGGAGTGCGAAAGGTCAGATGTAACTGACTCCAGATTCTAAAGATGTCGGTGGAACATACTGGAGCACATGCGTGCCGGCAGTGAACAGCGCTAACAGGGGGATATGAGAGCCAGCCGCTGAATCTTCTATTCAGGTAAGGCCTATTCAACAGGGAAAACCTGGCTGACGGATCAATCAAGGGCAATGGCGGGCAAAGGTTCATCATTTCAGCAACCCCAGGCGCTCATCGGCAGTAAACAGTTCACTGAAGCTGGTGGCAGCATGACAGCTGGGCAGATGTTCCACGCACCCTACCAGTCCTACTCAACAAGGTGGGTCTGGCACTTCCGAAACATGGGTAAGTGGACCACTCACAAGTTTGTAATATTTACACTTGTATGTACAACACACAGATGATAAAAGCATCTGCTTAGAGGCATTTAACCATGTAAAACTGCACAATACTAGCATTCCAAGCAAGTTTGGGATTATGGCCAGGATTGTCTTTTAAGACGGGCTCGGAAATCGGGCCAGAGTTATCGTGCAAAGCACCCATGGAATGATGGCAGGAGTGGCCTGTTCGTTATGAAAAATGGAGAGCATCGGTTAACTCGCATATGAACTTTCCGAATAGGAAACTTCTTTACTGACTATTTACCCAGGTTATTTAACTAATTAATAAAATCGGTGTTTGGACTTAGAATTTTAAAACACTTTTATGTCTTGTCTGGATGATATTCCAACGCTGTATTTTTGTTAAAATCATCTGTTTCAGCCTCAAACTATATTTGAGAAATTGGGTTCATCCATCCAGTTAACTTTACGTTGTTACAAAATAGACTTTGTTGGTCATTGGGATTTACCTTTAACTATTAATTGGCCTATGACTCCGCCCTGTGGCAAGAGATTGGAGTTAATAGCAACCTGTTATAAAACAGACTTCTATTCATCAAGAGTAATTGGCAATATAGTAGCTGTGTAAGTCGGGGAACTGACATTGTGCAAAGTAGCAACCTCTCAAAGGACATGTAGATCATTATTAACAACCTTATGCTATTGCCAGCTGAAGCTCCCTAAGTCACAATGATGAACAAACAGTATTCAGCATTGCTCCAGTAGTTTGGTCAGTCGCATTTCAGTTATTTACAAACTGATGCTAAGAGCTGTAAGGTGGGAAATTGCGAATATTATCTCTAGTTGGAGGTGGAGGAGATTTGCATGAGTTGCCAATTCTTCAGTTGTTGGTATCAACTAAATATATACACTAGATGCACCTCATGGGTAAAGGGCTATTGAGCGAATATACATAATCTACAAGCTCAACTTCAAGTGTTACACTACGGTGGCGGCATATGTTTGTCACATGGCAATCAAGTAAAAGTATCCAGTAATAATTTACCTAATCTCCTTTGCCATTGGTGTATCATCAAGTTCAGATCGATGACAACACAGAATAGGTATTGGATCTCAAAGTATTATGAAAGTATGGTTCAATGAAACATAGAATATCGACATGATGGTTTCACACTTGTTCACTGATTGCAAAAATATGTGGCATAACACTGGGGAGAGATAAATTCTCGCTACAAGGAGGAGGAATTTTCTTTTATGTCTTCCTCCATTTTGCCTCATTAGTTGGGTCTTGAAATAAGTCAGCAAGATCTCGCTTTAGGCTTCGTACTGTCTGACTGGCTATGCAGCCATGTTTCCTGCTTTCATCAGGCATAATAATACAACGGTATACAGTTATTCTAAAAAACAAAAACTTTGCTGGTTCTAACTGTGGTTCAGGAAGCCGGCCTCTGCACAATAAAACAATTATTGACTTACACATTCTGAATGGACTGCCTTACGGCTCAGGTTGTCACATAAATCCATGGATGTCATCACTGCAGAGTGCAGGGATAGCACCAAAAAAAGCAGTACATTTCCTATTGAGGGGATCAGAAGCGGTTTGTTTAATGTTAATGTTACATTTAATATGGTACAGATTACTGATGTCTTCCAGTTCATTCTTAAATGGTCTTGAATAATAATTCAGTTATAGGGCCACTAACTGCCCAACGTGCCTTCCCATCATATTAGCTGCAGCAAACGGGAACCACTGTCGGGTTTCAACCCCGGATATCGGGTTGTAAAAGAGATCTTTGACACAAGTTCTCCCACTACAAGTATATGCAGTTTTGGATATTGACAGTGTGTTAACAATATTTCACCAGGGGGTTCCAGCTACATCCTTAGTCATGACACTAGTATCAGCACAACGAGGGCAGACATTGCAAACGCTGCGGCTAGATAGGATGGAATTGGCTGCAGATGCCATTACGTTTTACATTTCTGATCTACACAAGCAGAGCAGACCAGGGGTGGCAGGATTTAAGATCATATTTCGGCATACCCCACGGAATCACATCTATGTGTGAGGGCAGGCTTGCTATATTATATCAAGGCCACCAGAATCCTAAGAGGTGTGGAATCAACATTGTTTATTAAGCGACAAACAACCATACAAAAAAATGTCGGTTCAGACTATTTCAAGGTGACTGAAGCAGGTTCTGGTTTATGCAGGTATTAATGCTGACAATTTTACATCTCATTCCACTAGGGCGGCATCAACGTCAGCGGCCAGGGCAATGGACGTTCCCGTCGACCATATCCTCGTGACCGCAGGATGGTCAACTCAATTGATGTTTTACCATAGGTCATTTACTGACCCAGGCTATTTGCCCATTCAGTTTTGCGTCCACTTTAGCCTCCCCTGAGATAGAGGGGTTGATATTGATTTCCATATTAACGTAAACCATTAATAGATTTGAATCAATGTCATGGTTAATGCATTGTTGATTATTCTCTCATCCTGAGTCAATCAATGCAGTGAGACGCCGGGATTTGAATCTGCAGCATGAAATCACAGAGCTTTGAATTCTTCACGGAATCCATCACATGACTCCGAAGTAAAATAGTAAGATTAAATGAGAACTTACCAGTTTGAAGTTTGATCTTTATTTTATGAGGAGTTACGTTGGTGATTACGTGCCCTCCACTCCAACCCTCTCTCACAAAGGTCATCTGGTAGTTCTCAAGTTGCTGATCTTACTATGTTACTTCAATTGCTGTTACCTGTGATTTCATACCACTGCTTTGAAGATTGACGCGCATGCGGACTGGTGGGGCTTCTTCACAAAATCACCAACGTAACCCCTCATAAAATAAAGATCAAACTTCAAACTGGTAAGCTCATTTAATCTTAATATTCACTGGATGAATTTAATAGAGAGTTAGATAGAGCTCTAGGGACTTGCGAAATCAAGGGATATGGGGAGAAGGCAGGCACGGGTTATTAAATGTGGATGATCAGCCATGATCACAATGAATGGAGGTGCTGGCTCGAAGGGCCAAATGGCCTCCTCCTGCACCTGATTTCTATGTATGAGGGTTGAAGGAAACAGATCATGTGATTTTTCTGTGTATGCATTTCTGAATGTGTGTGTGCATTTGTGTTTGTATGTATGTGTGTGTGTGTGTGTGTGTGTGTGCATTTACCCATGTTTGTTTTGTGTGTATGCATGTATGTATGTTTTTGTGTGTATTTGTGTGTGTGTGTGCATTTTTTGTGCATCTGTTTGTGTGTGTGTGTTTGCATGTGTGTGTGTGTTTGCATGTGTGTGTGTTTATGTGCATGTTTTGTGTGTGTGCATTTATGAGTGTGTGCGCGTGTTTGTGTGTGTGTTTTTGTAGTGAGAACATCAGAAAACAGTCTTTATACTTGTGCAAAGTTCACCTTGAGATTTCCTTGTTCATTAAATTTATTTTGGCATTTCATTTCTCATGCCGAGGGGATTATCTTCCTAGACAACCACAGCCCCGCTCCTCCCCACCCCATATGACTCCTCCTAACACCTGCCACCCATTGTCCCACCCACTTCTCCATCTGTACTGACAAGCTTTCCCATTCCCTCTCAGTTCGACTTATACTTTTTTTCCTCCACAGGTACTGTTTAACTTACTGACTTCTGTAAACATCCTATTTTTGGAAGAGATATTTTTGTGCAATCCCAGAAGAAATAAAATTCTGCATCCACAACAGAATTCCTAAGTAATTTCTCAGCTTATAATTTTATTCATGCTAATAATAAGTTTATTATCTTATTAGCCAAGTGGGAACCATTGGGCCCCGTTCCAGTAACACAATATTCCACCACTCACCCATTACTTCGCAGGTGTGGCTCATTTCCCCTCATCCCCCCCCAGCATTCACTCCCCCTCCTCTTCACCCTCCCTCTTCTTTCCCCTCTCCTCCCCACTCCCTCCCTCACCCTATCCTCAGTCACTCCCTCCCTCCATCCATAACCCCTCTCCCCTCCCTACCCCCCTTGACATCATTGTGAAGTGGAAGCTGCTGTGTTTTTATTTCATGTAAATTAGATCCCATTGTAATGTCACAGTGGAACACTGCTGTGTTTTTTAAAACTGAGTTTTTTTTTCATGTAAATGAGATCCCATTGTGATGTCATTGCGGGATGAAACATTACTGATGGGCTGTTTATGTAAATGAGATCCCATTGTGCCATCATACGCTGCTAACTGCTAGTGCAGATGGAACAGATTTTTCTCAAACTGGTTTTGTAAATTTTAAAATGTGAATAACTTGTAAAATTTACCATCAATCTGAACAAAACCTTTTTTTTTGTACATCACAGGACAATGATGAGTAAGGCGGTGCAAAAATTGTAGAGCTATTTTGGACAATTTTTGCGCAAATATAGGTACAAACCGGCACACAAACAAACAAACAAATAAATATAGAAACAAGATGACAATTATAGTTATATACTAGACTAAGTAGGACCCGTTGGGTCCCAGCATCACATGGGAGGGATGGTCCCCCAGCACAATATTCCATAATTTCACCAATTCCAATGTTGGTTGCCAGTGGGGGGTGGGCTTTCTGGAGCGCTAGTGTGGGTGTTGTGGGCTGAATGGACTGGTTTCCAGAGGGCTAGTATGGACATTGTGGGCCGAATGGATTCTTGGGCTGGCGGCTCAGTCACTCAAGCCTGTTGTGCTGGCAGCTCAATCACTCACGGCTGGCGGGCTGACAGTTGACTCACGGCTGGCTATTCCTTGAAATTCCATTTCAAGCAGGGTGTAAGGCCACCAAATTCAAGTGCAGTTTCATACCATTTCAAACAGGGTGCAAGGCCACTAAAGACAGCGAGTCATTACCTCTCCATCTTGCAGAGACTGAACCACGCCCATGCTTCTTGGTTTTATAGTTCCTCCCCCCCCCCCCCCCCCACCAGAAGGGATGTGGCCTTCATGGCATGATTGACAGGAGAGAGAATCTCAACATTTTTTAAACACTAATAACTCTTTTATTTTTCATCGATGGGAAATATCCCAGGCACCTTATGAGCGGAGGGGGAATCTGGGTATGATGGCCAAAAATCACAGCTGTACATGGTAACATTTTTTCTAAAATCAATATAAAGCGCAAACAGGAAGTGGTCAAGATTAGACTTTTAATTATATAGAAGGCGAGGCAACTTTAATTGAGCAAGGCAACTTTAATTAGGCAAGGCAACTTTAATTAGGCAAGGCAACTTTAATTAGGCAAGACAGCTTTAGCATTTCCAAACCAAAGGCAACACAGCTTTAACATTTGCAAAGGCAACACAGCTTTAGCATTTCAAAACTACATTTTCAAACCACATTAAGGGCAATGATAGGTAAAATCACTCACAGTTTAGTAGACATGTATTCAGTGTTATTCACAGCCCAGACTGAAAGACGTGACTCTCTCTCACTCCTCCATCTTGCAGAGACTGACTGAGGCACTCAACACTTCTGGGTTTTATAGTCCCTTTGGAAGGGGCGTGGCCTTCAGGAGAAAGAATCTCAACATTTTTTAAACACTAATAACTCTTTTATTTTTCATTGATGGGAAAAAATCCTCTATTCCTGCACAGCGGAGGGGGACTGAGTAAGATGGCCAAAAATCACAGCCGTAAGTGGCAGCGTTTTTTCTAAAATCAATATGCAAAACAACAGGAAGTGGTCAAGATCAGACTTTTAGTAATATATATATATATTATATTTAGTAATATATATATATATATATATATATATATATATATATATATATATATATATATATATATATATATATATATATATATATATATATATATATAGGTAATTAGTTAATACTTATTTAAAGACCAATGCGACTTTGAATGCAGTTAGAGTTCTTTATTTTTTAGCTTCCCAGTTATGCATTCTATGTCAAAACAGAGCGCAGCAGAGGTTAAACAGTTAACACAAATTTTCTACAATGGCTTGCAGTTAAGGAAAGGGGAAACTTAATGAAAATGAATAACTAGAAAATGGAATGGTCTCACGTGAGTCCTTGTCCTTATAACCTTTGCAATGTTCCTGCCAGGGGCCCCAGTTACTGTAGTTCCCGAAAGATCAAGGTCAATTATTTTTTTTTAAATCAAAGCCATTTGGAATTCCCATGATGATAAAGCTTTGCTCTTGACAACAATGAAAAATAATAAAAAACAACTGAAATTTTTGACATTTCATAATATTTGACACACACACTTGTTCATTCACGCCAGTCAGCATGTGCACCCACTGTAATCCCAGATGTGCTTTCTTTCCTGTACGCTGACAGCTATCAAATCCACCTTATAATATATGTATTCTCTACCAAATCTTGCATTGGCTTTCTAACTATTCCTGCATTGTTATTGATGTTCACAGTGTTCAAATGCTAACTTCTGGATTGTGGCTTTTGCCAATGTGTCATTACCAGACTATGCCAAGGGAACTGATAAGAGTGCAAATGCTACGCCAAAGATGATTAGTAAGGACACCAAAGGCTACGGGGAGAAGGCAGGAGAATGGGGTTGTGAGAGAAAAATAGATCAGCCATCATCGAATGACAGAGCAGATTTGATGGGCCTAATGGTTTAATTCTGCTCCTATGACATGATCTCATGATCGAAGATCAAGGTCTGTATGCAATTGGCTCAACTATATGTACGATGCGGGACCATTCTTGTTTTTCCTTATATGTGAACTATTCTAGCTGCAAGCACCATTCATAGTCAAATTCCCAGAGGTGATCTTCAAGTCCACCTAGAGGTATGGGGGGGGGGGGGGGGGGAGAAGAGTGTAAAGAGGTGATTGTTTTAGGAATCTGACAGCAGTGGGCACAACGCTGTTGTTAAGTGTGAACTTCCAGGCTTTCTGTCTCCTGTATCTCCTCCAGAATGTAGGAAACAGAAAAGGGAATGGCCAGGATGGCAGACATCCTTGACGATACTTCCAGCCTTCCTGATACAATGTACCGTGAAGGTGAACAGGATGGGTGGGATGTAGTGATGAGTCTGTGATGGGTTGCGCTTTGTTCATCACTCTCTGCACAGTAGTTGTCATAACAGACTGAGATGCATCCCATCAGAATACTTTCTATAGTGCATCCATAGAAATTTGAGAGAGTAAGGACATGCTGAATCATCTCAGATACCTAAAAAAGTAAAATTATATAAACCGCTTTTATTAAAATATAAAAGACAAATTTTATCTTTCAAATAAACTTAATTCACCTTGCTTTGATACAGTCACACTTACTAAGGTTGTGACCTTCATTAATCTTCAGCATTTATATAGATCATTGCACCAAATTTAAATTCCGGAGAATCTCTTCCCTCTCCAATTGCTGGAAATCTGAAGAAGAAATGGATGAATTAGGTAACTATGTTTTTTCTGCGCTTCTTTGTAACTTGACACAAGGTAGAATATCTAAACTACCATCATATGCCTTTTCCTTGAACAACCAACAATAATCTATTCTCTGGGTTCAATGGCCATTTCCTTCAAAAAGACACAACAGAGGATGCACTTTCTGCGGCAGCTGAGGAAGCACAATATGCCACAGGCAATGATGATCCAATTCAATACAGCCATCGTAGAGTCAGCCCTCACCTTCTCCATCATGGCCTGGTTTGGCTCAGCCACCAAGTATGACATCCGGAGGCTGCAGCGAATCATCCAATCAGCTGAGAAGGTTATTAGAAACATAGAAAATAGGTGCAGGAGTAGGCCATTCGGCCCTTCGAGCCTGAAACGCCATTCAATATGATCATAGCTGGTCATCCAACTCAGTATCCTGTACCTGCCTTCTCTCCAAACCCCCTGATCCCTTTAGCCACAAGGGCACATCTAACTCTCTCTTAAATATATCCAATGAACTGGCCTCAACTACCTTCTGTGGCAGAGAATTCCACAGATTCACCACTCTCTGTGTGAAAAATGTTTTCTCATCTCGGTCCTAAAAGACTTCCCCTTTATCCTTAAATTGTGACTCCTTGTTCTGGACTTCCCCAACATTGGGAACAATCTTCCTGCATCTAGCCTGTCCAACCCCTTAAGAATTTTGTAAGTTTCTATAAGATCCCCCTCAATCTTCTAAATGCTAGCGAGTACAAGCCGAGTCTATCCAGTCTTTCTTCATTTGTCCTGACATCCCAGGAATCAGTCTGGTGAACCTTCTCTGTACTCCTTCTATGGCAAGAATGTCTTTCCTCAGATTAGGAGACCAAAACTGTACGCAATACTCCAGGTGTGATCTCACCAAGACCCGGTACAACTGCAGTAGAACCCCCTTGCTCCTATACCCAAATCCTTTTGGTATGAATGCTAACATACCATTCGCTTTCTTCACTGCCTGCTGCACCTGCATGCCTACTTTCAATGACTGGTGTACCATGACACCCAGGTCTCGTTGCATCTCCCATTTTCCTAATCGGCCACCATTCAGATAATAGTCTACTTTCCTGTTTTTGCCACCAAAGTGGATAACCTCACATTTATCCACATTATACTGCATCTGCCATGTATTTGCCCACTCACCCAACCTTTCCAAGTCACCTTGCATCCTCCTAGCATCCTCCTCACAGCTAACACTGCCCCCCAGCTTCGCGTCTTCTGCAAACTTGGAGATGTTGCATTCAATTCCCTCGTCCAGATCATTAATATATATTGTAAATTGCTGGGGTCCCAGCACTGAGCCTTGCGGTACCCCACTAGTCACTGCCTGTCATTCTGAAAAGGACCCGTTTACTCCTACTCTTTGCTTCCTGTCTGCCAACCAGTTCTCTATCCACATCAATACTGAACCCCCAATACCATGTGCTTTAAGTTTGCATTCTAATCTATTATGTGGGACCGTCGAATGCCTTCTGAAAGTCCAGATATAATACATCCACTGGTTCTCCCTTATCCACTCTACTAGTTACTTCCTCGACAAATTCTATAAGATTCGTCAGACATGATTTACCTTTCATAAATCCATGCTGACTTTGTCCAATGATTTCACCACTTTCCAAATGTGCTGCTATCCCATCTTTAATAACTGACTCTAGCATTTTCCCCACTACCGATGCTAGACTAACTGGTATGTAATTCCCCGTTTTCTCTCTCCCTCCCTGAAAAATTATCACTAATGTATCTACTATTTCTGGGGCTACTTCCTTAAGTACTCTGGGATGCAGCCTATCTGGCCCTAGGGATTTATCGGCCTTTAATCCATTCAATTTACCCAATACCACTTCCCGGCTAACCTGGATTTCACTCAGTTCCTCCATCTCATTTGACCCCCGGTCCCCTGCTATTTCCGGCAGATTATTTATGTCTTCCTTAGTGAAGACAGAACCAAAGAAGTTATTCAATTGGTCTGCCATGTCTTTGTTCTCCGTGATCAATTCACCTGTTTCTGACTGCAAGGGACCTACATTTGTTTTAACTCATCTTTTTCTCTTCACATATCTATAAAAACCTTTGCAGTCAGTTTTTATGTTCCCTGCCAGTTTTCTTTCATAATCTATTTTCTACAACCTTCCCTCCATTGACAAACTGTACACTGCAAGGGCCAGGAAGTGAGCGGATAAGATCATCTCTGACCCCTCTCACCCTGGCCACAAACTCTTTGAATCACTTCCCTCTGGAAGGCGACTCCGGACTGTCAAAGCTGCCACAGCCAGACCTAAAAACAGCTTTTTTTCCATGAGTAGTAGCTTTACTCAATAACCAAAAATCTGTAGCCTCCTTTTGCTCTGGTATTTTATTTAATTCACATGTTTAATCGATAATGTTTTATAATTAATGTTTAATGTTCCTAACTGTTACTGTATGTCATGTTGTCACTTGCGGGCAGTGCACCAAGGCAAATTCCTTGTATGTGAATACTTGGCCAATAAACTAATTTATTTGCCATTTTCTATCAAAATATGAAAACTATTTCAAGTGACTACTGCAAAATATCTTATGCTTATTAGAAGCAGCCTCTCAATTTGGGAGAGTATTCAGCTTTCAACTGGTGTACATAACAATAATAATCATAATCATATTTTATTAATCAAGTATGTTTTGCAACATACAAGGAATTTAATTTGCCTTACATTCATACCAATAAAAAGCAACAAAACACTCAAAATACACTTTAACATGAACATCCACCACAGTGACTCCTCCATATTCCTCACTGTGATGGAAGGCGAAAAAAAGTTCAATCTCTTCCCTTCTTTGTTGATGGGGAGATCTTGCATCCCGTAGCCAGCATAGTTCAGGATTTCCGCATTGTGGCCATCAAGCTCCTGCATCGGGGAGGAATCTCCGAAGTCAGTCTGAGCAAAGGCCGCCAGCGACATGATGTTAGGCCACAGAGCGGCCGGAGATACGATCCGGAAAACAATCACATCTCCGGCAAGGTAAAAGATTGAAAAAGGTTTCCCCCGAACCAACAGCCCACCCCCCACATAAAACAAACCAGAGAAAATTAACACATACTTTTAAAACACACTCAAAATAACCAAAAAGAGATGAAAACACAGACAGACTGCTGGCGAGGCTGCCATATTGGCGAGGCTGCATGTTGTTAATATGCTATGATATAAGAGAGACACTTGGCTTTCAAAGAAGTAACTACTGGCAGAGTATTTAACCAGGCAATCATGATTAAATATCCTGTTTTTCACTGCATCTAAAGCTTTAACCTGGTATGGCAAGGTTGTCTGCCTGAACGTTCAGTCAGTGGTGAATGCAGCCTAGTCCATTAGAGGCTCATCAATTCCTTCCATCCTGTCAATTTTATGAATCTAATACGACAGTTCCATCACAGCTCTGCATCACTGCCTGGCTGGATAAACAATAAAGTTCTCCATTTTGATTCAATGGCATCCCCCAAATGCAAGTTAATAGTTTGGTGGCTGTAAGAGGCACTGGAACAGTGGGATCTCCTTTAAAAATAAGAAAGTTGCAAATTCAGTCTAAATTCCACCAACAACCCAATTTTCCCCAGTAATCTGCCAATATTTGCTTAGCAGAAGTTGCTGTAAAATACAGTAATTTCAAAGATAAATCAACATGTGATAGTCTGTGGAGGAAGGAACTGCAGATGCTGGTTTAAACCCAAGATAAACACAAAATGCTGGAGTAACTCGGCGGGATAAGCGGCATCTCTGGAGAGAAGGAATGGGTGACATTTCAGGTCAAGACCCTAACAGTTTTCAAAGTCCAGTGTGCTGACTTCACCGGATATTTTCAGCAGATTTTCCAATTTTATATGAAGCACTTTGGTCTGAAATCAACACAGAAGGCCAGGTTTACACCTTCACATCTGGTTTAAAATATTTATAAATTTATAATTATTCTGCACAGAAACAGACCTTCAGTCTAACTCGCCCATGCTGATCAAAATGCCTGTCTGTACGGGTCACATTTTCCTGCGCTTGGCCCCCTAAACCTTTCCCATCCCTGCATTATCACTTCTTCTTGCAAATACTTTCATTTACCCTCTGAGTGGAAAAACCCACACCTCATTTCCACTTTAAATCTTTCCCCTCCCATCTTAAACCTATGCCCTCCAGTTTTAGATTCCCTCACCCAGGGAAAAAGTGTGACAATCTACCCCAAAAATGCTCCTCGTAATTTTATAAATCTCTATAAGATCGTCACTGAGCCTCCTCCACTCCAGTATAAAAAGGCCCCAACCTATCCAATTTCTCCTAGCATAAGCAACTTCTGTCTTGGCAGCATCTTTATAAATCCTTTCTGCACCCTCTCTAGCTTAATCACATCTTTATTGTAGTATGGTGACCAGAACTGCACACAATACACCAAGTGCAACCTAACCAGCATATTGTGCAACTTAACATGATGTCCCAACTTCTGTACTCAGTGAAGTTAAGCATATTGTGTGCCATCTTCACCATGATGTCTAACACTTTTTGGGAACTGTGCTTCTACCCCAAGGCCCTGCTGTTCAATAACACTTTGCAGGACCTTGCCACTCACTGTACATGCCCTGGCCTGGCTTATCTTCCCAAAATACATCACTTGGCACATCCAAGTTCAATTCCTTCTGCCTTTCCCCTGTCCACTTGACCAATTGAACCGGATCCTGTTAGAACCCTAGACAACCTTCCTCTCTATACTGTCAATTTTGCTGTCACCTACAAATATACTAATTTGGGTCCAGGTAACATTAAAAGCCATGCACCTATTTGTCTATAACATTCCTTTTGGCAATCTATATAATTAAAAGTCTCATCTTGACCATTTCCTTTTTGCACTGTGCTTTGGTTATAGACAAAACGCTACCATGGCTGGGATTTCTTTTGGCCATCTTACTCAGAGTCCTCCTCCGCTGCACAGGCCCCAAGAATTTTTCCCATCGATGAAAAGTAAAAGACTTATTAGTGTTTAAAAAATCTTGAGATTCTCTCTCCTGTCAAACACCGCCATGAAGGCCACACCCCTTCCAGTGGGAGTGGGGAGGGACTATAAAACCTGGATGTGTTAGCATGACTCAGTCTGTCTGCAAGATGGCGAGGGAGAGGTCACAACTCTCTGTCTGAGTTGGGAAACTACAGAACACTGTGAGTATGCAATGTACTTGAATAAATGATTTGTTAGCCCTTAATGAAAATGAAATGAGTTGTTTAGCCTACCTGTGCTTGAAACTCCAATGGCAATGGAAATGAGTGAAAATGCAATGAGCTGTTTGGCTTGAGAATGTCCTGTGCTTGAAAGTGCAATGGCAATGGAAATGAAGTGAAAATGCAATGCGCTGTTTGGCTTGAGTCTGCCCTGTGCTTGAAAGTGCAATGGAAATGAAGTGAAAATGCAATCAGCTGTTTGGCTTGAGCCCGCTCTGTGCTTGAAAGTGCAATGGCAATGGAAATGAAGTGAAAATGCAATCAGCTGTTTGGCTTGAGCCTGCTCTGTGCTTGAAAGTGCAATGGCAATGGAAGTGAAGTGAAAATGCAATCAGCTGTTTGGCTTGAGCCTACCCTGTACTCCGGATAAGGGGGAAATCCTTTAAGACCGAGATGAGAAAGACTTTCTTCACACAGAGAGTGGTGAGTCTCTGGAACTCTCTGCCACAGAGGGTAGTTGAGGCCAGTTCATTGGCTATATTTAAGAGTGAGTTGGATGTGGCCCTTGTGGCTAAGGGGATCAGAGGGTTGGAGAGAAGGCAGGTACGGGATACTGAGTTGGATGATCAGCCATGATCATATTGAATGGCGGTGCAGGCTCGAAGGGCGGAATGGCCTAATCCTGCACCTAATTTCTATGTTTCTATGTTTCTATGTACTTGAAAGTGCAATGCCAATGGACGTGAAGTGAAAATGCAATCAGCTGTTTGGCTTGGGCCTGCCCCGTGCTTGAAACTGCAATGGCAATGGAAATGAAGTGAAAATGCAATCAGCTGTTTGGCTTGAGCCTGCCCTGTGCTTGAAAGTGCAATGGCAATGGAAATGAAGTGAAAATGCAATCAGCTGTTTGGCTTGGGCCTGCCCCGTGCTTGAAACTGCAATGGCAATGGAAACAAAGTGAAAATGCAATCAGCTGTTTGGCTTGAGCCTACCCTGTGCTTGAAAGTGCAATGGCAATGGAAGTGAAGTGAAAATGCAATGAGCTGTTTGGCTTGAGCCTACCCTGTACTTGAAAGTGCAATGGCAATGGAAATGAAGTGAAAATGCAATCAGCTGTTTGGCTTGGCCTGCCTTGTGCTTGAACCTGCAATGGCAATGGAAGTGAAAAGAAAATGCAATGAGCTATTCAGCCTGTCCTGTGCTTGAAACTGCAACGCAATTGGAAATGTAATTAAATGAGTAGTTTGGCCTGCCTGAAACCATTAATTTCGGCCCACAAGGCCCCCATTAGCCAAGAAACCAGTACCTTTTGCCCAAAATGCCTGTATTAGCCCAGGAGGAGCATTTTGGCCCAAAAGGCCCATGCTAGGCCAGGAAAAGTCCAGAAAAAGTGCCTTTCACTGAGATTTCACTCTTTTGTTTAAAGGAGCCCCTTTGGCCCATCAGGCCTGTACTAGTCCAGAGGTCCCTTTGGCCCATCAGTAAGTATTCCCCCCTGCAAGTATTAAACCTCACCACAGTATTTTTCTCCCTCAGTATTTGCTCCCTGTGAGATCCAGACCAGGATAGACTTTCCTCCTTCATTGCTGTGAACGGCAGAAAAAGATGAAAAATGTCAAAAATTGATTCTCCACCCTCTCCCCCTTCTTTCTCACAGAGTCTCTCACCTGTTTTGGGCAGAATTTCTGGCGGTTTCTGAGCTGCCAGCCCACCAGGCCTGAGTGACTGAACTGCCAGCCCACCAGGCCTGAGTGACTGAGCTGCCAGCCCACCAGGCCTGAGTGACTGAACTGCCAGCCCACCAGGCCTGAGTGACTGAGCTGCCAGCCCAGGAATCCATTCAGCCCACAATGTACATACTAGCCCTCTGGAAATCAGTCCTTTCAGCCCACAACACCCATACTAGCGCTCCAGAAAGCGCCCCCCCCCCCCCCATGGGCCAGCAAAATTGGAACTAGTGGAGAGGTGGAATATTGCATTGGGGGACCAGCCCTCCCGTGTGAACATGGGTCACACTTAGTCTAGTATTGTTCTAAGATCACGTTACCCACTATTGGTGGCACAGTGGTGCAGCTGGTAAAGCAGATGCCTCACAGCACCAGCGACCCAGGTTCGATCCTGACCTTGGAAGCTGTCTGTGCGGAGATTGCACATTCTCCCTGTGACCATATGGGTTTCCTCTGGCTGCTCCGGTTTCCACCCATACCCTAAAAGACATGCGAGTCTGTAGGTTAATTGGCCTCTGCAGAATTACCCGAGTAGATGAAAAAGTGGTATAACAGAACCAGTGTGAATGGGTGATGGGATGACTTTTCCAAAATTCTGTTGCGTCTTTGTGTTACTCCAGCACTGTGTGTTCACTTTTTGTCAACCAGCATCTGCCCTTTCTTGTGTATGACATTATTTGTGTCCGTGGCAGTTGATTGTCGCTCCCTTCAGTTTCCCAAGAATCGGCACGGGACTGGAGTTGGGAGGGAAAGGTGGGGGGAAGTGGTTGGGGTGACTTAGTACAGGAGACAAGTGTACGAGAGGTGTACTGACTGTGTGGGCAGACACTTTGGTAGTGATTGCCCATGGGGTTCACTGTCGAGGACTTCATAATGCAGAGAGCATTATAAACAGAGCGATTAACCCTGGAAAGGGGGCAGACTACTTTCTGAGTTGGACCCAGGAAACTGAAGCAGGCTCACGTAGACTTAATATTTTGTGAGGTTATTAATGACAGATAAATGGATGGGAAGGGTTTAGAGGGCTATGGGCCACATGCAGGCAAATAGGACCACCCCAAGACGCCAACTTGGACGGCACGGCCAAGCTGGGCCGAAGGACCTGTTTCCGTGTTGTACAGCACCATGACTAAGGTCTATCCGGTGGGATTGACATGTTTTGTATTTTTCCTTTCTAAAGATGCAGTGTATTTTACTTCGGAGTCACGTGAGTGGTTTTGTGAAGACCCCGCCAGCACGCATGTGCGACGTATCGTCGACCGCATGCGAAGCGACAGGCAGGGAGGAGGGTCGCTCCTCCACCGGAACGGACCTGCAGGTAAGAAACAACTAACCTGAGGTTGGGTTTCTCTTTCAGGGACTCTGTGGGACAGAGTACCCCACCAAGGGGCGGCCTCGAAAGACTGACTGTGGACCGCGGGAACGTTGTGTGGGCAGACACTTTGGTAGTGATTGCCCATGGGGTTCACTGTCGAGGACTTCATAATGCAGAGAGCATTATAAACAGACCGTTGACCCGGCAGGGTCCGGGCTCTGAGATTCGCCGTTCGCAGGTAGCGACGGCAGAGCGGCAGCCCCAACTCAACACCGCAGCCCGCAGGATCACCGTGGACTAACGGCATCGCTACCCAGAAGTCGGGCAAGCCCGTTTGACCCGGCAGGGTCCAGGCTCAGAGACTGCCATTCGCGGGTAGCGAAGGCAGAGCCGAAGCTCCGACTCAATGCCGCAGCCCGCAGGATCACCGTGGACTAACGGCATCGCTACCCAGAAGTCGGGCAAGCCCGTTTGACCCGGCAGGGTCCGCGCTCGTAGACTCGCCATTTCGGAGGTAGCGGAGACAGAGCCGGAGCTCTGACTCAAAGCTGCTGCCCATACACCTGGAACATCAGACTGGCGGCACAACGCCCGGAAGTGGGGCAAGCCCGTTGACCCGGCAGGGTCCGGGCTCACAGACTCGCCATTTGCGGCAGTCTATAATCCCGCATGGAGCGGATGGGGAGCACTAGCTCCAATGTGGCACACTCCAGCAGGAGTCTGGTCGCCGTGCGTCTCCTAGGAGACCCACGGCAGTACCCTTTACATGGCTGCCAAATGCTCACTCTCTTCGCAGGGGAGCATAAGGAGTCAGGCCTGGGCTGACTCTGAAGAAGGGGTGTTGGAAGAAGAAACACAACATACTAGGGGTGCAAGAAGAGGAGCTACTCGGGATGGCATCCAAGTTATGATGCCCTCACAAAAAGCTCCGACACTCTCCAGTATGGTCAATTGAGATCAACTACTTCAGGAAGAATGCCATCCGGCCTACACTAAACCCCAAGTTCACGAGGTTGTGTAGAACCAGCAGTGCACAGCCGCCTACTCTGTTTCAGGGACAACTTGCCCAAACAGGCAAAGGACCTCGACAGAGAGACAATAGCCGTCGGCATGATTAAGGTGCCGGCCGCTACCAGGTCCTCACATATTTGGCGGCAGCACCCCTACGCATCCACCAGCAGGCTGCGTTATCACACCGAAAGAAAAGCTGGTGAAAGCACGAAGGCCGTACAACCTACACAAAGGTGTTTTTCAGGCCATGTCCCAGAACGGCCTTCCTGGAAGATGCGCCAACCCCACACCACAACGCCTCCACCTCCCAGGACTACACCAGATCTGTAATAGCGCGGGCCTATGGGACAGGCCGCACCAGCAGCGCCTGGGACTGGGCTGCTTCATGTGTGAAAGCGCCGGCCTACGGGAGAGCCACGCCGGCAGTGCCTGGGACAGGGCTGCTTCATGTGTGAAAGCGCTGGCCTACGGGAGAGCCGTGCAAGCAGCGCCTGGGACAGGGCTGCTCAAGGTCTCCCTGTTGGAGGCGGAGACCAGGATGGGTCAGTGTACTGCTGACACGGAAGCTGTCACAGCGCTGGCCTACGGGAGAGCCGCACCAGCAGCACTTGTTGACAGGGCTGCTTTATGTGTGACAGCACCGGCCTATGGGACAGGCCGCACCAGCAGTGCCTGGGGCAGGGCTGCTTCATGTCTCCCTCTTGGAGGAGGAGAGCATGCCGGGTCAGTGTCCTGCTGATGCCGAGTCTCAGGGTATGGCCGTGGAGCATACCCCAAGGGATGAAGGGTACGTGTCAGAGGTACCCTTTCTTGACAACAAAGTTGCCATCCCAACAGAATGTTCCATCCTGGTACAGGTCCATTGGGGTTGTATCAGCACAGGTATCCTGGGGCCTGTGGCAGCACCTGTTTAGAGCTGCCTACGAATCGCCCCCTCTGAGGAGGGGAGTGCGAAAGGTCAGATATAACTGACTCCAGGTTCTAAAGATGTCTGTGGAACATACTGGAGCACATGCGTGCCCGCAGTGAACAGCGCTAACAGGGGGATATGAGAGCCAGCCTCCGGATCTTCTATTCAGGTAAGGCCTATTCAACAGGGAAAACCTGGCTGACGGATCAATCAAGGCCAATGGCGGGCAAAGATTCATCGTTTCAGACCGCACCCCAGGCGCTCATCGGCAGTAAGTGGATCACTGAAGCTGGGGGCAGCATGACAGCTGGGCAGACGTTCCACGCACCCTACCAGCCCTACTCAACAAGGTGGGTCTGGCACTTCCGAAACATGGGTAAGTGGACCACTCACAAGTTGTAATATTTACACTTGTTTGTACAACACACAAAGGATAAAAGCATCTGCTTAGAGGCACAATACTAGCATTCCAAGCAAGTTTTTAGGATTATGGCCAGGATTGTCTTTTAAGACAGGCTCAGAAATCGGGCCAGAATTATCGTGCAAAGCACCATGGAATGGTGGCAGGAGTGGCCTGTTCATTATGAAAAATGGAGAGTGTCAGTTAACTCGCATATGAATTTTCGGAATAGGAAACTTCTTTACTGACTAACAACGGATTCAAAGTTCCATTCTATGCCACCAGTCATTTACTGACATCATAGCTCAGTATGGAATGCCAAATATCGATTGTTTTGCATCAAGACTTAATCACCAGATACCAATGTATGTTGCATGAGAATCAGACCCTGGGGCAGTAGCGATGGACGCATATCGCTACACTGGGGAGGGGGAATTGTTTTTTCTATGCATTTTCCCCCCTTTACTGCCTCATTAGTCGGGTCCTGCGGAAAATTCAACGAGACTCCGCATCAGGTATTTTGGAGTACCCGATTGGCCTACTCAGCCATGGTACCCTGTGGGACTCAACATGGTAAGAGCAATGGGTTTGATCTGCAAACACCCAAGTTGCCGGTACACCTGTGACAAGGGAGAGTCATCTGTGCCATGATCAAATAAACCCATTGGGTGCAAAATTTGGGAAGACCTTTCCTGGAATTGGACTGTTGGACCGAACCATGAATATCATCGCGGCAACATGCAGAGAGTCCACCAGGAAACAGTACCTCACCCATATTAAAAAATTAAAAAATTAAAAAATGGGAGGTATTTTATACCAGGACAGACACAACTTACGACACAGCCACCATCGCGGTTGTGCTAGAGTTCCTGGTAAGTCTACACTTCGATGAAGGCTTGAGTTATAATGCTCAATTGCGTGAAGTGCCCTATCCTCATACCTGGGATAGGAGCTAGAACACCAGGGAGGAGTATCTCACCCTCTGATGTCAAAACTCATGAGGGGATTTTAACACAAAATTTTAACATAAATAAGTAACCTTTCACATTATGAGTTACCTAACTAACAGGCCTGGGTCATCTGGCCTCAAATTGGAGTTCCTGGTTTATCCCGTAGATAGACGTCTATGCATAGTGGACCACCTCCTACATTAACTGGAGGTCACCAATTATCTCAGGGGTACGGACATGGCTCTACTGATAAGTTCAAACATCCTCATCACAGAGTACCGTGCAGACTATATCAAGATGGCTCAGGGTGGTGCAGCAGGGGTGGACACTGATATTTAAATCTCATTTCACCAGGACTGCAGCTACATCAAGGATGATGGAAGTCCCATGGACCACGCCCTTGTAACGGTGGGTTGCTAATGAAACAACTTCCAGCGGTTATAACAAACCTGTGGCCACGCCTGGGATATCTACAGACACTATTTTAAGTTCTGTATTAGAATTCCCCGAATTTAGGGGTTATTATTATTATTGTTAAATAATACATTGTTTGTTTTTCAGCACTGTACAAGTCTGAAATATGTTAACATACTTCCTCCATTGATCATTATGGCAGTGTGTGAGCATGGACTCGTTTCACAGATTTCGCATGAAATCACAGAGTTTTGAAATCTTCACGAAGTCACTCACGTGACTCCGAAGTAAAATAGTAAGATTAAATGAGAACTTACCAGTTTGATCCTTATTTTATGAGGAGTTACGATGAGGGATTTCGTGCCCTCCGCTCCCAACCCTCTATTATAAGGTCAACTGGTATGTTAGTTCTCTTATCTTACTATCTTCAGTCAACTCTACTATCTGTGATTTCACACCGCTGCTTTGAAGAATGTCGCGCATACGTGCTGGCGGGGTCTTCACGAAATCCCTCATCGTAACTCCGCATAAAATTAGGATCAAAATTCAAACTGGTAAGGTCTCGATTAATCTTACTATTTTGGTGACTAGTGCACACTGCAGACCAGAAGCGCCTTCAATACCCAGAGAGAAGGGATGGGCGGGTTAGGTGAGCAGGAGAGTGGAGTTGTTTGCAGTTGCAGAGGGAGGGGGCAAGGGTGATACAGTTCCCAGTCTCAGCTCCTGCTCTACCGAGCGTGTGGACGTGCGGCGGTCCATGGTGTGGCAGAGCCGGCGTGCCCGCAGACTCCCATCCCCCCATCCCCCTCCCCCCCCAGTCCGGGGCCATGCTGGGAGATCTCTCTCGCGTTATGGCGGGTGATTGTCACCTGCCCGCTGTTTCTGACGCTAAAGCCTTGGGATCGTTGCCCTTCATGTTGGCGAGTAGGGGGTGGGGGGTATTGTGCTGTTTGATCGCCCCCTGCTATCCCAGGGACAGAGAGACACAGCGGCTTTTGAGACTGGTGGGCAATCACTACCAATGTGCACCTCAGTACACCTCTCCTACACTTGTCTCCCGTACTAAGTCACCCCAACCCCCCACTCCCCTCCCTTCCCCTCCCCCCCCGCCCCCCAGTCCCCAGAAAGGGCAGATGCTGGTTGACAAAAAGTGAACACACAGTGCTGGAATAACACAAAGACGCAGCAGAATTTTGGAAACATCATCCCGTCACCCATTCCTTCTCTCCAGAGATGCTGCCTGTCCCACTGAGTTAAAGATTGCCCACAGTAGACTCAAGAGTCACTACGGTAAACTCACGGGCCACTAGGTTCTTACAACGAGTTTAAATGTTTCAATTTTTAACTTTAAGAGTAAATGTGACTCATGGAAATCTTTAAACATGTTTCAAGTTTTTCAAGAGTTAACATGTTTCTGGGGTAACTGCCGTTAGCGCCACGAGTCGCTATGCTGCGTCCACGAGTTCCGACGTTCCCGCTACGTTAATTGTACGTGATTACCACGAGTTTAATTTGTTTTAAACTCGGGGTCACTCGTGGGTCGACTCGCACCGTGAGACAGGGGTTTAAAGCTCAACATTTTCGAACATGGGTCAGTATGTTTGAACAATTCAGCTGCAGCACTGGCAATTTTACCATGTGTGTTGGTGATGAACGGGATTACTCTCTCTCAGCACGCTCTCGGACAACATACCCCAAAATAACATTGTACTCCACCTAAATTGCAAGTCATTTTGTTTTAATTATATCACCACATGCTTGAGCAAAAAGTACAACCCTTCACACAACCCTTTCACGACATCGGCACACCCCAATGCACTTTACGGCCACAATGAAGTTCTTTGTAGTAAAATTGATAATGCAACAGTACTTCACATGAGTGAACTAATCATTTTTGTAAGCTGTCAAGAATCAATAGTGTTTTATTGTCATATATGTCCCGAAAGAGGACTATGAAATTCTTACCTTCAACAGCACAACAGGGCGACGCACTGGCGCAGTGGCAGAGTTGGTGCCTTACAGCAACAGAAACCCAGGTTTGATCCTGACTACGGATGCTGTCTGTATGGAGTTTGTACGTTCTCCCTATGACTGCGTGGGTTTTCTCTGGGTGCTTTTCCTCACGTTTTGCACTCTTCTTCATTGCTGGACTTGTATCTTTGTTGGGCAAGGAAAAGCAGAGGTATGCTTTGGCCTACAGAACATTTGGTCTAAAGTCAGATAGTGCCTGTAGGGAGCAAAACAGCGTCAATATGGGTCACCAAATTTCAACTTTTCAAATCTCCAAAATTATATTCAACACCCTATCCAAATGTCAGCTAACTTTGCACACTTAGACTAATACAATGACACCAATTGCATTTATCTAATCTGGCAAATAAATCATTAACTCTAGCATGGCCACAACACATTTTCTGTCCACACATGCTCTACAGTATAATATCTCACCAAAAGGACTTCTTCTTTGTCTTCTTCTGTCGTGTGGCGTGCACGGCCTAAAGTTGTTGGACAACTTGTTCTATTTGATCTTCCGTTTGTGCACGTCGAGTTGATTGCATTAGTCGAAACAGGGCGGACCACGTGAAGGTTGCAATCTTCCACCCCACCAAAAGGACTGATATTTGCCAATTCTATATTCTTTCAGCACCTGTGCTGAACCTAGAATAAATATGCCTGGAGTGGCATGAGGATCTATAATGTCAAGTAGATAATAGAAATTAAGAATCATGTAATCATACAACTCTTCAGCCCAACTTATTCATGTAACCATGATGCCTATCTATACTATCCCATTTGCCTGCACAAGACACGTTTTTGTCCACGCCCTTCTTGTTGTAATTGTAAGTCAGTATAGTTATGGAAGCAAATCATGCATGTTATCTGAATTGTTGATTCCTGTACCGAGATCCAAGCTGATGTATATTTTCAAGTCTTTTCATCCATATACCTCCAACAGGATCTACGATCGAGCTCCCTCTCATGTTGCCTCATGATACCAACCTGAAGGGGGAATTCATCAGGCCTTTTCCAATAATTCCTTTAATTCTTTTGCAGGGTGGTTATATACATGTGTTGACTGAATATCCAGTCAAGACTTAGCCAAGTCTGAAGAAAGATCCCAACGGAAATCGTCGCCTATCCATGCCCTCTAGAGATGCTGCCTGAAGCTTTGAGTTACTCCAGCACTTTGTGTCCTTTTTTGCCATATTGTACAATACTGAAACCAATGGGATTTTAGATTTTACTAGACCAAGTGCAGACCCATTGGGTCTGTTCCCCCAAGGTGTGGTTGCGGGGAGGGCGGCATACGGCATCACACACACTAACCACCCCCACACACACACTAACTACCCCACCGCACACACGCTAACTACTCCCCTTGTTATTATATTAATATTATTAATTTGACCCCATAACCGCCCTATCCACTGACGTATAGCCCCCAACTCACAGGCGTGTCTAGAGTGGGGGGGTAGAGAGTGAGGGCAGAGAGAGAAGGGGCAGAGACGGAGAGAGAGGGACAGAGACAGAGAAAGGGGCAAGAGACGGAGAGGGGATGGGAGGAGGAGAGGGAGAGTGGGTGAGGGGGAGAGAGAGGGGGAGAGAGAGGGGAGGGGGGTGGGGAGAGAGAGAGAGGTGGGGAGAGAGAGAGAGGTAGAGAGAGAGAGAGAGAGAGAGAGAGAGAGAGGTGGGGAGAGAGAGAGAGATGGAGTGGGGGAGAGAGAGATGGGGAGAGCGGGAGAGGGGGGAGAGGGGGGTGAGAGAGGAGGGAGAGAGAGGAGGAGGGGGAGAGAGAGAGAGAGAGAGGAGGGGAGAGAGAGAGAGAGAGGGCAGAGAGAGAGGGCAGAGAGAGAGGAGGGGGGAGAGAGAGGGGGAGAGAGAGGGGGGGAGAGAGAGAGAGAGAGGGGAGGGGAGGTCGCAAGGTTTTTTTCAAAGCTCGCTTGCCCGCTCGCAAGGTTTTTTTCAAAGAATAAAGTCAGGTAGTGCCTGTAGGGAGCAAAGAGCATCAATATGGATCACCAAATTTCAAATTTTCAAATCTCCAAAATTAAATTAACTTTGCACACTTAGACTAATACAATGGCACCAATTGCATTTATCTAATTTGGCAAATAAATCATTAACTCTAGCATGGCCACAACACATTTTCTGTCCACACATGTTCTACGGTATAATATCTCACCAAAAGGACTTCTTCTTCTTCCTCTTCTGTCGTGTGGCGTGCACGACCTAAAGTTGTTGGACAACTTGTTCTATTTGATCTTCCGTTTGTGCACGTCGAGTTGATTGCATTAGTCAAAACGGGGCGGCCCACGTGAAGGTTGCAATCTTCCACCCCACCAAAAGGACTGATATTTGCCAATTCTATATTCTTTCGATATCCGAGCGGCGCGACTGGCAGCGCGTTGGGTTTGCAGCGGGAGGGAGGGGCGTGACCACTCGCTGCACCGGGTAAAGATCCTACTCTGGGGGCAGGTTTCCCAGAGGGAGTAATGGCCGCGAGGGCCGCCTTCTCATCGCGTGCCCCACGCGACGATAACGGCGGCCGCCGCCTCCATCTTCTACCATCGGGCGGGGGAGGCGGTGAGGATTCAGAAGCAAGCCGGTGGCCTCAGACACAGAGAAACAATAAAATTCAATACTATGAAAAAAAGAAATAAACAATGCTTTAGTCCACAGCGGGGGGGGGGTGGGAGCCAGGAGGCAGGTGGGTCTCAATTAGTGGGCGTGTCGGCATTGTGACGTCAGCAGCTGGCAAGCGGGGATTATTTATTAAAAAGTGAGTTTTGTGAACAATTTTCAAAATCTGGGGAAATAATAGACCAAGGAGTGGATTTCTGAACTCATAAGGTAAATCTCTACCGAAATATGTAAAAATCTCACTCACTCACTCACTCACACACACACACACACACTCACACACACACACACACCACACACACACACACACACACACACACACACACACACACACACACGTATATAGATTTGGGGATTCTTAATGGAGCCTAATGTCTTTAAATGTGTTGAGTGTAATTTGTCTTGACTGGAAAATTCAAGCAATGCCTGGTCTAAAGACTACGGTTAATTTGAACCTTATTTGTTTGAAGACACAACTTTAGAACATGCCTCTTCGTCTTCCATATTGTTTGCAATAATAATCCATAATGATGGGCCATAACCTCAATGTTAAGGCTGAGCCATTTAAAAATGAATTTAAGAAGTGTTGCTTCACACAAAGATTGTAGGCAATTTCAGGTCTGTTCTCCAAAAGTTTATTGAGGCTCTGTCAACTGGGTTTCAAGGGATATGGTCCAGGGACAAATAAACTTAGCTGACTTTTTGAATAATTATTATTTAAGATAACTACAAATAGCTTTAATGTTTGAATGCCCAATTACATTCCCATCACTCTCTTAAGTCTAGGCAAAGCCACTTTATCAAAGAATCTACATCCATTTCTTCAGTTATTTGGAGAATGCGAGCCAAATCATTTAGCAACTACATCATCGTTAAAATAAATCCACTGATAGACAAATGTAAGCTGTCCTCTTTATTATAATCTTCATGATTCAATGAATTTTACATTAACATTTTAATGGGGATTCTGTTAACAGCAGTTCACGAAAGCAACGTCACTACTTCAGTATTTTCAGTAGAAAGGATAAAAGTGCAACCTTAAATCAGCCTGATTAGTTTTTGTTTAATTAAAATATCAACTTCCGTTAATCTTAAAATAACTATAACAATTTCATTTCTATGATTTAATTTGCAAAAATGCTTCCTCTTCCTCAACATACCAATTTAGTAGTATAGGATTCACAAAGACCTCAATAAATTGTGCTGAAAAGCAAAAGGATTATTGTGCTTTACTTAACCATAGGACTGTAACCTGATCATTTTCAAGGTGTACATCTGGAAAACACATCTTTTATTCTTCCAGTAACCTTGAAGATATTGACTTCCACATCATTCTTTGATTAAGCGTCGAAGAAAAATCTCCTGGTCCAAATCCGTAGAGAGTTGCTGATCAGAGTTGGCCCACATCTCCTGCAGTGCTGGAATTTATTGTAAGGGCTATAAAAAGTAGCTGTAAAGGTGCGTTATATATCATAGAGGTTTTTTTTAAGTTTAAAATAAGCACATTTACAGTTACAATCTATTAAAAAGGAGTTATTGGAGAACTTATCGAACTGTGTAACACTGGAACATTTTGAAGTGACTTTGGCAGTTAGTAATCTTTGCAGACAGTCTTTAAGTAAATGTGTCCTGCCGTGATGCTGCATTACTGACGAGGCAATATTTAAAAATGATTACTTTGCCAATGAAATACTTTCAGTGTGTTTTTATATGTACAATAAAGACATTCTTGTTATGGATATTCTTTTCAGAATTCTGAATTAAGTGGCCAGAAATGTCTGGATATTATTGGATTACTTCTTGAAGGTTTGTTATCATTGTTTTATATTATATTTTAGTTGAGGTAGTTATCATGTCTCTGTAACACACACATACATATACACACATATACATATCCATAGGGCATATCCCTGAAAATAATCATGACCTGCTTTTGATCAGCATGTCCTTATGAAGGAAAATCCAAAATCTGGTGGTCCAAAGTCCACTGTCCACTGTGTTACTTGCTAATTGATGTATTTGAAATCTGTGACCAGTGTACCATTTGGCTTGAGCCATCTGGGCTTGTCATAATTGTATATACATGATGATATTTCCAGCCTTCCTGATGCAATGCACCATATGAATGGTTCAGATGGATGGCAGTGACAAGCCTGTGATAGATTGAACTGTGGTTCATCATGTTTTGCAGGTTCAGGCATTCAAGAGTTCCCACACCAGACTGAGATGCATCCTTTCAGAATACTCTCTGTAGTGCATCTGTACAAATTTGAGAGAATTCTCACATACATGCAGAATTTTCTCTGATGCTGAAGAAGGAGATATGCTGATGAGCTCTCTAGATCACTGCATCAGTGTGCAGCAAGTTAGATTGAGATTAATATGGGCGCTTCGAAACTTGGAGCTGTCGACGATCTCTACAGCATCCCCACTGGTAAGGACAGGTTTGTGCTCATCCCCTTGATTCCATAGGTCCCAACCAAATCTATTGGCTGGCTGACATTAAAGACTAGGTTATTCAGCTGATACCATGACACCAGGTTCTCGATCTCTTTCCTGTACATCGTCTCATTGTTTTATAGATCTGACCTCATCATTGATGAAGATTGAGCAGGTGCCGTACTTGGTCGCAGTCATGAGTTTACAGGGAGGTAAGCAAGGGACTGAGCACCCACCTCTGAGGGGCAACTGTGTTGAGGGTCAGGGTGGAGGAAATCCTATCACCAATTCTAACTGCTTGAAGTCTGTCACACCAGAATACAAGAAGCCATTTGCAGTCAGAGGGCCTCAGGGTCCAGTGGTGAGCTTATTTGAAATTATGGTGTTGAATGTTGAGCTGTAGTCAATGAGTATCATCCTGGCATGGGTGTTCTTATTGTCTTGGTGATTCAGATCAGAATGTAGTGCAAGAGAGGTGGTGTTCTCTGTTTACATTTATTTTTCCTGTGCATGAATTGCAGGTCTAGATTGTCTGGAAGACTGGGTCAGATGTGTGCCTTAATCCCCCGTTCAAATGACTTCATTATTGTCAATGTTAGAGTTACTGGGCAGTAATAATTGAGATCAGTCAGTTTATTTTTCTTGGGGACTGAAATTATGGTATTCAGGCCCTACCACAGTCACCTGGGTATTACAATGAGTATCGCCTGGTCTCCAATTTATAGTTAATTAACTGGAAGAGGTTTTTAACAACATTCCAAATCTCCTTTCATCATCCAACATTAAAACCTGGGCTTAATTAAACAAAATTTCCCCCCGTCCAAATGTATAAAAAATGCTTTAATCAACAAGTTATATCTGACCACAGAGGGAAATATCTTTATGAGATGATCTTTGTAGTGGCTTTCTTGGTTCCACTGAGTTTGCCGAATCTGAAAGAAAGTCATTGGATGTGGGTTTACATTGAAAAGATGTGAAGGATTGAGCAATGAAGAAAGCAGAAGTGTTGATTTCCTAATGTCGATAAGCAAAAGATATTTTAGAAATTCTCAGACAATTGCACTTTCCAACCTATGCCCTTTTGCACGGCCTCAGGTATAAAACAGATTGTTACAAAAGCACTGGAAATAGAAAGGAGAACGGGAGGTTGATGGTGTTGGGTAACTATTAACCATCCACAAAGGAGGAGGATTTGAGCCAAGAGTTAAAGACATTGGACAGATACGTGACAAGGAAAGGTTTAGAGGGATATAGGGGTAACACAGGCAAATGGGATGAGCTTAGATAGGCATCTTGGTCAAGGTGGATGAGTTGGACCGAAGAGCCTGTTTCACTGCAGTGTGACTGTAAATCTGATTCTCAATCTCAACCACGTCAGGAGTCTCACCCAATTCAGGTTTCAGTGCAGGTGGTGGGGTGGTCAGGTCAGGCAACCAGGAGGCAACAAGCAAAGTGATTATTAGATTACGCTGTTTAAGAAAGAAATGCTGGAAAAATCGAAGGTAGACAAAAAAGCTGGAGAAACTCAGCGGATGAGGCAGCATCTATGGACCGAAGGAATAGGCGTCGTTTCAGGTCTAGACCCTTCTTCAGACTCTGGGTGAAGAAATGTTTCCTCATCTCAGTCCTAAATGGCCTACCCCTTATTCTTACACTGTGACCCCTGGTTCTGGACTCCCCCAACATCGGGAACATTTTTCCTGCTTGTAATTTGTCCAATCCTTTAAGAATATTATATGTTTCTACAAGATCCCCTCTCATCCTTCTAAATTCCAGTGAATGCAAGCCCAGCCGACCCAATCTTTGATCATATGTCAACCCCTCCCAATCCCGAGAATTAACCTGGTGAACCTACGCTGCACTCCCTCAATAGCAATAATGTCCTTCCTCAAATTAGGAGACCAAAATTGCACACAATACTCCAGGTGCGGTCTCACCAGGGTTCTGCACAACTGCAGTAGGACCTCCTTGCTTCTAAACTCAAATCTTCTTGCAATGAAGTTCTCCGGAGATGCTGCCTCACCCACTGAGTTATTCCCACATATTGTGATATTATTTTATCCTCTATTTTGTGGTGCATTTTTCATGAGTGCTTAACCAGGGCCTGTCAAAAAATGTGAGAATTTGATTTACAAGCAGGTCATTTGATAATATGGAAATAATATGGATATCTGCCAATCACTGCAGGATTTTAGTCATTCAAGCCCAGGGCACCCGTGGAGCAGCATTATAAATGGAGGCCATCTTGCAGGGCAGATAGGCTGCAGGAATACAGTGAGACTCAAAGAAAGGAGCCAGTAATCCTGAATAATGAGGCATATGCTAGAAGGGTTTTGCATAACTCAAGATGGACACCAAGTGCTGGAGTAACTCCGTGGTCTCCAGTTACCCAGCAGCTCTGGAGAAAAAGGATGGTGACGTCTTGGGTCGGGACCCTTCTTCAGACATTCTTCAGAAAGATCCATCTTCAGTCTATAACTCAATTCTCAATGTCACATGTACTTCCCTGTAAAGACTCAGTGAAGTTGAAAGCTGCTGTGGAGAAGCACAAAGCTATAGAAACTCAGTGGGGCAGGCAGTGTCTCTGGAGAAAAGGAATAGGTGACGTTTCAGGTTGAGACCCTTCTTCAGACTGAGAGTCAGGGGAGAGGGAATCAAGAGATATGAAAAGGTACATTGAACAAATTAATGAAAGACATGCAAAAAGACAGATCAAAGCCAGCAACAATGATCAAGGAAAGGTGGAGCCCACAATGGTTCATTGTTGGCTGTGGGAAAGGTGATAACGAGAAATACAAATAGTGAAACTCAGCAGGACGATGTGAAACTAATGAAACTAGTAAGATGACTCGGATGGGGGAGGGACGGAGAGAGAGGAGATGCAAGGGTTACTTGAAGTTAGTGAAATCAATATTCATACCACTGGGTTGTAAGCAGCCCAAGCAAAATATGAGGTGTTGTTCCTCCAATTTGCGTTTGGTCTCACTCTGACAGATGAGGAGGCCCAGAACAGAATGGGAATGGGAAGGAGAGTTAAAGTGTTTAGCAACCAGGAGATTGCATCCCCTCTGTTCCCTCTCCCCTGACTCTCAGTCTGAAAAAGGGTCTCGACCTGAAACGTTAGCTATTCCTTTTCTCCAGAGATGCCACCCGACCCGCTGAGTAACTCCAGCTTTTTGTGTCTATCTTCAGTGTAAACCAGCATCTGCAGTTCCTTCCTACACATGGAGAAACACACTTTCGATTTTGATGTATTTTCACCATTATCTCCTCAGAGATCTCTCCTATATCAAATAGGAACAGCTGGCTGCCATACAAACAGAAAGTGTTAGGCACACTCAGCAGGTCAGGCAACATCTGCAGTCTTGAAACTAAAATGTTAATTTTATCTTTCCGGTAATGCTGCCAGGCCCACTGAGTATCCGTGATATTTTTTTTTATTATTTCAGATTTCCAGCATCTGCAGTTTTTCTGCTGCTTTCAGCTGTTAATCTAGCGATGATCATGCACATGCAAGGATGAAATGGGAATAACATTCTTCCTCTAGACACTTGGGAATATTTGGAATTCCCTCCACAAATGGGCTGTGCTGACTCATCTTCTGAGTGTTTCCAAGACTGAGATTGATAGGATTTGGATTTTAAGGGAATCAAAGGATATAAAGTTATTGCAGGAAGGCCGTACTGAGTTAAATCTAGTGGAATGGCTAACCAGGGACAGGAGCCAAATGGCTTATGCCTGCTCCTATTCCTTGTTCTTATGAAATGACTAATATTTCAAAAGCAGCACAGAAACAGGACCATTAGCCTACCACATCCACGCTGATCTTTTTCTCATTAACACTATAATTCTTAACCACTGCCATCTTTATTGTGGCCTTCAAGGGATGGTGTCCAGACAATGAAAAATGATGGAGGTTTCACAATGCAATTAAACATCTGCTCTACAATGTTCCTTCTCCAGGAACCCCCCCCCTGTTTATAAGAAAACCTCTGGCAGTACAATATCCCCCAGGATGAAAGCTTCATGTCTGCTCTTTGGCACTGCTGCATTCATGGAGATTTTTTTTATGATCCACATCCACACGCAAACTGAGCATATTGAAAACTTGGCAGGACACAAAATATTGGAGTAACTCGGTGGGACAGGCAGCATCTCCGGCGAACTTGGATAGGTGATGTTTCGGGTCAGGACTCTTCTTCAGACTAAAATGTCACCTCTCTGTGTTCTCCAGAGGTGCTGCCTGAGCCGTTGAGTTACTCCAGCACTTTGTGTCCTTTTTTGTAAACTAGCGTCAGAAGTTCCTTGTTGTTGGATATTGAAAACTTTCCTGCTCATAAAAAGATCCAGGATTTTAAAGGGATCCCTTATGGGAACATGAATGCAGCCAATCACTGCAGCACTTATAGAAAGCCAGGTATAATAACAATGTCCATAATAACAATAGCAATGTCCGGGGTGCCATCAAGCTGGGTTATACAGAACCACAGTGAACGGTGTATTGTGGTGTACGGCAGAGACTGGCCATGGTGCCTGCGAAATGTCCTATTGTTAGGAAATTGAAAGTCCATATGACACAGAGAAAACAGTCGATCACAAGACTATGGACAAAAGTCTCGCTGAAGAGTGTGGCACAGCGATGACAGCCTTAGAAAACCAAGGCATGTACATGCATGTCTGTCAGAAAGGTCCAATTAGACCATGTCCATGAAACGTAGGAACAGTAGGCATTCAGTTCATTGAGCCAGATCTGCTCTTCAGTGGAATCATGGCTGATCTGGCATTCCTATATCTACTATCCTGCCCTTTTCCCATCACCATCGATTCACTTACTAATTAAAAATCTATTTATCTCAGCCACAAGTATACACCAGGTTTCTGTTCCAGTTGGTCCTTGTGGCAAGAGGTTCAAAAAACTCAAAACCCTGTGAGCGAAGAAATACTTCCTCACTTCAGTCTTAAATGGGTGCCCCTTATACTGAATTCATGCCCACTGATTCAGTACACCCTTATGGGAGGAAACACCCCCACAGCCATTCACCCAGTCCAGCACCATTAGCCCAAATAAGATTGCCACATTCTTCCAAACTTCAGTGTTCCAACCTGTTTAACATAAACTCGTAGGATAATCCCTTAACACCGAGGATCATCCCAGTGAACCTTCTCTGAAGCACCTCTAATGATATAATATATTTCTTTAACTTTTAGTGATTAGTACGGGGAGAAGGCAGGAGAATGGGGTTAGGAGGAAGAGATAGATCAGCCACGATTGAATGGTGGAGTAGACTTGATGGACCGAATGGCCTAATTCTACTCCTATCACTTGTGACCTTATGACCTTATGAACTTAAGGAACCAAAATTGTTCCAATCAATCTCCATAGAGTCTATGCTGTTTTGAGATGTTTTGGAAGGAGGCTCCTCATTGATAGCCACACCTTTGACTGCTGGACCAAGGTTCTTCATCCTCCCTTTGGTCATTCACTGAGCTAAGGATGCCTCCAGCAACAGATTTTGCAATTGTTCCTGGAAGATTCTGGAATGCAATGTTGTGAGATGCAATTTCTAGCCCACAAATGTATCTGTAATTAGGTACATGTAATTCCTGTAGAGATCCTCACATATACTGACCCTGTTCATCTTGTGCCCCTTGTCCAGAATGAAGGATTTGGTAAGAGACTGGCTGCTATCTGAACAGCCAGCACAATTAACCTACCCACTTCATTCATTCCCCTTGTTTTCCAAACGTTGATCAACAGGAAAGCAACATTCACTGCTCCATGGAAATGATCACATGTGAAACTTAGCTGCCATCAATTTTGCAATTGGAATATAATGCTGTCAAACAATTATCAGAC
The DNA here is from genome assembly GCA_035221665.1 of Okamejei kenojei. NCBI lineage: Eukaryota > Metazoa > Chordata > Chondrichthyes > Rajiformes > Rajidae > Okamejei > Okamejei kenojei. The sequence goes on from CM069138.1 coordinate 66,504,088, forward strand.
ACAAGAAATTGCAGATGCTGATTTATACAAAAAAAAAGACACAAAGTGCTGGAGCAATTCAAGGGGCCAAGCAGCATCTCTAGAGAACATGGTGACATTTTGGCTATGGACCTTTCTTCAGAATGATTCCAGGTCTGAATTTAGGTAGTTACTGAGCATGTGTGGCAGAGGTGAGAGGGATAAAAGATGGATACATGGTCATAAAGGTTCCAGAAACACTGGATCAACGAGCAGTCATTCCAGCACAAGTGATTCCCTTGATTAAATCAGTTTGTAATCTAGGAAGATTGTTCTGAAGTTAAACCCCCAACTCCATGTTAATTTTTCTATCAACATCCATTACAAAACTAATTAATCTATTTATATTATATTAGCATGACACAGCAGCACAGCTGGTAGAGCTGCTGCCTTGCATCACCAGAGACCTGTGTTCAATCCTGACCTCGAGCGCTGTCTGTGTTGAGTTTGCTCGTTCCCCCAGTGATCATGTGGGTTTCTTCTTGGTGGTTGAGTTTTCTCCCATATTTGCAGGTTAATTGGCCTCTGTAAAAATTGTCCCTAATGTACAGGGAGTGGATGAGAAAGTGGGATAACATAGAACTAGTATGAAAGAGTGATTGATGGTGGGCATGAACTTGGTGGCCTGCAGGGCCTATTTCCATGCTTTATCTCTAAACTAAAACAAAACCATATTTAAATGTAGAAAGGAAATGTTGCTGCTTCCGACTTTATAGCTGGTCAGTAGTTGACACGTGTTGTTACCATTGCACATGGCTTTGGTGAGGAATCACTTGGAATATTGTACTTCTTTTGCTTGGTAACGCTGCTGTAGGGAAACTATTGTTAAGTGGAAAGTATGCAGAGAAGATTTCTAAGGATGTTGCCAGTCCTCAAGGGACTGAGTTAAAGGGAGAGATTGGACGGGGCAGAATTTTATTCCTGGAGCACAGGAGACTGAGGGATGATATTATAGATATGTATTGAAGGGCATAGAGAGGATGGATGCATACAGTCTTTTTCCCAGGGTTGGAGAATGAAGAACGAGAGGTCATAAGTTTAAGGTGCGAGGAGAAAGATTTAATAGGAAATCAAGAAGCAAATTTTCACATAGAAGGTGGTGGGTATATTGAATCGAAGGAGGTAAAATAACATTGAAATGACATATGGACAAGTACATGTATAGGGAAGTTTTAGCAGGATATGGGTCAACGTTGTCAAATAGGACCAGCATTGATGAACATTATGTTGGCATGGATGAATTGGGTTGAAAGGCCTGATACCTTTATGACACTATGGCTCTAATTTGGATTATGTATCATGGGATCCTATCACAGGTTTATGTTAGGATTGGTAATACAATTCAGTAGGAGAAATCTTGCAGTCTTAATCTCTTTACAGATTCAATTACAACCTGCTCAAAACCACAGGCGTGATCATGTTGCTGCAAAACAAAACAAAATATTTACAAATTGTCCCCTGTGTCTGCATTTCTCGGAGGCATTGCAGCTTAAATGAATATATGAGTGGCAAAACTTGGCATGGTGGCGCAGCAGTAGAGTTGCTGCCTTACAGCACTTGCAACGACGGAGATCCCGGTTCGATGCTGTCTGTACGGAGTATGTACGTTCTCCCCATGACCACGTGGGTTTTCTCCGAGATCTTCGGTTTCCTCCCCCACTCCAAAGACGTACATGTATGTAGGTAAATTGGCTTGATAAATGTAAAAATTGGCCTTAGTGTGAGTAGGATTGTGTTAATATGCGGGGATCGCTGGACGGCGCAGACCCGGTGGGCTGAAGGGCCTGTTTCTGCGCTATACCTCTAAACTAAACTAAACTAAACTTCAACGTGGAATAAAATGCTAACAATCTAACAGATGTCAACATCTTATTGCAAGCCAATGACACAAGCAACCTTGTAACCCACTCCACTTCCAAATTCTTCAAAGATGTTCAAGTGATATACAGCACGATCATGCACCAGTTCAATCTACAAATAAACAAATGATAATCCAATGAATGTCGATGGTCACAGTGAAATTATTTTCACAAAGTGCTTCAGATTGTCAGAAGGGTCTCATTAATTAACAGTTTGCTATAAAAGCAGCCCAATGAAATGTTGGAATTGAATCAATACTGTTCACTAATCTGTGGGCAATAACACTTAAGTTTTAACTAGCAGTTTGCGTTTTAAATTAAGTATTTGAAAAGCTTCAAGTGGTGTTTTCTATTTTCAAATTATGATAATTTTATTGCTCTTAACTAAGTCCAAACAGAAGATTTATCTTTACTATTTACTCACTCCCATTCTCAGACTTGTTCACCCCAGGGTTTGTGATTTAGGACATGTCCATGTGCTGCAGCCCACATGTGCCTGTAAAACACATTGAGTACAAACATATGCTTCAAGTTTTTTTCACTCCGAGACACATTGGAAAATTCAGCTCTTTAATGGTCAACATGGAAGTAAAACTCTGTTGACAGGTTGTGCAGCTAATGAAATCTGGTGCATCAATGGAGAGTCAGTGACCTCTAAATAGACAAGTAGATGAAAATACTAATTTTCCAAAAGGTTGCCTGAAACATATTGGTGATGTCACAATGGATAGCAGATTTAATGCATAATTACTTAATACTAATGTGGACCTATCCATAACTATACTGGAATAAGGATATAATACTTTGCAGCTAACTTTATATGTTCTTCAAGACCACTGTGTGAAACCACACACCTCCAGAGTCAGGGACAGTTGCTTCCCAGCTGTTATCAGGCAACTGAACCATCCTAACAAAAACTAGAGAGCAGTCTTGAGCTACTATCTACCTCATTGGAGATCCTCAGACTATCTTTGATCAGATTTTACTGGACTTTATCTTGCACTAAATGTTATTCACGTTATTTCCCTTTATCATATATCTGTACACTGTGGATGGTTAGATTGTAATCATGCATTATCTTTCCACTGACTGGTTAGCGTGCAACAAGAGCTTTTCACTGTACCTCGGTACACTTGACAATAATATAAACTAAACTGTTCCAGAGCAAAATTTATATAATGTTGATTCAGATTATTTTGATGACATCTTCTACCGAGGATGTGTGACTTCAGGGTTAAAAAGACCTCACGAGTTAAGGCTGCATTATTTGGCCATGAAGGGCATCACAAATGCCTATTTGATCTGAATTGAAGCAAATCATATATATGCCTTTGTAATATGGCTCACCCCATCTGCCAAAATGGTGACTACCTGTATTCCTCAGGCATGTTTGAGTTATGCAAAATAATCAGATGGTGACTTAAATCCGGATACATTGGTGATTTGACAAGATAGTACAGGCAATTTGGATCACAATGATCCAACTAATATAATGTGTAAAGCAGAGGAAGGGATTATTCAGAGCAGGAAGAATCCATCCAACGTAGTCTTCAAAGGGATTTTCAGGGCTGTTTTAGTTGTAACTTGGGCTTTTTTATTGGAGTTTGGTTGATGGCAACATGGAGATTCCTTTGGTAGAGTGCACAGCTGAAAGATTGATTGAATGCAGCCTTCTACAGTTGTTGACAAACATGTACGTCACTGTTGTACTGACTTTGCTTTTCCTCAGGGATCTTTCAGGCTTGTTCTGGGGACGTTGCTAACATCTCACAATTCTCACAATACTACTGCGTTTAAGATGTTAACAGAAATCACATGAAGATCATCCGTGGTTAGTCCTGACCATACTGAGCAGTCAGTTCAGTGGAGGTCTAAGATTAGGTATTTAAAGTTTAGAGTTTAGAGATACAGCGTGGAAAAAGGCCCTTTGGCACACTGAGTCCACGCCTACCATCAATCACCCGCACACTAGTTCTATGTCCTACACACTAGGGTAATTTACAAACCTGCACTTTGGAGTGTGGGAGGAAACCAGAATACCTGGAGAAAACACAGGCAGTCACGGGAAGAACACACAAACTCTGTACTGACAGTACCCATAGTCTGGATTAAACCCAGGTCTCTGGTGCTGTGAGGCAGCAGCTCTACCACTAAGCTACTTTATTCTGCAGATTATTCTCACACCGTAATTCCCGTAAATTTTCCACCATATAAAGAGCACTTCAAGAGTATGGGACAGTATTCTTCGCACACCCCAAAGAGTTCAGCTTCTTCCCCATCTAGAAAGTTGCCTCGGTCCAGAACAAAAACTGAATAGCAGCTCATCCATGGCTCTCAGCCATGCATTCCCTCCACCACAATGCAATACATGAACTCACCAAAACATCCGCAAGACCACTCACCGAGCCACAACCTTTACCACCTAGAACCATGAGGGCATTAGGCACATGTCATAAACACTAACTAAAGCTCCCCTCGAAGCATCCCACGCCCCAAGACATTGTAGTTTCTTTATCACCACTGGATGGAAATCTGAAAAACCCATCCATAAGAGCTGTTGAAGTACTTCCATTGTCAGTGTATGCAGGAAACACACCTTCACTTTCTCAAGGACAATTAGGTAGGAGCTTTAAATGATGACCTTGCTAGTTATGAGCAGATCGCGTGAAGCAATTTTTAAAAAATCGGATACATGAGGACTTGGATGGTGTCTGCAGCTTCTTAGTGATGTATAATTGAGCTTGTCAATCTAACTTCCTGCGGTCCTGCCCCTGGCCTCTTAAGGGGAATTTGGGTGTGATGCAATTTCTACCCGAAGATCCTCTCAAAGGTCAACTTTGTTTCCAGCGAGTAGGAATAAATCTCCAGCAACGTCTGCTGAAGAAACTACCCCCCACCCCTAGATGGAAACAATTCTCAGCTGTAATTTATGGGCTTTGTTCTCGCTCAAACTTCTGTCCGCCAGATGGAGAAATAATATACAATTAGCATGGATATTGGGCTTTAATGGAGAACTATTTTTTAATCAAAGTCGATGAATGTTGAAAGATTTGATGATTATTATTAAATACATTTTATTTGCTGCCATCATAAGCAGTCTTCAGCTGCAATAATAAACTAAACTTTAGACGTGTAACGTCTCTTCAAAAGCCACCAGTTACATCATCAGTACATCCACCCATATGTATGTAATCAAGGATGGTGCAAATATGTTCAAACATTAAACATACTCCAGATACAATTTCATGCTTACTGGCAACCTTCCTTTTAAACAAGCAATCATTACAGTGATTAGGGATGTGCATTTTTGGATCTGTCTTTGATATCAAAGTCCAAAAACTTCAAGCATAAAACCACTGAGCAAAACTAATAGCTGCCACTTAATCACAGACATGAGCAAATGCATTCTCCGTATCTCTGAGGAAGATAAAAACATATTTAGCCCAAAGACATGAGGGAATTGTTATGGAGATACTTCCAGCCTCTAGCAAGATTGATTGTTCCATTACACAATTATCGGAGCATAGGCAGAGGACAAGACCACCGGGAGCTGTCATACCATTTAATAAGATATTGGCTGCCATGTGACTAACTCCTATTATCCCACTTTTCCCCATAATATCTTTGGTTCTGTATAATTTGCAGGATCTCTGTATAATTCTGTACAACTCGGCAGTTTAAAATTAACAACTGACCGAATATCAGTGCAAGGGAGCTTTTAGTTTAAAGACACAGCAAGGAAACAGACCCTTCAGCCCCATCAATTCCACACTGACCATCGATCACCCTTTCAAACTAGTTCTATGCTGTCCCACTTTGTCATCCACTCCCTCACGAGGGGCGATTTTACAAAGGCCAATTAACCTGCAAACCCACACGTCTTTGGGATGTGCGAGGAAACCAGAGCACGCAAATAAAAACCCATGCAGTCACAGGGAGAACATACAAATTTCACACAGACGGCACTTAAGGTCAGGTTTGAACACGGGTCTCGCCACTGTGCCGTTAGCTCTCAGTTTCTGTCTCATTTTGTGCCTCCAGAAATCTTTCCTAGTCTATCAGTCTTTTTTGATAATGTCCCTTTGAGTTAGGCAGTTCAACCAATGGAACTAAATTATCTCCATCTATCCAATCAGTTCTTCCTTGTATATCAAAAACCTCGCTCAATTCTGGGGGATACAGATTCAGTTATGTAATCTATCCCTGTAGTATATCCGTTGGAGTCCAGGTACCATTCTAGAACCCATGTTCCTTCCAAGATCCATATATTCCTAACCCTGTGGTGCTCAGAAGTAGACAGACTTTTTCAAGATTATTCCTATTTGTATTTCACTGCATGAAATAAAAAGCCTGGCAATGCATTTGTCTTTTTGCACTCATCCGTGATGGATGCTCAACTAGTTATGCACTAGATTTATAAAATACTCTGTTCTTGTCCAATAACATTCTGAGTTTATTAACTGAAAATTTGATTGCTTAACAACAGCTGTCTTTGCCCCATGATAGGAAGGATGTGGTGGTTTTGGCGAGGGTGCAGAAAAGGTCAGCTGGGTCCTGAGAGGTTTTAAGGTATTAGCTAAAGAGAAGATGGACATACTTGTATTGTTTTCTCTGGAATGTCGTAGGCTGATTTATGACCTGATATAAGAATGTAACATTTGAGAGGCATAAATAGGGTAGACCTTCAGATTATTTCCTAAGGTGGAAATGCCAATGACATAACTTTTAGGTAAGAAGTGGAACATTTAAAGGAGATTAGACCAAGTGCAAACCCCGTTGGGTCTGCTCCCCCAACGGTGTGGTCCCCCAACGCAATATTCCACCACTCATCCGTTCCCCCAATGCAACTGAACCCGTTCCTGAGCGTAAGATTCCAGCACTCCCCTGCCTCCCTCAGCAGTGGACTTACAAAAATTCCAATTGCACCTCCCCTGCCTGCTGTTGCAGTTCCAATTGCAATACCCATTGGCCCTCCCCCTCTCGTTGAAATATCCCATTGAGGTGAAATTCAGAGTGTTCCTGTCTTGCAAATTTGGATGAATGTGTGTTGGAAGCTGAGAGGAAGGATTTTAACAGTAAAAATCTTGTTGAAGTTGGCATTTTTAAAGCTTTAATAGCAAATAACTGCGGAAACATAGGTGGAAACATGATGGGAAGATTTTTATCCCCTCGACGGGAAAAATGTGAGTAGGATATGTGAAAATGGGAAGGCTGTGGCCTAGCGTTTGGAAGAAGATAGGAAAAACAGATTGACATATCGTGGGCACAAACAGGACGAAGACTGTTAGTTATATAGAGATGTGCAGGAAACCCCTTTTTTTACACAGAGAGTGGTGGGTGTCTGGAACATGCTGCTGGGGGGTGGTGGTGAAAGCAGGTGTTATATTAATGTTTAAGAGGCATTTGGATAAGCACATTTAATTTTGCATTTAATTTTAATTGGCATCGTGTTCGGCACAGACATTGTTGACAAAAGGGCCCGTCCTTGTGCTGGTCTATGTTTGCTGTCATTTTTTTGCAGCATTATGCAATTGGAAGTTGATGAGAAGGAAATGAGAAGAAAATGCAGCAACGTGTATTTCTGGGTCATTTCACATCATTCCACAAACTTTGCCAGGCACTTCCAGACATCAGTCAACTTACACCCTGACGTTTTTTGCCGTACTGCTTTAACCGATGCTAAGGTGGAAACTTTCACATTGCTAAAAAGCAAAATGGAAGAGTTGTATCACTTGAGACACCTTGGAAGTATAGATATATTGTTCCATAAAAGTAGCCACACAGGTAGAAGAAGGCGTTTCGGCATGTTTATCTTCATCAGTGAGGGAAAAAAGCATAGGAGTTGGAATGTTATATTACAACTGTACCTGACTTTGTTGAGTCCACACATGAAGGATTGTGAATAGTTCTGGACTTATTACTATAGGAAGGATGTCATTAAACTGGAAAGGATGCAGAGGAAATTTTCAAGGATATTGCCAGGTCTGGATGGTTTGAGTTGTAAGGAGAGGTTAGTTAGGTTGGGTCTTCTTCCTTGAGCATATGAAGCTGAGAGATGACCTTTTGAAGGTTTACAAAATCACAGGGGGCATAAATAAGGTGAATATTCTTGGGGTTGGGGGGGACGAAAATGAGCATGGGTTTAAAGAATTTGGCAGAAGTCGAATTGAGGGATAACTTTTTAACAGAGTGTGGTGCGCATCCTGAACGAGCTGCTTAAGGGAGTGGTAGAGGCGAGTCCATTTATGAAATTTACAAGACACTTGTATAGGTACATGAATAGGAAAGGTTTGAGGGATGTGGACCAAGTGTTTGCAAGAGGTACCAGCTCAGTTAGGCACCTTAGTTGGCATGAATGTGTTTGGCCTAAGGGCATGTTTCCATGATGTATAGCTCTATGATTCTGACTGAAAGATAAACCTGAATACCATATAGTCATAGAGTCATACAGCATGGAGACATGTCCCCAACTTCCTCATGCCATGTTAAAGTTTAAAACAATACTTTGTTTTTATTTTAAATGAGAAAACTACCATATGAATGCATAACCAATACTTTGCATTTATGGTTTAGAAATCCATTAAAATCTCTGAGATCATGTAATAAAACTAAGTATTTCAGATATTTTACCATGGGACTGTTTGGTAAATACTTTAAATGCATGTCAATTCAAATTAATTCCCTTGATTCCATTAAAGAAGGTTGCAAACAGTCCAGCCTGTGAAGGAATGCTAAATACTCTGTAACTTTGGGATTTCCACATGAAACTACATGTGCGTGGAAATCCAGATGTTGCTGTCAGTCTCATGGAACAATGATACCGAATAGTTTCACTACTATTTAGGGGGTGGCACAAAGCACAGTTTGTACAGCCACTGTCGCACTGGGCCAGAGAGCCAGGTTCAATCCTAACCTCGAGTCCTGTCTATTTTTGATTTATGCACATTCTCCATGTTAATCCATGGGTTTCCTCTTGGTTTCCCACCACAACCCAAAGACATTCAATTGTAGATTGTAGAAACAAGGAATTGTAGATGCTGGTTTACAAAAGAAGACATCGAGTGATGGAGTAACTCACCTGGTCAGGCAGCATCTCAGGAGAACAAGGATAGGCGATGTTTTGGGTTGGAACCCTTCTTCAAACTGATTGGTGGGGGGGAGGGGGAAAAAGCTGGAAGAGAGGAGGGGCTAGACAAACCTTGGCAGGTAATAGGCAGACAGAGGTGAGAAGGATTATTTTCTAAGTATATGGTTTAACAAAGGTCAGAGATGAAAAGACAGAAGGCAAATAGACTCTGAACTGGAACAGTCTATTGCACATTACCTGTTTATTTATGTGTATATTGAACTGTTCTGTATTTTTGCTTATGTTGTGCTCTGTTGTGCTGCAGCAAGCAAGAATTTCATTATCCTATCTGGGACACATGACAATAAACTCTCTTGTCTTGACTTGACTTGACTTGTGAGGCAAAAGGATTAAAGAATTGTGAATTGTGAAGCTAGAAGAAGGAATGTAGGTGGAAGGAGAGGAGGAAGGGAGAAATAGGTGCGAGTCCAGATTGGTAGGTTCATTGGCTACTGCAAATTGCCCCTTGTGTGTAATAGTGGTAGAATCTGGGGGGGTTGATAACAATATGGAGAGAATAAAGTTGGATTAGTGTGGGAAAAGTGTAAATGGGTGGTTGTACAGTACAGTATATGCAGTCGATTGTCTGGTTGGCTCTCCAGCACCTTGACATGTGGCCTTTTCCCAAGATGAATGGTTCAATGATGCTTTACTTGATCAATCTTAAGTCCCGATTGTTTGCATCCATTGTTATATTTGGTCACATTCCATTTAACTTGACAGAGAGTTCTGGTGTATCCTGAGATGCAGAGGTGAAGTGGCTGCATTTTTGCATCCAACACTACGGGTAATTTGCTGGAGGAGTCCAGTGGTTGAGCAGCACCTGTGGTGGGAAAGGAAATGTCAATGTTTTGGGTTGAAACCCTGCATCAGGATTGGGGGGAGAATGAGGAAATCTGAACAGAGCTACCACAGAGCTCAGGTCGTATCTAACTTTTGGGAATATTTAATCTCTGAGCACCTTGGCATATACCAGTCCACCGCACTGGGTTAGATTTAGATTTAGGTTTAGGTTTATTATCGTGACATGTACCACGTTACAATGAAAAGCTTTGTTTTTCATGCCATCCAAATGGATCAGATATATCATATATACCCTGTAGATTCAATCAGTTCAAATAAAGTACAACAGATAGAGGAAAGGGGAATAGTATAGTGCAGAATATAGTTTAGTTCTCAGCATTGTAGTGCATTGTAGCTCATCATTAAATTAAGTAAATCTGTGGATGATTCATGCCTGTAGACCAGCAATTTTGGACATTCACCAAGCTATGATCTTCTAACACAGGTCAATGTTTGTGTATTTTAGTATATTATCACTTGTACTGAGGTACAGTGAAAACCTTTGTGTTGCGTGCTAACCAGTCAGCGGAAAGACTATACATGATTACAATGCCTGCTGAAGGAGTAATGAGTGATAGCTTATCCACTTCTGGGACCAGCACCCAATGAGTTACTTGGCTTGAACGCCATCTTAACTAAGTACGTATTCCTTGGGAACAACTGTAGAGCACAGATTCATGATGGATTCACCACATGATAAACAACAACAAAAACATTGGTATGGCTTTCCAGACTTCCATGGCAAACACACACTCCAGGAGGCGTTGAATGATGGTCTCCCCAATAAATACATGTGATGGGATTAAATGAATGAATACGTTTATTAGCCAAGTATGTACATATGCAAGGAATTTGCCTTGGTGCTCCACTCACCAATAACAACACGACATACAGTAACAATTAAGAATGACACATAAAACATTAAACATTAATAATAAAACATTATAGTTTAAACATGTGAATGAAATAAAATACCAGAGCAAAAGGAGGCTACAGACTTTTGGTTACTGTAGAGTTACTGCTCTTGGAAAAAAGCTGTTTTTATGTCTGGCTGTGGCAGTCCGGAGTTGCCTTCCAGAGGTAAGTGCTTCAAAGAGTTTGTGGCCAGTGTGAGAGGGGTCAGAGATGATCTTACCCGCTCGCTTCCTGGCAGTTCGTCAATGGGGGCAAGGTTGCAGCCAACAACCTTCTCAGCTGATCGGACGATTCACTGTAGCCTCCGGATGTCGTGCTTGGTGGCCAAACCAGACCATGATGGAGAAGGTGAGGACTGACTCTACGATGGCCGTATAGAATAACACTCCAACTGTGCACGATGCATTTGTTGAGAAGAACCATTCACACCCACCACCAAGCAAGGTCTTCATGCTTTTTTAAGAATTTGGGTAATGAGACTTCTGCCAAATTATTTGACAGTCTGTTCAGGGAATCACACAAGTTTCATCCTTTTCCCACAGGCTGTTCAGGACTTTTCTTGCAGACCACTGCCTAATTGACTTGAGGTCAAAGATATTTTCATACTAAATCTTTTCTACAAGGGAGTTGGTTTGGCACAGTACAACTGAATGGACACCTGCTGAGTCTTTAAATATAGCTTGATGCAGCCTCATACAAATGGGGACATAAGAATGAGAGATATTTTGGGTACATTTTTAGATTACATTTATTTTGGATCTCCAAGTAAAGTGAAAGATTGCTCATGTGACCTTTGCAATTCAGGAGCTGGGTATGGTCCACACCTGCAACACAAACAGCAGATGTCATGTTGAGCACTGTATCTGATGTCCAGGTTCTTTCCATTACAGGTCCACCACCAATTTTCCTGCACACTTGTTTCCAGAGCTTTTCTGGATTATCCATTTTGAGAGACCAACAAAAGACATGGCCTCTGTGAGGAGTCAAACGATATTTTGAACAGTCCTCCGAGGCCAGCCATGGGCCGAGATACTGGCCCACAAAGCCGGCCTCGGAAGTCAACTATGGGAACAGATCTGCCAGCTCTGGCTGGGCCAGAGTTCCAGTGGCCCATATTTTCAGGGGGAACTTCTCGGGTGGATTTCAAGTGCGTTCACATCATATTGTCCAGATTACAGGAGATGCCAGACTGCCAGTTGCTGGAAAATCGGTGGCGGACCTGTACTTGAGAGGAAGCACTCTTCCCATATTCCCAGTTTCAGTTTCATCGTGGAAGCGTGCTCGACCCATTTCATGACGCTTGTTGGTTCCTGCAAACCACATTCCCCGCACCTTGAGCAATATGATCCATTTGTGAGGAGAACATAGGGTTGCTCAGACCAAATCCCCAAAAGCATGGTCCTGTTTTTGTTGCCATTGACTCTGTTCCCCGAGGCTAGTTCAAACTGATCACTGGTGTTCATCAACCTAGGAAGTGACAATGAGTCCAAGCAGAAGATAGCAACAACATCCATGCAAAAGAATGCTTTGACTTGAAGCCTGGGATTATCACCCCTCTCTTGCCTTTGTCCTCTGATGGATTTAGCAAAAAATTCAGTACATACGTTCATAAATTCGTAGGTCATAGGAGCAAAAGTAGACCATTCAGCCCATCGAGATTATTCTGCCATTCCACCATGGCTAATCAGTCTTTCCCTCTCGACTCCGTTCTCCTGCCTTCTCCCCATAACCCTTGACACCCTTACTGATCAAGAATCTGTTAATCTCTCTTTATGAAATACCCAATGACTTGGCCTCCATTTGGAAATGCATTCCACATAAGAACAAGGCAAAACAAGAACACAAGAACAAGGCAGAAAAGAGAGGGCAGACTCACCTGATTCCATATTTGATCAGAAAACTTTCTGCATCCATCCCATTACTTTGTACTGAAGACCCTGACTGGAAAATGACCAGGACATTCTGCTGCCCCTATAACCCATTGACCACTCATTTAGATGTGATCCACCCTCCCAGAATGATCAAGCATGTGATCTTATTTGACAATGGTTGCATTCACAGCCTCACAATCTGTTGCGTGAGTTCAGTCCCAATTTATACTTTTAATAGGTGCATACAATACCGACACAAAAACTGTAAGTGAGGATAATTCTGCACCATGGAGAGATGTGAAGGCTGAATCATTAAATATATTCAAGGTAAAGGTGGACAGGTTATGGATCTATAGAGAGAACTGGCAGGAAAGTGTAGTTGAAGACAAGATCAGGTCAGCCATCATTGTATTGAATGTCTGGCTGGATTACATGGGATTAGCTTATATAGGTTGGACAAATTTGGATTGTTTTCTCTGGTGAAGGATATTTAAACTATTTAAAATCATGAGAGGCATAGATAGAGTACACAGTCAGAGTATTTTCTCTTCGGTGGAAATGTCAAAGATTAGAGGGCATAACTTTAAGGTGAGAGGTGCAAAATTGAAAGGAAATGTGCTGGGCAAGGTTTTTGCCCAGAGAAAAAGATTGCCTGGAATGCACGGAAGGTGGAGGAGGTAGATACAGTAGTGGCATTTAAGCCGCTTTTAGATCACCGCATAGATGTGTAGGGAATTGAGCGATATGAATTGACAGGCTGAGAAGATTAGTTTAACTTGACATGTTTGGAATGGACATTTTGGGCTGAAGAGCCTGTTCCTTCGCTGCACTGTTCTATGGTAGAACAGGCTCAAGGACCATATAGCCTACACCTTTTCCTATTTCTTGTGTTCTCACCTTCTTGTGAAAGGCACATCAATATCTGGGAGAACATAGAGATCGCCATATGCTGTCAACTCATCAAACATGTTCTTGAGTGAGATGGTGAGGTTGCATCAGGTGTTCGGGTATCGGTCATTGAAATCCTCATGGGGAATATTTCCTTTGTATTAACTCGAGAGTAAAGTTATGAATGTGTATATACAGATCATTTTTGTAATTGAGTTACATCTAAGAAAGAGGAACAAAGAACACCTGTACTGTCACATTTTGATGGCCAAATTGGACCATTTGTTTGCTTTGCATTATCTAGCTTGGACACAAAATCCGCCATTGGACACAAAATTGGACACAAATTCTGCCATCATTTTCTAGGCTGAGGAAGCAAACCGAACTTGAGTAGTGGAGTCTCTTCACCCTTCCTCTCCCTCACCCACTTTACATCCACAATAGTGTGACCGAATTCCCCATATTTTCTCATTGCTTCCACAGTGACACTGGGTGTCTATGGCAGCTGCAGTATCCATGCAGTTAATTTTGCTACAATAGACAATAGACAATAGGTGCAGGAGTAGGCCATTCGGCCCTTCGAGCCAGCACCGCCATTCAATGTGATCATGGCTGATCATCCCCAATCAGTACCCCATTCCTGCCTTCTCCTCATATCCTCTGACTCCGTTATCTTTAAGAGCCCTATCTAGCTCTCTCTTGAAAGTATGCAGACAACTGCCTCCACCCTTCCAGGCAGCGAATTCCACTCACAACTCTCTGTGAGAAAAAGTGTTTCCTCGTCTTCGTTCTAAATGGCTTACCCCTTATTCTTAAACTATGGCCCCTGATTCTGGACTCCCCCAACATTGGGAACAATTTTCCTGCCTCTAGCATGTCCAAACCCTTAACAATCTTATATGTTTCAATAAGATCCCCTCTCATCCTTCTAAACTCCAGAGTGTACAAGCCCAGCCGCTCCATTCTCTCAGCAAATGACAGACCCGCCATCCCGGGAATTAACCTTGTATACCTACGCTGCACTCCCTCAATATCAATAATGTCTTTCCTCAAATTAGGGGACCAAAACTGCACACAATTCTCCAGGTGTGGTCTCACTAGGGCCCCGTACAACTGCAGAAGGACCTCTTTGCTCCTATACTCGACTCCTCTTGTTATAAAGGCCAACATGCCATTCACTTTCTTCACTGCCTGCTGTACCTGCATGCTTACTTTCATAGACTGATGAACAAGGAACCCCAGATCCTGTTGTACTTCTCCTTTTCCCAACTCTCCACCATTTAGATAGTAATCTGCCTTCCTGTTTTTGATACCGAAGTGGATAACGTCACATTTATTCTTCATTAAACGTCATCTGCCATGCATCTGCCCACTCCCCCAACCTGTCCAAGTCACCCTGCATTCTCATAGCATCCTCCTCATAGTTGACACTGCCACCCAGCTTTGTGTCATCTGCAAATTTGCTAATGTTACTTTGAATCCCTTCATTCAAATCATTGATGTATATTGTAAATAGCTGCGGTCCCAGCACTGAGCCTTGCAGTATGCCACTAGTCGCTGCCTGTCATTCTGAAAGGGACCCGTTAATCCCTACTCTTTGTTTCCTGTCTGCCAACCAATTTTCTATCCATGTCAGCACTCTACCCCCAATACCATGTGCCCTAATTTTGCCCACTAATCTCCTACATGGGACCTTATCAAATGCTTTCTGAAAGTCCAGGTACATTACATCCACTGGTTCTCCCTTGTTCATTTTCCTAGTTACATCCTCACAGTTTCTTGGGATTCGAGCAACTGAAAGGCTCATGTCAAAAAGCCACCTCCAACAATGCAAAAGTTCCCTCAGTGACACACCAGAGACTCAGTCCTGGATTTTTGTGTTCAGACCGATGGAAATAGTACTTTCAACACACAAGCAACCCTCCAACTTGGACACAAGAGCCACGGCTGGCACTCTGGCAGCCTTGTCAATGAAGAGGAAAATCATTATAGGGCAATTTCAAGAGTCAAGAGTGTTGTATTGTCATATGTTCCAAAGTGGAACAATGTCATTTTTATTAGCAGCAGCACAACAGATATGTAAGTACAGTACACTGTAAAACGCAAAATAAACAACAACAAAAAAATCAGTATATATAAAAAGCAGCCTATTTGGAAGATGCCATGTTTAATAGTCTGATGGTTGGAGGGAAGAAACGGCTCCAAAACCTGGACGGTATAGTTTTCCGGATCCTATACTTTCTTCCCACTGGCAGGAGTGAAATGAGAGCATGGCCAGGGTGGTGTGGGTCTCTGATGATGATGATGGCTGTCATTTTGAGCCAGCGACACTTGCAGATCCCTTTGATGGTGGTGAGGTCCAGACCAGTAATCGAGGCCATGATGCAACCAGTCAATATGTTCTCTACCCTACATCTGTAGAATTCATGAGTGTATTCATTGACATACTGAATCTCAATCTTCTGTGGTAAGTAGAGGCATTAGCATTCAGCCAGACTGTAGAATGGGTTCCCTCAGGGCTAAACATCTGATTGTCATTCAGTAAACAATTGATGAGTTCATTCAAAAGGGTAATTGCTTTTTTTTAGACATGTTCTTTTAGGCTTTTTTTTGAGAGATACAGAGCAGAAACAGGCCCTTCAGCCCACCAAGTCTGTGGCGACCAGTGATCACCCCTTACACCAGCACTATCCTACACACTAGGAACAATTTACAATGTTTTTACCAAAACCAATGAACCTACAATCCTGTGTGTCTATGGAGTGCGGGAGGAAACAGGAGCACTCGGAAAAAACCCATGCGGTCACAGTTGGAACGTACAAACTCCATACATACAGCACCCATAGTCAGGATCGAACCCGGATCTCAGGCGTTGTAAGGCAGCAATTCTAACACTGCGCCACTGTGCCACCCTGGCTATATGGACAGGGAATCAAACCCCTGGTTTTGATTGTGGGAAGTTGCAGACTCTCTGGCTCCAGTATGTTGTCAGTCCTGAATTTTCCTGTAGATTCCAGTCCTTTTCAAGGGAGACGCGGAAATTTGTATTCGTCCGTGACACTTGAAGTGTGACAACCATTTGGAGTATGATGGACTGGAAAACACTAAGGCTTTACCGCAGCCCAGACAGTAATAGTTATCAAGACCAATTGGAGTCAGTCTCGCTTCTGTAAGATTAACTGCAGCCCCTCTCTCTATTGGCTGGCTTCCCTTCAGTGGCCAGCTAGTACATTAAGTATCTTTCACTGCAACATGTTGCCAGTCAATGTTTGGTTGATAAATCCCCTACCATCAAAAAATGTAATACTCTATAAAAAGCTCAATGTATCATGGGGTAATCTCCCACTGTATTTGGCTTGGAACAAAACCTCAGTGTGAATCATACAAAACTGCTAACTAATTCTTCAGCAACTCAATAAAAAAACTCTCCTGCACTATCCCTGGGGGATGCAAAAGAAGGTTTAGCACCTGGAATTTGTCTTTCATATGTTATTATTAAAATAGTCAGACAGTTCCCTCTGACATGGTAAATCAGGAAATTCAAAAATTCTTACTTTCAACAAAGCAAATCTGAAGAAATGTGTGCCTTTGAATTCAATAAGAGCTGATGAAGCACTTTTCCTGCAGTACAGGAGAAACACAATTCCACATGGCTCTTAAAGCCATAAAAAAAGGTGCAGGAAGCAGCAGAGGAAGGGGGTGCTCTTTGATGATTTATTACTTAATATTACAATGGATTGAAGGTTCACATACAGTCCAGAAAGACAAAATGATAGTCAAATAGTGCGACTATGCAGAATTGCATTTAGTTCCAACATCTGTAAAAGCTACATTTAATTGCACCTCATGTTATCATCACACTTTAAGCATCTTAAATCTCCTTTTGTTTATTGCAATGAAATAGATAGTTTGGGTGACCACCTCATCGTTCCACATTGTCTTCTGACAAATGTCCACTCTCCACAAATGATAACCACAATTTTATCTTCCAGCTTTTAACCAACCTCTTTTCAAAGTTGTATTTTCTCTTTCATGTTTCCAGACCTCGTAGCTTTTGTTCCTTTTACTAGACTATTAAAAAGGAAGTTACCTCATGAAACCAACCATAATTTGAATTAAATGGTTGGAAATGGAACATAGCCATCCTCACTCAACAAGATTACCATTTTTAGAGGCAGATTTATGCTGTGGGTGCACATACATTGAGAACTAGATTGAGGTCTGAAATTTACTGTATTTGGTATATAATCCTGAAAAACCATGCAAGAGGAATTATGTAAAAAAAACAAGGAACTGCAGATGCTGATTAATACACTTAAGGGCAAAAAGTGCAGGATTAACTCAGCAAGTCAGGCAGCAACTCTGAGAACATGGCTAAGCGTAAAACCCGAGATGTCACCTATCCATGCTCTCCAGAGATGCTGCCTGGCCCGCTGAGTTACTCCAGTACTTGATGTCCAAGAGGGATCTGTGCCAGCAATACAAACTAGATTCAAGGCCATATCACAGAACTCAATTAATTGTTTTACTTACCTCCACTGACACAGACCCACTGACTTCAATAAGTATTTAGCACAATAAGCAATGATGAAGGGAACTTCCAACCTGAATAGGAAGGAACTGCAGATGCTGGTTTGTACCGAAGATAGACACAAAATGGTGGAGTAACTCAGCGGGTCATGCAGCTCTGGAGAAAAAGAACAGGTGATTTTACAGATCAGAACTGGTCTGAAGAAGCGTTCTGACCTGATACGTCACCCATTCCTGATCTTCAGCCATGCTGCCTAACCTGCCAAGTTACTCCACCATTTTGTGCCTATCTGTAGAACCTCAAATCTTGTTGACCCGGTTAAAATAAGGTAAATGAAATCAACAAAATTGTTGAAAACTGTAATCACAGGAATCTGACTAGTCAAAAATGTAACTTGCTCAATTGACCAGATGCCAAAGCTACATGTCCAAAGTTGCCGTGTTTAGCTTTAATTTCCTATATAAGCACGTCGTGTCCTGAAGGGATCAATGGGCCTCGACTGCAGTTTTAACTCAGCAGTTTCTCAACAGGACAACTGAGCTGGGGAAAAGATTAGGGCCAGAAAAAACTTGAAAACAAATCCCGGTTTTAAAATCAAAAAGGTTTCCTTGCAAGATCATGAAGCGAAATGAGCCTGGGGGGATAGGGGCAGGGATGCCATGTTAGTTAGGAGGAATAATTATTAATAATTAAGAGGAGCAAAATAGAGAAAAGGGGAGTAAAGTAGAGAAGAGATGATGTGAAGATATGGAAGCATGGGGAGAAAGAATAGGATAAAATACACATAAAGTCGACATACATACAGTACAAAGCTTACATGCAATTTGCACAGCCATGTTATTCTATGCTATTTATTGACTTCAGCTTCCTGACCAGCAGACCAGCAGAACTCAGTTCATTAGAATGGCCATAACATTGCTTCCACCCTTACCCTCAACAGTGATGCACCTCAGGGTTGTGTACTCATTCTTTGTTCAACTCCATATGAACCGATGATAGTGTGACCAAGCAAAACGCCAACTCAGTCGTTAACTTCAAGTTCAAGTTACATTTATTGTCACATGCACCCTTGGTACAGTGAGATTTGAATTTTGCCAGCAAAGTCACTATTGTCGACCGAATCAACAACAATGAGATGGAGCACAGGAAAGAACCTTGTGGCATGGTGTCGGAACAACAAACAAGCCTTTTCTTAGATGTATAACGTGAACCTACATGTCGCAAAATACTCTCAAAAATTTACAGATATACTATAGAAAGTATCCTGATTGTACTATTGCAACATTTAAGAAGCATTAATCAGGTTTATGAATCAACCTGCACATCCCTAATCCTACCTCAACAAAGCAAGACTATGGTCCGCTTGTGTAGCAAGGAACTGCAGATGCTGGTTTAAATTGAACATAGACACAAAATGCAAGAGTAACTCAGCGGGCCAGGCAGCATCTCTGGAGAGAAGGAATGGGTGACATTTCGGGTCGAGGCGTTACTTCATAGTAAGAATTTTATTGTCCTATCTGGGACAACATAGGACAATAAAACACTCTTGTCCCTTGGCTCTTTCACACTCTTTTCCTTGAGGTGCCGCCACATTCATTTGCACTTAACTCTACCTCATTCAGTCATTCCATCGTTGCACTTTAGCTGTTTTTATTGCACCATTTCTGATCACACTACAATCTTTGCTCCATTCTGCTGTTTTGCATTTGTCATTATATTTATTGTTGTATCTATCATTATCATGTGTACGCTGAGCTTCATGTGACCAAGGACTTTCAATGCACCCTGGTAGATTTAACAATAAACTAAACTGAATCTCTGATAATGGCAGCTAGCATGAGAGCCTCTGGCTACGGATCTGGAAAGATAAAATAGTATACTTTTGTTTGGTCAGATGTCTCTTCCTTCCCTTCTCAGGAACCACAATCCGAGGAGACTTGATGCAAGCAGGAAACCCTTACATATTTTTGAACACCTTGCTCTGGGCCTCTCCCAAGTAGTTACTGATGGAAACAAGGTAGGAGTCTCTTCATTGCAATGTAATCTGAATGCATTTGCCATCTCCTGCATTCCCTTTTGCAAAACAGATATAAATTGCCACCTAGCTATTCCCGGTATCGCTGATCGGCACAGACTCGATGGGCTGAAGGGTCTGTTTCCACGCTGTATCTCTAAAGTCTAAAGAGTGGTTTATTGTTGAGCGAGATATTTTTGAAAGCCCTATTGATCACACCTCCTTTCAATTTATTGATTATTGAGAGTAAACTGATGGAACAGTAATTAGCAGAATTAGGTTCCTTTGTAGATAGGATACATGTGGCCGCCTTTCCAATATATTATTTAGTTGCTGAAGTAGAACAGTTTGGTTGAAAGTGTCACATCATGGCTGATCTATCTCTCCCTCCTCACCCCTTTCTGCTGCCTTCTCCCCATAATCCCTGACACCCGTACCAATCAATAATTTATCTATCTCTGCCTTAAAAATATCCATTGACTTGGCCTCCACAGCCTTCGTTGTATTCTATTTCCTGATCTATTGTGAAGTGAACTGAATTGGTTGTTTGCATGAGTTTTATCTTTGTGCCATCAAAAGTCATGTCATTCCCAACTTTTACCGAATCTGCCCATTTTTGAATCATCAGTTTAAATAGGGAGATATATAGATTTAGTTTTCTAACTGGGAAGCTCTGCTCCGCTGCTATCCATGTTGGGAAGCTGAAAATGAATGCTACTAAATCTAATCCTTGTGGTATCCAAAAAGTTAAAATTTCAGCACAAGTGTTCGGCAGCTTATGTATCAGCAAATAGTAGGGCAAATTAACTAAACTACTTAGCAAGCAGCTTCATAAGAGGATTAACAGCCTATCACATCCACCTTTAAGATTAAATTATGTTGGCAGTAAAATCTCAACTACTCAAGTGCACAGCATTAACGATTACATACAGAAGCTACTTCCTTTAAAACTTGGCAGCAAGCATTTAGGAGGTGGGAAGTGTGTACTACATTGTACTTGTGGAACTACAGCTGTGAAACCCACTAGTAACACTAGAGTTACAGCCAGCGCAGAAAAATAATTTCCATCCCCAGTTCTACCAAGGATAACTTTGTTCCCAGCTGTTGTGTTTGCGAGAGATTTATCCCATGAGCATAAAATGGGAGGCACGATGGCGCAGCGGTAGAGTTGCTGCCTTACAGTGCCAGAGATCCGGGTTCAATCCTGATTATGTATCTCTCTGTATGGAGTTTGTACGTTCTCCCTGTGACTGCGTGGATATTCGACCAGGTGCTCCGGTTTCCTCCCACACTCCAGAAGACATAAAGGTTTGTAGGTTAATTGGCTTTGGTAAGATTCTAAATTGTTCCTAGTGTGTAGAATAGCATTAGTGTAGGGGGTGATCATTGGACCAAAGGTTCTTTTTTCCACGCTGTATCTCTAAAGGTACAAAGTGGGAGCAGTGGAAGGCCACCGAGCCTTTCAAGCTTGCTCCGCCATTCATTCAGCTCCAGGCTGATCTAATGGCATTCCTGCCAAACCCCCAGTAACCTCCCCTCTTTCACTTATTGCTAATCTTAATGGTTCTTTTGATTGCTTCAAACCCCTTGAAAAGAAAAACTTTAAAGAACAAAATCAAGTTATAAAAGGGTTGAAATGAAATAAAACTGCAGAAGAGAAGAGTGACATCTCACATTTCAAAATGATTCAGGGCGGTGAGCGATGCTCACAAGAAGGAACACCATGTCATCCTTCAAATTCCTCAGCAACCAGAGAACAGTAATCTTTGGAAGCATTGCAGGCTTTCTCGGGGCCCAAGCTGTGATTGACTGAAGCCACATCAGCCTGCATGGCCCCCATCTCCATGCAAACAGATTGTGCCTCCTTCCATGTACAGCTTTTTTTGCAACCAGAGACAGCATTTTGTGTAAACTTGTCCACGGAGTAAAAGGTGCAATTATTTTAACCGGAGACTGACTGGCGTCAGAGGTTATGGGGAGAAGGCAGGAGAATGGGGTTAGAAGAGAGAGATAGATCTGCCATGACTGATGGGACAAATGGCCGAATTCTTTTCCTATTCCTTATGACCTTATGACTGATATCATGTATTAAAATTTAGGTTATAAAGGTCCAATATGATTTTGACACTGACACTGGATATTGGTGGTGCCCAAGTCAAATGCTTAAATACTTGGCCAGCAGGAAGGATTGATATTTGATGGTCTTACTACACTGGTGGCCTGAAAATCATCCACTTAAAATAAATACATCAGCATTACATGGTGGAAACATGATCTCAAGGTTTAATTTTACTTATGAATGTAGAATGGAAGAACAATATATTTTGATGTAAGCCAGGATTCACAATAGAGTGAAAGAACACAACCTAACTATCTTATTACTACTGCAGATAATATTCCATATTATATGAACAAGTAATTAAAAATAGCTATCAGATCATAATAATTTTACCTATATTTTAATAAATAACATTATCATTTCAGACTATAATGCAACACCACTCACATATATTTGTTAATAAATGTAGTGTTGTTTCTGTAACTATAGTAACCTCCATTACGAGTAATGGCTTATTGTTTTCAGCGTCTTAGAAAATAATTGGCCATTGTGGAAGTAGAGCAGAATTGTTTTTTATGGACAGCAATTTTAAAGATACATAGACCGAGTTCCAAGTTCATGAATCTTCTAACCACAGATAGTGACATTGCTGGAGTCCCGAGTTATCCTTCAGATTGATCTCTAAATGGAGTCAGAACTTGTTACATAAAGAAAACTCCTCTTCAAGGATTGTAAAATGTTATAGGAACAATTAAATGTATTTACTTTAGTTTAGTTTTTAGTTTAGTTTTATTTTTAGTATTAGGGATAGAGTATAGAGTGGAAACAGGTCCCTCTGCCCACTGAGTCCGTGCCGACCAACAATCATCCGTACACTAGTTCGATCCTTTACACTAGCGACAATTTACAGAAGCCAATTAACCTGCAAACCTGCACATCTTTGGAATGTGGGAGGAAACTGGAGCATCCGGAGAAAACCCACGTGGTCTTAGGGAGAACGTACAAACTCCAGACAGCATCCGTAGTCAGGATCTAACCCGGGTCTCCGGGACTGTAAGGCAGCAACTCTACTGCTGTACCACTATGCTGCTCCATTTGCTCTCAGGATTATTTATATGATATATTTAACAAAACGAATGAACACAATGTGTTTCCCAAACAAAATAAGACAAAGTCATTTTGAGACATTAGGACAGACAACCAAAAGCTTGGACAAAATGAAAGCTTTCAGAAAGCAGCTTGGGAGATGTAGAGAGAAGCAGAGGGGTGGAGGTATATGGGGGCAATTCCAGAATTTAGGAACTTGCCAGCTGAGGACATGTCTGCCAATGCAGCGGTGATTAAAGTTAGATATGTGTCAGAAGCCTTAAAGGAGCAATGACACACATCACAAAGCTAGTTGTGCTGGAGGACACTACAGAGGGAGAATGGACAGAGGCCATAGAAGGAATTGAAACAAAATGATTTGAAATTTACAGCCAAGGCCTGGTCTAAGCAAAATAAAGTTATGTGAGAAAACACAGGATTGATGCATGAACAATGTCCTGGTTCTTGTTAATATATCAACAATTGAAGCATACATTTCAGTTTCAAGTCAACCACTTTGTTGTGGGTTTGGCGTCACAGGACAGCTAATCATGGAGGGTTAGCAGAGGTCTTTGGAGTACTAGTCCAACAATTTAACCCGTGTGATTCCACCTACGCTTGAAGGAAGACCGAGGGTCATTTTCAACAGTTCTGTGCGGCAACAAGAGCAGTTGAACTTCCCCTGGCCTACCAAGTAAACATGTTTAACCTTCTCAGTTGACTGGACCTCCCAATAACTCGCACCTGTAGAATCACTGACAATCATCACGATCCCACCGATGATCAGACTTCCCAGACACACATTCCCCCGATCCCAAACAACTCTCCCCCAATCTCTCACACCCTCTGATCATCTGGACCCCAATCACTCACTCAATCAAAATCCCACACCACCAATCTACAACCCCACAATCTTCGATTCGCCTCTCCCACCCCAATGACTATCTCCAAAGATCATCAAAGAACCACACATCTAACCACAGATCATCATTCCACTCATCAATTTAATTTCATGTTTCATGTATCTTGTTGTGTTTTCCGACTGTTGGCAGACCAATTTCCCTCTTGGGACAAATAAAGTTCTATCGTATCGTAACATATTGTATCGTACATTGTATCGTAACTGTCTCCAAGCCCACTTCAGTCACTCTCGGACTATGCACACGATACTGCAACTGCTCCCCCTTCCTAAGGGATCTATGGGAACATCTGCTGTAACCTACCTGTTGCCCCATTAACTGTGGGACATTGTTTCAGGCAGTGAAAATAAACCAACTGTATCTTTTCCTTTTGGGTTTTTACTTCTGTCACGTTTTGTTAATGAACTGACCTTCAGCTTAAAATTTAAATTCACCTTCATTTCCCACGGTATTCCGCATGGCAAGGGTGAGACACGGCATAGGTTAAACCAGGCACTGTTTGTGAAATGATACATAGATTTCATCAGTCTATCATTAAAGCACTGACTAAACTGTTACTACTTCCAGAGCTGAGGCTTTTTTCTTTGTTTTTTTTGAAAAAAAAGATATCTTAGTTCAGCTGACCAGAAACTCACTCGTCTGAAAATTTATGGATGGTTACTCAGGCTGTGACTTTTGGGCGAATTCCACCTTTGAGAATCTTTATCAAAGCATGCGCTCCGATGACTGGGAAAACACTTTCCTGACAGCTAGGGATGACCTCACGAGGCAGTGAGACATCCAGGGTATCTCACGCACCAGCTCACATAGCTTTTGGGGCTCTGCTAAATGGTACAGCAGGAAGAAAACTAATTTCCTGAAGCAGCCTAATAGTATAATCCTGCTGAGACTGCACTCGCTCTGTAAAATAATGATTCAAAATGCTGCTTAAAACTTGGTCGCCTTCATACTGACTAATTGTCCAGCTCAATGTAATTAGTATTACGTTGTTAACTTTAAACATGACAAAATAAAGTTGCCTTTCAACATGATTGAGGGTAGTCTGACAGTAATCGAAGACGTTTCAGTGAGAATCCGACCACATAGTCGCAGTTAATTGTCCATTGAGTTAACAGCAGGTGCCACCTTTTGATTTGGTAATCCCAGAATTACTTTCTGAAGCCGAAATCAAAGAAAAAAAAACAATATTTCTTGATGAGTTATTTCTCCACAGGGAAGTAACAGCAAATGTAAAAACATAGTTACATTTTATTTCACTGGGGAATTGAAGAGTTGGCCCAGAATGGAAAGCCTAAGCCCTCAATCTAGTGACCTTTTCCCTTTCTCCTGACATAATTCATACACGCTTGTGCTTGAGCTCATTAATCAGTACATTAAATTCTGAACTGAAACCTCCTGGGCTTTGTACTGTGGAGGTTTGCTGTCTGCCTCAGCCCCCACTACTACATTCCCTCCCCAGGTTAAAGTAAGGGCTGCAGAGAGTTCACTTCAGACCAGCATTGAATTCTGTAAGGTAAGCAAAAACCCGTGAACTTTGAAAATCTGAAATATAACAAATACACAGCACATCAATTTGCTAAGTCACACAATTGCTTCGAACCTTGCTTTTATCATTGCCAGACTGTGGCTTTCCCCGACTGAAGCCAACAATTGTTGCCTATCCCTTATTCCTCTAGGAAGGTTGGAGGTGGCACACCAATTTGAAGCACAATAGTCGTTAAGGAGAATGTACAACTTCATTGCAGCTTAATAGTGAGTTCTGGGGTTTATGCCCATTAGTTATGAAGAATCAATAAAATATTTACATGTTAGCCCAGCATTAACTTGATGGTAACTTCCAAGTGGTGACATTCTCATAGAGTCTAAAGGGCCTGTCCCACTTGGGCTTCATTTGCGCAGCATTTATGCGACATAATTTACGCATCGTGACGCGCACGTGATGCACGCATGTCATTTGCGCACCACCTGTGTGATGCGCAAATGACGCCCAAGTGGGACAGGCCCTTAAAGAATGGTCTCAACCCGAAACGTCACCCATTCCTTCTCTCCAGAGATGCTGCAGGTCCTGCTGAGTTACACCGGCTTTTTCTGTCTATCTTCGATCTATTTTCTTTGTTCTTTCAGGATTGTAACAGCTATACGTTTGGAGGTGCTATTACAGAAAAGCACCAGTATGCTGGTAATAAAAGAAGAGAATGCTTAGGGGACAAGATTAGTGGAGGAGATTTACTATAGATTTTAGAGATATAGCATGGAAACAAGCCCTTTGTCCCACCGAGACTGCGCCGACCAGCGATCATCCCATATACTAACTCTATCCTACACACTAAGGACAATTTACAATTTTACCGAAGCCAATTAACCTGCGAACCTATATATCTTTAGAATGTGGGAGGAAAGTGGAGCAGCCGAAGAAAACCCACACGGTCACAAGGAGAAAGTACAAACTGTGTACAGACAGCACCCATAGTCAGGATTGA
The DNA here is from genome assembly GCA_035221665.1 of Okamejei kenojei. NCBI lineage: Eukaryota > Metazoa > Chordata > Chondrichthyes > Rajiformes > Rajidae > Okamejei > Okamejei kenojei. The sequence continues at coordinate 66,530,698 of CM069138.1, forward strand.
ACCTGGATCTCTGGTGCTGTAATTCTACTGCTGTGCCACTGTGCAGCCCCTAAGAGATGTTAAAGGGTCTCTTTAAAATGCGTACAGGTGAGATTCTTGAGTGTCGTTGGAACTATATTCATCCAAGCGATTAGAAAATAATCCATTACATGCACACGCACACGCAAACGCACTCGCACAGCCACATGCACGCATACACACACACACTCATAAGCATTCACAGGCATACACACATACACGCACAATTGTTTTGTGCTTTCCGATGAGGAGTCTCAAATAGAGGATGGAGTTTGTTAATCCTCCTTTTCTTCTTTAGATTCCAACTGATGATGTACCCTTTGAAATTTTAATTTTGCATACCATGTATTTGGTGACCTTTTTACTCATTGGACTCCGGTTTTGCCGTTTATTGCAAAGAAACAGGAATGAAGATTTGATGTCATCATGCATTGGTGTGCAGAATTTTGTTAGCATTTAGTTTATTGTCTCATGTACGGAAAAGCTTTTTTTGCATACTAACCAGTCAGTAGAAAGACTGTACGTGTAAAATTGATAGATCCTGGAAATAAGTCATGCAAAAAAAAAATCCCTCAATTGGTATGGTGGGACTTCATTCTTGGAGAAAGGGCAGGTGAGCACCTCAGACAGGTTTAATCATGAATGGAGTAAAATATAAAATAATATGAGGAAGTAAAATGGGAACTGGGAAAATGAGAACTAATAAAGTTAAAGTTACCATTAATACACCCACTACGGTCTCAGAAACAGAAGGAACCTTGCTAAAGATAGTGAATTATGATGATCCTTTAATCTTGATGTGCTTACATGATCAAAAGAGTGTCTGGAATCCATCATCATAAGAAAGATGCTCTGTATATTTTTCGAGTGCGAATGACTTTTTAGAAAGTCTTACTGCAACTCATTGTTTAATTCTCTGTTCATTCTATGGGCTTCGAGTGTGCACATTCAGGTCTGTTGGAAATGGAATGTCCATCCACACACACACCGGCAAGTCATCAACCAGCAAAGATAAAATATAAGCACAGTAATTTGTGTCATCTCTCACAAATATCCCAAAGGAAGCAACATATTTGGAGGCAGAGTTCTGAGGTTTGGTGGGGAATTATTGGAGTAACCGCAATAAGATTGTAAATAGCAGAGGGAGGGTGTTAAGTGTCATGGACCGATGCCAACAAAGTGGGCACCTTTGACCTGCATGCTTCATAGCTTGCTCCTGCTCAAACTCTAATGTAGTGCTCATTAGGCCAGTGCTGATCCACGCAAGTAGACAGATATGTGATAATGTTGGAGAGGATGCAGAGGAGATTCAACAGGATGGTGCCTGGGATGGAGCATTTTAGTTATGAGGAGTGACGTGTGAGGAAGGATTGTGTATTTCCTGGATTAAAAGTGGTTAAGAGAGGGCATGATTGAGGTATAAAAACAATTAAGAGAGGTATAGACAGGCTAGACTATCTATAACTTCTTGCCAGAGGGGAATAAAACTGAAAGTCATAGATTTAGATTGTTGAGGTACAGCGTGCAAACAGGTCCTTCATCCCACCGTCACTGTGCCAACCAGCGATCACCCTGTACACTAGCCCTATCCAACACACATTAGGGACAATTTACAATTTTACCGAAGCCAATTAACCTGCAAACAAGTACGTATTTGGAGTGTGGGAGGGAGCCGGAGCACCCTCCCACACGGTCCTATGCGGTCACGGGAGAACGTACAAACTCCGTACAGATCACACCCACAGTCAGGATCGAACCTGGGTCTCTGGAGCTGTAAGGCCGCAACTCTACCACTGTGTCACTGTGTGCCGGCCTGTGCGGGTAAGGAGTGAGAGAGTTAGGGGGAATCCAAGAGGATCTTTTCAACCTGACAGTTGTAGCACCCGGAACGCACTGCCCGAGAGAGTGGTGGAAGCAGCGTCACATATAGCATTGAAGATGTGTCAAGATGAGCACTTGTATCACCTCTGCATTGAAGGATACCAGCCAAGTGCTGAAGATCACATTAATATGGATGAGGGCCCACTGGTCGGCACCTGCGTGGTGGGCCAAATGGCCTGTTTCCTTGCTGTATGGCTCCATGTACTGAAGGACAGCAGCCACTATTACGAAGTCAAACCTATGTATGTTTGCCCGAAAGACCAGAACAAGTAACGTTATCATTTTTTGGCTGATTGCAGGAAAAAACTGAGTGGCAGGCCTGTGGGTGAACTCAATCAGCGCACTAAAATCACATATTGTGCATTTTAATTACTGAATTGGCTGGAGTGCAGATTGATTAAACACCACATATAAAAGATGAATATTAATGGAGAAACAGGAAGAGACTGGAAAGATTGTGCTGAGGTCAAAAGGCCTGGAGGAAAGGTTTCCCCAAAGGTCTTGCTGATTTAAAGGGGCAGGGTCTGATTAGCATATTATAACATACTTCTGCCCAGCCATACTAAGAGGAAGGAGAATAGAGGTGTTGGTGGCATTTGAGGGGTTTCCAGCTAAGGTGGTCAAGTGAAATGGAGTCTGCAGATATATCTAAGGGCGTCTACCTCCTGTCTTCATAAAACCTCAGCACCCATTTATCATCTGATTTCTGTGACCTGAAAAAACCCACACAAGCAACGTTAAGTTTTAACTGATGGTTAGATGCGAGGCACACAACCTTATTGTAATGCTGAAACCGCCAACTCAGAAAGGGTTGATAGTTTACAAAATCCACAGTTACATCATTAATCTGGTCAAGGCCGATGCAGTGAAGGCCAACGCAGTTCAGAACTCAAGTATAAGATTTATAGTCCGAAAATGATTATCGCAGACTCGAAAGAAAACGATATAATGTCAGCCACAGCTATAAAACATTAGGTGTATATGATTTTCCCATAACATCAACGGTCCTGTAAATGTTAGCGAGCTTTCTCTGTAATAAAATCCTTCATGCAGCATACCCTGTGGGATTAGTTTTGATTAGCAAGGGAAGAACAGAGTCTTTCTGGGATGGGAGGCCAGTAGTATAAAATGAGGCAGGCAGAAATGTTAAAAGATATTTCCTAATTACTGATGTTGAAAAGGAAAGGGATTAAATTGCAAGTATTTAATTTTTTTTCTTACATTCTTTATAAGCATTGCAAAAGTATGCAATGCAAAAAAATGCAATGCATAATATGTGCTACATGAGAGTATTTATATGATCTATGTATTACGACATAAGGCAGACCCTATAGAAAATGCCCAATCTTCATGAATATAACCTGGGCGCATGGATTTCTTTCTCAATATAACTCCCAACCATTGGATGGTTCTAATGGGCTCGCAAACCACACTGCAAAATTACTCCCATCTGAGAAAATAAATTGATTTCAGTGTGTTTAAAATCAAATATCAGCCTTGACAGAGGCTCATAAAGAGAGGGATAATTCCGCAGAACAAGCAACTGTGCCAATTTTTCCAGCATTTGTACTATCTGTTTTCATGCCTACCAAGTTGAGGAATAGTATTGCTGAACTTAAAATTTCAGAATAACATACACTAAATTAATACAATCCTCCTCCCTTACAGTAAATGAAAACCCAAACAATCTGCAGAGGCTGGAAATCTGAAATAAAAAGAGTCAAGAGTCAAGAGAGTCAAGAATATTTTATTGTCAAATGTACCAAAGATTCAAATTCTTACTTGTAGCCGCACAACGGGCTTGTAAACACAGTGCCCAATAGGTAATACAATAAATGAGGTTGAATAAATCAAAAAACCCTATATAGCACAAAACCAAAACAAAGCCCAAAGTCCCTGGTGCAACCAAAGCAGTTTGTAGTTTGGAGTTGTGATACAGTTCCTAGTGTTCAATAGCTTAATGGTTGTTGGGGAGAAGCTTCTCTTGAAACTGGTGGTAAAAGTTATCAGACTCCTATACCTTCTTCCCGATGGCTGGAGCGAAATGAGAGCGTGGCCAGGATGGTGTGGGTCCTTGATGACTCTGGCTGCCTGATTTGAAGCAGCAGCTCCTACAGATCCCTTCGATGATGGACCAGACAATGTTCACCACTTTATGTAATTTCCTTCGTTCCTGGGAATTCAAGTTGCCGAACCAGGTCATGATGCAACCAGTCAATATGCTCTATACCATACATCTGTAGAAGGTCAAGAGAGTATTTGTCGACATATCGAATGTCCTCAATTTTCTAAGGATGTAGAAGCATTGATGGGCTTTCATTGTTATTGCAACAATGTGCTGGGTCCAGGATACATCTTCAGAGATATGCCCAGGAACTTGATGTTGACTCTATCCACCACCAACTGGTTGATGAAGATGCAGCTTTCCTCTTCTAAAGTCAACCATTAGTTCCTTGGTTTTACTGTGTTTGAGAACAAGTTTGTGATTCTGACACCTTCACCTCTGGTTACAGCAAGAACCTGGACCCACTACAATTTGTCTACCACCGCAATAGATCAATGCGATATTGCTGGCTCTCCACTCTGCACTGGACCACTTGGACAATAAAAACACCAGCGTCAGTCTGCTGTTTATAGACTGCTGATCGGTGTTCAACACCATTATCCCCTCCTAACATATTACCAAGTTCAGGAAACTGGGTCTCTAGGCATCCCTTTGCTACTGGACCATTGACTTTCTCATCAACGGATCACAATCGGTACGAATGGTAGGAGTTGATATGTGCCATAACCAACATCTCAAAGCATTTCATCACCATGGACGTTAGTGCCACCGGCCAGTAGTCATTGAGTCCTTGCCACCATACTCTTCTTGGGCACTAGTTTTATTTATGCCATTTTAAAGCATTTGGGAAAGTCAAACGTCAGCAATGAAAGGTTGAAGATGTCCGTAAAAACTCCAGCCAGTTGGTTCCACGCAGATTTTGAGAATGCAACTGGGGGCATCATCAGGCCCAGATGCTTTCCGTTAAAAGATCTTCTGACATCGGCCTGAGTGAGACAGCAATACCATTGGGGGCTACTGCGAATGAGAAGAAACATCAGTGTTAAAAAGAAAATGCTAGTAGCTGCAATAGACCTGCAGAATATTTTCAGCCTTCTCTGATTTCATTTCTCCTCATCCTGCATTGTTTCCTCATCCTAATCTCAGATTAGTTTAGTTTAGTTTAGTTTAGGGATGTGGCATGGAAACAGGCCCTTCGGCCTACCAGCAATCCCGGTATACTAGCACTATCCTATAGAATAGGGACAAATTACAATTTTTACCGAAGCCAAATTAACCTACAAACCTGTACATCTTTGAAGTGTGAGAAGAAACTGGAGCACCCGGGAAAAACCCACACGGTCACGGGGAGAATGTAAAAATTCCATACAGACAGTAGCCGTAGTCACGATTGAACCCGGGTCTCTGGCACTGTAAAGCAGCAACTCTACCACTGTGCCGTTGTGCCACCCCAGGCAAGATAAATCCCACTTTGTCAGAAACATAATATTTCATCATTAAACTCCTGGAGATCTTTCTAGTATTGCCACATTACTAAGGAGTTGAATTTACACTTGTTTTGATGGAAATTTAATATACATTTTACATTTTTTCCATGCAAAATATCAGAAATTGTCTCTTCCGGACATCTTAACACCAGATTTCCAAAGCAAGAGGCATACCGCATGTTTGCACGGTTGGCTCCAATCCAATATCTGAAGTGGATGCAATCAATCTAATAACCCTTGCACTCTCTCCCACCTGAGGTGGAAGACCTGTACAGTGTTAATTAGGTTAAATGGAAGTACAGCTGGTGAACACATCATGAAATCAAGCACCTTGCTGAAACCTGACACTCTTGTTTTTATGTAGAGGAATTACTTCAGCAAACCTAGTGGTGCTTCATGCTTCAGAGAAAGCCAAGACACTAATGATCGTGCGGAGTTATGCAATGGCAATTACTGTAAAGGAACGGACATTGGTCAGCTGTGACAGCACTCAGTGTGAGTCTGGCAACTGGTTACACGCTGTGTTGCAGTTTAATGTTGTGATTTAAATATTCCCAGCTTTCTTTTCCAATCTCCCCACTGTCTTCCCCTTCCATGTATGTTCCTCCAATCCTATCATACACCAAGATGTCAGTGTTCTGCTAATTCTGCCCTCCCATGCATTCACAAATTGAATTGCTCCTCCATTGGCAGCTGTGCCTAAAGCTGGCATGTCCCCTGTGTTAAACTCTTTTCCTCATAACCTCGCCTTTCTTCTTAAAATCAACCTTTTTAATCAAATTGTGGATATTTGTCTTAGTATCTGCTTATGCAGCTGTAGTTTTAGTTTGATAACACTATATTGCTTTTTGTTTGCTTTGATTCACCATCAAGCACTGATCTTAGAAAATAGCTTGTTCTCTCTACATACAACTCATATATTCTAAGTTTCATAGCATGGACGTCTGGACTAGAAACCTTCTTCATACTGCCCATTCCTGTAAGACAGTAACCTGAAAACATAATGAAGAATAATCCACAAACAGACTAGTTATGAACAAAGTTCCAGTAAGAAAATTATTTCCTGGAAATTCCTCAAGGTTGCTCCTGTGTCTGTAATTTCTGAGCAACTTCCAGTGGTTGAATGGCAGAGGTGCCTTCCCGAGATGCCGCACGGCAAATACATTTCTGAGCTGCCGTGGCTGTGGTTCCCACCCGGAAGACCTGAAGGCTCGGCAGATTGCAAAATCCGCCCGAAGTTTCATTGGACCGCAGTACTGGGAGGGTGCCGTTGAAGACGAGGGACGTGAGGAATTGGCTGGTAGGAGGGTGACCCATGGTAATGCCTCCAGCGCCTTCAAGCTCGGCTGCAGGAGGCATTACCATCCGACAAAAAGATGGTCAGGCGAGGAGAAGGACATTGGTTCACGGGCCAAGGCATTCGAGGGCAAGAGAGGAAGGCCCTGTAGCAGCCTGAGCTTACAAGGATCGGGAACTGATCCAGTGGATAGAGCGCGCGGGTGGACCAGACTTTGGAAATAGCATCAAAACATGGGGGCATCTGCATGTGTTCATATGCAAAAAGAATCTCACTGTGCAGTTGCATATGTGACAAATAAATTATCATTGCTAACTTTTTGGCCCAATGTTTAGCTTTTGAGTGGAGAACTTTGTAATAACTTAGATTTAAAAATCCATTCTTCTTTTTTCAAGATGTAGAAATAACTATTATTAAGGTTATGAAGCATATGCTTTGCCCAATAATCCAAAGAAGAACCCACAAAATCCTTGTCCAGTTGTAAAATGTACAAAATGTGTCAGTGTTAATGTGATACATCTAATCCTTGAGTTACAAATGAGATGCAATCCGGTGAAACGATCTGCAAAGCAAAATTTCATAAATCATAAAAGCTGGGCAAAATCCATTACAAGCATTTCAGTACCTCCTGCTGCTACGTGCAGGGAATGCGTCCTGGTCATTAGAGCACAAAATAGCGTCATAAATCAAAGATAAGTTTGATCAAAGAGTCATGCCATTACAGCAAAACCTTTTTAACTGATCATTACTAATCGCGGAGTACCTGTGAATTGGGGAAAGCTTTCTCTCCAATGGTTGTGTGAAGGCAGCAGCGATTATATATAGGACAGTGGCAGAAGTAGAAACTCATTCTGACACCAGTATGGATCCATGAAAGCAGATCACAGATAACATAAAGAGGTCAGAGTCAGCCACAACTTCCAGAGAAGTGGCCCAAGATTTCATTCTTTAGCCTACTAGAAAATGTCTGCTCTCCCCTTGGCCACAAGAAGCTGCAGCATCAGTTTAGAGTCTTGCTTCTCTGGACCTTTACTTGATCGTGGCTTTCGTAGATTTTAAATTACATTTGGATCCAAATTGTATAATTGAACCCCAGCATATCAATGCTCACAATGCCACTTCTTGTCCCAGTGGACAACCACCAAGCTATAGAAAACCCAGGAGTTTTATTTTAGGCCAGGAAATGCTGCAGACTCGACAGGGCTGCTATTTGGCCATGCACTCAACACATCCCCAGCAGACAGCCAGGGTTCAAAACTAGTCTTCATTTTGTAACTTTTATTATTAATCATTAAGTGGTCACCAGATGCTGGTGTCAAGAGGTTGCATGTTGCTGATTAAAAATCCTCACAGAATTATATCGATGGAAACTTTTATCAGACTTCATAAAAATCAAGACTTTTTTTGCAAGTGATTAAAAGAATTTCTGTGACCGTTCATGCTGATGCATACTGCAAGAAATAAACCTTGCATTAATAAAAAGCAGAATGTTCTCATTCTTCCATCATCCAGGCTCTTAACAAGCATATTTTTTCATATTAATATTTGGTAACAAAAGGCTTTTAATGGTCTCTTCATGACAAGAATAACACATCATCTCAGGACATAGATTACAGTGATTCTGAAAGTATGGAACCAAATTAATAAACCATGTCAGCAGCAAGATATTGGAGCAGAACTGAGGGTATAAATTGATTACATAAAGGCTTGAGATTTATTTTGTTGTATCCTTTTTTAAAAACCACTGACTACCAGGGATTCTGATGTGAGAGAATGGAAAAATTCCAGTGCTAGTTTGAGATGTGGCTGCAAAGGTTCTGCTTTAGTGTGTGACGTGCAGTGAAAAGGTCAAGAGAGTCAAGAGTCAAGAGTGTTTTATTGTCATATGTCCCAAACGGAACAATTAAATTCTTACTTGCAGTAGCACAACTGATATGTAAACATATTACTCTGTAAGTCCCATAATAAACAACAAAAAAAATGGAATTAAAAAAAACAAGTAGAAAAAGAAATGGACGATAGTAGTGCAAAGTCAAAAATAGTGATTCCAAGTCCATTTGTTTGGAGCCTATTGGAGGTTGTAGTGTGTTAATAGCCTGATGGTTGTAGGGAAGAAGCTGCTCCTGAACTTGGACGTTACAGTTTTCAGGCCTGATTAGAAGGCTAAGAAATATTTAATTTTATTAATTCAGCTCTTCCCAAGGCTGGTTGGAGAAAATAAATAGAAACTAACAAAAGGCTAGAGGCCTACACATTAAAACCATCGGGCATGAAATTGAGTCTGTGGTTAAAAGTGGTGTGGATCAGCAATTAAACCTCATCCTGATGGGCTGACAATGAGAACACGGTATTGCCTGAACGGTGGAACGGACTGCGGCCCTGCTTGTCTTCCCCCGGTGATAGCTATGTAGGACATTTGAAGACAAAGTCAAGGGCCAAGTTCAACACTGTGTGGGCTACCCACAGAACACAAGAACACTTGTATGAGAATAAAGCGCCCTTCAATGAAAGTGCCAAGATAAATCTATCCATTGGTTTCAGATAACTGGCTCCAATAAGCAAGTCACATAGACGTACGTGCCAGGCAATCTGGTTTGCAGACTCATTACAAGTTCTCACGCTATATTCCAAATTTGACATTGTATCCATGGTGCACTTTGTAACTGAACCCCTTGGCACGGTGATTTCCATAAACAGAGTGGTGAACTGGTGTGATTTAAAAATTGAAGAAGTACATACCCAGTGAATGATAATAAAGAGCTCTGCTAGGTCGCAGCAATGTATGGTAAAATGTTAAAAAAGCCAAATTTAAGAATATATCTAAATGCTGTACAAATATTAAAAAAGCATGCAGCAACAATGCTGCTCTACAATGCTGAAAACAATGTAGGGAGGCACAGTGTTGCAGCAGTAGAGTTGCTGCCTCACAGGGTTCAATTCTGCCGAGGGGTGCTACCTGTGCGGAGTTTGTACATTCTCCCTGTGTCCATGTGGGTTTTCTCTGGGTGCTCCAGTTTGCTTCCACATTCCAAAGACATGCAGGTTTGTAGGTTAATTGGCCCCTAGTGTGTAGGATGTAAAAGTGAATTAACATGTCCATGGGTATGAAACAATTGTCATTAAAGAAACAGGGCTACAGGATGACTAGTACTGGCACTCAGCATTCCAGGTATGCAACATTTATAAAGCATAGGCCTGAAGAAAAGGAGGTGAAGTAGCACTGGGTATGAGTAATTGTACAGGAATAAGGTATGAGTATCAGTGCAGTAGCTAGAAAGAATCTATTAGTATAGAATTAAAATCAGGTTGGGTGAAGCTGGGAGCCAGTGGAGGTCAGAAAACATTGGTGCAAGGTCTTTATAGGTCTCCAAATAGTACAGGTCCACCACCGATTTTCCGGCCATCTCCTTTAATCTGGACAAATTTACGAGAGTGCACTTGAAACACCCAATTCCCCCAGAGGTCCTCGCGGAATTGTACGAAAATGTGAGGTGGCCGATCTCTCCTCATCGGGACTTCCGCGGTCGATTAGCGGGTCAAATCTGCCCCCTGCAGCCAGGACTCTGGATCTAAGGCCGGACCCGGCAGACGCATTCCCAATGCTTACTTCCCAGGTGGACTTGGCGGCCCAGTATCTCAGTCCCTCAGCAGCCAAGGCGGACCATTCCAGTACGGCTGGATTCCTCTCAGAACCTCTGTTGGTAAGAGGATAATTCGGAAAGGCTCTGGGACCAAGGGTGCCAGAAAAGCGGTGGTGGCTCTTTATTTGTGAGATGTGACCCTGGATAAATGAGGAAATTAGAGGTTCAGGTAACAGGAATAATATGGTATTCATGAATGCTTTAATCTCATTGTAGTCTGGGTAAACTGAATTTATACCAACAAAGAAAAAGATGAATTCTGGGCTAGCATGTTGAGCAACCAATCGGACAACTATTTTAGATTGAGTATTGCGGAATGAAAAAGGGTTAGTTAATAACTTTGCTGCAAAAGGCCTCCAAGGAAATACTATCACCACAATACAATAGAATTTTACTTTAAAGATAAATGCGATGTAGTTCAATCTGAAACAAAGACTTACAACTTTAATAAAGGAAACAATGTATTAATGATGTTATGGAGCAGTTTTACTGGCATTTTGTGTCTATGCGGTCATGGAGGTAGATTGGCTGTGGTAGATAAAGTAACCATATTGCAGGCCAAAAGTTGGCATTTTAAAACATGAAATTTGATTTCCAACAAATATACCTCTGATTAGACACAGAAACAGAACATGAAAACATGGATTTGTCTGAAGAAGGGTCTCGACCCAAAACGTCACCCATTCCTTCTTTCCAGAGATGCTGCCTGTCCCGCTGAGTTACTCCAGCATTTTGTGTCTATCTTTGATGAAAATGTGGATAACAGGAGAGTTTAACGATAGTATTAAATCTAAAGAAAAGGCATAGAATTTGGAAGTATTTTGGTCTCAAACTAAAAAGTTGTGAGGCAGAGAGAAAGGTGATTTAAATATAATGCGGAGAAATTCTTTGGAATTCTCTCCCCTGGAGGATTGTGGAGACTCAAAAATTGACTGCATTCAAATTGGGATCGATAGGTTTCTAGACATTAATATAATCAAGGGATGAAGATGAAAAATGGAACTTAGATTGGATATCACCCATAAACATGTTCTCAGGAACCCTGCTCCTAGAATCATAGAGTTATATACAGCACGGAAACAGGCCCTTTGGTTCAACTTGCCCACAATGCCGTATTTACACTAGTTCCATCTGCCTGCATTTGGCCCATAGTCAAATCTTTCCTATCCATTTAACTGTCCAAATGTCTTTTAAATGTTATTATAGCACCTGTCTCAACTACCTCCTCTGGCATCTCGTTCCTTATACCGACCACCATCTGAGTGGAAAACTTGCCCGCAGATTCCTATTAAATTTTCCCCTCTCACCTCAAACCTATGCCCTCTGGTTCCTGAAAATCCCAAACTCTGTAAAATAATCTGTACGTCCACCTTATCTATTCCTCTCATGATCTTATGCAACACTATAATATCACCCCCTCATCTCCCTCTAGGTCAGCCCCTCAAGTCCTGGGAACATCCTCATAAATATTTGTTGCATTCTTTCCAGCTTAACAACCATCCTTCCTGTGTCAAGTTGACCAAAACTAAATGCAATATCTTTAAACAAACTTTACTGGACTTTAGCTTGGAATAAACGTTATTAACATTTTCCTGTATGATGATAAACTAAACTAAACTAAACTAATCTAAAATATCACCCACTTTAGTGTAATCTGCAAACATACTAATCCTGCCTTCTACATTCTCATCCAGTCTATATTCTCATCCTGTTACATATGTTTTTATATTTTTTCACCTATGAAGAAATGAGAGCTGACTTCTTGTTTGTACAAAATGGCACATTTGACAAGGATAGAGTCTTAAAATGGAAGAGGCTATAGTAACTCCAAGTACCTGACTCCCTTGGAATAGGCCTCCCAGAACACCGGAGTGGCAAGGCAATGTAGTATCACAGGCTTTTCTCAAGATCAGGGCCAGTGCCTTTATATTTTATCCTTTATCTAGCTACCGCACAGGCTTATGTGCACCACATAAGCAGTAAAAATAACATGTTCTTGTTTTGCAAGCTGTACAAGACACATGGACAGCCAGGAAATGGAGGGATAAAAACTGTATGCAGTTTAAGTTAACATTGTGATCAGTACATGTATCTCTTGCTACAAGAACTTACTACCATTGCCAGTTGACCAGGTCAAGACAACATTCCAGAGTGCTTCACATTCCTCTCATATACATTTGAAATCAATCACCAGCAAAGCCAAGGACAGCGGCTAAAGGCTAAAGGTAATAAATTAAACTTGAAGAGGCAACACTAGTTATAACACCACGCACATAGGAGAAGCAGCAGTAGAGGTATCAATAGACACCCACTGATCACCATCAGGATCATTTGAATCGGGAAGTGTAAAGACACTGGACAATGGTGAGGAGCATAAAGGAGGCAATTACAAAAGGAAGAACATTACAGAGAGAAGTTTCAGAGAGTCGGTCGCAACATAGTTTCAGCGAGATGGATGGGTGACCATTGGGAGGAATAGGCAAGTGGTGCAAGAGTCGCCTGTGGCTAGACCCCTCTCAAACAGGTATAGTGTTTTGGATTATTTTAGGAATGAGGGGGTTTGGTGGCTTCACAGGGGAAGGCAACAGGGGAAAATGCTGTTTCATGCAACCTTGGCAGTAAGTGTGCAGATAATGAAAATGCTCTATGTTAGATTATAAGTGAATTTATTCAGATGCTGGTAATGGCAATTACATGTCATAGAGATGTACAGCACAAAAAAAGGCTTTTCAGCCCATCAAGTCTACGCTGACCATTCTCCCCATATTTCCATCAGCTCATCCCAGAATCCACCACTCCGCTGCACATTGGAGATAATTTACAGCTTAATCTACCAACTCTTGTAACATTGGGATGTGAAAGGAAACCAGGACACCTGAAGGAAACCCACACAGTCACAGACTGTGCACTGCTGTCTGAAAGTCTTTGTTAGATCAGCAGTACTACAGTGTGCACCTTGTATTGTAGAGTCTGTGCACCTCGGAAATTCAGGTCCATTTACTACAATGGAAGTGAATGGCAGTGGTGGAATGCAACATTTAGGCACCACTACATCATGCATTTATAAGGGAAGATTTAACATTGTTAACCAGAGACAAATCCCTTTTAACATCCGTAAAGGTCAATTTGTCGATTCGCATTTTTTAATAAAGTAATGAAATCCTTCCAAATCTCCACAGAAAATTTATTCTTATGAAAATGTCACAGAGAATTGAATGCAATTGACACCTGCCAATGTGAGTCTGTACAAAACTATGTGGCGGAGAAAATTGAAATGTTCAGGCCTTCTTCCTCACAATCCAGTGTAAAATAATCCTGATTTATAGTAAAAGTAAAGTAAAGTAAAATATCCTTTATTGTCATTCAGACCTTTCGGTCTGAACGAAATTTTGTTCCTGGCAGTCATACATTTAATAAATTAACAAAACACAATAAACACAAATTAACATCCACCACAGTGAGTTCGCCAAGCACCTCCTCACTGTGGTGGAAGGCAAAAGTCTTAAGTCTTCCCTCCTTGCTCTCCCTGCGCTGAGGCGATCCAGGCCTTATTCATTCAGTCTTGAGTTAGAAACATTATTTATTCACCTTGAAACTTAACCATTGATCAAAAGAAGCAAGTCGAAATGATAAAATTTTATACAAAAAACGAAAATACTCAGCAGGGCATGCTGCATCTCTTGGAATAGAAAACAACTGACCTGCTGAGTATTTTCCAGCATTTTCTGATTTTGTTTTAGATTTCCAGCATCTGCAGTTATTTGATTTTCACTGATGAAGCCATACAGCAGAGAGGGCATCCATCTGTCCTTTAAAACAGCTATGCAATTTATTCCATACCTTGAGCCTTTCCCCACATCTCTAACATCTTTAGAGCTGAGTGGATCTGAAACTATTTATATTTTCCAGTTCAATAGTGTGCGTTTCTGCATTGATGTGTGTGCGTCATGTGTACGTGCATTTGCTTGTGTAATGCCGTGGTGCGTGTTTGTGTGTGCATGTGTGATTATGTATGTCAGTGTGTGTGCATTGGTGTGTGTGTGCGTGTGCGCGCGCAGTGCACGTGTGTGTGTGCATATGTGAATGTATGTGCATGTGTGTGTATGTGTGTGCATATGTGAGTGTGTGTGTGTGTGTGTGTGTGTGTGTGTGTGTATGAGTGTGTGTGTGTGTGCGTGTGCGCGTGTGTGTATGTGTGTGTGTGTGTGTGTGAGATTGTGTGATTGTGTGTGTGTGTGTGTGTGTGTGTGTGTGTGTGTGTGTGTGTGTGTGTGTGTGTGTGTGTGTGTGTGTGTGTGTGTGCATGTGTGTGTGTGTGTGTGTGTGTGTGTGTGTGTGTGTGTGTGTGTGTGTGATTGTATGTGTGTGTGTGTGCGCATGTGTGTGTGTGTGTGTGTGTGTGTGTGTGTGTGTGTGTGTGTGTGTGTGTGTGTGTGTGTGTGTGTGTATGTGTGTGTGCGTGTGTGTCCGTGTGTGTGCATTGTGACTTTCTCCATCCTCCATTTTCACTGAATCAAAGTGAACCAATATCAGTATTCCGTCCCAGGTCAACCTTCCCAGTCTTGAGCCATTCAGTCAGCTATGCAAGAAGACCATGTCATTCACATCCCTGACACCAGTTTTCTGAGAAAAAAAAAACACTCTCTTGTGAGATCTGTCCTAATGTAAAATGGAACTGATTTATCTGTTTATCCCAATTCAGTGGTGTGTCTGTGTGTTCATCACTGTGTCCATGCGTGCATGCGTGTGGTGTTGTTTAAACGGTTGAATGTTTCCAGCTTCTTCTGCTTTTATCTCAGAATATCACAGCGCTTGACCCTTATGTTTGTAATTAAGGTTTCATCCTGATATTGGCAATCTCTGACCTATTCCTTGCAATATTATCTCAATTGTCTCCAATATATTACCTCAGCCTCTGGACAGTTCTTTTATTTATTTTTTCTGTCCCTCGCCCCCCATCCCCAGTAAAAATAAAATCAGTGGATAATTCCAATCTATGGTAAAACTAAACAAGCAATAACATTTCCTGGTATGAGATTTTTGAAAAACCTTAACAGAGAGCATTAAACTCATAACAAAATTGTATTCAATGATATAAGGATAAAGAATAAATTAAATATTATTGGTGGTGAGTGCCAATCTTTGCCAAAAGCATTTCTTCTTTCATTTTGACTCTCTAATTTGGTCAAAATAAAATAAACGACGATCCAGATTGTCCACATGATTCTGCAACAAAGTTGTGATTTCAACTCCCCAATTATACTGATTAAATAACCAGCATTTAGTTGGAGAGACTTTTATTCCACAATCAATAACATGAAGGTAGTCGAAGATCTGTGAATGCAACATGAAAGGGAAAGCTGAACCAAGGAAAGCAGAGGAGGCAAGAAGGCCATAATTAGATTAAGAAGGACTTGAAGGGTTCAATAAAGGGAACAAAACTTTGCACTTTTAACTAGGCAGGGGATTACCACCAGTGCATTTATAATAATTACATTCCAATAAAGTTCAAGGCAGTACAGCTGGAACTTAAAATAATTACATTCCAAAGTGACTTAGCAGTAAAAGGTCATTCCTAATGTAAGGCCTCACTTGTGACACCAGCATCTAGTTTGCAATGATTTTTTGAATAACTTATGGTCAACACAATTATATTTAACCTTCTGCCTGCCACAGACCAATTTATTTTCTTGAAATGGATCCATAAGCTAACTCAAGTTATTTTTTTTTTATATTGCAAAATTTTGCTTCATGAAATCACAATGGGGTCTTTCTCACAAGAAACATCATTATATCAAGTTATTATATTTCCTGCCATATAAAGCCACAATTTTACAATTCTGAAGGACAGACAGGCTAGGCTTGCATTCCTCTGGATACTCAAATTGTCCTAATGAGGGTCAGGAATTAAAGCAAGTAACATACCTTAAGGAAACTTATTATTTGGCTTAGTAATGATGGATATTTCCAAACCTTCTCCAAGGTTTACCACCTTGTTCTAGCAGAGAAGGTTGCATTTGCCTAAGATCCTGAGAGCTAGACTGACCAGAGCTAAGGGGAGAAGGCAGGAGAATGGGGTTATGAGGGAGAGATAGATCAGCCATGATTGAATGGCAGAGTAGACGATGGGCAAAATGGCCTAATTCGACTCCTATCACTTATGACCTTATAACCTAAGCTCTTGGCAGGGTCACCAAGAGCCAGCAGTTCGAGGGGGAGGTTCCTGATAAAGCACGACCCAAGAAGACCACCTCAATGGGGAAAAGGGTGGATCGTGGTACACCATAATGGCTGAGAAGGCATGAAAAAGGCTGCAGCAGGGAGAGACTCCGGACTGCTGTGGAGTCCATGTCATTGAACATGGGTCAGTCTCAGTCAAGGATGGCATGGTAGCTGTCCATTAACCGATCTCCCCACATTTAGAAATCTGACTCACAGATGTCCAACAGCACATCCTGCAATAAAGTCTGCAATTCCTGGATCAACTTCGTCAACCATTTCAAGACCCACAATAAAGAACCCACCTGGAGGACAATCATGCTCAACTTCCAGTGTACCCAATGATGATGATGCGGGTATCCATATAACCATATAACCATATAACCATATAACAATTACAGCACGGAAACAGGCCCTCTCGGCCCTTCCAGTCCGTGCCGACCATTTGTTTTCCCCTAGTCCCATCTACCTGCACTCAGACCATACCCCTCCATTCCCTTCACGTCCATATACCTATCCACTTTACTTTTAAATGTTAAAATCGATCCTGCCTCCACCACTTCTGCTGGAAGCTCATTCCACACAGCCACCACCCTCTGAGTAAAGAAGTTCCCCCTCACGTTACCCCTAAACCTCTGTCCCTTAATTATCATGTCATGCCCTCTTGTTTGAATCTTCCCTACCCTCAATGGGAAAAGCTTATCCACGTCAACTCTGTCTATCCCTTTCATCATTTTAAAGACCTCAATCAAGTCCCCCCTTAACCTTCTGTGCTCCAAAGAATAAAGACCTAACTTGTTCAACCTTTCTCTGTAACATAGTTGCTGGAATCCTGGCCACATTCTAGTAAATCTCCTCTGTACTCTCTCTATTTTGTTGACATCCTTCCTATAATTAGGTGACCAAAATTGTACACCATACTCCAGAATTGGTCTTACCAATGCCTTGTGCAATTTTAACATTACTTTTCTGCTCCTATATTCCATGCTCTGATTTATAAAGGCCAGCACACCAAAGGCTTTCTTTACCACCCTATCTACATGCGAATCCACCTTCAGGGAACTATGCACAGTTATTCCTAGATCCCTCTGTTCCACAGCATTCCTCAATTCCCTACCATTTACCATGTACGTCCTATTTTGATTTGTCCTGCCAAGATGTAGCACTTCACACTTAACAGCATTAAACTCCATCTGCCATCTTTCAGCCCACTTTTCCAAATGGCCCAAATCTCTCTGTAGACTTTGAAAATCTACTTCATTATCCACAACACCACCTATCTTAGTATCATCTGCATACTTACTTATCCAATTTTCCACCCCATCATCCAGATCATTGATGTACATGACAAACAACAGTGGACCCAACACAGATCCCTGAGGCACCCCACTGGTCACCGGCTTCCAACCTGACAAACAGCCATCCACCATTACTCTCTAACATCTCCCATTCAGCCACTGTTGAATCCATCTTGCTACTCCGCCATTAACACCCAAAGATTGAACCTTCTTAACCAACCTTCCATGGGGAACCTTGTCAAAGGCCTTACTGAAATCCATATAGACAACATCCACTGCTTTACCCTCATCAATTTCCCTTGTTACCGCTTCAAAAAATTCAAGAAGGTTTGTCAAACATGACCTTCCAGGCACAAATCCATGTTGACTGTTCCTGATCAGTCCCTGTTTATCCAGATGCTTATATATATTATCCTTTCCATTAATTTGCCCACCACTGACGTCAAACTAATAGGTCTATAATTGCTAGGTTTATTCTTTGAACCCTTTTTAAACAATGGAACAACATGCGCAGTACGCCAATCCTCCGGCACTATTCCCGTTTCTAATGCCATTTGAAATATTTCTGTCATAGCTCCTGCTATTTCTACACTAACTTCCCTCAATGTCCTAGGGAATATCATGTCAGGACCTGGAGACTTATCCACTTTTATATTTTTCAAAAGTGTCAGTACTTCCTCCTCTTTGAATCTCATAGTTTCCATAGCTACTCCAAATTTTCTCAGATTTTTCAGCACTGGTGAAATACCAGACTATATCCCCATCCACTGAAAAGAGTGGAACATTTCATGTCACTGCTGATAATGGCCTACAGTCATACACCAGGTTCAAGATAAAGTAGGAATGCAGAAACTGCTGCTTTGTGGAGATTCCTCAATTATTTAAATCCTAAAAGACAGGGTGTGCGAGATTAGCTCAGCGGATCAGGCAGCATCTCAAGAGATCATAGAGAGGCAGTGTTTCTTATGATTAAGGGTCCTGACCCAATACATCAGACTTCAGCCTGAAGAATGGTCCCACCCCAAAACTTCGCCTATTCACGTTCTCCTGAGATGCTGCCTGAGCTGCTGAGCTACTCCAACACTCTGTGTCTTCTTTTGTAAACTAGCACCAGCAGTTCCTTGTTTTTATCTGATCTATATCATGGTATATAAGGAATAGGACAATCTTCGCCCATATGTGTTCTATGGTAGTGTTGGTGTGTTGTTCTCTGCTGGTGGAATTCATTGCATTGACATCAATTGCCTCTCTATTATCCAGTTAAAGTTAAATGCATTACCAGTGGGGGATAAATTTCAAGCCATTTGTGCTGCACTCAGCATAACAGAAATTCCTGGTACTAATGGAGAGCCAGTACAACATGGAATACGACATCTTCGCCTTGGTACTGGTATTGTATTGATTTGGTTTATTATTGTCACATGTACCGAGACACAGTGACAAATTGTTGTGTTTGCTGTCAGGGAAAATCACATCATGCATGGGTACATTGCGTAGTGCAAATGAGAAAATAAACAGGGTGCAAAATATAATGTTACACCTACAGAGAAAGTGCAGATGAAATGAAAATACAATGGCCTCTTGAGGTAGTTTGGAGGATCGGGAATTCATCCTTAGCATGTGAGGTGTCCGTTCAAGAGTCTGACATCAGCGGGCAAGAGGCTGTTTTTGAATTTGGTAGTACGTGCTTTCAAGCTTTTGTATCTTCTGCCCAATGAAGGAGAAGGGAAGAGATAATGCCCAGGGTATGAGTAATCCTTGATTATGATGGCTTCTTTCTCAAGGCAGCAGGATGTGTAGATGGAGTTGGTGGGTGAGAGGTTTGTTTGCATGATGGACTGGGCTGCGTATACAACTGCAATTTCTTGTGCTCTTGGGTAGAGCAATTGCCATGCAAAGCTGTGATGCATCCCAATAGGATACTTTCCATAATGCTTCTGCAGAACTTGATAAGAGTCATTGGAGACAAACCAAATTCCCTTAGCCATTGGAGGAACTAGAGGCATTGGTGTGATTTCCTGGCTCTGGCATCAATGTGGTTAGACAAGTACAAATAGTTGGTGATGTTTACTTCTGGGAACTTCAAGTTCTCTACCATCTCTACTTCAGCAGCATCACACAGATTGGGGCATGTGCCCCACCTCTACTTGCTCCATTGCTCTTAAATGTCATTAAAATGCGAAAACTCCCTTGAGTTTTCAGGCCCTCAGTTAACACACACTTGAATAGATGGAAAGAGCTACTGACCACTGACTTCCAGTCCTTTTCATAAACCTGTGATATTTTTTAACTAGTTAAAAAATATATCTGGCTTAGTGGGCATGTGAGGCCTGTTTCAAGCTGTAGAAATATGTATGTCTCTGCGCAGCTTTGTACATTTGTATCAAGAGCAGTTTCAAATAGCAGACTTGTGCATATCAGGTAAAAACATTTTATTTCCTTGCCTCAGTTTGCAGCCGAGTTGAGGCCCTGAGTAAAATGAGGACAGCAGCCCTAGGTGTGTGCTCTATTAAAAAAAAACAACACATAGCCAAAGCCGTTTGACTGGTGTTTGGAACCAGACTGGAGTACAAAAGTCAACAAAAATATTTCGCCAGACTAAAGCTACATTTCAGAAATAGCTTTGTCAATAACTCAATATATAAATGAAACTAAAATAAAAACAAAGAGTACGGGAAACACTCAACAGATCAGCATCTGTGGAAAGAAAAACAGTTAATGTTTCAGGTCAAGGGCTTTTCATGAGAACTCAGAGCGAAAAACATATTAGTTTACAAATGTCAAAACTGGGTATAAGCTACAACCGCTGTGCCACTGTGCCGCCCCTAATTTACGACAGTGAATTTTAGGTTAAATGGCATCATGTTCAAAAACCAATTTAAATTGATTTTTGGATAAACAACTGCGTTTTAGGATAAACAACTGCGGCATGTGGCTTGTTCTGCAGGTATCCCTGCTGATTGCTTCTATGCATATCCCGTGTATTGTTACACTTTCAGCTGAATTCTAGATCAAAAATCATTACCTCATTGAAGAACAAGGATAATTTAGAAATAATAACTTTCAGCTTGAACTCAGCAATTTATGGGTGCTTACTTCTAATGATCACTAAGAGGCCCAAACTGTCCCTGTGTTATTCTAATAGCGAGTTTTAGTTTTACCTCATGCCTGTTCTGTTTTGCTGACAATGTGAACAGGATGAGATATTCTAAGGGTAGCCACAATTGGCATTTTACAATTAACGATTATATATTTTGCACAAGTCGGATAAAGGAATAAAAGCTGCACAGGGACTATGACGCTTCCTTTATTTTAGTGTCTTCTTTCCTTGTGTGTTGTTAAAATCATATCCTCAAAGGGTTAAGACCAAGGCCTCAAATCCTGTCTGAAGCAAAACAAGAATATTTAATTTTCCAGTTTCAGGTAACCCACCCCCTCTGTCTTCTTTCCCCACTCCCACCATTCCACACAGGGTCTCTGTTCATGTTTTTCTTTTCTTCCACTCTTCATTACCTAGAGTCATCATCTTCTCCCATTTGATTCCATCTACCCATCACCTCCACCCTTGTCTATCTGGGTTACTTACCATTCCTGTCTCCTTCCCCATTTGATTCCATCTGTGCACCAACTTTTTTTAATTCCGGTCCCACACATCACTTACCAGCTATCAGCCTCCGCCTCTCTGCCTCCTCGTTTTACTCAGGGCCTCAACTCGGCTGCAAACTGAGGCAAGGAAATAAAATGTTTTTACCAGATATGCACATGGAGTCGGTGGGCCCAAGGGCCTGTTTCCATGCCACATCTATATAAAACTTTTAAAAACACCGCAAATGGACAAAAGGCATATAATAAGAGAGAGCTGAAGGCAAAAGAATGATGAAACAAAAGTTAAACAGAGGGAACAGGGGGAACATGGGGATAAAGGAGCAAAATCGGCCTCCAACGTAGTGAAAATGTGGAAGTGTTTAAAATGTCAGGATAACACGTCTCTGTTAAAAGGGACTGGAGGATCAACAGGGCAAGTCTCCCCTTTGCTATTTTGTGTTCTCATTGATTGTATCAGAATCACAGGGTGGTATCCGCTGTAGTCTCAGGAGTTCCAATGCAGAGAGACAACAGAGGAGACCATTCAGCAGTGCAGCTGGTAACTCGGTGAATCATCCCGAAACCTGGGCCAAACGTGGAAAAAGAGGAGCAGAGATTCCATGAACAGAATCCAGCGTAATTCTGAGGCTTAATCCCATCCTCAAGTGTGCAATAGCTCGAGAGAATTTATCCACATTCCTTGTGCTATTCTGATTATTCCTGACACCCTCAACATTAGGAGCCGCTTATCAAGTTCTTGTACAGTATTTTGTTATTGTATAAGCACATTGAAAAGTATGCCAGAAAGTGTTTTGAATGGTCAATGTTAAAGAGCCATTGCATCAGCAAGAACCTCACTGGACGTCCTGTAATCTAGATGCTTCTCCTCCACATGAGATGAGAATCCAACTTCCATCTCAATCCTTCTTCCCTCTTTTCAATCCCTCCCAACATGTAAATTCGCATTCACAATCATTTGCTCGGCCTTCCAATTTCAGCTCTGCCCTCTGCTGCTTCTAACTGATTTTGTCATATGGAGGTCATTTGGCCCACTGGTTTCATGGGCAACTCTGTAGAAAGCAATTCCAACTGTTTCAAATTAATCCAGATTCCTATTCCAGATCCATGGAGTCATACAGCATAGAATGGCCCTGGGAGTCGTGTTGAACAACAAGACCTTGGGGTACAAGTGCATAACTCCCTGGAAGTGGCCACATACATAGATGGGTTGTTGAAGAAGGCGTATGACATGTTTGCCTTCATTGGCTGACACTTTGAGTACAAGGGTTGGGACATTATGTTACAGTTGTACAAAGCATTGGTTAGACTGCTCTTGGAGTATTGTGTGCAATTCTGATCGACACATTACTTGAAAGATGTGATTGAGCTTGAAAGGATGCAGAAAAAAATGCACAAGTTTGTTGCCTGGATTGGGGGGTTTAAATTGTAAGGTGGGCTGGGTCTACGTTCCCTGGAGGAAAGGCTGAGAGGTGAAATGGTGGAGGAATATAAAATTATGATTGGCACAGATGGAATAGATAGCCAGAATCTGTTTCTCATCCCTACCCAAAACGATAGATTTCCTTTGTCACAATCATACAGGATATCAACACTAAAATTGGTCAGGAGTGTTTCTGTACCAAGACAGGAGATGGTACAAGGGAGCATGCACAAACAGGTATAATGGGCACCATTTTCTGAAGGCTACAATACGATTAAGAGCTTCAGGGTGTAAAGGATAGTTGAAAATAGGATGACAACTTGCAAGGGTGTAGTAGTCAAGTCTTGAAAAGAGAGATGACAGAGGCAGATTTAATGGAGAGGAGTAAGGAGAGGAAACTTAAAAAAATCAATTAACGTGTGGGTGGAGAGATAGGTGGAGATCAGTTTAATGTGAACTAAATAGAAATGTATTATATTATGTTATTGAGCCTCAAAGATCAAAAAGTTCAATACATGCCACATTGGCTGATCTTGGCTCAGATGGTGATCAAGGTTGACTGCAATTGATCTCAATGTCCCCAAGCTAGGAAGAGCGGAAAATCAACCATAATAGCCACTTCTGATCATTATCCAGTGATCTTTGTAGGAAACTGCTTGTCTGTGGCTATTATGTGGACAAGATGAAGCTTGGCTGTGATGTCATGCCTAGGTTCACTGATAAAGAACAACACTCTTTAAACTGTAGCCCATTGCAATTCAGTGCCTCGGGAGAGGAGAAAATAACAGATAAAGATTATTCACATAGTTCAAATTAATCAGGGGAGATGTGTGTTTATGTAAGGGAAAAAAATCAAAAGCAAATTCAAGCTGAAAGAGTCCTGTGTCCTTTCATAACAGCTGGCTTAAGAAAAAAAATCTAAAATTGCTAATAATTTGGAATTATTCCAGTCTTACAAAATCAGAATCATAGCGAGTAATCTCCTCTAATAGCTTTCCCCCATCGATATAACATTATTTTCAAGTCCCCAAAGCATCTATTCTTGGCTTCTTACTATTTCCCATCTATCCTCTGCTCCCAACTGTTGTTACTCAAAGGCATGATGTCTACTTCCACATGTATTCTAACAATATCCAGCTACCTTTCAGAACTACCTTCACCCATGTTCAACTACCTCTGCCCTGTCAAACTGTTTGTATTGCATTGGTCGAGAGCAGATAAAATCTCCTCAAATAGAACACTTGAAAAGCTGCAGTTATTGAACATTGGCCCACCGCACATTCCCTGGTCTGGCAGCCATTACTATTCTCATCTCTGAACGTTCACACTGACCCAGATTGTTTTTAATTTTAATGTCTTATTTGGCACCAAGCTGACAATTCCCAGCTTCAATGTCAGTATCAAGCTCTTCATCTATCTAAGTCCCAAGTTCTGAGATTGTCCCTCTAAACTTTTCAGTCACCCCCACATTTTAAATTTTACCACTTTATACAGGTTCTTGCATTCCATCCCAATTGATTTACCTTTTCACTCAGTGACTTTTGCCTGAAGATGTTCTAAAAGTGTTTTCCCAGTGCTGTGGAAATACCAAAGGTTGTAATGGTGAAGAAATTCAATTCATTCAATCATTCAGAACTGTGTTTTAAAGAAAATAATATTTTAAATGTACACACGGAAATCAGTTAGGATGGGAATACATGTAATTAAGTGATGATAGGGCAGATACACACAGGCGGCAAAAGTTGAAAAGAGAAACATGTTTATTTTCATTAAGCTGTCTTAGTACATGGAGACTGAAGATCATAGGACATAATACTGCAAAAGCTATGCAGAACATTGCCTTCTATAGATGCTGTTTGCTTCAGGTAAATTAGCTGTTTCATTCTCTAGTTATAAACAGAACTTCAAGCATTCTGTGTTGCGTGGTTTATACATGTTCTGGTACGAGATCCTATTGAGTTGGTTTATTTATTTCTGAAATACAAGCCTATGAAGATTTAATCATCTGATTCCATTTTAGTATTACCAGCATTATATCAAAAGCAAGGTGAACATAGATTTGTTGCAGAAAATGTTGGAGAGGCAATGCAGCCTATTGATTCTAATCAGCTTGATGCCAAATCACTTGTGTTCTGCAATCCATGCAGCTTTTAAAATTCAACATGAAAACAAGTTGTATAAATATGTGGTAGACAAAAATGCTGGAGAAACTCAGCGGGTGAGGCAGCATCTATGGAGCGAAGGAAATAGGCAACATTTCGGACCGAAACCCTTCTTCAGACAATAAATATGTAAACTCTTTAGAATATAGCCCTCCATTGCATAATTAAGGCTATTAATGCCAATGAAATATATATTGTGAAATTTCACATCAGCACTAAGTAATATTCCCAACTTTGACTCAGAAGATTGAGGGCTTATTCTGTGCTTCAGGATTTCAGCATAAAAAGTAACATTGCAAGTTGTATTGTCCCTTAAATGGTACTTTAGACAATCTTGTAATTGCATGTTTGGATGACTTAGGTGGGTACTAAAGACCTTAGGGAACATCAACGAGTGGGTATTCTCCTGACATTGTGCTATTTATTTTTCTCTCAATGAACAGAAACGTGACATGTTTCATGTATTTTCATTTATGGAACATTGTTGAATGCAAAATTATTACCAAGTTCACCAACTAAATACTATTGACTACACTTGAAAGGATTCCAATGTATTGCTTTAGGAAGTATCTAGAAGAAGTGATAATATCCTACTTACAAAGAACATAGAACAGTACAACACAAGAACAGGCCATTCAATAGGCATCAACAATGCTCCAGAGAAAACAATTCAAGTTCATATAACCTATCCACAGACCAAATATCCTCAGATCTGGGCAGCATTCTGGTCAACCACTTCTGCAAACTTTCCAAAGCCACCACATCCGTCCTGTAATGGGGCAACCAGAACTGCACACAATGCTCCAAATATGGCCGAAACACAGTTGTATACAGAGCAACATGACGCCCTGATTCTTATATTCAATACCTCGGCTTATGAAGCCAAGAATAAAGCATTTGCCTTCTTTGTCACACTATCTACTTTTGTTGCCACTTTCAGAGACCTATGGACTTGGATCCCAAAATCTCTCTGTGCATCGTTGTCGTTAAGGGTTTGGCCACTTTAAAAAATAGTTCTTCCTTTCTTTTTTTATTAACCAGGCCAATTTATCCAAATCAGAAAAAATGTAAACGAAAGCTCCTCGCGAAGAAGACAGATTTACTATAGAATATTTTGGTGGGCTTCCAAACGATCCTTCATTCATACGTAATCTTGAAAAATAAAATAAAACACTTTTGGTAAGAGCACAGCAACAATAGAATTTATCATTCCTCAGATGGAAACAAGTCAGAATTGAAATTGTATTAACATTCACTTAATCTCCTTTTCTGTAGACCAGATTTTTCTGAAATCACAGTACAGTAATGCCCCTGTCTCACTGTGCGAGTTGACCCACGAGGTACCCCGAGTGATAGACTCGTGGCTGCGCACGAGACTGCAAGTGTATGATCAAGTGTGTGGCCGAGTTCCCACGGGTATGTAATTGCTGCGATGTTGCAAGTTCCTCTCCCGAGTTAGCAAGTTCCTCTCCCGAGTTAGCAAGTTCCTCTCCCGTTACTCTTGAGCCAACCGTGAATGAAGGTATGGTTTAATAAAGCAACAATGTTAAAATACATCTCCATCCTGTGGTTTTGAGTTATTTCAGCGCGGCCGCATCTATTGATATGACCTACAATGGGAAAATGCGCATTCTACCAAGCATTTCTTGTTTTTTTATGTTTTTAAATACTTTTTTGCAATGGATCTCTATTTTAAATAATTATAAAAAAGGAAGCAGCCCGGGTGACTGACATTGAGCGGCCGTTGGGACCCGACAGCAGACACACACACACACACACACACACACACACACACACACACACACACACACACACACACACACACACACACACACAGAGATACACACAGACAGCAGCTGGCCACCACTTCAGAGGAATTAAGCAGCTCGGGTGACTGAGCGGCCGCCGGGACCCGACAGTACACACACACACACACACACACACACACACACACACACACACACAGATAGACAGAGAGGGAGAGAGAGAGAGACACACACCACACACACACACACACACACACACACAGATACACACAGACAGCAGCTGGTCACCACTTCAGAGGAATGAGGCAGCTCGGATGACTTTGAGCGGCCACCGGGACCCGACATCAGACACACACACAGATACACACAGATAGACAGAGAGGGAGAGAGAGAGAGACACACACACACACACACACACACACACACACACACACACACACACACACACACACACACACACACACACACACACACACACACACACACACAGAGATACACACAGACAGCAGCTGGCCACCACTTCAGAGGAATTAAGCAGCTCGGGTGACTTTGAGCGGCCACCGGGACCCGACAGTACACACACACACACACAGATAGACAGAGAGGGAGAGAGAGACACACACACACACACACACACACACACACACACACACACAGACAACAGCTGACCACCACTTCAGAGAATCAAGCAGCTCGGGTGACTTTGAGCGGCCACCGGGACCCGACAGCAGACACACACACAGATACACACAGATAGACAGAGAGGGAGAGAGAGAGACACACACACACAACTCAGCGGACCAGGCAGCATCTCTGGAGAGAAGGAATAGAGTCGAGACCCTTCTTCAGACTTACCCGAAATGCCACCCATTCCTTCGCTCCAGAGATGCTGCCTGTCCCGCTGAGTTACTCCAGCATTGTGTGTGTCTATCTCCGGTGTGAACCAGCATCTGCAGTTCCTTCCCAATCCCACACTCTCGGCCCCGGGGGGGTGGATGGAGCATCACACGTGGACACATCCCACCCACCACCCCAGACTTGCCCCTACGGCAGGTCTTTAAGCCGTTCATTGAGACAGAGTGAAGCCACGGGACAAGTGGCAGAAAGGCCGAAGATAGACACGAAATGCTGGAGTAACTCTGCGGGACAGGCTGCATCTCTGGAGCGAAGGAAAGTCTGAAGAAGGGTCTCGACTCTATTCCTTCTCTCCAGAGATGCTGCCTGGTCCGCTGAGTTATAAACTCCAGCATTTTGTGTCTATCTTTGGTTCAGTCTTACGAGCAAAAGAACAGATTATTAAAGTTCCCACGGTAGACTCACGAGACACTAAGATAAACGCACGGGGCCACTACGTTATTACAACGAGTTAAAATGTTTCCATTTTACACTTGAACAGTTAATTTGACTCGTGGAAAAAATCAAACATGTTTGATTTTTTTCACGAGTTAACAAGTTTCCCGAGTACCTGCCGTTAGCGCCACGAGTCGATAAGTTGCTCGTGCGAGTTCCGACGTTCCCGCTATGTGATCACCACGAGTGAAAACTCGGGGTCACTCGTGGGCCAACTCGCACAGTGAGACAGGGGTTTTAAAATAGAAGTTAATTGCTTTATGAAGTGAGAGAGAATTTTAAATATTTGCACTTTCACTGGTTTTAAGGGTTACCAGTGTGAATCATCAAGAGTTGCAGGCTAACAGCTGTGGTGTCTTTTTTTTTTAATAAGCCAACGAGCAGTAAGATATATTACTCAAAAGAATCCCTTATGTAGAAGCCAATGTCAGTAGATTAAAATAAACAAAACACCCACAGTCAATGAACAATTTATAAAGAGCTAAACCATTCTTTCCACAATAGCTGTGGAAATGAAAAATAGATTCCACCAGCACGCCGGCATAGAAATCCAACATCGAGTAAAGTATAATCAATCATTCTCATTTGTGTTTATATTATTTCATTTTCTTCCCTAGTTGCTTTCCTAAATAATAAATTGCATGAACAATTTTGAAACCACATGTTATTCAGTGTATTATATTGATACATTGAAGTATTTCTGCCTATTCAGCGTAGAAAATAATGGACTGGAGGGAGTGGTTGGTCTTTAATACTGGTTTCACTTTGCTAAGTCTCTGCTTCAATCCAAAAGAGCAATGAAGGAGTTGGGGTTGAGGATGTAGATGTCATGGAGACAAAGAAATAGGCTCTTTGAGGTACCTTGTCCACCATGTATTCTTGTGTTCTAATCCAATTTTACAGCACTTGGTCTTTAGTCTTCTATGTAAATGTTGTGAAAGTGTCTAACTGTATGGGCGGCACAATGGCGCAGCGGTATACCTGCTGCATTACAGCGCCAGAGACCAGGATTCAATCCTGACTATGAGTGGTGTCTGTACAGAATTTGTATGTTCTCCCTGTGTCCCTGTGGGTATTTTCCGCGTCCTCCGGTTTCCTTCCACACTCCAAGGACCTACAGGTTGTAGGTTAATTGGATTCGGTAAGTGTAAAAAAAATGTCCCCAGTGTTTAGGATAGTGTTCATGTACAGGGTGATTGCTGGTCAGTGTAAACTCAGTGGGCG
The DNA here is from genome assembly GCA_035221665.1 of Okamejei kenojei. NCBI lineage: Eukaryota > Metazoa > Chordata > Chondrichthyes > Rajiformes > Rajidae > Okamejei > Okamejei kenojei. The sequence goes on from CM069138.1 coordinate 66,560,132, forward strand.
GAAGGGCCTGTTTCCCTGCTGTATCTCTAAATAGTAAAGTCTCAACTCCCCCCTTAACACCCGCCAACCTTCAAGTTGTGCATTCCAGATTCTAACACCTTCTAGGTGAACATATTTCTTCACAGATTCCCTGTAAATCTTCCTGTAAATCTCCCAGCCCTTAATTTATACCTGGTTTTAGGCACATCTGCTTTGGGGAAATGTTTCTTATTATCAACTATCTGTGCCTCCCATAACTCCGTACACCTCAAATTGGGCCCCTTCTATTCTGCCATAAAGTATTCCATCCTTATATCATTGAACGAAATGGAGCCGCCCAGGGAACAATCCCTTCAGAAACCCAGCAAATCCTATCCTTTCTCAGCCAATGTAAAAGTCACCTGCTCGATATAGTAATAGTGACTTTCGTACTCTATTAAATGCATCACGTGCAAGCTGAAGACTTTAGACTTTAGATCTTAGAGATACAGCGCAGAAACAGGCCCTTCGGCCCACTGAAGCCAATTAACCTACAAACCTGTATATCTTTGGAGTGTGGGAGGAAACCGGAGCACCTGGGGGAAGCCCGCATGGACACAGGGAGAACGAACAAACTCCTTACCGACAACACCCTTAATCAGGATCGAACCCGGGGTCTCTGGCGCTGTAAGCCAGCAACTTCACCGCTGCGCCAATGTGCATAGGTGCAGGGATAAACTTGGATGTAGTTGGTTAATGGGTACACAAAAGGCTGGAGAAACTCAGTGGATGCAGCAGCATCTAAGGAGCGAAGGAGATAGGCGATGTTTCGGGTCGAGACCCAGTTGGTTAATTGCTGTTTAAAAACCAAGATCAAAAATATGTCACAACTTTTCTGCAACTATCTACCCATTCAGCTGGAGTGATTACCATTCATGTTGTGGGGCTTCACATCAGCCTCAGCTCCAGCCTGCCCTCTGCAGGTCAGACATCAATGGAGGACCTAAAATGCCACGTGGTCCCTTCCTCCCATATAAAGGAAACCTCCATCTCCAAGAGGAGGTCAATGCTGGGCTAGTACGGTGGCTGGAAATGTATCGCCACTACACATCTGGCAGCTCAACATTCTGATAGGGATTTGGGCTGTTATTCCCACATAATTAGTTTTACCAATATCGGCGGCTAATCCTTAAGACAGCGTTATCATCACACACCAATGTTGTTATCTATCATTTCACCCCTCGGTAATGCTGCTGGCAAGATAAAACCACTTTAAGAAATTTGACAGAAGGCTTTTGTAAAAATTAATCAACAAATTGACCAAGACGATGATTTCTAAGAAGTAATTTTATTTCTCAGTTTAGGTGACCAATGTAAAATCCACAATAGAAAATGAATCTTCTTAGTAAGACTGCTGGCTTTTGATTACCCCACTTTACTTCGTAATCTCTACCTTACTCGACTCTGTGTCTAATCTTCTTTCATTGTAATGCTGATGGGAATCAGCTGACCACAGGAATCCAGCTGAAGCATGCCAGGTGATTTTCTCAGGTGGCATGTATTTTTCCAGTTCTTAGCAACTGCATAAAAAGTTAGCCATGTTGAAAGTAAAAGTGACGAAGGGGGAAGTAAATTAACAGCATTCCATCTTTATATTCTCTTAAAATGAATAATTGGCTAGTGATATGCAACAGTTGGTTAATATCTGTTAATATCCAACAACATATGAAAAGAGGAGCAACAAATGGAAATTGTTGCACTCCTTAACTTTTGACCCCTTCATTAAGTTGTTGCATGTGTGTTTAATTAGCTTTGTTGCGTTTGGTTGCGCACATGGGTTTATAATAAAGATTAGTGTAGCATGACATCCTGTATTTGTGCTGAGTTAGCGATGTTGGGCAGATCTACTTTATGTTGATATAATAATCCTGTTTGAAAACTGTATCTGCATCTGCATTTTGTCGTATTTCAAGCTGATATTTTTGCTACTTTACTTCCCAGCGTCTGTTTTATGTCTTTCCAAAAATTCTACGAACAAGCACTTCCAAAATGCTATGTTTATTCTCTAGGGCATTCCATATGAAGAGCTAACCTAACGCATTCAGTTTCTACTGATTTAAGAAGTTTAACCTCCCATGTGCTCACTCTAACATTGACAGTGAATAGAAAACCCTCAGGAGAAATGTAGCAGGGATAATGCATTAAAACACCAGGTCACCAAAATTCCTGAGGCCATGATGCTTATAGAAGAACTGAGCCGTAGTCGGCCCATGCCCAGATTGTGGGCATGGGGCCACTCACAATGCCCGGGAAGGCACGTTGTGCCTATAATCATAATCATAATAATCATAATCTATTGAGTATGTTAACATGTCTACTCTTAATAGACTGTAAGACTAACCACTGGCACAGTTGGAGCATTGCCCGAAATTCTCTGCAACAGCCCGCAGCTGGGAGAGCCACTGCCTCACAATGCTAGAGACACGGGTTTAATCCTGTGCAGAGTTTGCACATTCGCCCTGTGACTGCGGGGGTTTCCCCCATGTGCTCTGGTTTCTCTCCACACATTCCAAAAACCAACGGGTTTGTAGGTTAGAAACACAGAACTGCAGATGCTGGTTTGTACACAAAGTGCTGGGTAACTCAGCGGGCCAGTCAGTATTTCTGGAGGAAAAGGATAGGTGATATTTTGGGTTGGGACCCTTCCGTAAAAGTCGTCGCTCGTGTGCAAAGAGTGGATGAGAAAGTGAGATAATATTGAACTAGTGTGAATGGGTGATTGATGGTTGGTATGGACCCAGTGAGCCAAAGGGCTGTTTCCATGCTGTATCTCTAATTAAAATACCTTTCTGATATTCTGAACCATGTGCTGTGAACACACGCAGGTCCAAGTGCCATTCCCTGATCAAATATCTGGTTCCCCTTCTAAATCTCACGGAAACTGAACCAGGCCTGACAGTTACAGTGTGCTCCCCCGAGGCCTCCAGAGTGGGAAATGGGAATTAGGAAACAGGAAAAGGCACAAAGTACTGGAGTAATTCAGTGTGTCGGGCAGCACCTGTGGAGAACATAGATAGGCAATGTTTTGCATTGTTACCTTAATTCAGACTGGGTGTAGAAGGGGAGAGAGAGCTGGGAGAGAGGTTGGAATGGGACAAAGCCTGGCAAGTGAAGGTGGATACACGTTAGGAATTGTTTTGACTGGCAAAAGGTTCAACAAAAGCTAGGGATGAAAAAACAAAGTGTGAGATAAAGAGAAACAGTCAGAAGAGGCATGAAATGTAAGACCCAGAGGATGGAACATAGGTAGACATTTGGTAACTGAAGTTGAGGTACATTGCAGGTCAGGGTGAGTGAGGCCCGGAGAATGCGCGAGGAAAATAGGTGGAAGGGGAGGGGATGGGAAGTGGAAAGGAAGAAATGTATCAGGTGAGGCACAGGAAATAGAGGGGGGAAAAGGGGGACCTTACCCCCTTGAGCTACTCCAGCATTTTGTGTCTTTTTTTGTAAATTGGCATCTGCAGTTCCTTATGTCTATGAAATGAGGAGTTGGGTCTCAGGGTGAATGAATTGGTTGAGAAACGATCGACTAAGAATTGAGAGAAGAATTAGGTTGGGACCCTAGATCCAGGAATAGAGGAGAATAATTATTTGAAGTTTTCACTTGAGTCGATGATGGAACGAAGATAAAGGACAGGGAAGGCATATACACATCAAGCTTAAATCAAAGCTGGGATTTTAGTGTAATCAATTGCAGCATGATCCTTCCATAAGCTAGGGTACTGTGCGATACCACATACATTGAAGTCAGTCTCTGGAACATTGCTGAGAACTATATTCGGCACTCTGAATGGAATGGAATGGAATACTTTATTGTCACATGCTTTATTGTATCTTCCCCTTCGCTCTACATATTGTGCTGGAGTTTGACTTGATTGTATTTAGAATCAGAATCAGAATCACACTTTATTTGCCGAGTATGTTTTGCAACATACGAGGAATTTCATTGGCCAGGTCAGTCATACAATTAAAAGTAACCGATCAGTCAAAAACAGATTTTAACATGAACATCCGCCACAGTGACTCCTACACATTCCTCACTGTGATGGAAGGCGAAATAAAGTTCAAGTCCTTCCCTTGTGCTCTTCCTTGATGGGGGCCTCGAGCCCTCCGTTGACGGGACGATCTTAACTCCTGTAGCCGGCGGCATTTCGGGCCCCCCCCCCCCCCGCGTCGAGACGATCTGTTCCCGCATCGGGGGGATTGTCAGCTCCCCCAAGCCAGGCGATCGAACCACGCGTCGGGGCTGGACGAACCTTCTGCGGCATTGGAGCTCCTCACAACAGTCTGAGGAGGCTTCCAGCTCCATCGATGGAAGGCCGCAAAGCCCGGAGAATGTGATCCGAAAATTAATCACATCTCCGGGAAGGTAAGAACTTGCAAAAAAGTTTCCCCCGATTTCCCCCCCCCCCCCCCCACCACCCCTCCACCCACATAAAACATACCAGAGAACATTAAAACAAAACTTGTAACAAACTAAAAATAACAAAAAGAAAGAAAAAACAAACAGACTGCCGGCCGGGCTGCCATCTCCCCGGCGCCACTGGTGGAGTATTATGCGGAGTATCTAATCTGATTGGATTGCATTGCAATACAAAGCTTTTCGCTGTATCTTGATACACATGACAATAATAAACCTAAACCTATGGGTCTTTCAGCAGTTTACAGTCACCCGGCCTTGGATTTTTTTTTCCTTCCAACATGATCCCTGGTGCAGGTTTCTGCTGGGAAGCCTGGAGAGCTCAGGAAAACCCAAGGGGGTACAGATATTCTCCAGTGTAGCTGGTTAGGCTGCTCACTCAGAATGATGTGGAGACCCTGAGACCATGCCCGGAGTCTCTCAATCTGCTTGCATGTCTACGAAAGCTCACAAACACTGATAAACACTCAGCAATTATTCTAAAATAGAAACCGTAAAAAGGGAATTAAACTGGTTGAAAAAAAAATTAAAGAAAATTCTAAAATAAAACCTTCTTGCAAAATTAGCATAATTAAACATATTTAAACTAACCATATTAAATCAAATGACAAGATGTATTGCAGTTCCCCTGTGAATGTTTTTTGGTGGGACTAGTGCCATATATAATCAGCACAGCTGCAGCTAGCAGATTCCCAACCGGAGAGCTGGGAATTGTAAGGGAGATAATCCTTCTCCATTTTATGACCCTTGGACTATCTGATCGGACTTTACTGGATTTATCTTGCAGTAAACGTTATTGCCTTATCATGTATCTGTACACGGTGGATGGCTTGACTGTAATCATGTCTTGTCTTTCCACTGACTGGATAGCACGCAACAAAAGTTTTTTCGCTGCGTTTCAGTACACATGACAATAATCTAAATTGAACTGCACTGAACTGAACTGAAGAGGAGTCCACTGGGTGAAGGGTCCCGACTGAAACATCACCCGTCCTTTTTTGTCAGGGATGCTGCCTGACCCGTTGAGTTACTCCAGCACTTTGTATCCATCTTTGGTATGATCTATGTTGGCACAGAGAAGACTGTACTCCAGCCTGCACTTGACGGTCCCTTGTTTCCATTAAGTGCTTAAAAGTTGGCATCTGCTGGGGTTTTAAGTGGAGGATTTGCTCGTTAAAATCCAAATTTAAGTTGACCTCATCTTAGCACAGGGACTCAGATTTTCTGACTTAAATTCAGGCTGGAGTCAGCATATTTTACCAGTTGTGTGCAAATTTGTGATTTTGCACACCACAAATTTGGGCTCATTGCTGATGGGAAGACTGTTCCAAGATCGCAATGAGCAGCAGTTCCTCACATGTGGCAAGAGATTAAATGAAACCTGAGAGAACCCAGATTCTATCCGTCTTCCAATTATACAAACACGCGCTGCTGGAAGGATGCACGGAAAAGACATAGAAGCAATTGTACTTCATTGTTATTGCTCCTGAGATTAAATATTTTTTTGTTCCCTTTTCTCAACGAGTATGAAAGAGACAAAACACTGCAGCGTATTTGAGCGATGCTTCTCACTAAGGTGTAGTATTTGGATTTAATTATTTATTTGCTTGCGATACAGAAAAATTAGCTACAAATTACTGAATCTCTACATGTGCTCCAGTTCATCGCCGAGGCTATCCAACAATATCTCCCAATCCTCTGGCTTCCATCACCATGAAGGATAAGGGCAGCTGGAACAATGGTGTTCACCACCACCTACAGATTTCCCTCCAAGTCATGTATCATCCAGACATGGAAGTACATCTCCATTCTTTTATCATCGCCAGATATGAATTCTGAAATTCTGAACATTACAGCCATCCCTTACCTTCACCAAATTGTGTGAGCTTTTCGAACTGCTGGGACCTCACAGGACAATGAACAAATTATTCCAAAGGTTGGCAAACATAGGACAAGAGGGCAACGTCTAAAATTTTGAACCAGACATTTCAGCAATGAAGGAACGAGGTACTGCAGGTTCTGATTTATAATAGAAGACACAAAGTGCTGGACTAACTCAGCTGGTCAGGCAGCATCTCTGGAGAACATTCTTCATAATGATTATGGTGGGTGGGGGAGGGTGGGATGAGGTTGAGACACTGCCTGACCCACCAAGTTACTCCAACACTTGGTATGCATTTCAGGAATTAAATTAAAAATCACCAGCGCACATGATGGTGGCAGATATTTGAAACCTTCTTCCCTGAACAGCAATTGATGTTGGGTAACAGCGTTCATTTTAAACCCGAGACTGATAAATTGAAACCAAGACAATTAATGGAAAGGGGAAAATCACCAGGTACATCAAGTTAAATTACAGATCAGCATTGATTTTACTGCCTTGCATATTGGGGCAGCACACTGGAGCAGCAGTAGAGTTGCTGCCTTATAGCGCCAGGGACCTGGGTTTGATTCAGGTGCTGTCTGTACGGAATTTGTACATTCTCCTGTGACCGTGTGGGTTTTCGCCCTGTTCTCTGGTTTCCTCCCTCACTTCAAGGACCTACAGCTTTGTAAATTAATTGGCTTCGGTAAAATTGTAAATTGTCCCTGGTGTGTACAATAGGGCTAGTAGATGGGGTGATCGCTGGTCGACGCAGACTCAGTGGGCCAAAGGGCCTGTTTATGCACTATATCTCTAAACTAAACTAAATTAAATTAGCCTCAACGTGCTACTGAATAAACTCCAAGAATCTTGTATCTGATTGTGCAGAATTCCCAATGGTTCAGCACCTGGTTCTTTCATTATTATACTAAGTCCACATTATCAGTGATCTATTATCTTTTGGTTCAATTACTCACAGCCATACAGGACCCAGAGTATAGGCTGGGTCTGTGGCCAGAGGGGCTATGCGGAGTGTTTATACTAAAAATGAAGATTATTTGCTGAAAATCAACAGCTCCTATTTCTCACACTCCCTTTCAACTAACCAGTTTGATTACATTTTTTTGAACTACTTTTCAACATGTTAAAAAAGAGTGAAATAAAGGTGTACACCGAAGATAGACACAAAATGCTGGAGTAACTCAATAGGACAAACAGCATCTCTGGAGAGAAGGAATGGGTGATGTTTTGGGTTGAGACCCTTCTTCAGACTGATGTTCGGGGAGAGGGAGGTACATATATAAGGAAGTGTATAGATACGGAAGTGTAAGGTGTGAAAACAGGACAAAGGGAATGGAGATCAAGAAAAATGTAGAATAGATCATTGTTAGTTGGGAGAAGGTAACAACAAAGCAAACAGAGATAAAATGTAGTCAGAACAACAACGCAGCAGAAATAAAAGTGTTGGGATAGTAAGAGTGACATCCAATAGTCCAGAAAATTTGCTAGTCTATTACCACGGGAATCCCTCTGGTGCTAAGAATTCTGTTTTCCTGTAATTGACCTACTATTAAAGCATGATTCCTAAATTGAACGTAGGCTGTTCCTTCCTAATGCTGCCGTCATCTTTCCGTTCTGCGGAACTAGGAGTTTAGGATTTCCATCTGCATTGGAACTTATTGAACCTGCACTGTTCATAAATTGCTGGAAGCTACTGACAAAGTGCAACTTTGAGGAAATAGCCTGAGCATCATCTTCATTTCTCCAGTTTAAAGTGAGAGAAGGCAAAAAATGCACAGGATTACTAAAGATCAGAAGGCGGCAGAGATAGTGGATGCAATTGTGAATTAGGTTTCAATTGTCAAAAAACAGATGGAATACCTTAAGAAATGCAGCCTTTGGGTACGTTCAAGGCTGACAGAGAACTTAAACTTCCATATGCTTGTGATATTGTTACTGTTACCTTAGGTTCTCCTGTACTCTACTGGTTTGAGAGCTCAAGGCAGTGCTCCATGTCAGAAACTGGAATATAACACTTAACCTTTGATTATAGTTAGCTTGCAACATCAGCCATTTCAATTTCCTTTTTCGATTATGGGTTACATTCAACAAAACTAATTTGTACAGCAAATGTTTTGTTTTAAGTTTTTAAACTGCAGATGAGGCAAGCTTAAAAGATCTAACAGTTTAGTTACAATTAACCATACTTTACCTTTGATTTCTACAGTGAATAATGTTTTGGGGAAAATATTTTCTGTAAGACAGATAGTGTTCCCCACTGACACTCCTCTCCTTTACAATGTTGAATGCAAACGTCAGTATGACTTTAATCTGTTGTTCCCTAATTATAATGTTTTTTTCCCTTGTGAAGTGTACTTAGCGAACATGCAAAACAATGCACACGCACACATTGAAATAATTTGTGCCTGACGTATCATATGCACAAGAAAGAGGAGAAAAAAAGAAACAGGCAAAGTGGAACAAGGATGGCTCTCGGTTTCACCCTCTCATGTTGCTGGGTAATCTGACCTCAAGTGCTTGATCTGGTAAGGGTGGGTGATGCGGTTTCCTCTTCCCCAAAAACATTAAAAACTGGCCCAAGGAGTTCTCACGGGATTGCAGTTAAGAAGAAATAACGGCCCATTCAATCGCCACTCCCACAGCACAGATTTACCTCCAGCATTAAGTAGTCTTCTTGGTTGGAATTGTCTCCTAAGGGGCCCGTCCCACTTTCACGACCTAATTCACGACCTTCTTTACTCGTGGACATTTTTCACCAGGCTAGAAAAACGCCCCGACCTACTTGATGCCACGAGTACCTACGACTAGCATCACTACCTACCTATGACCTACCTACGACTTCCTACGACGTCATGATGACCATGCTGCGAGTATTAGTCAAGGGCAAATTCGGCAGAGGTCGTGAATTAGGTCATGAAAGTGGGACAGGCCCTTAAGTCAATGAGTCACCGTGAGGGTTAAAAAGTATTTTGCTGCAAATTCCCCAACTGGAGGTAAATGGAAATGTCATCTGTCCGTAGGATCATTGGACATCAGAGAAACTTACAGACTATTTTGCAGCAATGATCAGATTTGCATCAAACACCCACATCTCAGCATGGAAACATTACAACGTACTGATGGGGAAAAGACCTTCCAATCCCATTTCCAATTCTGAGTTCTACACAGAAACAAAGAAATGAAAGCACAAGGAACAGCAGACTGCAAAAAAAGTGCTGTAGTAACTGCATGCCAGCCAGCAAACCAAAGAGCTTCAGGGTAAGCATGGCCATCATCCTTGAAAATATCAGACCAAGTGTATGTAATTCTGAGAGTCAAAACTAATTAAACACATCTTACTCATTTAGCATGGATTCTCAGACATGAGTTCAAACACCAACCAGATTTGTAGATAGCCTCTGTTAGTTTTACATTTTGAAGACAGTCTATTCCACCAAGCTCACAACGTTTCTTGTTCTAGTTGTTCCTGATGGGTGGCATGGCGATGGGGGAGACACAGCGACTCAGTGGTAGTGTTGCTGCCTCACACCTCCATGGACCCTGGTTCAATCCTGACCTCGGCCGCTGTCCGTACAGAGTTTGTACGTTCTCCCTGTGACTGCATGGGTTTTCTCCAGGTGCCCAGGTTTACTCCCACTCTCCAAAGACGTGCAGGTTTGTAGGTTAATTGGCTTGTGTAAATTGGCCCTAATGTGTAGGATAGAACCAATGTATGGGTGAATGCTGGTCAGCACGGACACAGTGGACTGAAAGGCCTGTTTCCACGCTGTATCTCTAAACTAAAGTAAACTAAACTTCAACGGGAATGTAGAGGTGAATAAGGTTGGCCCCCCTCCCACAATGTTAAGCTTTCCCACCTCTTTCAGTAGATAGAAAATAAGTCAGAAGGGATGGAAAACAAGAAATGGCCTCAGGTCTTTCCATTCCTCTGTTTATTCAGTTGTTTTAACTTTCCCCTTAATTCCACAAATAAAAATAAAAATGGCATTTTAATTGAGTTGGGTTTCTTTGAATCCCATTCTTCCAATTGTTCTTGGGATTTACAGGGGAGTCCAGCACAATGACAGGACCAAATTTCTACCTGCTGCTGGAAGGTGAAGCTGATCGTATTAACCATGAGAAATACACCTTAATGTCGGTGGTCTATGCAGGAGAAGCAGATGAGAAGCAGCCTAATTATGTGGGAATCAAAAAATCTCACAACATGAAGGAAAAACTGGCCACAGTAGTTATTTGACCTCCAACCACTAAGTTACATTCCTTCTGTCTTACCAGCACCTTCGGTTCCAGTGAACACTCACTTTAGTTTTGCGAGGAGACGGTCAGCTGGGGCAGCAAATGGTCCAGTCTTTCGGGATGGCATCAACAGCTTCCCCTGATCTAATCCATTCCCTGCAATAGGCATGGCTGAAGCACAAAGGGATTAAGTATTAAAGGTCGCCAATGATAGGCTCAACATGCTGGAGTAACTTAGCGGGTCAGTCAGCAACTCTGGAGAAAAGGAATTGGTGACATTTCGGGTTGGAACCCTTCTCCATACTGAAAGATCTAGGAGGACCAGAACAAAACCGACAGAGCCGACAACAGATTACTTCATGAAGGGTGGATTCCGTAATTATCATTGTTAGCTGGGGAAGATGTGCTAATGATAGGGATACAAGGATGCAAACAATGGAACTAGTAGGATGACTAGGGTGGTGGGGGAGTTGGGGGGAGGGGGAAGGGAGGAATGCAGTAGTTACTTGAAATTAGAGAAATCATAGTTGGGTTGTAAGCTGCACAAGCAAAATATGAGGTGTTGTTCCTCCAATTTTTGTGTGGCCTCGCTCGAACAGTGGAGGAGGCAGAGAACAGAAAGGTCATTATGGGAATGGGAAGGGGAGTTAAAATGTTTGGCAACCAGGAGATCGCAAAGGCCAAGGTGGACTGAATGTTAGTAAAGGATGTCTGCTGGTTGTTGCTGAATGTGCGTGAGATATTGTGTAGGAAGGAACTGCAGATGCTGGTTTACACCAAAAATAGACCCTAAATGCTGGAGTAACTTAGCAGGACAGGCTGAAGAATGGTTTTGACTCCTTCTCTCCAGAGATGCTGCCTGTCCTGTTGAGTTACTCCAGCATTTTGTGTCTATCTTCGTGGGTGAGATTTTGCTTGACCCTGTTGAGTAGTTCATTATTATTTAATTTCATTCTATCAAACGTTAGGTCCTCTCTTTTTCCCCAGCTCAATGGCAGCCAAGAAAAGAAAACAAGGAGGGAGAAGAATAGCTAAAGGAGAAGGAAATGAATAATGATGAGGAGAAAGCAAAGAACGAAGAAGATAATTTGACTTCTGCTGTGTTTGCCTATGACAACTGTCTTTATCTCCATCCCCGCTTGCCTCTTTCATTCCCCAGTGCAAAATTTCCACTAAATATGATGCTAACCAATTAAAGCAATGGAGATCTTGAATTTTTGAAAGACTTGTCCTAATCGCCTGCTGCATCTTCAACATGATAGCAAGGCTGAAGATTAAATCTGCCAAATGGCCCCTGCAGAAAGGCACAATGTTAACTCCTGTGTATGGATATTATTACAAGAATTACACTACAATGAAGTAAGATATTACTAATACTCCATTCAATGTTTGGTACCATAGATCTAAAATGTTAAATACCACCCAACACTGCCGGCGAGGACCCGGTGAGCCAAAGGGCCTCTTTCCATGCCTTATCTCTAAATAAAACCAAACTGTATGAAAATGATGTAATCACAAGGTTCTGCCCTTTTCTCCTCTTGTAGGGATCTTAGAGAATATTCCTTGCATCAGGTTAAAAATGATACATGATCAGAGAGTTTCCTCATTTCTCCAGTGATCTTGGATTCAGAATTCATGTACATTGACCCCTTGCTAAGTCCCGATGAAATAGATTCACCCTGCAGACTCATAATGTGTTCTTCACCAAAGACAAGAAAACAGACCCTAAGTTATTGCTAGTTTTTCTGATCCACACCAACCAACATGCACATCTACAATAGTCCCACCTGCCTGCTTTTGGTCCATATCCCTCAAAATCTGTTCTATCCATGTACTTGTCTAAATGTTTCTTAAACATTGTGATAGTAACTGCACAAAAATACATCTCTGTTGTCTTTTTATTCTTCCTTTGATTCTTGCGAACCAAACTGTTGACCAAGTTTATAGATTGTGGTCCTCACTGACTGTCATGCAGACAAGGAACAACTAAGCTTTGCAGACTCTCATTCAACTTTGCCTTCCTTTCTTATGCATTTGACAATTTGAATTTTTGACCAACTTGAAGGTCAGTAGTTACTTCATCGTATAAATCTGTGCACTTAGAATTTTAGCATTTCAATATGTATGTAACTAATGTACACTCTGTGATTGTGAAATGGTTTGCCAGAGAGCGGACGGAAAGCAGTTTGAAAGTATCACGTCAAATCCTGAAACAGTAAGAACAAGGTCAAACCTTACAATCAGACAATTTTTATGCGGGATTTAGACGAGCTTCAGAAAACAGTATCATTTTACCATTTGAAAACTCACGAAAATCTGAACAGTCTTTAAGTGTGACTGTTTCTTCCAACAATTTAACCATTAAATTTTAGTCAAGTACAGTTATCATCTGAGAATTGAATGACAGTGGCGCCTCTAATAAAATCTGTCTGAACTGCAGTAATAATATGGTTTTCCTAATTCTGACAACTAACCCATGGCTCAATAACAGCTCCTCGGTTGAAATGGCTGATTGTACTGTGAAGGAAGGAGGGAAAATGTTGCTCAGTTTCAGAGCTGTTTTTGCAGCTGGAATTAAGTACTGTCACTTTTATCTTAATAGCATTTGTTATTTTTAGGTTTGCCCATATTGACTTCATGGTGAGACAGGAGAAAGGACAGGGTCTCCGGGACTTTTCCTTTACACTCATTGACCTATTTTATTCTTGGGACTATTATTGTGCCAGAAATATGAAGAGAGGAACAACCCGCTGTGATATGTAGAACAAAATACAAGACATTCATTCTCCCTTCCACTTTAAATTCATTTTGGACTCATTGGCCTTCACCAAAGAACTTCAAGTCAAATTAGGAATACCACATGTAATTCTGAGACGTTTCTTTGGGGCTTGGTTAACCATAGTAATCAGTCAGTCTAAACAATCTTTTCAGAACCCCAACTTACATTTGGTGTCAATAATGTAATAAAACTAAGAAGAAAACTATTAACTCAGTCTGTCACGGTCAGAAAAATAGAAAATGTGAAGTCCAAATAGCATAAGTATGAATCAGAGTAGTCTCATTAAAGAGTCCTGCTGGCATAATGGGTGTCTTTTCATTTCAAGATTGCTTTCTTTTAAAATTGAATAATATTTGCAGTCCTTTACAAAAACAGGGGACAATAGTTTCTTGGCAACTAAAGACAGAAACCTAAATTAAAAACTGAAAACATGTTCTATCCCTCACTGGGTTTCGAGATTGGTTGCATGTTGCGCCTGATATTATATTTCATGCATCCAGTTCATATCCAGCCAAGTCTGAATAAATGCAAGGCTGAAAGAAGCATTAAACCTATCAGAACCAAGAAAAGAGCATTAGACCCATGTGGTGTGTTCCTTTTTCATGCAATGGTCTCAATTATTCACTTTCTCACCATATTCCTTTAATTTTATTATCTCCGAAGGCATTTCTAATTGCTTCTTGAATTTCTTTATATCTTTCACTTCAAAGTTTTTCCTTGGCAATTTCCTTTTTAAGTCAATTATTCTATGAATAAAATAGTTTCATTTCATTTTTTTTTAGGATGTACCCCCTGGTATTTAAACCTTTCACCATATTTGGCTGGATTATTTTTAGAACTTTTCTTTCTATCCTCAAAATGTTCAGAAATACATCACTGAGTTTTAGCCTATTGCCTATCAATCACTTTCACATATCATGTGGTATTGTACAGTTGAGTTCCAAGCAGTCATTGCATGCATTAATCCAAACTCCCTTCCAGCAGTAGGTATCAGCCCGCCCATTCTTAAAGCTTTCAACTCCCACTTTATTCCCACAATTTCACAACTTAGTTGGTATGCCTCCAGCTCACTTCAAGTTGCCACAGGGAACAAAACACTCTGCAATCTGAGTACATGTTCACAAATGTCGGCACCAGGAACTGCAGCTGCTGTTTTTTATTAAATGACACAGAGTGCTGGAGTAACTCAGCTGGTCAGACAGCATCTCTGGAGAACATGGATAGACGACGTTTTGGGTTGGGACCCTTCTTCAGAATGAATACATGCAAGGCTGAACTAAGCATTAAACCTGTCAGAGACAAGAAAAAAGCATTAGTATGAAGAAGAGTCCCGACCCAAAATGTTACCTATCAAATGTTACCAGATAGGATACCTGACCCACTGAGTTATTTCAGCACATTACAGCACATTTTTTACCTGTTCACAAAGTTTGTTGCCTCCAATTTTAAAAGATCTGCACAATTCATTGAGGCAATTTTTTCTAAATTAGTAATTCTAATTCTTAGATTAGTAATTAGTAATAGTGAACTTGTACATCAAATAGCAAAACAAATGCAGTTCAGAAATGAATGACTTGGCCCTTTCTCTTGTCAGCTCCCCCAAGCTTAAAGTGTGTGTACTATTTGGACCCATGCATTCCAACCTCAGCACAATCTTTTCGTATAAAAATTAGTCCTTGGATTTTGGAATGCCACAGATGATTTTTAATTATCTCTTTTTTTATTATTAACTATGAATGCAACATAAAAATCAATATACTCTCAAATAAACTCACTGCCAATGTTAGGCTATTAACATGGACTTTTTTAAGCTAATAATAAATAACATACTATTTAAAAAAATAGTCTTTTTTTTAAAAGAAATCTGCCAGTTAAACTGTTGGAGGGTTTTTTTAGCACTATTCAACACATGTACTGCCTCTAAAAATGTTATTTTTTGTTGAAAAATATTGCAAAGTTAGCAAAAAGTGCATTACAGAAAACATAATTGTCATTTTATCACTGTCATTAGGGAACATCGATAAGGCAAACATTTGGGAGAGCATTTTCATCTTGCCTTAAATTCTGGGACGACTGTTAACAAAGGAATACAGCAAAGAGCTGTAAGATGCAGGCATTATGTGCACTCAGCAAATAACCTCCAGAGTACAATTTGGCACAGAAGTCAGACAGTAACATTTTACAGACACATACATCTTCACCAGGGAGCTACTTAATCTCTCTAGTGTCTGTGCTGTCAGAACTACTGACGTATTAATAATTTGCAATGCTGTTGAGAATGCAGTCATGTTAAGACATAAAACACACACATTTTGGCAAATCTACACTGATGAATTTTGTCAAAATTATTTTATTCAGTTGACCTTGCTGTCAACTATATTTTGTAACCTTTTCTCATCAGTCTGGAAGAATCACGAGCTGGCTTTCAAGGCCTCCAACTAGAGTAGGCGGGGAAAATATGATAGAAATATATTACTCCATTGACCAGAAGATGGCTCAAAGTGAAAATGGATTTTCATGAATGGTAAATATTGCTGGTAAAGACTTTGGGACTGGATATTTATCTCTCACTCGATAGTTTTAGCGCATGGTTTAAGGCTGAGCTGATAGGTGTCATGGACATACAACATGCACCAATATGGCCAAGCAATGACACATCAAACAAGTTAGCAGTCTAACCACCTGACTTTGGATGCAAAAGATTTATATTAAATATAACCATATAACAAATACAGCACAGGAAACAGGCCCTCTCGGCCCTTACAGTCCGTGACGACATTGGTTTTCCCCTATGTCCATCTACCTCCGCCCTCCGACATACCCCTCCATTCCCTTCAGTTCCATTAACCTATCCACTTTACCTCCTTAAATGGAAAATCGATCCTGCCCCGCACTCACCATCTTCTGCTGGAAGCTCCATTCCACACCAGCCACCACCTCTGAGTAAAGAGGTTCCCCTCACGTTACCCCGAAACTTTTTCTGTCCCTTAATTCTCATGTCAATGCCCTTTGTTCTGAATTTCCCTACCCTCAATGGGGAAAAAAATCGTATCCCTACGCGACCTCTCAGCCTGTCTATCTTTCATCATTTTTAAAAGCCTCAATCAAGTCCCCCTTAACCTCTGCGCACCAAGAATTAAAGACCTAACTTGGTTAAACCTTTTCTGTAACATAGCTGTGGAACCCTGGCAACATTCTCAGTTAAATCTCCTCTGTACTCTCCCCTCCCCCTCTATTTTTTGTTGACATCCTTCCTTGAACTAGGCGACCCATAATTGTACACCATTACTCCAGAATTGGTCTTACCAATGCATGTACCCAATTTTACCATTACTTCCCTACTACTATACATTCAATGTCTGATCTTATAAAGGCCAGCAACCAAAGGCTTTCTTTACCCCCTAATCTAAATGCGATTCCACCCCCCTTCAGGGAAACAAGCACAGTTATTCCTTAGATCCCTCTGTTTTCCACTGCATCTCAATTTTCCATACCCATTTACATTGTACTTCCTATTTGATTTGTCGGCCAAGATATGTAGCATTAAAACTTAACAGCAATTAAACTCCATATCTGCCATCTTTCAGCCCACTTTTCCAAATGGCCCAAATCTCTCTGTAGACTTTGAAAATCTACTTCATTATCCACTACACCACCTATCTTAGTATCATCTGCATACTTTATGTATCCAATTTTACTTCGGAGTCACGTGATTGACTTGTTTGGGTGAAGACACCCCCCCCCGCCACAGGCAAAATGCGCGGCATATCGTCGCACGCATCTGCAGCGGCACAGCTGGGGGGGGAGTGCGCTCTCTCCCCACCGGCCTCCTTCACAGACCGGCAGGTGAGTATTACCTTCTTCATTTACAGATGGACAAGGGCCGCAGGCTCACGACAACTCGTCGGGGAGCTGAGTTGTGCTGCGGCCAGCCGACGCCTCTGTCCCCGGAGCTGCACGGAACGCCGGCAGCTTCAGGAATGCGGAAAGTCGGGCACGGAGCTGAGTGCGGCCAGCCGACGGCCCTTGTCCCCGGAGCTGCACGGAACGCCGGCAGCTTTAACACATGTGGAAGTCGGGGAGCGGAGCTGAGCTGCGGCCAGCGACGACGGCCCTTGTCCCCGTAGCTGCACGGAAAACGCCGGGGCAGCTTCAGGAAGTGCGGATGTCGGGCACGGAGTGTGAGCTGCGGCCAGCCGACAGGGGGGGCGGGGGGGGCCCTTGTCCCTGGAGAGGAGCTGCACGGGAAGGCGCGCGGCAGCTTTAACACATGTGGGAAGTCGGGGAGCGGAGACTGAGCTGCGGCCAGCCGACGGCCCTTGTCCCCGAGCTGCACGGAACGCCGGCAGCTTTACCGCAACGGTGGTGGGGCAGGAAAGGAATGCAGAGTCGGGCGCGGAGCTGAGCTGCGGCCAGCCGACGGCCCTTGTCCCCGGAGCTGCACGGAACGCCCGGCAGCTTTATCGCAACGGTGGGGGCTGGAATGCAGAGTCGGGCGCTCCCGCTAATACAGGGGCCGACTCACCCGAATGGTTACCGCTATGCAGCTGCAAGCAACAGGTCCAGAATCCGAGCCCCCCGTCCCCCAAGAGAATAAGGGGGGATACAGGTACGTGGCAATGGGGTCTTGTCGCGCATCTTTTACAGGCAACCTCTCCCCGAGCTCCAGTAGACCCAGGGGGCTGGCCGGGGGACAGCCGCACGGACAGGGGAGCCCTGCAAAGTGCATTGCGTACCGCAGCCAGGGATATCTGCCATCGTGCAGCCCGGGGGCACTCATAACACTGCTGCGTCGTGTAGGCCTGCTGGAGCAGATACCGCGACAAACACACCCCGTCAGGCTGCGGTCAAGGGCGGAGGTGACTCGCAGCAGGAAGCGGTCGTCACTCAGCGCTGCGACTCCCCGCGGCCCGCAACCCACTGCCCCGCCTCCACGCCAAGTAATGGTGTAAGCATGTGGAGGTAAGCTTAGGCACGGACTCCGGGGAGCCAGGTTTCCGGGGGCCGGCGCCGAGTCAACTCACCTGCCTCCTTATCTGCCAGGTGGGGCCGCCACAGTCTGGGAGAAGACTAGACTAGCGGAGAGTCCGTGCGGGAGTCGTTATGACCCTACTTGGGCTGTAGGTCACGACGACCTGCCATTGGACCATAGACCCTAAAGGGGGGTGAGGTCCGATGGTGGAAGCCCCAGTGAATTCGCAGGGCCTGGGGAAGTCGCTTGTTCCGCTGCATATATAGCAGGGACGGTCGCATTGAGCGGTTGGAGCTCTTAAATGGTCCAACGTCTCCATCGGGACCAAGAACGAGAAGAACGGGCATCCACTAGCCATGCAAGGACTCCGCTCAGCTCCTCATCATCTCCAGCCAGAAGCATTAATGATTGCCCAGCTGCTGAGTTTGACGACGACCAGGGACAGCCAGTGACCGCTGAACCAGAGCTGGAGGAGGATGCTGGATGTGGTGGAGTGAAGTTTGCCGTTTTCTACCCAGACAGGTGAACCCTGCACCACGAATTGCGGGCACCATTGATTGCCTACGTATGCACAACTCTGGAGTCAGATTCTCAATAATACCTTGGAGAAAGGTTCTACACGGGCATAACGGCGTTCTGGAAAACCCTGATCGGGGGATAATGTGTCCAGTAAATAGCATGATGCGCTAGCACTCCTATGCAATGCCCAGTATGAGATATATTGCCTGCGTAAGAGCTCCATATAGCCCACACTAAACCCCAAATTCGCGGGGTTGTGCCGACCAATTACCGCTCCACCGCCGCATCAGTTGCTTGGAGACCTGTACAAACAGGTGAAGGGACTGACAAAGGAGGCCAAACAGTGGGCCTCATGAAACTCCATCGGTCAGAGTTCACCCATATCACCGGCAACAGCCTAATACAACCAGTTTAACCAAGGCTGCCGGGTAGGGCACAAAGATTCTACCGGACCTCCATAACGTCCACCCGAAGCACCGTATGTATGGAAACCGCCGTTCACTATGGAGGTAAGGGGGTCTGGCTCCTCTCACGCCGTAGTATCCCTCCTGTACGAATAGGTGGGCGATTGCGGCGGCCTTGGACATATGGGAAAAACTGTAACCACAGATGAGTTTATTTTACAAAGTGTTCAAGGGTATATTAATTTCGTGGGAGGTATAGAATTCCCATACCCAGCATTCGCCTCGTAGGAATTTACTCTCTCCCGAAAAGAGGGTGGTTGGCAGGGCATGCTGAAATTATATGGCGAGGCAGGGAAAAGTGGTAATTGGCATAACCAAGCATGGACAATATTGAGTTATAATCAAGTTAGCTGAGTTGAACACTTTTGTACATATACCCATGTCAAAATAGATGCTTTTTGGAACAGCTAGGTAGATGCTTTACTCGGGGCACTTTATGGCATGTATCAGTTTGAAAGAAGCATGCTATACGGTGCCCATCGCTGAGGCTCACAGGGAATTCTGGAAGTTGTCTGGAAGGGTGCATTGCCTAATGGAACCATCACAGCTTAGGCTGTTTACCAAGTTGGTATTTACCTGTATTGGCTCTTCTCCGACACAACAAGATTATAGTGATGGCATGTTTGGATGAAATCCTTATAATGGGGCAGACCCTCCAATTGGCAATTCAAGGAGTGGCTGCAACCAAGGCTCTGCTTGAGAAACTGGGATTGTAATCCATCCAGACAAATCAAAAACTGCATCCGCTACGGGTTATGGATTTGGTGTTCACCTTTAGACACTAATTTAATGAAGTTTATCATCCCCACTAATAAAGCTAACTGCTATATCAGAAGAGTGCCACAATCCTTGCTTGCGCCAGGGTATCGACTATGGCAAACAGCGAAAGTTATTGGTATTGGTAACTCTAAAATTGGTAACTACATTCCCAGCTGCACGATTCGGACCGCTACACTACCGAAATTCACAAAGGTCACAAATCACAGCATTTAAAAAAACAAATGCTGGCTGCTTTGATCGGCCCACTTTGGTTACCACACCGGAAGCTAGAAACAAGCTATAATGGGGGTAGATAATATTAAAGAATGTCATTGACCTATTATATGGAGCAACCCTGATGTTGTGCTACTAACTGACGCAAGTGCACCAGGCTGGGGAGCAACTGGTACGATGTCCAGTTGTGGTGGCAGATGGAACTCTCATGAGTCTACATTCCTGGAGTCACATGGGATAAACTATATAGAAATGCTGGGGGTGTTTCATGGACTGCGGGCTTCTGTACTAATTCATGGGATTACATGTCCCGCTTTCGAATAGGATAATGCTACAATAATTGGTTTACATCAATCATATGGGTAGTATTAGGTCGCTAGTTTGCAATGAATTGGCTAATACAATTTGGGCACTGGTGCATTGAAAGAAATATTTGGATTACTGCGACCTATTTGCCTGGGAAGCTTAATTCAGTGGCGGACACCAGGTCACGTGTCTTCAATGACAACATTGAGTGGATGTTGAAACCCCATATTTTGGAGATATTATAGCTCAAATTGGGGACGACCAGATATTTGACCTATTTGCGTCCAGGCTGAACCATCGAATACCAACGTATGTGTTGTGGGAACCAGGACCCTGGGGTAATAGCATTGGATGCATTTTTATCCATTGGGGGAAATGGGTTGCTACGCGTTTCCCCCATGCTGCTCACCAGTCGGGTATTGCAGAAAATTAAACTAGACTCTGCAACTGACATATTGATCATTCCCGACTGGCCTACACAACCATGGTACCCGATGGTTTGTAGAAATGTACAACAACCAATGGATGGCGATTGGGAAACATCCCAAATTGATTACTCACTCCATTACAGGGGGGTCAGTCATCCTTGCCATGGTCATTAAATCTTGTTGGCTTGCAGGTTCTGAAAAGACCGCTCAACCGGGCAGGCATCTCGTCAAGAGCCATGAACCTTATTGCAGCATCGTATCGGGAATCCACCCGCAAACAATATCTCACTCAAATCAGAAAGTGGGAGGGTTCTGTGCCCGGAACAACAAGTCCTCCAACTCGGCAACAATACTGGATGTGTTGGAGTTTCTAGCAGGCCTCCATTTTGATGCAGGCCTCAGCTACCAGTGCCATCAACAGCGACAGGAGTACGCTGTATTCATACCTGGATATAAGTATCAGCTCCCACCACCTGGTGTCCTAAACTTAATGAGGGGAGTATTCCAATACCAATCCCTCCACGACCCAGATATACAGTAACGTGGGATGTGGGGATCATGCTGACCCTACTGAGGAGCTGGGATCCAATAGATGAGCTATCATTTGAAACAGCTCACCCTTAAGGTGGTGATGCTCATGGCACTGGCGAACAGCCCAACGAGCCCAGATGTTACAAAAACTGCGACTGGACACCATGGTGGCCAACCCTGGTCAAATAAAATTCTTTGGTAAAGAGTTATTAAAACAGGAGTTGCTACTAACGTTTTTAAGTCTTATTCCACCAGGGCTGCAGCGAGAGCCATGAAGGTGCTCATGGACCACTTTTTCGCCACTGCGGGCTGGGCCAGTGGGGGAAAAACCTTTCAGCGGTTCTATAACAAGTCTCTGGCCGTTCCTGCGACATTCGCAGAAGCTATCCTGGGTACCGCTCAGTAAATGTCTGGCCCCGAATTAGGGGTTGTTGTTTAGTTGATTAATAAATTGTGTTGATTTTTTCAGCCGCTGTCAACTGAACTCCATTAACAGTCTTACTCCATCAGAATGGCGGCAGTGTGATAAGCATGGACGTTGTTCAGGGCGTGAAATCACAGAGCTTTGAAATCTTCACGAAGTCACTCAACGTGACTCCGAAGTAAAATAGTAAGATTAAACGAGAACTTGCCAAGTTTGAAGTTTGATCTGTATTTTACGAGGTCGCGGTGAGGGATTTCGTGCCCACCCGCTCCCACCCTCTATCATCAGGTCAAACAGGTAGTTCTAACGGTTTTCATCTTACTATTTTCAGTCATGGTTGGTTCTGTGATTCCACACCGCTGCTTTTGAAAGGATTGCCGCGCATGCCTGCTGGCGGGGTCTTCACGAAATCCCTCAGCCGCGACTCCTCGTAAAATACAGATCAAACTTCAAACTTGGCCAAGTTCTCGTTTAATCTTACTATTTTTCCACCCCATCATCCAGATCATTGATGTACATGATAAACAACAGCGGACCCAACACAGATCCCTGAGGCACCCCACTGGTCACCGGCTTCCAACCTGACAAACAGCCATCCACCTTTACTCTCGGACATCTCCCATTCAGCCACCGTTGAATCCATCTTGCTACTCCGCCATTAACACCCAAAGATTGAACCTTCTTAACCAACCTTCCATGGGGAACCTTGTCAAAGGCCTTACTGAAATCCATATAGACAACATCCACTGCTTTACCCTCATCAATTTCCCTAAAGTCTAAAGTCTATACTTTAGACTCTAAATATGGATCTCTGATACAGGCCTTACCTGAGTCTTCACCGACCAACAATTAGCCCATACATTAACACTATCTTATACACCAGGGATAATTTTGCAATTTTACCAAAACCAATTAACCGACAAACATGTATGACTTTGGAGTGTGTGTGCAAACCGGAGCACCCGGAGAAAACCCACGTGGTCACAGGGAGAACGTACATACAGATGGCTCCCATAGTCAGGATCGCACCATGGTTTCAGGCACTGTAAGGCATCAACTCTTCAACTGCACCACTGTGCTGCCCTTTAACATCTGCATGCCCCATAAAGGCATTAACATTGTTCAGTATCCCATCATCAACATTCCAAGGGGTTACCATAGATCAAAAGCTCAACTGGACCAGACATATAAATGCTTTGGTGACATGTACAACTCAGCGGCTGCACGTCCAGCTGCAGATGACTCGCGTTCTTAATATCCCAAAACCAGTTACTATCAACAACGCACAATTAGAGTCATACAATCATACAGTATGAAAACAAGATCTCCTTCCAAACTTTCACACGCTGACCAAAGGTTCAAAGGTTCAATGGTTATTTTATTGGTCACATACACCAATTGGTGCAGTGAAATGCTTCTTGCCAATGCAGCACAGAAAAAAAAGAATACAGACATAACAATGATAAAGAAATTTAAACATAAAAAACATCCCCCCACAATGGTTCCCATTATGAGGGGAGGCACAATGTCCAGTCCCCATCCCATGTCCACCCATAGTCGGGCATATTGAGGCCTCCGCAGTCGCCTCCACGGAGGCCCGATGTTTCAGGCCGTTCTCGCCGGGTGATGGTGCTCCGGCATTGGGAGAATCCTCTCAGCGGCTCGGGACACCTGGAACGGCCGCTTCCTTACTGGGGACCATGGCTTCCGAAGCCGCGCCGGATGGAGCTCCACCACTGGTGATCTCGCCGAGAGATCCCAGGCTCACGGTGTTAAAGTTCAGTGCCGCCGCCCGCTCCACAGACCCGCGATGTTTTTTTTGTCGGCGGTCTTCAGCTCACCGGAGCTCCAGCGCGGCGACCCAGGCAACGCATCGCCCGCTCCGCTCCGCGATAGCGCTCCAGCGCTGCGCCGCCGCAAAAGCCTAGGTTCCGGCCGGTCCCATCAGGAAACGCCGCTCCAGGCCGCGAGGACGGCTCGAAGATGCAGCCCGGAGAAAAGCTGCCTCTTCAACCAGGTAGGGACCAGGAAAAGCAGTTCCCCCTCTCCCCCCCCCCCCCCCCCCCCCCCCCCCCCAACCCTCACATATAAAAGAACAGACTCCAAACAAACACTTTTTACACACTAAAAATAAAATAAATAAGCTAAAAAACAGACAGCTGCAGGCTGGGCAGCCATACCAACTGGACGGTGCCCCCTACCAATGCCCTTTCTACATTAGTCCCACCTTCCTATGTTTGGCCCATACCCCACTAAACCTATCCTTCCCATGTATATACCGAAATATATTTAAAATGTTGTAATATTACCTGCCTTAACTACCTCCTCTGGCAACTCGTTCCATATACCCACCACCCTTAGTGTAAAAACGTTACCACTCAGGTTCCCATTAAATCTTTATTCCTCCCTCCCCAACCCCTCACCTTAAACAAGTTCTTGATTCCCCTGCTCTGGGTAAGGTAAAGACTTTGTGCATTTACCCGATCTATTCAGGAGTGTGTTGGAATGCTCTCCACTTGCCTGGATGAGTGCAGCTCCAATGGTCAAGAGGTATGACACCACCCAGGGAAAACTTAAGAGGCACCCCAGCAAACCTCCTGACCATTCACTCCCTCCATCACTGACGCCTGGTTTATGCATGTGTGTGCCACTGCAAAACACATTGCAGTCACTCAGCTGGCCAAGCCTGGCAACACGGGCCAAACCAATGACTTTTACCAGCAAGAAAGACAAAGTTGGGGGGACTTATTTTGCCAAGCAGTTTCAACATTGTACTCTGTATTACCAAATTCAACGTGTTACAGAGAGAAAACAAATCCTACTCACGTTGCTTCCAGTCAGTTTGCAAATTGCTTGCCAAAAAGTTCAGCTGCAGTGGAGGCTTTAAGTAAGTAAGTAAGTAAGTTTATTGGCCAAATATTCACATACAAGGAATTTTCCTTGGTGCTCCGCCCACAAGTAGCAATATGACATACCGTGACAGTTACGAATGACTCAGAAAACACTAAACATTAATAATAATAAATGTTTTTACTTACTCCATCCTCAAAAACCCAGGACTATGGTACACCATCTGATGGAAGAAAATCAAGTCTGGCATTTCCAATCATTCAGCCACATATCTACCTTGTGCTTCTTCAATGTCCATTCACTCATTGTCACCACATCCCTTATCAGATGTGAGCAAAACCTGACTCTTTCAAACCTCACATCTTTCCTATACAGTGTCTCCCTATGCAAACTTTTATCAGAGACAAATGCACAATTGCACTGAAGGGTCAATATGACAAAAAAAACATAAAATACGGGAGTAACTCAGCAGGTCAGGCAGCGTCCCTGGAGAACATGGATAGGTGAAGTTTTGGGTCGGGACCCTTCTTAGACTGATTGTAGGGGGCGGAGAGTGGAGGGGAGGGGTAGAATGCTGGAAGAGGAGGGGTAAGACAAAGCGTGGCAGGTGAGAGGTGAACACAGGTTAGGTGGGGGGTGGGGTTTGATAGGCAAGTGGTTGGACACAGGTTAGAGATGAAGAGAAAAGGCCCAAGCATATCAATATGACTTGCTTGAATCTCTGATAGACACAAAGTGCTGGAGTAACTCAGTGGGTCAGGCAGCATCTCTGGAGAAAAAGGATGGGTAACATTACGGAACGAGACACTTCTTCAGACTAAACATTTTAGACTCTAAATGTCATTTGTGTCTATCTTCAGTATAAACCAGCATCTGTAGTTCTTTTCCACACGTGCTTGAACCTCTGCCGGTCACAAAGATGCATGATGCTGCCACCCATTATTTGTTCATCCTTTTGATCATGTACTACTTCACACATTCTGTGGATTCTTAGTGAATATTGTTATTAGTGGCATCCAAGCTACTGGAAAGTCTACAATGTATGCCCTCCACAATCTGACCTCTAACCTCTAAATGCTTGATGCTTACATCTGCCGCATTACCATGAGACGGAGCTAGGTGGTGCTCCATCCCTTCTTGCATTTCACTAGTGAATGGAAATCATTTTCAATGGTGACTGGTGTGAAGAAAGAATAGCAAAAATCCAAGTCCAAAGAAATTATGAGAAATTGCACCTGCATAAGCCCCAAATTCACCAACCTCCTCAAGGAATATTCTGTGCCACTCAAAGTGCAGACTGGAAGTTTGCAAGAAATGCTATACCACAGGGTACATTGACGGGACCTTTGCTGTTTATGATATAAATGAATTTGATGAGAAGGAGGTAGCCTGATTAGAAATTCATGTAAGGATACAGCAGGACATAGATGAGCTGAAACATTGGTGGAGCTGTGGCAGGTGGCAATAGATCCAGACCAGTGTAAGGTCACATTTTGGTCACACTTTGGGAAGTCACATTCTGGTAGAACATATACAGTAGATAAATGGCAGGGATCTCAGGAGCAGTGATGTACAAAGAGACCCAGGGGTACAAGTCCGCAGCTCGCTAGAAGTGGTGAGACAAATGATTCCAGTGGTGAAAAATGCATACCAATGTTATGTCTATCTTCGTAGGCCGAGGCATTGAGGATAAATGTTGGGACGTCATGTTGCATTTGTACAATACATCAGTTAGACTGCACTTATTGTGTACAGTTTTAGTCGCCACACTCCAGGAAGGAAGTGATAGCAATAGAGAATGCGATAGAGATTAGTAAGATTAAATGAGTACTTACCAGTTTGAAGTTTGATCTTTATTTTATGAGGAGTTACGTTGGTGATTGCGTGAAGAAGACCCCATCAGGCCGCATGCACGTCAATCTTCAAAGCAGCGGTATGAAATCACAGGTAACAGTAATTTAAGTATAATAGTAAGAGCAGAAACCTAGAACTACCAGATGACCTTTGTGAGAGAGGTTTGGGCATGGCGGGTACGTAATCACCAACGTAACTCCTCATAAAATAAAGATCAAACTTCAAACTGGTAAGTTCTCATTTCATCTTACTATTTTACTTTAGAGTCACGTGAGTGACTACGTGAAGATTTCAAAGCTCTGTGATTTCATGCCGTAGATTCAAATCCAGGCATCTCACTGCATCGATTGACTCAGAATGAGTAAAGAATCAATAATGCATTAAACCATGACATTGATTTAAACATATTAACGGTTTAATTTTATAAAGAAAACAATAGCAACCCATCTGTCCCAGGGGGAAGCTATAAAACAGAACTTACATAAAGAATGGGCAAATACCCCTGGTTCGGCAATTGGTTTATGATAATATTTTTGAAACATCCATTCACTTGACCACCCTGCGGCCGTGAGGATATGGTCTATGGGGACGTCCATTGCCCTGGCCGTTGATGTTGATGCCGCCCTGGTGGAATGAGATTTTAAAATGTCAATGTCAATACCTGCATAAACCAGAACCTGCCTTAGCCACCTTGAAATAGTCTGAACCGACACCTTACTATGCGGTTTTCTGTGGCTAATAAATAATGCTGATTCCGCACCTCTTAGGGTTCTGGTATCCTTGATGTAATATAACAAGTGTGACACCACACATAGGCGTGAATCCGTAGGGTATGCCGAAAAGATAATCCTAATCCCTGTCACCCCCTGACTGCTCTGCTTGAGTAGATCGTAGATGGAAAACGTATTGGCATCTGCAGATACTTCCATCCTGTCGAGTCGCAGCTTCTGCAAGGTCTGCACCCGTTGTGCCAAATCCAGTGTCGTGAGCATGACTACCTTCATGGTGAGTTTGGCCAAAGACAGGGCTGTGACAGGAGTCCATTGACGAAGGAGCATAAGTACTTTGCTAACATCCCAGATTGTCGAATACCTGGGTCTGGGAGGATTGGAATTAAAAAATTCCCTTCATAAATCTAGAGGTGAGAGGGTGTGACCCCACAGAATATTGTTCTGATCCCATCCATAAGTATGAATACAGGGCACTTCTGGCCGTACTGATCGCACTATACCTTAATCTTTGATCAAAAAAGAGAGTTGACAGGAACTCTAGTACGTCGGAGATGCCTGCCGTGTAATATGAAATATTCTGCCGGAAGGAGAACACCTCCCATTTCCTTATATAAGAGATGTACTGCATTTGGGTACTATCCCTCCAGGCCGCAGTAAGAACATCCACAGTGCGATCAGATAGTCCTCTCCCCAGGTATGGCCTTCTTAGAATCTGCAAATGAACAGATCGATACGATCATACAAAGGGTGTTGACCACCAGTTACAGGGTGCACCAGTAGGTTTCGATGTTTGGGAACAGTCATAAGTGGCTGTATGTTTATCTGCAAAATGAGAGGGAACCCTGACTGAGTAGGCCAGTCGGGTACCACCAATACCCCCGAGGCGGATTCCTGCTTAATTTTTTGCAGTCACCGACTGTTGAGGAAACGCATACACAAACATTCCACCCCAATGCAGCGAGAATGCATCCACCACTGCTGCACCAGGATCTGGTTCCCGTGAAACATATTTAGGCAACTGGTGGTTTAGTCTGGATGCAAACAAATCGATATCTGACATCCCATACCAAGCAACAACATTGGTAAATATGTCATGATTCAACATCCGTTCTGTGTTGTCATTGAATTTGCGAGACCTTGTGTCTGCCACTATGTTGAAGCTACCTGGTAGGTAGATAGCTAAAAGCCAAATGTCTCTGGTAATACACCAGTCCCAAATCAGATTTGCCAATCTATCACAAGATTCCGACTTGATTCCACCCATATGATCAACATACGCCACTGCCGTTGTGTTGTCAATCTGAACTTGAACTTGCCAGTGACATTTAGTAGAACAATAAGCTTTAAGCCCATAAAATGTTCCCAAAAGCTCTAAATAATTAATTCCTCGTGA
This sequence comes from Okamejei kenojei, assembly GCA_035221665.1. Classification (NCBI taxonomy): domain Eukaryota; kingdom Metazoa; phylum Chordata; class Chondrichthyes; order Rajiformes; family Rajidae; genus Okamejei; species Okamejei kenojei. Next base: position 66,588,935 of record CM069138.1, read on the forward strand.
TTGCAGAAGAAGTGCCTCATGCATATTCCATCTGCCTCCACAACTGGAAATAATATTAGTAGCACCCCCAACCTAGCGCACTGACATCAGTCTGTAAGACAATGGAAGGTGGTTCAACCAGAATTTGGCTGGAAGAACTTGAGACATTCATGATCCACCATTGTACCTTAGCAATGAGCGCAGCTGGTAATTGCATGGGCCTGTCATAATGACCTGAATGCATCATCAGTACCTGTTCCTTCACTCATTGTAATTGCTGGTAATGCAGAGGTCCAAACTGCACAGCTGGAAACAAAGCCATTAATTTGCCAATCAAGCTGGCCACCTGTCTAATTGAAGGTCATTGTGCTTCATTGAGCTTAATACAGCCTTCAATTAGCTGCAGCCTTTTGTCCCTGGGCAGAGTCACTGACATGTGATCCCAATTAACAGTGAAACCCAAATAATCAATAACTCTGACTGGTGTTAATTTGGACATCTGGATGAATGATAAACCCCAATTTCTCAAAAGTGAGCTTAACAACTGAAACGGATGATTCAGCTGTGTCCCGAGTCTTACCTACAATAAACATATCGTCCAACTAGGCCATTACAATATGACCATGAGCTCGAAGTAGCCCCAGTACTGGTTTTAACAATTTGGTGAACAATCTAGGAGCTGAAGTTAATCCATTAGGCAGTGCTTTGAATTGCCATAATTGACTCATCCAGCTAAATTTCAAATATCTCCTGTCATCGCAGTGTACAGACACTGAGTAATATGCATCTTTAAGGTCGATGCTTGCCATGTAACATCGTCTGGAAAGTAGGTGTTTAGCAGTAGTAAAAGTTTCCATTTTGAAATGTTGATACTGTACGAAGGGGTTAAGGCTCGTCAGGTCGAGGATGATTCTACATCCTCCATCCTTTTTTGACAGAGGAAAAATATTTGACACAAATTGATGGAGTTGGCGAACCGACTTCTCAATTATCCCTTTTTTGCATAATCTTTCAAGTTCTGCCTGTATCTCCATATTCTCTTTCTGTGCGAAAATGAGTGTCCGGCTTTGAACATGCTGAGTGGGTGGACTCAAAGTGGGATAGAATTCAATTCGAAAACCTTTTATACTGCACAGTATAAACGGATCTGATGTTATCTCATACCATTCTTTTAGGAACCAGTTTAATCTCCCCCCAACTTGTAGGTGTTTTTCACTTAATATGTTCCTATCAGGACCAGGCCCACCTACCTCTATGGTTACCAGTGGAATTTGTTGCCCCCGGTTCCTGGTGGGAAGATTCACGTTTGCTCGTGCCCCAGTAGCAGTGCGGCAGCTGTGCACATTCGTAAATGCCCGGCTGGTTTCTCGACCGGCCCCGGTCTCTGCAACCCGTCGGTAGGGGTATGGCCGCCGAACCATTCTGCTGGTCATCGGTGCTTTAATTTACCCCACCGTCTTTGCCTCGTCGTTGAGCTCCTTCACTCGCTTAGCGAGGTTGTCCCCAAATAACAAATTTGGCGGTTGAATATTGCTGGGCTTGCAGAGCGCCGCAAATTTAGGGAGTATAGTAGGGTGTATTGCACTATTTCGCAAACAGTTAATTTTGAAGTGGGCACTGCACAGAAGGGCTAAGGCACCCTGCTGTGATACAGATGGCCCATCATCCACCGATCTGGCGAATGCAGTAATGCCTGTGGCGAGCAACTTCAGCGCCCGCTGGAGCTCCATTTCTTGTGCTCGAATACTAATGCCCATATGGCCCCATATCACATGATTAACCGCCGGTACTTTCAGCAGTTGACAATTAACCGGGGTTTCTTTTTTTTTTGCCGTATCGTCCATGGTCAGCTCTTGCAGCTGATGGGAGGGCAAATAATTAATGGTTGTTGCCAACTCCTCATCCAACGGCTCCCCAGCCTCTCTGGGGAAGGCAAACCTTGCTGCCAGACATGGTATTATGGGCTCATGCCCTTCATCCCGTGGGTTCTGCTCTCCCACAGATTCGGCGTCAGAATAACCCTGACCCGTCAAGCTCTCCTCCTCCAAGAGGGAGCGATTGAGCAGCCCTATTCCAGGAGCTGCTGGCGCGGGCTCTCCTGTAGACCGGCGCGGATACCATCCCTCTCCATCAGGAGCTCGACTTTAGATAATTGTGTAAGAACGCTATCCTTTTCTGCAGGGGAACCCTCCTGGCCTGACTCATCAGAGTCCATGGGCCGTGCAGACTTTCTAATAGCCTTACGCCCCAACGGCATGGCGACGGTGCTCAAAGGCAACGAGTCTGCAGTCACTGGCCTCCCTGCCACCGACGGACTAGGTGAACTGAGCTGGTGCCCGCTACCCACACTCCCGCTGTCTGTCATGGTATTACTAGTGGCGTGGCTCGCCTTCACCTTTGACGCTTTCTGCATGGTATAAACTTGTACCTGAAAACACAAGCCTCACTGCAACAAGAAAGTGACCTCCAACCAAGCTATCACTTACCTTGGGGTTTTTAAACTTACCGCTGGAGGAGCGTTGCTCCTCCTAACCGGTCGCTGCGCCAGTGCGTCTGGCGTTAATGACACGCATGCGACCTGACGGGGTCTTCTTCACGTAGTCACTCATGTGACTCCGAACTAAAATCATTAGGTTGCTGCCTGGAATGAAGGACTGCAGTTGTAAAAGAGATTAGATGGGCTGACTTTATGGTCAGTAGAACATAGGAACCCGAGTGGTGACCTTAAAGAGGTTTATAAAATTATGAGGGCCATTGCTTGGATAAATAGTCTTTTTTTCCCAGAGTAGTGAAGTCTAAAAAACATAAGCCAGAGGTGAGATGAAGGAAAATGGCATATGGGAGCAAACCAGAGAACCAAGAGGTAACCCATGCGGTCACAGGGAGATAATATGCAAAGACTGAGCAGGTTTTATTGCACATCTTAAAGATGCCTGATTGATAGGTTACCGGCCCCTGATGTGGGTGGGTGGAAGGACTGGGGGAGGTCGATGGGCATGTGTGAAAGTTACTGGGCATGTTACTGGAAAATATTTGGGGGATGGGAATTCAAGGATTCAATGCTTTCATGATACTTTGAAGTACAATGAAGTTAGTATAGTGCAATTCTTTGTATTTGCTTACAAAACACAAAGGATGCGAAGCGTCGACACATATCTGGTGGCGACAAAGTTACAAAAGTAATAATTTGAGTCCCGATGGTCCTGTTTTGTTTTCAGCGCAATCCCCCCCATCCTCGCCCCCTTCCTCGCCGAGATCCTCTTTGTTCCAAGTGGTCCCCCGACTGGGTCCCTCTGATGGGAATGCTCTGAGGGCCAACATCAACTCAGCAGGCCGGATGGCCTCCTTCTGAGTTGTGAGAAGCATCAATGCATTCACTTCAACGCTCGTCAAGTGAAGTTTTAGGTTGATAATAAAATACTGGGACTGAAAGGGTGGATGACAGAGGAGCTTGCAAAGGCAATCATGCGGTTGAAATACACTTGTAAAGCAAAGTAACAAGTTGGTTAAAGACTAGAATGAAGTATCCCTGTGGGAATAAAACAGTGGAAGACAGTCCATTATGAATCGTTCAAGTCAATGGCATTTTCAAGACAAGCTTTCAAGGCAAGCAATTTGGACATAGAGTCTGTAATGTGTTTGAACTGAATGAGAAAGCCAGTTCACCAATGTTTGAGGAAAAACAACTGTGTTACTATCAGCTACACCAACACGAGATATTGAACTGAAGTGGTCTCAGAAAGCCAATTCAGGCCAAGTTCAGTTCAGTTCAGTTTGGTTTATTGTCACGTGTACCGAAGTTCAGTGAAAAGCTATTGTTGCATGCTAACCAGTCAGCAGCAAGACAATACATGATTACAATCAATCCATTTGTAGTGTAGAGATACATGATAAGGGAATAATGTTTAGTGCAAGGTAAAGCCAGCAAAGTCCAATCAAGGATGGACCGAGGGTCACCAAAGAGGTAGATAATAGTTTAGCACTGCTCTCTGGTTGTGGTCGGATGATTCAATTGCATGATAACAGTTATACAGATAACAGGCCAAGGAGATGAGAGACTGAGCAGGTTCTGGGGGAGGAAAGCCCCCATGTCTACAAAATATTGCGATTCACAGAATTAATGAATGGGCTGAATCAAGGGATGACTGAGCCGGATTCCAACAGTGGGGCTATTTAGAAGTTCTGGAGATCATCTCAATTATGTTAGTAATATCAGTCCAATACTATGCAGCTAGGATGCAAATTAGACTGAAAGCAGACATGTCAGAGTTACAGATACACCATCGATTTTCCAGCACCCTTGGTTTCAGAGTCTTGCCGGATTATCCATATTGCCAGACAGAGGTCACATAATAATAATTCAACAATGTACGCCACTGAAACCATTTATTATACCCCTCCTTTGCCTCGATAGCACAATGGACTGTGAGGAACTTAAATAATGAATTAACAATTAACAAAGAAGTAAACAATTAACTCTTTCTGGCTGGGGGAAAGATTTACTGAAAGAATGTGTGCCAAAAACGCAATGCTGTCGTAGCTTTGGCTGGATTAAAGAAGGTGTTCCATCAGATGCGGGTAAATCGGTGGGGTGGACCTATATGTCTTAGCAACAATCAAGAAAGAGAAGGTCAGAGGACATGAATTTGTGGCTGCACAGGTGCGAACAAAGCAGAGGAAGGGTTCACTATTAACAGTGGTTGAGAGTGGGAGACTGTATGCAAAGTAATGTGATGGCAGAGACACAACATGAAAAACACAAAGTGCTGGAGTAACTCATCGAGACAGGCAGCATCAGTGGTGGGAATGAATAGTTGATATTTCGGGTCTTCACCTGAAATGTCGATCAGCCATTTCCTCCGCAGATGCTGTCTGACCCACAGTTAATCCAGCACTTTGTGTTTTGCTCAAGATTCCAGCATCTGCAGTTCCTTGCGTCTCCACAACACTGGAGAGTTTTGAAGAGCAATTCAAGATTAGAATTCATCGCCAAAGAACTCATGACATCCTGTAATGTACTAAACACAAGGTGTAATTATAGCTGCTGTAGTTGTTGATGAGTTATTGCGCTCTGTGTTTTGTTTTAGTTCAGTACACACAGTTCACACCAAGACTCAGAATGTATAATACAAAGTCATGTTGACAGTTATGTTGAGGCAAAATTTACAGAACAGGATGTGAAACCAGATGTGTAAGAGGCCAACATGGGTTGTTATCCACCAGAACTATTAGTGCCTCAGATGGTAGTTGCAGAGATATCAAAAGCCAGACTACTGCAGAGAGTATAGTGAACAACGAGACCACTGAGCAAGCAAATGTATTCATTGTTGAATTTACAATTGTACATTAATGTCATTATTTTATCAAATAGATTCATTTCATGGGGTTATCTTCCTTTCCCATTGATGCTGACTTGCTGAGTATTTTCTATTTTAATTCAGATTTCCAGCACCAGCAGTTTTTATGATTTTCCAAGGAACTATTATTTTCTTATTCTACAGTGCATAACCAAGATAACTGGGATTTGCACGTTACCTTTTTCATCATTTTTCATCATTCCCATTATAATTTATTGTCTTTGAAATGCCAAATAAAACTTGACAGAATCCATGTTTTCTGGTGTCTCCATTGAACATGACTGGTCACTGGCTCAGCATAAAGGTTTGAATGCTCTTCAGCAGAAGGTACTGAATAGTTTTGTTTGAAGAGGAAGCCTTTGGGGCAGCTCCTTGATATTTCTTGAGTCACAATTGACATTAACACCAAAATACACCAAATGCGCCACAGGTGTCAATCCCTCGGTATAACTCGTATTGCTTTGGCTCAGATATATCCACAGGAATACTTGACCATATTATGAAATATTACAATTAGCAATCTTTTTAATGAATGTATGCAAATGCTCCTGCAATCAGCTCATTCATAAGTTCCCACTGGAGCAAAGCAGGCTAAGGGGTGGCCTTATAGTGATTTATTAACTCATCAGGGGCATAGGTAAGCTGTGCGATGACTGTCTTTTTGTCCCAGGGTAGGGGAGTGCAGTACAGAACGCACAGGAGATCCTTCTTCCCTGTGGCTATCAAACTGTACAACTCCTCCCCCTTGTGTCATGGGATAGACTGCCTCCCCTCACCTCCCCACCTCCCCCCTTCCTGATCTTTGCACATCTCCAATCCTTTCAGCTCATCAGTTTAATTTCATGTTTCATATATATTGTGTTTTATGACTGTTGACCCATCTTTTTTTATTTTGTATTTATTTTTGTTAGAAGTAAGTGCAGTAATGTGGTACCTAAGTACCTAATACATACATACACATTACCATTCTTGTACAACTTCTTATTTTTTAATTTAATAATAAAAGAGCAGTGATAGAAAAAGGAAAATAAAGAGTGTCGAGATAGATAGACAAGAGAGTAGAAACGAATAGCGAGAGAGACAAAAAGCAGAGATAGGAAGCTAAAGAGATTGGAAAAAAAGAGAAAATAGAAAGAAAATGAATTAGGAGAGATATACCTATTTAATATCTTTACCCATCCGTCACCTGGTTCTGAACCATTTAATTTCTAAGGTTATGTTATGTTGCACCATATGCTTGTAAGAAGTCGATAAAAGGACACCAAATCTTTAAGAATTGGTCTACTTTACCTAGTAGGAGGAATCTCATTTCTTCAAGATGTAGCGTTTCCGACATATTTGAAATCCACATTTTAAATGTTGGCGTGGATGCGTTTTTCCAAAATTTAAGTATACGTTTTTTTGCTGTTATTAAACCATAATTAAAGACTGTTGGCAGATCTATTTCCCTCCTGGGATTAATAAAGTTCTATCGTATCGTATCATATCTAAAGCCAAAGCACGTAAGCTTAAGGTGACAGGGAAAAGATGTAAAGGAGAACTGAGCGGCAAGTGTTTCATGCAAAGGGTGGTGGACATATGAATCAAACTTCCAGAGCAAGTGGTGGAGACATTTAAAAACTTTTTGGACAGGAATATGGAGTCATTAGAAGGACATGGGCCAGAAGCAAGCAAGTGGAATTACTGAGGTAAACACCTCAGGCGGCATTGACGAGTTGGACTGAAAGCTTTTTTCCATGCTGTATCACTCGATGCCTCTATGTTACGGTGTTTCTCTGTCATATTATATTTGTATAAAAGGCAAGAACAACACATTTTAAAATATTTGGAAAGGTACCTGCGATATCAAAGATTTGAGGGAATATGGGCCAAACGCAGGCAAACGGGACTAGCTCAGGTAAGAACCTTGGTTGGCGAGGATAGGTTGAGCTAATGCATTTATTTTAATGCTAACTCTACGACCCTATGTCAATGGGAATTCATGGGAAAACGAGTCGACACATAGACAAAGTTTGTTTTTGCAAAGTTGGTGATCCGGCCCTTCCTCCAGCGAAAAGCAAAAGTATTCATTTCATATATTGCATGTAACAAGGTTTCTTATATAAGTAATAACCTTTTGCCAACTAAAACTTGGCAGTTATAATATTGTAATTTTTTTTATATAGTCCCTTCAATGGAGGCTTATGAAATTGTAGGTCCTGATAGTATAGAACGAGGCCACAACTGTACTGGTTAGGCCGATAATAATGAGGCTTTCAATCTATCAACGCTCAAACGTATTATGGTCCCATCAAATGCAGTCATGAATAAGTTTGATGGCTTTGTTTAAAGTACTTTGCAATATTTCATTAATGATTTTGAGCTTTACTGTGCCCACTTTCTTCAAAGGTATTGACAATGGCTGAATAAATCTCTCCCAGCTGCATATCTAGGTGCATTTGAAACATTTGACCTGAAAATATCACAAGGTGGGATGCTGGGGAAATATGGGTGGTGTTTGGGGGAAGTCATACATCAACAAAACTGATATGAAAATCCCTGCGATCTCTATCTTCTCCTTGCTACGCTGGCATTTTGCAGTTTACATGACCGAGTGCTTCAAATTCTCAAGATCTAGCTGAGTTTCGGCTCCAAACTGTTCTGGTAGAACATTGCACTGTTGTTGCGCAGGAGAGCTTTAAAGCCAACTTTCCTTTACTATTCAAGACCCATGTTTATTCTAAGGCTTTCTGTCTTATTATTGTCAGCAATTGCCTGTTCCCATTAAAGTACATGCAACAGTAACGGGTGAATTGACTGTAACATTTGATTGCTTATGTGAATTTCTCCAGTCAATCCCCACGCTCTAACTCTAGATTCTAACTTGGTGCCCTCAAGAGGCCGAGGCTTGCAGCTGACTGATCAACACAGCGACGCTGACTCCCTGTGGACCCAGACCCAGAGCCAAGTAAGTCCTGCCGTCTCTGCAAAGTGCGGGTGGGTCTACCATCGGGAAGCATAGGTTTCAGTGGTAAGAGACTGCATACAGAGGCCACAGGTAACAGTTGCAGTACTATGTTGAAGAGGTATCTTGATCAAAATAAAGGTTGGGATAGAGTCATTGAGTCATAGTCATGCTGCAGGGGAAAAGGCCCTTCGGCCCAATACATCCATGCCAACCATGATACCCCATCTAAGCTTGGGATATCAAGGTCAGAAGAAGACCTAAGGTTTCCCTACGGGAGCTCCATGTCTTTCTTAACCACAAGGATGTCATAATAAAAAAGTTGCTAATTACAAACTAGTCTGGACCTCTTTTGGGCCACTTCTGCTCACTGCAAAGTTTAACTGTGGGTTCCATCACTGTGTGCTATTTGCAACTTTTTTACTATGAAGCTTGTGCTTCAGAAAGAGACAGAAATCTCTTCTCGTCCCATAGACAAACCTTGTGTCCCCTTCTAATTTTGATATCCCTTGGCCTTAGATGATGCAAAGTGGAATCTGAATCCTAACTCCATTGCAGGAGTTTTACATTTACATATGAGTGCCATCCTGCCTGACTTCTCATAGACGTTGTTTAAGACCAAGAACTCAGAGGTTAAAAGGCAATAGAGTGGAGCACCGCATCGCCAAGGCATGAAGCACATGGTCATCTGATTATCCAGCCTCACCACCCTCATCCGGCAGGCAGGATTGAAGATAGACACAAAATGCTGGAGTAACTCGGTGGGATGAGGCAGTATCTCTGGAGAAAAGGAATAGGTGATGTTTTGGGTCGAGACCTTTCATCAGACTGAGCAAGATTTCAAATCAGGTTCTGCATTAAACCTGGCTCTTTTGCCCTGATATTTGCAGTAATATTTCATGAATTGCCTTTATATTACCATCATATTTCTGAAAACAGGCCAGCTGCATGGAAACTTTAACATGGAAAGAAATCAAGGGTGTGCAGCATAACTTACTGTGCTCGATCTAAATGCTGACATGCAGTGCTGCCAATGTTTCCCCAGCGTCTGAATGTATTAAATGAGAGAACTGTAATGAAGAAACAGAAAGAACATACTGATAAATTCCACTGCTCTGTACAGTTTTCATTGAGTCCAGCTGAAAATGGTCCTGCCTTATTTATCACTGTATTGATTAGACATTACAATGGTGATCCATCTTCCTTTCACCTCCACCTTAGTGGGCTCCTAAATGGCAAGTGAGGCAGATAAAGAGGTTAGGATACTTAAATATGTGCCAGATGTTTCCAGTATATTTGTTTAAGGCAGTTTGTCCGAATATTAACAAAATGTTGCTCTTTTAGCAACCTGCTACTTGCAATTCTGAAAGCAAAGAACCATCTGGCATGTCTGCTTCTGAAAAGTGTTGAAGGTTCTTGCATCCACCTGAAAGATGGATGACGGGTGTAAGGCTGAGGTCCAACAACCCTTTCTTTCTTTCCCACTCTATCTCTCACTCTGTCACTGTCTTACGTCTCCTCTCCTGTCGACCTTCCACTCATTCTTGCTTACTTTCTGTCTTTGTTTGCCATGGCAGCCGCCCAAATCACAGAAGGACAATGAAATTATTCACCAAGTCTAACGGGATAACTTTCCTAGTCTATCATTCTAAGCTCCCCGAGCACTGACACAAAATCTCTCGAGCCCTCCTTTTTCTTGGCCAGGCCAGGAAAATAGCAGCCCAAGCCAAGCTCAACAGTAAAACTGCTGTAACTGCATTTTTCGTCCTAAACTTCACAGATGGTTGGCCAGAATAATATAAGCCTAATAAACAGGGACATCCTGCTGAGTTGCAGAATCCTTCTGAACAGAGCTTTTAATCAAGTTTTAAAAGCATTAAATATCTTGCACACTCCCCTCAGATCCAACATTTATATTCAATTTAAAACTACAGCAGTTCTATTTATTTCTTAAAAGCTTTGTAATGTTGTAAGAGTTGATGATTTACAGTTTGCTGATTTTTATTCATGGATGTTGGTGCCTCAAACCAGTTGTTGCAAATGTGTAAATGCAAATCTTGAAAAACAAAATCCAATGAGATTTGTTTCAATTGCTCTCATCTCATTCGGAACAAGATGCTACATCTTACCTCCCTCCAGCTTACTTGAGCTTTAACAGGTACCGAAGAAAGACACAAAAAGCTGGAGTAACTCAGCGGGACAGGCAGCATCTCCGGAGAGAAGGAATTGGTGACATTTCGAGTCGAAACCATTCCTCATTCTGAAGAAGGGTCTTGACCCTAAATGTTACCCATTTCTGTTCTCCAGAGATGCTACCTGTCCCGCTGAGTTACTCCAGCTTTTTATGTCTATCTTCGGTTTAAACCAGCATCTGCAGTTCTTTCTTACACATGTTAGTGCGTATGGTTAGTGGACATCTACCATCTCAGCTCTTGGCATTTTAGATATTGGAGGGTCTAATAGCAGGGCTTGTGTGTGGTGAGTCACAGCTTCTGAGACAGCTCCCAGGAAGCCCTATGGTTCTTTCTTGAAGCCTTTACACCTGAACTGAGCCATACTACCAATAGTTATAGAGCAATTCTGAGTTACTATCTACCTCATTGGAGACCCTCAGACTATTATTAATCGGACTTTGTTGGGCTTTATATTGCAGTAAACATTATTCACAAGTTCCACCAGGCGGCAGTGAGAGACCCAATCAAAGTATCTCTGATGACACTCCCTGCCGCCTGGTGGAACTTGTCCTCTGCCTCAACAACTTCTCCTAAGTTAAAGGTGTAACCATGGGCACTCGCATGGGCCCCAGCTGTGTCTGCATCTTTGTTGGTTATGTCGAACACTCCTTGTTCCACGCGTACACTGGCACCATCCCCCAACTGGTTCTCCACTGCATCAACGGCTGCAGCAGGGCTGCCTCCTGCACCAATCCAGAACTCATTGATTTCAGTAACTTTACCACTAACAATTAACTTGCACTCTGCCAGCTGCCTGACCCGCTGAGTTACTCCAGCACTTTGTGTCTTTTCTTTTACTTTGGATAAAGTCTGGCCCAGCATTTATGCCAGTAAGTGTGTTTTGCGTTCAAGGCAACAGGCTAAGAGCTGATTGGGATTAAAGCTTCTTGGGTAAAACCTCCCTCCTAATCCCACTTTATTGGGTATCTTCAGATCATATGTCTGATCTTTAATTTGCCAGTAAATGGAAAATAACAGAGATGATTTTAACCTCTCCACAAACATATGTGAGAGTCAGGTTGGGGAGGTTGTATTCATAAAAGTATGAAAACTGACCACATCCTGCTGCTAAAACACTTCTATCTGGTTTAACCACGAGCGTTTTTGGGCTGACTAAGAAATCTACTCCAGAGACTCAGATCAGTGCAAGATAGACTAAAGTGGCTGCTCTCGGATTTTCAAAGCCATGTACATTTAACAGCAGTGTTCCAGTTTTCCTGGCCTCAGGATTGCCAGGAATGGAAGGGAGTGAGATCTGTCAGCTCCAGCCAGGAGCAGAACTTGCAGCACTACTTATGGTCCAGAAAGACTCAAATATTACTCCACCCACCCCCTCCCCCCAAGACACCACTGCTATTCTGCCATGCTCTGTTCTTTCCGCCAATAACACCCCAACCTGCAAAGTCTTCTGTGTGATCTCTCCACTCAGCATAATCTTGCTGCCTTTCTTTTTTTTTTTTTAATTTTTTTTTTAATAATATTTTTATTAGAAGTAATCCATCATAACAACAGTATAATAACTTTTCAAATACACAACCAACTTATTTCAATAAGTATACGGATGTTACACATAAATCTTATAAACTTCTATTTTTTAGAAAGTAGGAAAAGAAAAGAATAGATTTTAATCAATAAGAATGGTGATTAAATAATAATTTTGATTATATAGAGAGAGAAAGAGAAGAGAAAAAAAGAAAAAAAGAAAAAAATATATTATTCATCTTAATAGTGAATAACACAATTTCAAATAATGATATCAATAGAGACATGCATACAAATCCAAAAAAAAAAAAAAAAAGAATTATTTTCATCTAATCCTGCCGGTACCCATTGAGTTGTGATGCCAAGAACAGCTACCCCTTCAAATATTCTGTATAAGGAGACCATATCTGTTTCAAATAGTTCGTATTTGTCCATTAGACAAATCTTGATTCTTTCCAAATGCAATGTCTCCAACATTTCCACTGTCCACATTTTAATTGTGGGGGATAATGTTCCCTTCCAAAATTTCAATATTAATTTTTTCCCTATTATCAAACAGTAATCCAAGAAGTTTCTTTGGCTTACTGTTAATATTAGATTTGAATCCGGAACTCCTAATATTATTAATTTTGGGATCTGGGTCCAGTTTAATTTTAAGAACTTCAGAGATAACTCTAAAGATTTCTGTCCAATAATAGTTGAGTTTTGTTAACTATGTTAACAAAACTATGTTACAAAACTATGTTACAAACTATAGTTACAAAACTATGCGTTAAGTTAGCTTCCAAGTTCTGACATTTATCACAAATAGAAGAAATGTTAGGATAAATTCTATTTAATTTGGTTTTTGAATAATGTAATCTGTGTAATACCTTAAATTGTATCAATATATGTCTAGCATTTAATGAGCAACGATATATACATTGTAGGCTTTCTTCCCAAGTTTCCTTCATTATAGATAAACCTATTTCATTTTCCCATGTTTGTCGATATATTTCCGAAGTTGGGATGTCCCTATCCAAGATAGTAGCCCTCTGTATTGGACAAGGGGTTTAGACACTGGAATGATTTAGGAATTAAAAGGATAGAACACCTTTACAAGGAATCTTGCTGCCTTTCTCACTGTGAATCCACCCCGTATGATCTCTCCCGCTCCACTGTGAAAACTTTGCGATCTCTCCTTCCCTCACTTTGAAGTCACTCCCTGTGATCTCTCTCCCCTCCACTGTGAACTCAATACCTGCGATCTCCCCCTTCCTCACCATGCACTCACTCCCTGCGATCTCCCCTTCCTAACTGTGACCTTAATCACTGCGATAGTGCTCCTCTTCAATCTATCTGCCCCATGGTCTCTCCCCCCCACCTAACCAAGAACTCTCTCCCTCTGGTACCTCTCTCCCTTCACTGTAATCTCTCTCTTCCATCCACTTCCCCAAACCTCTCCACATTATCTCCCAGCTTTGTTTCCTGCTGTAAGACCACCTGTTAACTTCTTGGTTACAGGAAAAATGTCTAGTGGTCTTCAGCTGGTACCATGTACTGTCGGCTTTCCAATCTTGCCTCCTGCCAGGCGTTATAGATCTACCTGGCCAACAAGTGGTAATAGTTGCATTATGTTTCCAGCAATAATCGGAACGATCGATGCTTTCCCAGCATGTTTGACTTTTCCTATCTTTGATACAAATCACAAATCCCTATCCCTATTCACTATACGGCACTATACTGATCAGTGCCATTGTTTATTTTCCCATGTTTATTGGCCTTTTCATTTTGAACTAACACATTTCTCTTCCACCTTCTGTAGAGGGAGAATCAGAGTTAGTCCTCCAGTTCCGACAGATCAATTTGATGAATTAACGCTCTCCCTCATTATTCCTGTGATCATGTATCTGTACACTGCGGACAGCTTGATTGTAGTTATGTACAGTCCTTCCACTGACTGGATAGCAGGCAGAAAATACGTTTTTCATTGTACCTCAGTACACGTGACAATAAACTAACGTACCTAAACTAAATTCCATGTTTTCTCCAGAACGGCAGCACTTGCGGGGAGACCTGGTAGAAGTACATAAAATTATGAGTGGCATAGAGTATACTGGGTATGGGGCGATAGTCAGGAACTTTTTTCCTAAAATGTGTCAACATCCAAAAACTATAATAGAGGCAGAGCTTAAACGGTGTTTGGAGGGTCAAAGTGAATGATAAAGGTGGAGTGTGCTGTGGGCAGGTGTTTTTTCTCATGCTCCTGTAAGGTGAGGAGGGTATGTCGTGTGGAACACCGCAGCCTGGCCGGGATAGTCATGTGAGAGTGCTAGTGGAGTGTCGCAAATACTCTGAAATGAGGGGAGTGACATTGAAGAGACTGATCCTAACTGTAGGGGATTTGGATATGCAGGGATAATGGAGCAATCGAGTTTGACTCTGATTATGAGTAAGGCAGACAGCAGATCAGAGTTGGTCTTGGCATCACGTGGGCCAAAGGTTCTTGTGCTGCACTGTTTATGTCCTATGTTTATAAACGCTGCTGACCTGCTGAGCATTTCCAGCATTTTCATTTCAGATTTCCAGTCTCTATATTTTTTTTCCAACCTTTCTAAAATCTTACTTTGAGACAGTGCAGCCCTCAATGCGAGAAGCTGCTTCATAATTCAGATCCTGCCCCATTATTCAGCCCTTGAATTACAATTGAGTGCTTAAAGCAATTTGTTATAGATGTGAAGGGTTGTTAATTGATCTTTGTTTGAGCTTCCCTGTTAACTGAATTCAATGAACGTTGATTATACAACCACTGGTTATATTCCCCTGTCCATTTGCCTGTGTAGAAAACGTTGGGTTGTGCTGTATGCAGATTTGTTTGGCTAGTTTTCAGGTAGCAAATACCTAATCTCAGGCATAATTAGTGTCTTTGACCCTGGTCCTTCTAGTGATGGGTTGCAGGAAGGTTAACCTGAGCCCTGAGGATTTGCGGCCACATTCCAAGATGGCTTGTGAATGACACAAAATAAAGAGGAATGCAGTCAGAGTGCACAGGGAATGCTGTGAATGTTGTTGTGAAAACAAGGGAAAGATTTTAATGCAAAAGTGCCATAAATTGAAATGAAATAACAAATATTTCTGTAGATTGTAACTGTGAGAGGAGCTCTTTAGTCCAGGGAGAGACATCAGTGTCCATTAGCACGATGAATGAGAACGATCGCATCAGCAGTATCATCTGAGCCCTTTTAAAGGTTTACATTCCAATAACCATGGCTGATTTTTGGACAATAACAACATAGCAATAAGCGAGTTTGGTATTCTGAAAAATGCAAGGAATCATGGGATTTGTCAAAGGTCATTCACCATAAAGAAAAAGCGAATGAAGAGCTAGCTGAAGAAACTGTGTATAAATTCTTATCTTTATTCATAATGGGGTATGTGTGAATATATATTCTTTAATTTGAGGACGGGGTGCCTGTGGGCGCATTGTAGGAAAATTAATGTATTCTAAACTGAAACACATCGATAGTTTCTGAGGCGAATTTCACTATTCTGCTCATTTCAATGAAGGCAATGGGAATTCTTTCAGCCTCATCTATTAATGAATACATATGAGCGATTATAATTTCGTCGATTCAAGAGACCCCCCCCCTAAATGGTCAACTCCTCATCCCCCCAAAGGAACAGGTAGTGGGAGTGCGGGGTGTAACAGCGAGAGAGAGGGGGCAGTTGCGAGGCAGGGGAGAATGCACACACAGGCCTGCGTCTCATCCGCAGCCAGGATCGAACCCGGGTCCCCGGCGCCGCAGGCACTGTTGAACCACCACTGGGCAACCCCCACCCCCAAGTGTCCCATCCCCACCCGGTGGGCGGCCGAAGACATCCGGCGTGACTCCGGACCGATGACACCTGCGGCACCAGGCCCACACCCCCCCCCCGGCGCCAACGAAAACCGAGCACCAGCCATCAATGGGGATACACAAAAAGCGCTGCAGCAAGTCAGCTGCCTTCTCCCCACCGCCAGCATCTACCCGCCCAACACCTTCGGCCAGCCCCAGACAAAACGGATGGGGGGGGGACACCCGGGAGGGGACAGGGACGGCCCAGCAGCAACTCAACAGTGTCACAGAGCTGGAGAGCCCCCTGACCTGGGCTGCGAAGTCAGAATACCGAACTCGCTTATTATAGTTTATTTTAGAGAGCTTAATGGGACCAAGGAGTTGAGAAATTTGTCTAAAAGTATGGATCATATCGTAAGTGATGGCTTTGGAATTTCTCATCTTTAGACTTTAGAGATCGAGCATTGAAACAGGCCCTTTGGCCCACCGAGTCCACTCCGACCAGCGATCACCCCGTACACTAGCACTATCCTACACACTAGGGACAATTTACAATTTTACCGCAGCCAATTAACGTACAACCTGTATGTTTTTGGAGAGTGGGAGGAAACCAGAACACCCGGAGGAAATTCATGAGGTCACAGTGATAACATGCAAACTCAATACAGACAGCACTCATAGTTCAGATTGAACCCGGGTCTCTGGCGCTGTAAGTCCGCAATTATATCACTGCGCCACTGTGCCAGCCCATTAAAATATATCTTTAAAAAGACAGTAATAGCCAAATAAATGAAATAAATAAATTTTCAATGGGGGGGGGGGGGGGGGGGGGGGGGGGGGGGGGGGGGGGGAGGGGGATATAAACTTTTGGGGGGGGGGGAAATAAAACAATCCATAGACTTTTGGAGAGGGGTCGGAATATCTTCAAAACTCAGTTCAAATGTGTGTGAGAGCAAAGTAGACTTGTCTGACAACAGAAAATAGTAGCTCCCCCATCCATCGTTCCATTGACCAGTACCAACTAAATGAGTGAGTTTGCCATTGACATAAGTCACTGTTCTAACTGCCTAGTTAGCAAGAGGAGACGTTGGAGGTTGAATGCACCATTGGGAGCTCAACCCCAGGAGGCGTGGGGAGCACAGGCTCCCAGGCTGTCACAGCGGTAAGGTTTCTACCTCACAGCGCCAGAGACCCGGGTTTGATCCTGATTACGGGTGCTGCCTGTACGGCATTTGTATGTTCTCCCTGTGACCGCGTGGGTTTTCTCCAGGAGCTCCGGTTTCCTCCCACACTCCAGACATACAGGCTTGAAGGCTAATTGGCTTGGTAAAATTGCAAAGTGTCCCTAGTATGTGTAGGAAAGTGCTAGTGTGCGGGGATTACTGTTCGGCATGGACTAATTGGCCAAAGGGCCCTGTTTTCAGCGTTGAACTCTAAACTAAACTAAACTAAACTAAAGCTGCAGTGTGGTTGTAGAGGGCACAGGTGAAATACACTCTTTTGGAGCCAGAGAGGCCGGCCGTGTGCTTGTCCGAACCACAGACATAATGGAAATAAAACCTTAAGAACTATTTGCTGAGCAGCTTATAGTGGCCTCCCTTGAAATGATTGGGCAGCTCTGCACCTCTGTCCAAGAGGGTGAAATGCGTGAAGGATAAACTCAGCCTAGTTCCCATCCAAATTCCAAACAGGGTCCTTCAACACCTTGGCCACTTGATTTACATGTTTACACAGCCTCTGAACAGACAGAGGTTGTACATCCAGACAAGTCTCCCCAACCTATCCATCCACTTAGGGAGAGATGGGCATCTGTTTTGCATCGTCTCCGTGATAAAAATTTAAGGCTCAAAATATCAGCAGACACACAGTTTACATATCTACAACTCTTGTCCTTATCAACGTCACGATTAATGATTAAACCAGTGAACAAGTGAATTAGCGTCATTAGGCATAGCACATGTAATGTCCTTGTTTAGATTACTTTCAATAAATGTAAACAATGAGCATTTGTTGCGATAACAATCTCGAAATATGGATTCTAAAAAGATGTGTACTTCAGTTACCTTAAAACACCTCTTTAACTTTTTTAATGCCTAACAACAGCCGAAAATCTGAATATACCACCAGATTCCCATAAAACTGCAGATTGGTCATAAACTTGTTTTCAAGCTCGCTAATTACAATCAGTTTATGGCAGAAGCTAATCGGTCGTTCTTAGTAAAAACAGTCCAACTATTTCCTCTCTGGCAATAATAACATGATGTGTCATGATTGATGGGTAAGAAGCCGAGTCTGTAAATTGAGCTGGGAAAGGTTTTGCCTCATTTTCCAATTACTTGTTTTTTCTATGGTTTCCAAAACACAAGATAGTAAAAACAAAAATATTAATGGCAGTAAACATTCATAAATAGAGACAAGTAATTAGATTGTGTACAATTGAAATGCACATTCTATTTGCTTTCTTCAGTTGCATACAACTTGTTCATTAAATCGTACTTAATACTTTTCTTAATCCCCCTCCTGTTTATTTTGAATTTAGTGATACGGACCCATTTTGGCACATATAAACACCTGTCTGATCACAGAGTGATATTTTCTTCCATGTGTTGACTGCCATCTTGCTATACTAATTCAGAAAACATGCACAAAATCTGGTTTGCACACATTATAGACAATATGACTTTATGAAAAAAAAAAATTGCAAAAACTACACAAAAATTACGCCCAAATTGGCCCATGTGTTCTTGAGACGATGAGTTTTAAAGGTTCTTTAGGTGGTCTATCTAAATAAATGAATACACAACCAGAGCCCTGGCACTAACAGCTTTCAACAAACCGCACAACTAACCAAAGTTTACTGATCTACTTGTCCCGAATTCCAGATCTACGTGTCCCCTTGGGAACTCTGCTAATTCAGTCCGTTTGCACAGAAGTGAAAAGGTACTGGCATTTACAAAGTGCGTTTCACTGCGTGCTTTAAAACTAACGATGATAAAGTGGCACTGGTATGTCACTGTTTTAATAATTTATACTGCAGACAGTGCATTGAGTAAGAGCTCATAAACAACGATAAATCAATAACAGGATGCCGCTTTAAATTATGTGTGTTGAGGGATATTTGACCAGACCAAGCGAAATGTCTAAGTGCCATGCTTTGAAGAAATGAGATTGGATTTCTACATTGTAATTGAGCGTCTGCAATTTTAGAGTCTATCTAGAATACTAGAATTTCCAACCAATGCATCACAACGAAGTCGTACTGAAGGCCATGCAACTGAAAAGCCTAGTATTTATAGATATTATTGCACCCCCCATTCATGAGGGCAGTGTTTATAACTAATGAGAATGTCAAATTTACACAGAAAGCTTTCCATCAAAGAGCGAAAGTTCCAATTACCTATTTCCTAATATTCAACAGGGTTTACTATTTACTAACCCCTCATTATCAGAACCCTGGGGTTACCATTGACCAGAAATATAAATGGACTGAGCAAATAAATTTTGGAGCTACATGTACAGATCAGAGTTTGGCTATCGTGCAGTGAAGCTCATCTCCTGACACCCCAATGCCTTTCCAGCATCTACAAGACAGAAGTCAAGGGTGTGAAGGAATATTCTCCACTTACCTGGATGAATGCTTAGAATAGTAGAGTCATAGAGTATTACAACAGTGCCCATCTTGCCCCTGCTGACCAAGAGGCCCCATCTACACAAGTCCCACCTGTCTGCATTTGGCCCATAGCTCACTACCTCCTCTGGCAGCTTGTTCCATACACCCACCACCAACACTCTAGCAACACTCAAAAAGACCAGCACCCAGACTTTAAAGATTTTAGAGATACAGCACAGAAACAGGCTCTTCAGCTCACTGAGTCCGCACCGACCAAGGATTACCCCGATACACTAACATTATCTTACACACGAGGGACAATGGACAATTTTACCAAAGCCAATTAACCAACAAACCTGTACGTTTCTGGAGTGTGGGAGGAAAGCAGAGCATCTGGAGAAAACTCACACAATCACATGGAGAATGAACAAACTCCGTACAGACAGCACACATAGTCATTTCACATTCTATTGTAGATAACCTGACTACATCACTCCATTTTTAACCAGGGCATTGGTGAATCAAGAACTGGAATCTAAAAAGCTGGACTACAGCAAGACACTGGTTTGCAGTGGAATCTCAGGTACTGGCAAAAGGAGGTGGGGACTTAACTTACACTTGCATCTGATTTAATTTGCTTTCTGTGATTATTATTTTTTTAATTCTGGCCCAAATTGTGCAGAGTGTGGGCTTGCCACAAGATCTCGGCATTGGTGGACAGAGCTTAACTTACTGTATATGCTAAACATTTATTGTGTTGCTGAGGGTATTTCAGCCCTGTTGGACCTGCCAGGGAAGATGTTTATCATGGGCCTCAAGCAAACTCCGGAGATTGGAGGCGGTGGAAAGACCACAATAATATTTTCACCCCAAGCAGCATTGCCACCCTCAACCCTCTACCAACCACCCACCAACCACAGCATGTGCTGATCTTGAGACAGCCATTCATCGTAGCCGATAGAGGGCTACTTTGTGTGGCACAGTGGCGCAGCAGTAGAGTTGCTGCCTTACAGCTTCAGAGACCTGGGTTCGATCCTGATCCGATCCTGAAGGGGGAGAAAGGGAAGGGGGAGGGAGAAAGGGAAGTGGGAGGGAGATTTGTTAGAGGTTACCTAAACTTGGAAAATTCAGTGTTCATAACATTCGGTTGTAAGCTACACATAAGGAATATGAGATGTTGTTCCTCTAGTTTGCATGTGGCCTCACTCTGGCGATGGAGGAGGCCCAAAACAGAAATGAGAATGGGAAGGGGCGTTAAAATGGTTAGCAATCGAGAGACATCTACAACAGACATTGGCGGATCAAACTCGAAGCACAACTCTACCTATGTCCATGCAGGCCTCCTGTCTGCAGTTGTAAGCATTTTAATAATGAACAAGTTACATTTTAAATATGTTAATTATGTCTCATTTTCTTCACCCAGTTTTGATGAAAATCTAGTTTTTTCCTGTTGGAGAGCTATGTCATTTTAACAGCTGAGCAAACTGTGAAAATAGTGAAAACATTTCATCAACCGGATAATTTTAGGTCATTTTAAAGCATATATTTTTTAATTAAGTTCTCCTTTAAAAAATACTTTGGAAGGCAGGTAGTGGTGTGATAAATCATTTAGGCTTTTTCAGGCTATTTAAGGTATTGAACTTGCCAAGCAAACACACCAAAGTCACAATGCAGCCCCTTTAAACTAACAGTTAAATTTACTTTCACTTTTAGTGTCAGACTGATTTGCTGAATTTGTGACCTTTGACCTTTGTCCATGGGGCAGAAACCTGATCAGTTCTGCTTTGCTAATGTCCTTCTGCCCCAAGTTCTGTTTACCAAGAGCTTTAATGTGAGAACAAGCTGTGCTACTTAGCCCTACCAGTCCCTTGGGAGCATCTGAGAGTCAGGGCAGACAAATGTCTGGCTAAGGTTTATCCAAACACCACCTCAATGGAGACTCATTCCACTGCCCTTGATGGATAGGGTTAACACGGGTCATTCTGAGCAGGTTTATTTGGTTAGCTCAGTGTTGCCTTGTTGGATAATGCCACTTTTATCATTCCCGGCTTCAAGACATCCACATTCCATTATCAAACATTTATCAATTGTTATTTCACGGCCTACATTTCCTTAAGAAGTAAAGCTACAAAAATGCGAGAACGCTTTGCTTTCAAATCAATTCTTCAAGGGCTTTTGAGAATCAATATAAAGTATTCCAATTTATCCCATCTTCTTCCCATTCTTACAACATACGTTAGTTCAAAAATAGTTCAATGGGAACTTTTAATTGTCCCAAGTGAACCCACATACAGTGGAATATTGTTTTTGCACAGTTCAGTAAACTATCTAAATATGAATAACATATTTAAGGTATTAAGTAGATTCAAGGTTTGAGCGACAGTATAAAGAGTTTGCCCCATTTTTGGCGCCAATTTTTATACCATTCAAGTTCAGTTGTGTGGGTTAGTCTTAACTTGGTCATAAAGGCTCTTTGCCCAGGTGACAGTGGCATTGGGTTAGAGTTGCAGGGCCAGGCAATGTCCTCCACTGCTGCTCCGCCATCCATGCCATCGTGAGGGTGCGTGCGTCTGATCCGTGGTGCTCTTCCATCAGAGCGACCCGCTCAATCTAATTGAGCCCCAGGCTGCTGCAGGGAGCAGGGCCTCCAGTGACCCACCCCACCGTCACCTCAATCTGGAGTGGTCAGTGTGCAACCCATGAATTTGCAGACCCTCATCTTACAGACCACCGCTCAGCCTCCATGCCCCAGGGCACCTGCCGCAGCTGACCTCAGCAAACACGGAGCACCTCCAAGGTGCTTTTTCTCCATTCACCGCCACCACCAGGCAGGCTCTGGGCTCTTCAGAAGCCCAGTCTCACAAGCAAGCCTGATCTGATGATCATCCCAAGTCTGAAGTGAATGGATAGTCACCGGTAGAAATCATAATTTATTTCCATTTTGGGCAAGGGATACTGGCAGTATTTTGTCCCATGCCTCTGGTGTACATTGTGTAAGTCACTGCAACTTGCACAGTTTACTTTCTTTGCAGAAAATTGAGAGATTGTTTTCATTGTTCAAATGTTTTCCAGAGGTCATAGTACGGAGGGGGGGGGGGGGAGGGGGTGGGGAACACAAGTTCCTTCATTCTTCAGGCCACTTTTTAACTTGTAGGTTCAGGCTTTTTGTTTTATTGCTCCTTTATGGGAGGAGAAAGAGATGGGTTAAAAGAAAAGTGAGGAACACAGCGATGGGCGATGAGTGGACAAAGGAGGGAAAGGAGTTGGGTAACTGGGGGGAGTGGGAGATGGTTGAAGAAATGGGGGTGACCAGTGGTGTCAGGGCATAGGAAAGAGAGGAAGATAGGGGGGTATTACTTGAAATTGAAAATTCAATATTCATACCATTAAGTCGTAAGCTACGTAAGCAGACTATGAGGTGAAATTCCTCCATTTTGTGCATGGCCTCATTCTGGAATGGGAGGTGTCCAAGGACGGAAAGATCAGTATGGGAATGGGAGTGGTGTTAAAATGGTTAGAATGTTAAAATGGTTAGCAACCAGGAGATCCAGTAGGCCTTGGCAGGCGGCTGCTAGTGATTGGTGACACATTTGCCTAGTTCCCGCCGATGTAAAGGATGCCACATCCGGAGCACTGGGAGCAGTGGACAAGGTTTGAAGAAGTGCACTTGAACTCTGTCTCACCTGGAAGGGCTGCTGGGGTCCCTGAATGAAAGTGAGAGAGGAGGTGTAGGGACAGGCTCTGCATCTCTGATGGTTGCAGATAAAAATGCCTGCGGAGAGGGCAGGTTCAATGGGAAGGAACCTCCTCAGCTGTATCCAGGCTTTGATCCACCCCTACCTTTCTTTTCCAGCTTTCCCCCCCCCCCCCCCCCCACTATGAAGATGTAGTTTGTCCATTCCATCCACAGAAGCTGCCTGACCCTATGAATTCCTCTGCTTTGTTTTTTTTTTACATTTGTTAGATAAGTACCAGTTTGTATTTCCTTGTATTTAGGTGGTGGAAAGATTTCCCATTCAAGATGTCGAAGATGACAAAAAGATTTAACAGTGTACCACAGTTAAGTTATTCCCTCTAGTGGGTGAAATCAGAACAAAACGGTGAAAACATTTAAGCCATTTAAGATTCAGTTCAATAATTTTCATACAACGGATAATGGGAATACCCGACTTGTTCCCTTAAAAGACTTTGTCAATAAAATGATTTTTAAAAATTGAGATGAATAAAATATAGAGCAAAGACCAGGGAAAGAGATTATTTGGAACAGCTGAACAGAGGACAAGGATTGAATAAAGCATATCTAATATTAGCATTGGTTTAATAATAATAATAAACTTTATTTCGGACTCAGGGTCCAGACAAGGGACAACATTACATTAAAAAATACATTGCATATAAAAACATCATAAAATACATATAAAATAGTAAGATTAAATGAGCTTACCAGTTTGAAGTTTGATCTTTATTTTATGAGGAGTTACGATGAGCGATTACGTGAGGAAGGCCATCAACCCGCATGCGCGTCAATCTTCAAAGCAGCGGTGTGAAATCACAGATAACAGTTGTTGACCTAAAATAGTAAGATTAGAGCTGACTAGAACTTCCAGAAGATCTTTATGTTACGAGGGTTGGGAGCAGAGGGCACATAATCGCTCATTGTAACTCCTCATAAAATAAAGATCAAACTTGAAACTGGTAAGTTCTCGTTTAATCTTACTATTTTACTTCGGAGTCACGTGAGTGACTATGTGAAGATTTTGAAGCTCTGTGATTTCATGCCGTGGAAATGAGTCCATGCAACACACTGCATCAGTTGACCAGGATGAGTAAGCATAAGTAATGCATTCAAACATAACATAGATGCATTCAAACATAACATAGATAAAAAATGCTGATGAAAATAATAGTGACTCCTC
This sequence comes from Okamejei kenojei, assembly GCA_035221665.1. Classification (NCBI taxonomy): domain Eukaryota; kingdom Metazoa; phylum Chordata; class Chondrichthyes; order Rajiformes; family Rajidae; genus Okamejei; species Okamejei kenojei. The sequence continues at coordinate 66,613,272 of CM069138.1, forward strand.
TCACCCAGGGGGAAACTGTAAAACAGAACCTAAAACAGAATTAACAAAAGTCCCCGGTCTGGCAATAGGTTTGTTATAAAACCTTTGGTACGTCAGTTCATTAGACCATCCGGCAGCCGCTAGAATGTGGTAGAGAGGGACGTCCATATTCCTCACTGCTGACATAGATGCAGCCCTGGTGGAATGAGGTTTAAAAGTGTCAGTGTCCACTCCTGCACATGCCAGAACCTGTTTTATCCATCTTGAAATGGTCTGCACTATAACCTTCCTATGAGGTTTGATGTAGCTGATGAATAAAGTTAATTCCGAGCCTCTGTGGCTCTTAGTGACAATGTATTGTAGTATGTGAGATGCCACACACAACCGTTGGTCTATGGGGGTATAGCATAAAAACTTTAATTTGAGCCCCGACATTCCTGGTCTGCTCTGCTTTATTAGATCATCAACAAAAAAGGTGATGTTGTCAAAAGATGTAACCATGCTGTCCAGTCTAAGTTTATTTAACGTCTAGACCCGTTGCGCTGGGACCAGCGCCATGAGTATGACTACCTTAAGTGTGAGATTAGGCAGAGACAGAGATGAAGCTGGTGCCCACTGACGGAGCAGGATGAGGACCATGCTCACATCCCATATCTGTGAATATCTGGGCCTAGGGGGAGTAAAGTTAAAAATGCCCTTCATAAATCTGGTTATTAAGGGGTGAGATCCGACAGTGTAGTTCCCTGATCCCAGCCATAAGTAAGATGATAAAGCACTCCTAGCACTATTAATGGCAATCTAAATGAGTTTCTGATCGTAGAATAGTGTAGAAAGGAACTCCAAAACATCCGTAATGGAAGCCGTGTCATACGAAATATTTATAAACGGGTCAGATGTTATCCAATGCCATTCATGTAAGAAACATTGTAATCTCCCCCCAACTTGTAACTGATCCATTGAAAATGTGTTACGCAAACAACCAGACTCACTTACCTCAGTGGTTATTGGCGGTATGGTGTTTGCTTCTGCCCCCGAGGTAGGGCTGTTGGAGTGCGCCATCCGCGTATCTTGAACATGGCCCGGCTTGGGCCCTGCCCTAAAAAAGGCTTCTGTGCCTGTTGTTCGTGATGCCCACCATATCCGGCGAACCGCCTGGTGTAGAGAGGAGGATAGGGGTACTGCCACCAGAAGGATGAAGTCTTGGAAGGTGTTGGGGCCTTCATAAGGACGGCCGTTTTAGCCTCATCATCCAGCTCCCTGACCTGCTTAGGCAGATCTTCCCCGAACAGGAGGTTTGGTGGTTGGATGTTCCCGGCCTTGCACAATGCTGCGAATTTTTGGTTCAGAGCAGGACGGATGGCATTCTTTCGGAGGCAATTAATCTAAAAATGTGCATTGCACATTAATGCCATGGCGTCCTGCTGAACCTCAGAGAGGGGCCCCCCATCCACCGACCTGGCAAAGGCCGTGATGCCCGGGGCAAGTAATCGTAATTTTTTTGTAGTTTTACTTCCTCGGCTCTGACACCCCCTCCAATGTGTCCCCAGATGGAGTGATTCACTGCCGGGACATTTAATGAGGCACAGTTTACTGGGGTATGGTATTTGGTAGTGGTTTCCTCCGTGGCCTGATCTTGGAGCTGGTGAGAGGCCGGATAATTAATGCTCATGGCTAACTCCTCCCCCAGTGGTTCCCCTGTTTGGGAAAGGATGGCAAATTTGGATGCCATGGGGGGTACCCCCGAAGCTTGCTCCTCATGCCATGAAGCATGCTCCCCAACTGTTCCTCCGTAATCTGAGTCAGTGTAAAACTAGCCTCCTCAGAGAGGGAGACATTGTGCAGCCCTGAGGCAGGTGCCGCTGCCACGGGTTCTCCATAATACCCGGGCTCAGATAGCTCCCTCTTTGGAGCATATCTCTTTGGAGCAACCTCTCCATTAGGTGCTCCATGTGGGTCAGTCTCCCAAAAACACTGCCCATAGAAGGAGGAGAATCCTCCTGGCCCGACTCATCTGAGTCCAGGACGCTGACTTCCTGGTGGCTTTTCTCCTCTGCGGGGTAGCCAAGGTGCTTACTGTCGGGCCAGGAGGATTCTCCTCTACTGGCTCCTCTACTAGCGACCCTGACGCAAAATCAGCGGCCGCCCGCTACCCGCAGGCCCGCGGTGTTCAGTAGCCGGCTTCGCTGCGGCCCGCCTCTTCTCCTTAGACATAGTCTCCGCAAAGTTCAAGTATTCTGTTGGAAAATAGTAAACGAACTGGGAGCAACGACCTCATATAAAGTATAAACACTTACCAGAGCGTTTTAAACTTACCGCTGGAAAGAGCGACGCGCCCGCCAGTCAGTCATCGCGCAATGCGTCAGACGTAATAACGCTCATGCCGGTTGACCGCCTTCTTCACATAGTCACTCATGTGACTCCGAAGTAAAATCTTAGTATATCACTTATAAAAGCATCATAATTTGTAAAGTATTGTGTTTTTTTAAATATATCAAAAAAACACAATACATGAATTAAAATCCAGAATAAAAAAGAATGATCAATGTCCTACACCGAGACAATGATACCAGTGTCTCCACAACTGGGATTCATATCATGTAGTGCTAATCTTTATGTTTGACAAGGCCACAATAATTATATTTTTAGAGTCATTTATCCTGCAAATGAATTTATACATGTGATTTATTTGGATAGCTTCTAAAGTACTGACTCAGCCACAAAAATGTTACTAGCACTACACTATCTAGGTTTCCTTAGCAATGTTCTCATGGCATCACTATAGGACACCTTTAGTCTCTGCAAACTTGTCTTTGCATAGTTCGACCACCGGTGTGCAGTATAGAGTGGTGTGCAACATGCTCTAAACAGCAACATCTTCACCACATCTGTACATGCACCAAACTTACTCAAGAGAATATTCGCCTGTACATACAGCATACATCATTGCCTATAAATATCCTCATCATCTGTCATTTGTTCTGTAATAAAATGCCCAAGATATTTTACCTTATTACAGACACTAAGATTATTGTCAAACAATTTAAAATCAGGAAATATTAGACATTTATCCTCTTTGGTTCTACAAATCATAACAACACTCTTACAAGCATTATATTTAATATCCTGTTCCATACCATACAATGAATATATAGTAAGGAGCTGCTGGAGACCAGCGCTAGATGGACTAAAGAACACAAGATCATCTGCACACATAATATGGTTCACTAAAATATTACCAATCATGCACCCAGTATTAAAGGCTTTCAATTGTTTGGACAGATCATCAATATAAAGATTAAAAAGGACTGGGGTCAAAATCCCCCCTTGTCTAACACCATTGCTAACCACAAATGGGGCTGAGACCCTATTGCCCCATTTTATTTGCATAGTCTGGTGGGCATACCAGTAGGCCAGAATCCTCACAATGTATTTAGGCATCCCTCTTTGACTCATTTTAACAAACAGTTTTCTGTGATTAACACGATCAAAGGCTTTGGAAGCATCAATAATGCACATAAGAATTGTAGAAGTTTTTGCCTCTATATTTGTTTACAACCTCCTTTAGGGCATATATGCACAAGTCAGTGCCATGTTTAGCTTCAAAACCAAACTGGTTATCTGTGGAGTTAACAAACTCATTTACTCTATCCAGCAGAACTCTTTCTAAGACTTTTGACAATATGCTGGCTAAAGCTATGGGCTGTAAATATTTAGACTGCCTTACTTTACCAGCTTTGTCCTTAATAACCGGCACTAACAGGACAGACAACATTGAGTCTGGTAACAAGCCATGAATCATAAAGCCAGTAAAACGAATAGCAAGGGAGGAGCTATCCTCATACTCGCATACTTAAGATGTTCAGCAGAAATATGATCCAAGCCACTTGCTTTGTTGTTGGACAGCTTGTTCATGGCACTGATTACCACCTCATGACATAATCACCATCGAGTCATTACTCTCAATATTGTCCACCCTATACAAATCACCTTGGACACAGTTGAATAAAGTGCTATATTATTGTCGCCATAACTCCGTGATATTAGCTGTTCCTGAGATTCCATCTACAGTGCCCGGTAGAGATGTTTTGCAAACTGTTAGGTGCACTCACTTCTTTCCAAAAATCAAGTGGCATTGTTACTTTAGCAGCTTCTTAGCCATGGAATCAGTCCCTCATAAGCTTGCTCATTTTTTTTTTTGTTTTTTTTTTTTACAGATGAAGTGAACAGCATACTTATATACCTTGCATTAGTGAGCTTCTTGTGCTCAAACACAGACCCCTGTCTGGTCTACCTGCCATAGCCCATGCTTTGGTGGACGGCTTCACATGGCTCAGTATGATACTCAGCTACATACTTATTCCAAGACAGCCAGTGATGTTATGTGTCTTATTTTTATGCTTGCAGTAGGGCTTACTGCCTACATATAAAGCACTTACTATATCATTATACATGGAGCAGATATCTCTCCTATGCTTCATATCCTTACAATTAACATTACTACACATTATTGCATCTTTAGGTAGATGAAAATTGCTTAAGGATTTATCTGTATGGGCATAATAGGCTAAGATGTCTTCCTTTGTGAGGGTTGACCAGTCCAGTTTTTCTGTGTTGAAGCTATTTCTATCTCTGGATACCACAGGTAGATGTTCATCATTTATTGTCTTAGCAACAGGTATATGATCAGTCATTGCTGCCCCAAACAAAATGCTCATACATGCCCAAGGAGTCATGTGCATCAGCTGTACTAATACAGTGCTCCAGCCATGATGTAGTGTGCCAGGCCTCACTAATATAAGTATAATTATCTGTGGGTAAAAGCACTTCGCTTGACAATATTAAATTATTATCTTGACAATATGATTGGCAAATAATGAGTTCCTATTTGATATATTTGCATTCATATCCCCAGTGACATATACACAACAATAATTATTATTTTGAATAAAGGAATAGATGAAAGCAAGCCTATTTAAATATTCATCCTCGTTCTGATGGCATTCATAAGATGTATACACATTCAGGATAACAAATTCCTTGTTGTTGTGAGCAGAGTGTATTGCAATACACCAGTCAGAATCAAGCTGAACCACATCTATTGATGTCAAGCTTCTTCTTCCATAGAATGGCCACACCAGTGTTCGGTGAACTTTTGTAACTTTGTGGTCGCCAAAACGTGGTAACACTTATGTACTGCCTGGGTAAGGTCTGCTACTTGATTTTACCGGGTTGTACACAAAACCAAGCATCCCACTGTACCTAGGTACATGTGACAATAAAATATAATTGAATCATTAAATCATTAAATTGGATCCAATGTAGGATGGGGTTTGAGTAACAAGTGCACATGTCATTTGGACACTGACCCTGGACAATTTATAGGAAATACAGTTTAAGCCAGTCAGACGTCCTCTGGAAATTTGGGAGTGAGCAGTGCTCGGGGGGTAAGGTGCAGGGAAGCGGGCAATGGGAAACACTATGGGGCTTAGATGTAAGGAAGTCGGATTCTTTCAGCTTTCTGCACCTCTTGCTTCATATGTTCAGATTAATAAGAGAATTGGGGGACATGGGACATGTGCGGGAAAGTGGTATGATAAAAGGACCTTACAGAATGAAAGAGCAGGCCCAACAAATCCTCTCTGGTTGCAGTGAGCTCTCCCAAGAATCCTTCTCATTGATTGGGCTTCCAACTAGGGCAATATAGCAGGTGTGGACAGGCAGAAACAAATTTATTGGGAAACATTCAAGGTTCAGACTTTGGGCGGGGGGACTAATTGAGAATGGTTACCACTAAAAATGGTTACCACTGAACATCTGCACCAACAGAGTAGGGAGTCTGAATACAGGTTCCGACCCAAAATGTCACCTGTTCCTTTTCTCTAGAGATGCTGCCTGACCCGCTGAGTTACTCCAACACCGTGTCTATCTTTGGTGTAAACCAGTATCAGCAGTTCCTTCCTACAGATAGATAATCTTAAAGCTCCTCATGTTGAGAATGTAGATTTCTAAATGAAGATTTCTAAATTACTTGCAAAAATTCATCACAGGTACTGACCTCTCCATAATCAAAGGGAGCAATAGGAGGTTTTAAAGAAGGAACTGCAGATGGAGAATCGAGGGTACACAAAAAGTGGAAAACTCAGCGGGTGCAGCAGCATCTAAGGGTGAAGGAGATAGGGACGTTTCGGGGGACCTTCTTCATAATCAAAGGGAGCTATAGGAGGTGCTGCCTCAAGAAAGCAGCCAATTTCATCAACGTCCCCCATGTTCCCATTTCACTGCTGCCATCAGAAAGATGGTACAGGAGCCTGAAAAACATGACCACCAGGTTCAAGAACAGTTTCTTCCTGACAACTATCAGGCCCTTGAACAATACACAACATAAGGCTCAACAACTATGAACTTTTATGGTCTGACTTTGGTTGCAGTATGGACTTTTGTTATCATGTTTATTATTTGTTTGAATTTTTAAAAAATTATTATATATTATCTCTGGCATTGCATTTATGGTGTGATAAGCTGCCGCAAGTAAAAATATCATTGGTCCATGTCAGTCCATATGACAATTAAACACACTTGACATGACTCTTGAAATTCAATATCACTAGGAATCTCATTAATTGACACAAATGCATTTCACTATACAGAATATTTTATCAGTCCTCGAGAGAGGGTGCTGTGAAAATCACTTTGGTGGTCTGGGTGATTAATCCTATTTACCAGCCTCGATACAGTATATATTGGTTTACACATCTAAAATTGGTACGTGCATTTCTCATCCAAATAATTCAAGCTGTCTCCCAACTGTGTTTAAAGCTATGAAGGCATTAAAAAATAATGTTCAAGATTTGAAACGAAAAATACCCAGAAGTGCACAATCAATCAGTCTTCAGGTCCAACACTTTAGAACATAGAACATAGAACAGCACAGCACAGGTATGGCCCCCTCAGCCCACAATGTTTGTGCCAAATATGTTACCAAGTTAAACTGATCTCATCCACCTGTACATGTTACATGTCCCTCTATTCCCTATACTTCAATTGCCTATTTAAAAGCCTCTTAAACATCACTATCGTATCAGCATCCACCAGCAACACTTCTGGCAAAGTGCTATTGGCCCCCACCACTCTCGGTGGAAACAACTTGCTGCGCACATATCAATTAAACTTTTATCCTCTCAAGTTGTAGCTGTACCCTCTAATGTTGGACATTTCCATCCTGTGAAAGAAACTCTGACTGTGTACACTCCACACTGTCTATGCCTCTCATCATTTTATATACTTCTATCAAGCTTCCCCTGAACCTCCGACGTTCCAGAGAAAATTATCAAGGTTTATCCAACTTCTCCTTGTTGCTGAAACACTCTAATCCAGGCAACCTCCCATGCACCCTCTCCAAATCCTACATTTCCTTCCTGTAATGGGCTGACCAGAACTGCACGAGATACTCCAAATGCGGTCTAACCAATGTCTGACAGGAGCTGCACGTGACATTCTGACTCTGATACTCAATGCCGCTGGCAATGAAGGCAAGCATATCACATGTCTTCCTTACCCCCCTATCCACATGTGTTGCTACCTTCAGTGAGCTATGAACTTGGACTCTAAGATCCATCTTTGCTGGGATACTTTAGTAAGAAACATCATTTGTCTTTGCGACTTCTTTTCATCTTCTGCTTCTTAGTTCTGGAATGTATGAACATTTTGTTCAGATGGGTGGAATGAATGATGCAGATGGCAGATAGGCAGGGGAAACCTGAACGAGAAACAAAGGAGCATTGAAATTATTACCAAGATTGTGGAGGCCAAGTCAAATGGGTATGTTTAAGGTGCAGATTGACAGATTCTTGATTAGTAAGGGTGTCAAGGGTTTTAGTGAGAAGGCTGGAGAATGGGGTTGCTAGGAAAAGATAGATCAGCCATGATTGAATGGCGGAGTAGACTTGATGGGCCAAATGACCTAATTCTGTTCCTATAACTTATGAACTTATTAAAATATGAAAACTACCATTTCCTCTAACCCCTCTGATAGCCTCTGTGGAATTATATGGCAAGAATGGCAAACATCACCTCATTTTGGCTACAACATCACTTTATTTATTTTATCTCAATTTTTCCAAACCAAAAGAGTCAGTGAGCAGGCCAGTGGTGCAGCTAGTAGTGCCGGCAATCCACAATCAGTCCTGATCGTCAGTAGTGTTATGTGTGGCATTTACACACTCTAATAGGGTCATTGCTTTATATGTACCTTAATAACCACCCTCTGACATTATTATAGGCTTTATCATTCATAACAAACCAAAAGGCTTCATACAAACTTGATAATGTAACCTTTATCCTTGATTTCCACATATGAATTATCAAGACTTTTTTACAACTATGGCTCAGATTTGGCCAGATTTTCCTGAGGAGCGCGAATATTTCAAGTGGTTACTTTCAATATGTCGCCGCTCAAGTGTCAGGAAATCAGGAGTCTCGTGCAAAGACAGGGATTCCTGACATATTGTTGCCAGCAATTTCCTGGCTGTCTTTTGATATTGGACTCATCATAGAAGACAGCAGTGAAGCCATGATTTCCTGCAGCTTCCTCAAGATATGCCTGGAGGTTTGTACGCAGAACCTGGTTAGACTTGGCATTGATTCAATGCTCCTTTTCATTTCAATGGAGAGCTATGGGAGGGAGGTAATTTTCAGATAGAGTTAGTTTTATTCGAATTGATGGAGTTTACTTAAATGTATTTTTTTAAACTTTCCAATACTTTCAAAAGTTGAGCAACAAACAAACTGCTGAAGGAACTCAGCCGGTTTGGCAGCATCTGTAGAGGGAATGGACAGATGGGATTTTGGGTCGGGATCCTTCTTCCCAATTTTCAAATGTTTTATAATTTTGTTTTCTAATGTTTCAAACTTTGAAAATGTTAGTAATATCTATGCTAATCATGTTTGAACACATTTGAATGTCTGCAAATGGGCATAAATATTCAAGCTGTGGATGGAGAGAGGAGCGTCTAGGACCAGAGGCCATAGCCTAAGAATAAAAGGACGTACCTTTATAAAGGAGATGAGGATGAATTTTTTGTCGCCAGAGGGTGGTGAATCTGTAAAATTCATTGCCACAGACTGGTGTGGAAGTCAAGTCAATGGGTATTTATAAAGTGGAGATTTACAGGTTCTTGATTAGTAAGGGCTTCAAAGGTAATGGGGAGAAAGCAGGAGAATAGGTTTGAGAGGGAAAGGTAGATCATCCATGATCGAATGGTGGAGCAGACTCTCCACTTTAAAAATACCCAATGACTTGGCCTCCACAACCATCTGTGGCAATGAATTCAACAGATTCACTACCCTCGGACTAAAATAATTCCTCTTAATTTCCTTTCTCAAGGTACATCCTTTTATTCTAAGGCTGTGCCTCTGGTCTTAGATGCTCCCACTCTCCACATCCACCATATCTAGGCCCTTCATTATTCGGTAAGATTTAATGAGATTTCCCCCTCAATCCTTCTTAACTCCAGCGAGTACAGGCCCAGAGCCAACAAATGCTGATCATATGTTAACCCAAACCTCCCTGGTATCATTCTCAACCAAAACTTCTCACAATACTCCAAACACAGTCTGACCAGTGCCTTAAAAAGCCTCATCATTTTATCCCCAATTTTATATTTGAGTCCTTTATTACAGATATTTTGTTTGTAAAAACATCATGTAAGTATAAACTGCTGCTGCTATTCCATGCTATTCTGAGTTTTCAATGCTTTGGATTCCTTTATCAACAATGAAGGTCAGGTTAACTAGGATTATTGCTTCCACTTTTGCCTGTTCAAGGATATAATAGTTAAGGGAACCTCCGCAATTTCAGAATCCATGAGGACTAGGACAAAAGAGGGAAATGTTGTATTAAAACAGAAAGAATGCTTTGCTGAGATTTTTTTATTTAGCTTGCTGTGAAGCAATATTGAAAGTCACTTAGTTTAGTTTAGTAGAGATACAGCATAGCAATAGGCCCTTCCGCCCATTGAGTCCAGGCTAGCCATCGGACATTCATTCATATTAATTCTATGTTATCCATCTTTGTCATCCAATCCATCCATGCTAGGGGCAATTTTACTGAGGTCAATTAGCCTACAACCCCGCACATCTTTGGGATGTGGGAGGAAACCAGAGCTCCCGGAGGAAACCCACATGGCCATAAACGTTCGTCATAGGACGAACGTATAACCTCTACACAGACAGCACCCGAGACCAGGATCAAACCTGAGGCAGCAACTCTACCAGCAGCACCACTGTGTCGCCCTTTTCAACATGATCTTTCACTTGGGTGTTTTGGATGCAGACACCGGTCACTTTGATGAGTTGAAATACCAGGGGGGGATTGAAACAATGTCAATTAAAAAATTGCATACCAAGTATATGAGGCACTCTTGAACACACTGAATGTTACCTCCTGATAAAGAGCTTTGGAATCCAATGAAAATTCTTGTATATTACTTCTTTTGGTAAGGAATGCCACATATATATTTTACCGCCTGTTAAGGCACAAAGTCCTATCAGTAATTACGTAAAGCAGTTGTAATGAAAGTCTATTGCCTTGTGCCTACTGCTTTCCCAAGAGCAATTAACAAAGCATCCCTCAACTTTTTCCTGCAGGCCAACCACAAAAGCTATAAAATTAAGATGGATTGTACATCAGGAAGTGCATGCATCACGCTCAGTTGGGAAATTGAATGAGATGGCTTAATGAAGCAGCACCAGATTTCTTTCTGTAAATTTACAGCTCAATTCCATCTTCATGAATAAGGAAACATAAAACAACAAAGAACCGTTGTGTTCCCAATGCAGTCATACATGACCTCTCGCCGATAAAGAATAAAGATTTCAGAGGACAGGATAACCTTCAGAGAATTCCACAGATTCACAACTCTCTGGGTGAAAACTTGTTTTCCTTATCCCAGTCATAAATGGCCTACCCCTTATTCTTAAACTGTGACCTCTGGTTCTGGACTCCCCTAACATCGGGAATATTTTTCCTGCATCTACCATGTCTAATCCTATAAGAATTTTATATGTTTCCATAAGGTCCCCTATCTTCTAAATTCCAGCGAATACAAGCCCAGTCGACCCATTCTTTCATCATACGTCAGTCCCGCCATCCCGGGAATTAACCTGGTGAAGCTGGGATGGTTCAGCTGCCCCGACTGCGGGAGAATAAAGAGGAAGAAAATTGCACACAATACTCCAGGTGTGGTCTCACCAGGGCCCTGTACAACTGCAGTAGGACCTCCTTGCTCCTAAACTCAAATCCTCTCACAATGAAGGCCAACATGCCATTGGCTTTCCTCACTCCCTGCTGTACCTGCATGCTTCTTTCAGTGACTGATGTACAAGCGCACCCAGGTCTCATTTCACCTCTCCTTCTCCTAATCTGACACCATTCAGATAATAATCTGCCTTCCTGTTCTTGCCACCAAAGTAGATAACCTCACATTTATACACATTATACTGCATCTGCCATGCTTCTGCCCACTCACCCAACCTATCCAGGTTTTATATGACAATAAAACTTTCTTGACTCTTGACTGCATGGGTTTCCTCTGGGTGTTCTAATTACATCATATATCCTGAAGATATGCAAAAGATAGACATAAAATGCTGGAGTAACTCAGCCAGTCAGGCAACATCTCTGGTATATAAAAGAATAGGTGAAGTTTTGGGTCGGAACCTTTTTTCAGAGGTGGGGAATAAATTGGAGGTGGGAAAAGCAGATGACCTCAGGAAGGGTGGAGTCCATAATGGCCCTCTAGTTGTAGGAGTGGAATTAGGACATTCGACCCATCGAGTCCACTCCGCCATTCAATCATGACAGACCTCTGCCTCTGAATCCCATTTTTCTGCCTTCTCCCCATAAACATTTCTTAAACATACTGAAGATATGCAGGTTGGTTGAATAAATGGTCATTGTAAATTAGGCTTAAGGGCCTGTCCCACTTGGGCAATTTTTCAACAGACTGCCGGCGACTGTCAAGTTCTCGGAACTCGCCTGAAAAACAGGGAACTGGAACATGACTGGCAGAGTGGAGCACGCACACACACAAACACATCACAAAGGCAGGGGCCAGGAAAAGCGGGGGGAGCGCTGTCTTAAATTCACACGGTGCAAAGCCAAGGTGATGCAGACACACACCGCGATGAACAGGAAGGTTAAGATGGCTAGCACAGTGTATGGTAAGTCTTTTAAAAGTAGGGGGGAGGGGGGAGGGGAGAAGGAGATATACAGCTGTGAAGTTTGGCGGGCATTTAACATTACCGGTTGGTTATCATTGATTCTGAAAACTCGTGCTTACGTTTTTTTTTCCCCAATGAGCCAATGAAAATGACCGGTCAGCAAAGGCGATTAACTAAAACTACTTACAACTACCTCGACTACCCATGACTACATGGCGACCTCAGTACAACTGCACCTACGACTACAGGATTATCGATTTTCTCCATGGCGACCAATTTTTGGTCTAGAAAACGTTTCAACGTGTTGAAAAATTTGCGGCGACCATACTGAGGCCGCGACTAGTTCCCAGAATGCGAGAACTCCTCGCAACCATGAAGGAGACTCACCAGAGACCACCAGCAAACATGTGACGACCATGTGGTGATAATGAGGCGAGCGCAGAGTCTCCTGCACTCGCCTAAAAGTTGCCAAAGTGCGACAGGCCCTTTAATGTATCGGTGGGTGGTAGCATCTGAGGAGAGCTTAGAGACTTTGGAGAAAATAAAGTGGGTTGGGGTAGGATTAGTGTATTAAATGGGAGCTTGATGGTTGGAACAGACTTGGTGGGACAACTTGATGGGACCTGATTCCATGTTGCATCTCTATGACTAAATAAAGATAAGTGATATTATTACCCATATCAGACATCTGAGCTATGCTTTTACAAAATTGTATTCCCTTCGTTTTGAGTGCCAGCAGGGTTAACAGGGGAATATTTTCTTGTATTCCCCTTTCTTGCGAACGCCTATGGACTTTACGTGTTAAAACACCGGTAAATATAGTCTTATATTCCCCTGGTCTCACATCCGGGAACTTGGCAATGTGGCGCTGCGTGGGAAATTTAGAATTTGTTCTCGACAAAACAAGCAAAATGGCAGCCTCCTGCGAGAAGAGGTTCGCGACTTTTGACGAACAGCAATTTGACGAGATTTTACAAAACAAAGACGCGCAGAACACGAAGAAGGCAACGAAACAAGCAGTAACAATATTCAAGGAATATTTGATGGAGAAGGGTCTAGATGTCGATATTCAAACGGCAGACAGGAAGACTGCCGCGTCCATTTTGGCTAAATTTTACGTGGAAGTCCGCCGAGCTGAGATGTTGAGATTTTCCTCTAGATGTCTGATATGGGTAATAATAACAATATTGACTGTCCTCTTTCGGGGGATACGACATATATTGACCTCACTAGATCCATATTGCCCTCGTCTTCGACTCGGGCAATTTGAATCTACTTCAGGCAATATATGTCGTATCCCCCTCAAGGCCAGTCAATATTCTATTAATGTTTGCACATGAATTTTTTAAATAAATTGATTTTCATTCGATTAGACAAGTTAAACCAGGAAAAAAAATATGAATCTACACTTGATCAAGATTAATGTGCAGTCTTAGAGAAGTCATATTTATAGCATGGGTTGTTTGATAAATGAGGCAAAGTAACAAAATGAGTTCCTTGTTTTGAAATGTCTGCACGGTGAGAAATTGATGCTGAGTGAGTTCCTCAAAACCAAAAACCTTGACTGCATCAAATCAGAGTCAATTTACTGCACAAATAGTTCTAAATGTGTCTTGGGTGAAAGGCTCTGAAACATTTCAACTTGTTCCCATGTCAACAGTTGGAGCCACTTACACAATAAAGGTCTGAATTGTGAATTGCAAAGGCCAGGTCAAGCATGAGGATAATGGAGCAGGGTTTTAAGATTCTGTGCAGTGTGTCTGTAGTGGATCTCTGTCTGCTTTCTGACCCAGACAAGGGATTTCTCATCATTACAGCACAACTCTAATGGGACCCGCTGAGTTCCTCCAGCAGTTTCATTTTGATCCTTTATGAGGATGTTGCCAGGGCTCGAGGGCCTGAGCTATACAAGATTTAATAAGAATCTGAGGGGTAACTTTTTACACAACGATTGGTGGGTGTATGGAACGAGTTGCCAGAGGACGCCATTGAGGCAGATACTATCACAATGTTTATACAGGTACATGGATAGGATAGGTTTAGAGGGATATGGGCCAAGCATAGTCAGGTGGGACTAGTGTAGATGGGATATGTTGGTGGGCATGGGCAAGTTGGGCTGAAAGGTCTGCATGACTATGAATAGTAAGATTAAACGAGAACTTACCAGTTCGAAGTTTGATCGTTATTTTATGAGGAGTAACGATGAGGGATTACGTGAAGAAGCCCCGCCTGGCGCTGGAACGGCATACTTCAAAGCAGCGGCATGAAAAACACAGAACATAATAGCCGGAGTAAGATAGTAAGGCTCAACATAGATTTAGAACTACCAGATGATCATTTATTTTATGAGGGTCGGGAGTGGAGGGCACGTAATCCCTCATCGTTACTCCTCATAAAATAACGATCAAACTTCGAACTGGTAAGTTCTCGTTTAATCTTACTATTTTACTTCGGAGTCACGTGAGTGACTACGTGAAGATTTTGAAGCTTTCTGTGTTTTTCATGTCGTAGACTCCTTCCATACGACACTCTGGCTCACACAACACAGTAATGAGCAAAGTAACACATTTTTTCCCCCAAACATTGCCTCAAGTTATGTGATAAATTATTTCACATTATAAAAGAATAAAAGTAATGCCCTTTCTATTGAAAGGCAAGTTTATCACAAAATATCAATTGATATATATAATTTGATGGTATGAACAAAGCAACAATTATAGAGAACCAACACTCCATGTCCAATCGTGACACAATGACTGATTTCATTTAATTTAATATTTATTTTACACCCTCCTATGGCCTTGCATCTTTGCTCGAGCGACTCATCCTGTGCCATTCCTGTGAATGTATCTACCTCCTTAACAGAGTAATTTTCCACATTTCAGTGTCTAGTTCCACTGAGTGTTATTCAATGTTTAACCATCTAGAATACATTTCTCTAGAACCATCAGTTTTACTGAACGTAATGTGGTTTTTTGTGTGTAATAAATAGTGCTGTCTCATTACCACAGAGACTCTTAGTTACTTTAACATATTTCATCAATGTTCACACACACACACAATTTAAGGCCGACAGGATATGCTTATAGGTTTACCTTGGTTCCAGCTCTTCTTGGTCTGCTTTGTTTGGTAAATTCATAAACATATATGATAATGTAATCTGTATCCACATATAATTATAACGTAATATTTACAATATTTGCACTCTTATCTTGATACAAAAGTCATCAGCATTATTACTTTCAATGTTAACTTTTTTGAATCATCGATAGAACTGGAGTCCATTGCCTAAGGCAATTCAGGACTATATTGATCTCCAGACTTATGTATTGCAATTTTGGCAGATTATATATACACATATACATATATATACTTATATTTATATCTACATATATATCCCTTTTCATATCGGGATTTTACGAATGAACCTGATAACTTCTTGGTTAGTATATTGTCCGTAAATAGGACGAAAACACTCTGAGCCCTATTATTGGCTCTATCAATTAGATACTCAGAAAAAATGCAATCCACAAGAACTCACATATATCTAATATGACAAATAATTTTACTGTATACACAGACTTCCAATTTCTTATAAAATATTGTTGTTTTTTTTTCTCCAAATTGCAGGTATAACACTTCTTTATACATAATTATTTTATTGTTATGTTGTTATATTAGTTAAACATTCATAGACTTCTTTGACCATTAAACTATTGTAATGGTCTGATCAACCTGCAGATAGTCAATTCATATTTTCATATTATGGATGCCTTCGTACAACAATAAATTACTGCAACTATGAATCATCACAAGTGGTTCAACATCACTCAATATTTATGAAAACCATGAAGGATCCATTTTAGACCACCAAAATGCGTCTGGCAGTGTTTTGCTATATTTTAATCAGACACTGCCTTATCAGACAAAAATGAGGAACATAAAAACCCATTTTTCCTCATGTAATTGAGAGAAAAGCATCCACCTTTCCTGTTCTTGGTTTACCCACGAGAATATTTGAAAAATTGGTTATTTAATCTGTATACAACCAGATTAATTGTAAGTAATCCATATTAATGACAATGTATTTTCCCCCCCTTAATGTGTAGTCTGTGATAACATTGTCTCTTTCTTAGAGATAAACAGCTGGACTAAACATTTTAGAATATGCCACATCTGTTTGCTCAGATAATCACATGATTATTATTTTACTTATCTTATGTGATTTAATATACGCCACATCCGTGGTATTGTACACCTTGTTATGACCTGGACACTTCCATAATAGAACAATCGATATTTAATCCATAATTCTATAATTATAATTCAATAATTAATACAAATGTTTGGAGAATTTCTTAGGACAATTCATTTGCATTTACCTGGTATTATTGTCCGTAGTCCCAACAAAGAGACGTATCAATTATCTTTATAAGAATAGATAATATTTTTATCTTACCCAAATATTCACAGAAACTGTCCATCATCTGTTAATACTTGCTTCAGCTTGCAACAGCTGGTAAGCTTATAGTTGAAGCAACTTGTGAACCCCTTTTTTTTTTTTTTTTTTTTTTAATCCATTACTTTAATAATGATAATGTATTATTTGGTATTTGTATAAGCCTCTCACAAAGGCATACATATTCTTATAATCTTCTGTATTTCTTCTTTTTGAGCTTTATTACTCTTACCTAGGCTCCTTTTCTAATGGAGGGACAAAGTATGTCAACAAAACCATAAGACATATTTGTATCATGGAACAGTTTTCCCCCTCTTATGGTGCTGAATTACTCCTAAATAGTAATTTATGAATATTTATGAATGCCTTAAACATAGGCTTTATGTGATGGGTCAAGTCTTTGCCTTTCAACAGACTTGTAATTGCAGCACTAATTTGCAGCTGACTCTAATTTAAATGTGATCAAGATAACCATGACCATGTCCTCATTAGTGCAAGTGCTGATCTTACCAGTGCAATTGTTCTTCCAGTATTCTGTTTAACAGCCTTAAACTGGATTTAATCCTTTAGACAATGTTTTAACTTGCACTGCTTGACCCATTTTAATTAATTTCAAGCACCTGTAATATTTGATTAACACTTTGTTAATAACAACTGTATTTCAATGTTGAAGATGTTCCATTTTAATAAAATGTTCTTACACTGTGAAAGTGTATATAAAACGATGTTTTGTATGGTTTATACCATCACATCTGTACACTGAGGTAATTTATAATATATATATGTACGTACCCCTTGTTTATTGGAGTTACTTTTGGGTGCAAACCTAAAATCAAATTTTTACGTTTTCTTATACAGGTGAACCAATCCTTTCTAATTTTTTGTAGTCCTTAGTTATATTATGATCATAATACACCTGTAATCCCCCACAATCGGAGATTTCATGAATTTATTTTGTAACAGTTGTTTGCACCTCTTCCACGTACTTCAGGCCTTCTTTTCCCAATTATATGGGTTCGGATAAGGCTATGTTTGATTATGTTTATTTATCATACTTCTGCCTTAGTTTGATCCATTATCAAATCTTTATATTGGATCATAATTTTTTCCCCCCAAAGTTTAAAGACCAATAGTCTGTTCTTTTGTAATCAATACTTTGAATAATCATAAGGCAGGTTTTATTCCATAATAATCAGGATTTTAACATAACCTGATTTGATCTGCAAATCTAGAGTGCAGATTTGGTCCCTAAATATTATATATTTCTTCCCAATGAGCTCCACAAACTGATGGCAATTAATTCTCCTTTAAATGTATTGGTTATTTTGCACAATATTTTATTTGTTTTCCATTGAATGGAAATGTCATGCACCAGTTTGAAATACTTTTAAAATCGTATTTCCTTCTATCTCATCTAATTGAGACATGGATATCATAACCGGATTCACCGTTTTTTTCATATTTACTTTTCATGGTCTCACTCATACATTCAGGTATCAAACCTAGTACACTTATATATATTTTTGTGCTGAAGTGTACTTAAAATAAAACATTAAAAGTTTTATTATTATTCTGCTGTTTTAATCATAACAGCTTTAGTGAGAGACCAATTAATTTTTGTTTTCCATGGTTATTTTCCATGGCCTCACTTCTTATTCAGGTATTGTACTGTATATATATATATATACAGGTGTATATATATATATATATATATATATTTTTTTTTAATACTGGTGCTGTGGTGGGTACTTCATGACCAGCCACCACTATCAGTGCATTTTTAGGGTCAGTTTTCCATTTTATTTTTACTGCCCTTATTACTCCTGAGTATTTCCTCAAGGAGACTACCTTCAAATATCTGAGGTAGATATTCCCACCATATTTCATCATATATATTAATATATGAAACCCCTTTAGGGTAGGTTAGGGAATGTTTTTGGGCCTTTTAGCCCTTTTTGGCTTGAATTTTTATTTACTTTATTTTTGGAATCTTTTTTTTTTTTTTTTCATTATTTTTTCAAGCCATAACCTTTTTAAGTCTGAAGGCCTTTTATTGATTTTTTAAAATTATGCCTTTCTGACTTTATAAAATTTCCCCCCCCCCGTGCCAAAAATCTTTCTAACGTAATTTCAACTTATTTTTTACTTTTAAATTAGTTTTAAATTCTGGTATTCAGTACCAGCCACAGAGTTTTTTAGACCCTGAAAGTGTTTTCCCCTGCGGGCCCGTACCTACCGCTGTCGAGGAGCTGCCTCTGCAGCTCTTGCTCTGCCGTCAGCGTCGACGTAATGCCGTTCCAGCGCCAGGCGGGGCTTCTTCACGTAGTCACTCACGTGACTCCGAACTAAAATCTATGAATCTGTTTGTCTTATTACTCATTATTCCTTACTCCAGGTACAATACTGCATTTAGCTTTCTCAACAGCACAACGTATGTTTTCTTAACACGGTTCTGCTAAATTTACAGTGGGGAAGTTCAACAATGGTTTAATGGCTCTTTGTTGTCACGCTTGCACTGCACAGTGACATGTTTTTTAGCATTGCTCACACATGCACAGTCGCCATATTTTTATCTGCAAAAAGAAAAAGTCCAAAGTCTACTGTCCACATGCTGGATGTTGCAGGCATTGAAGGCAATACCCTGGACCCTTTTCTACCGGCTCAGTCTTTGCATCCATCGTTGCCAGCGGCTCCCTCCTTCTTGTTCTCCCCGTGACCTGCATGAGTATGGGATCTCCGGTTTCCTCCCACACTCCAAAGACATACAGGTTTGTATGTTAATTGGCTTGGTATAATTGTAAATTGTCCCTAGTGTGTGGGATAGTGCTAGTGGACTATTGTTGGTTGACGCGGACTCGGTGGGCCGGAGGTCCTGCTTCCACTTTATATCTCTAAACTAAACTAAAACTAAACTAAACTAAACCAAACCTTTCTACATCCTTTAACATACTGCACAAGGTTCATGAGAGTCATCCTTTGATGTACAGCTAGCTATAACCATATAGCAAATAGTCCTTGAGAATTATCTTTACTAAGGTTAAATGCAAATAGAGGATTGAACAGCATGTATTTTTTATTAGACATTCGTGTTTTTAAGAACAAATTGTGATTAGTGATAAGAAATCAGGTAGTGTACAAGATTTCAAGTGATCAAAACTAAAAATGAGGTCTCATCTGATGATATACTGAGGAGTCAAAGTCATAGAGCTGTAGACTACAGAAATAGGACCTACCGTTCACTTCGCCCTTGCCGATAAAATGAGTATAACAAGAAAACAATAGGTCATGTCGGTCTATAACACCTTTCCGTAGTACATTAGAGAAGCCATTCAGTGTCAAGCCAACCTGGCAAAGGGAAGCAGGGCCCTGAGGAATGTGTAGGAAGGAACTACAGATGCTGGTTATACACCAAAGATAGACAAAGTTACTCCAGCATTTTATGTCTATCCCAGAGGAATGTATGTCAGTCTCCACTTTCCTCGTACAAAAGGCTAGAGAATAGACCTTTTGCGGTACCACTCACACAGTTAAATTGGTGACGAGGAAGTGAAGCCAAAGATACTGCACAATATTTACTGAACACAGCAAAAGGGCGATATGGATATTATTGACTGAGGAAACAGCTATATGTTCGCATATTGATATTGTAGGGTAAGTCCATTGCCTATGGAAATGCTTCAATCACATTCTGTGGCCATAAAGCAAAAAAGCATCAGACTCTCTGACTTCTCCATATGGTAATCTGTTGGGTTTCCATTGGTAACAGATACTTGTTGTGGACCACGAGCGTGCTAGAGATTGTGGGAGCAGAGTGCATCATTCAGATTGAGGGACAGTGTTTAAAAGGATTGTAACATTCCGCAGTGGGTGATCTAAGAACCATTCACATTCACACTGATCCTGCCCTGATCCCTCCAAGCAAACCTCTGGTCAGGTTGACTCGAGAGGTGCAAAGGAATCTCCAACTGGTAATCAGTGGCAGTCCAGGGTTACCTGGTGCAGGTTCAATGAAATGGAACATAATATCTCCACTGTTATCCAAGTATCTGGGTCAGTGACACCCTGTACACCTCAGCATGAGAGTGCTGCATTTAAAGGCAGCTTTCTCCACCAGGCCATCTCTATACGTAGGTCACAATGCAGGTAAGTGGTCCATTAACCTACTTACCTGCATATCTTTGGGACATGGGAGAAAACTGGAGTACTCATAGGAAACCCACGCGGTCAAGGGGAGAATGTGCAACTAAACATCAGGATTGAAACCAGATCTGTGCGGTAAATACCTTCCAAGCAACAAACTTAAACTTTAATTACTTGTTCTGTATTGCATTCGGTGCTATCTTTCAATGAGGTTAACCAATTTCAGGTAAATCGATTCATCTAAAAGTAGCACACAAACATTATGCGTGCTATATCTTTGATCGACAAGTACATTCTTTAATATAATATTTTTACATCATACTAAAAGCAACAGTTAACAGTTCACATTGGAGATTATACCCAAGAATGGAATATCCAGATAATTCTGAGCAGAGAATGTTTGAATGCCACAAAACTACAACCTGCTTGGCACTACTCATAATAAACAGTTGCCCCATTCAAAGACTGTTCTTGTTTCATGGATCCAAACCACCAACTCTGTTTATTACATATAATTTTTTCCAGATTATTTTACCATAAAATTGTCAATTTCCAATGTCAATCCTTCATCACATCAAACCAGTGGCTTGGTTTCTTAGATCTGTAAGTAATCTTTCCTTGTTTTTGCAGAATGTGAAAGTTTTAATGTTTGTTTTTTCTAGTGAAATCTTTTCCTCAGTGGTCGCAAGCTATTGATTAAATAATGGCTCGCTTCCTTACTTATGGGCAATTATTTCCTTGTGTCTTGAAATTTCGAAAGACATGCAAGAGTATGCTTCTCTTGGTAAAATAATCTACATTATCTCGAGACACAAGTGAGAGAAAGGCTGTTAGAAATAGATTGTGTGGAATGACAAACTGAAAAACACAAACCCATGTCCGTGCTCTCCTAATTAGTTGCAAAATTACTTGGAAACAGATGATCTTGCACAGGTTCACCTTAAGTCAAACTGCAGGTGGTTGACATGATTGAGGCTATTACAGCTGTCGAAAAGCCCTCTTCATTAAAAAATTTAAGTATTGTCCATAATTATTCAGGATGCATCGCAAAGCTCATTTGAAAGGACCTGTGACACTAAAGTTTTATGCTCGTTTTACAAGTTAAGGTTTTGCATTTTGGCAAGCCACAGGCTGAGGAGGCAATTTTCTTGATATTTTCCCATAGAAGTAGAAGAAAGAAGGATAAGTTAGGCTCCAGCAGCCAGAACCAGTGCAGTACTAACAACATCTAATGAGACGCTTATACTTGCCAAACCATGTCATTATAAAATTATAAGTACAAAGTATAAGCAACACAGAGGATCAAAAGAATGCAACAGAAATAATCATTTAAAATTAGGTTAGGAGGGTGGTAGGGAGGGAGACTAGGTGGAGACAGATACGGTAGCAGTGTTTATGAGTCTTTTAATGGGCACATGGATATGCAGGGATCGAAGGAATATGGATCATGTTCAGAGAGATGAGATTTGTTTATCTTGCCATCATGTTCAGCACAGATATTGTGGGCCCTAGAGCCTGTTCCCGTGCTGCATTGTTCTATGTACTATGATCTAAATATCCCTGCCTTGGCCCCAACAATTTCTACCATGGCTTCCCATAATGTCCGAGGATGCACATGGTCAGATCTTGAGAATTTATCCATCTTTGCACACCATATTACCACCAGCACCTCCTCTTTTGCAATTTGAATATATTCCAAGACATCACTATTCATTTCCCTTAATTCCTTAGCTTTCATAACCTCCTACATGGTCAATAAGAAATATTAATGTAACACCGTACCTGTTTCCTGTGGCTCAACAAACAGATGACTACATTGATTGTTAAGGGAACTGTCTCTCCCTTGTTGCCCTGTTCCTTTTAATGTACATAGAATCTCTTTGGATTTTCCTTTACCTTATTATCTTTTGCCATAATTATTACAAAACCAAGAGAATTTTGGCCACTCAGAGTGCTCCTTCATTGACCCTTCTGTCACTTTCCCTTACTTATTTCTCTGCAGGAGATCCAGTGATGCCCTCTCTCTAGTAGGGTCGTCTACACATTGGTTGAGAAAATGGTGCTGGACACATTAAACAAATTCCATCCGATCCAATTCCTTTGCACTATGGCTGTCCCAGTCAATACGAGAAAAGTTGAAAACACCCTGTATATAATTTAGTTTAGTTTAGTTAGGTGTAGTTAGGTTTAGTTTAGTGTAGTTTAGAGATACAGAATGGAAACAGGCCCTTCAGCCTACCAAGTCCATGCTGGTCAGCGATCAACCAGTCACACTAGTACCAGGCTTTGCCACTTTCGCATCCACTCCCTACACACTAGGTGCAATTTACCGAGGACAATTAACCTACAAATCTGCATTATAACCCTTATATATGCATTATACTATGACTCTTATTCTTTATGCTCCACCGTTACAGCAGCAATGTCAAAATAACATTGTATGGTGATTAACATTGCAAGAACAGCAATCTCAATGCACAGCTGCTCACATTAAGAGTGCACTGTGCACCATACATGTCAAGAGGCAACAATCACTCTTACTCATCAATTTTACACTTCAATTAAATCATGCCGTGTGTACAGAGCATATGCTGCACAATTGAATTTCCAAACTATAATACTGAAAATATCATCGGTAACATAGTTAAATTGTCCTTAGCAAGTATCAGCTTTCCCAATGTTTCTTATATTCTCTTACTTTGTTAGACAATGGACTGTTTTTTGGGGTGCGTTAATTGTTCTGGAGTGTGGTCAAGATTTCATGAGTCTCACTCAAGAATGAGCATTGTTCTTATTTAAACATAAAAGATGCTGAGAGCAAGTAGTAGGGTGGATGCTGAGGGTAGACACGAATATAGACACAACATACTGGAGTAATTCAGCGGGACAGGCAGCATCGCTAGAACATAGGAATGGGTGACATCTCGGGTCAAGACACCTTTTTCAGACTTCAGTCTACCTTCGATTTAAACCAGTATCTGCAGTTCTTTCCTACACATTTTGTCCGCTCCACTGTGAAATCTCTTCTAGGTATGTCTACTTTGAAGAAGTTCTCCTCCTCTCTCTGACGAAAGTTCAGCGATATCCTCTCTCACTGCTCCCACTGTGATTCCTTCTTCCCTGAACTTCTCTCCAGAGATGCTGCCTATCCCACTAAGTTATTCCAGCAATTTGTGTCGACCCTGTCTAAGCTAGTTCCATTTGCCCACATTTGGCTCATATTCCTCTCAACCTTTCCTATCCATGTACCCATCCAAGTGTTTTTAAATGCTGTTATAGTTCTTTCCTAAACTGCCTCTTCTGGCAGCTTATCAACATTATGACTTTAGTGCTGAAAGGTTCAAGGTCATGTTATTTCTAATGCACTATCATTCAGATATTTTTCCATTAAAAAAATGAAAAATGTTATGTGGCTGGTTTTACTTTGATGGAACATATTAACAATGGCCTCAAAATAGGGTCAATAGATTTACTCATTTTTTGAGCCTTTGCTATTTTTAAAGAGGCAAATGTTGGTGAGTTAAAATTGTTGTCCCTTATAATAAATGAAATATCATTATATTAGCCTCAAGGTGCATGCATCATAAGCTATCTGACTACTTTTACACCTGGTGAAGTGCATAGTGGCACTGTGAAGGGAGACACTGCCACGTAGCACCAGTTCAATCCTGACCTCGGGTTGTGTGGGATCCCCCTATATGCAGACGGGTTTTCTCTGGATGCTCTGGCTTCATAGGGCATTGAAAAGATGTGTGGGTTGGTAGGTTAATTGGGCTGCAAAATGCCCCTAGAATGTTGGCAAGGGGTAGAATCTGGGGAGAGTTGGTGAGAATGAGGGGAGACTAAAAGATGGAAGCAAGAGTCAAACGTGTTTGATTGTCAGATGTACCAAAACAGAACAATGACATTTGTATTTGCAGCAGCACAACAGCTTTATAAACACAGTACTCAATAGATGATATAATAAACAAACAAAAAAAGTACAATGATTTTAAAAAAGCTATATAGTGTAAAACAAAACAAAAGCCAGAAGTTCCTAGTGCAAACAAGCCAGTTCCTAGTTCGAAGTTTAGTTGGAGTTTGCAATGTTCAATAGCTTGATGCTGTTGGGAAGAATCTGGACCTGATAGTCACGGTTTACCTGTACCTTTTGTCCCAAAGGCAGGAGTGAAATGAGAACATGGCCAGGGTGGGGTGGTCCCTGATGATGCTGGCTGTTTGGGGAGGACTTTCATTGAACTAATTATGGGTAATGATGAGTCAAAGTGTCGGAGGGAGATTGATTGTCTGATTGAATGTAGCAATGTTACAAAATTTTGAGATTTTAAAAATCAAGTCTGCAATTTATCCCATCAGATAAAGCATAAAAAGAAGTTTAATTTGACACCTAATTCACTTTCATATCTTCAGTATTAAAAAAAGTTATGACCATTTTCATACTCTGAAATTAGCATCTTGTTCTGTATTGCTTTTCCATTAACTTAACTCAAAAGCTGTGATCGTGGACAGTCAAAAGACCATAACTTCCTTAAAAATTAAGAGATCTGAATGAAATTTTCAGTTATTATAGATTGAAGCATTCTGAAAAAATATGAAACAAACTTACTTGGATGACCTGAAATTAAAGCATATAATTAGTTAGTTATCTAATTGTAGCTAATTACAAAATTCAATTACTAGATCTAAACATCTATCCATTTATTAAGAAAAGGTCAACATTTTTAAATAGCCTAAGTGTCCAAATAACATTCACACAAGAATTCACAATATAACATGATTTTTAAATCTCATTGTCATGAATTTATAGGCCAAATGGAAGGAATTTAGTGTTTAATTCCCGTAAATTAATGGCCATTTTAATCATCTTGCGAGTGAGATTTTGTGGAACGCGATCGATTGGAACGTTGCGGTTTGCGGTGAATTTAAACCCCACATCAGCAGGAAAAACACTGCCTGTTCGTAAATTTACATAATCACATTTTTGCTGATGCAATTTTGATTAAAATAATCCTAAGAAGCAAGTTTATATGTAAAATAAACGACTTACCTTGTGTTTTGTCCTGTATGGGAGATCCTGTTGTTGGCGTTGACAGCATTAGAAGTCAACTTCTTACTCCAGCGCTTAAACTGTCCCGCGGTTTGTTTTTTTTAATTCACAGAACGGCAGTCAGAACAATTCTTCAGCATCACCCAGCAGCCCGAGAAAATATCTCGGACAGGCAGGAGAAAACGGCATTATAATCCCGCCCCCCCTCAAAGGCGCCAAAGTCGCGCACACGGCCAGTGACAGAACTGCAGCGCCGCTGAAGGTAAGTTTTGTAACATACCTATTGAATGGTGCCTGAACATCAACCCTGCTGTCAATGTCAGTAGAACCAAGGAGCTCATTTTTTACCTTTAATGAGGAAGGTCAAGGACCTATAAACCTGTTTTCATTGCGGAATGATGGTGGAGAGAGTCAACATCTTCAGGTTCCTGTCTATGCCTATCTCTTAGGATCTGTCCTGGATCCAGCACTTTGATGCAACCATGAAGAAAGTCCATCGATGCCTCTACTTCCTTAGATAATTGATGTGATTTGGTATGTTGCTGAATACACACTTTAACTTCTACAGGTGTGTGGTTGCATCATAACCTGGTTTGGCAACTCAAATGCCCAGGAAATAAGGAGATTACAAAAAGCTGTGAACACTGCTCAATTCATCACAGGTACTGGACCTCCACAGCATCTGCCGCCCTTTGTTTCTTTGTGGTGGTAGAAGTCTGGTAGCATATCAGCTGCTCACCCAACCACTGCCACTTGCAAACAGAGCACAGGAGACTTCACAATAAATGAGAAAATAACAGTGCAGTGAAGCAAATTACAGAGGTAGTTTAGCTTTTTGAATGGTTTGGATACTGTGAAGTCCATCCTGTAAATTATAAGTGTAGGAAGCAACTGCAGATGCTGTTTAACACCGAGGATAGACTCAGAAAGCTGGAGCAACTCAGCGGGTCTGACTCACTGAGTTACTCCAGCTTTCTGTAAATTATAAGTCTATTTCCTCTTTATTGTACATTGAAACTAATCACAGCCACTGATCAATCAATGGTAACCAGCAGTTGTGCCCATAAAACAACATTTTATTAGTACGTGAAAAGGTCTTTGGATCTACTTTGTTTATACTCTGTGGTCTGGTTCTTGTGGTGGTGGCCTTCCTGTACTTTGTAAATTAAATGCTAGCAGATGTGAGCATGTGGCGCAAAATAAAATAAACTTGAGGATTCATACTGCTCCACTAAAATACGTTTGTTTTCCAGTCTACTAAGCAATCACATGTGGAGTTGCGAGTTTCTCTGGGCAGGACTGGTCCTTGCAAGTTCTTTGATTATGGTTGAAATCAAAGACAGAAGGTCTACGTCTAAATAAAACAGGTCAGCATTTGTATTGTGATCAATGAAGCATGCTCGACCTGCCATGCAAATTAGATAAATTACACTTTCTTTTCAAACCTTCTAACTTGCAGCGGAGAAAGTGCAGACTATCTGTAAATAAAGAAAAAAGTCAAAGGAAAAGAAAAAATCATGCTTTCCAATCCACCAGGAGGCTTAAAAAGTGAAATCTGATTTTTTTTTTCCCCATATACGTAATTAGTTTTCATATAAGATATCGCTCTTCTTGTAATCAGGTGTTCATTTATAGCATTAGAGACATTAAATAAATAATTGTACTTTGTTTTGAATTATTATGTTAATTGGGCGGCAAAATGCCCCCAGAATGTTGGCAAGGGGTAGAATCTGGGGAGAGTTGGTGAGAATGAGGGGAGACTAAAAGATGAAAGCAGGAGTCAAAACTGTTTGATTGTCAGATGTACCAAAACGGAACAATGACATTCGTATTTGCAGCAACACAACAGCTTTATAAACACAGTACTCAATAGATAATATAAGAAATAAACAAAAAGGCTTGATGATTTTTAAAAAAACAATATAGTGTAAAACAAAAAAGGCCGAAGTTCCTAGTGCAACTAAGCCAGTTCCTAGTTCGAAGTTTAGT
This sequence comes from Okamejei kenojei, assembly GCA_035221665.1. Taxonomy (NCBI): domain Eukaryota; kingdom Metazoa; phylum Chordata; class Chondrichthyes; order Rajiformes; family Rajidae; genus Okamejei; species Okamejei kenojei. The sequence continues at coordinate 66,641,105 of CM069138.1, forward strand.
TGGAGCTTTGCAATGTTCAATAGCTTGATGGTTGTTGGGAAGAATCTGGACCTGATGGTCACGGTTTACCTATGATGCTGGCTATTTGGGGAGGACGTTAGTTGGACTAATTATGGGTAATGAACTGCAGATGATAGTTTATACCAAAGATAGACAAAAAATGTTGGAGTAACTCAATGGGTCAGGCCCTGAGTCTACTGAAGGATACCAACTAGAAACGCCCCTATCCATTTTCTCCAGAGATGCTGCCTGACCTGCTGAGTTAATCCAGCATTTTGTGTCTATCACTGCTTTTGCTCCTTACTATTTGTGGAATTGATACGTTTTATTGTTTAAAATCTTCCTTGCTCAGGCACCACAAGGAAAATGGAATGATCTTATTACTTTATTTATGTAAGAATAATACAAGCAAGATATTTAATCTAGATCTGGGAAGGTATAAAGCTGACCTTTCGATGGGCCTTGCTTTGAAATGCGAGCTAAACATGACCAATTAAGGTCCCACAGAACCAAAGTGGACAAGGATTTGTAAACGTCAATGATTACAGCGCGGAATAGTACGCAGTCATGGGCCAGATGGGTTCTCAGAATGTCACACAAAGCTCATCAAATCTCATTATAGAACCTGCTGCTATTTGTACTGATCTAAAATATTTTTCAACCCGAATTTGTACAAAAGCCAGCTCAACATCTAAATTCCTGGCTGAATGGATTAAATACGATTATAGTTTTAACACAACCTCGAGTTATTTTTCAGTGTATCAGAGAAAAGAGATTATCAGATTACATGAATTCTAGGGCATGTCTTGGTAGTTGGTGGCAAAGCTTCTGGAAACAAAGCCTTTTTTATCTCAAAGCCATCTACAATTTCTGCCTGATAACAATCTGCGATAATCAAATATTGCACAACAGGAATCAAGCGCACAGCAGTCCTCCAGAGGAAGAATGCAGTGTAGACTAATAAATACCTGAGAAAATACTCAATTCCTTTACATACTGTATATTTACCCCGTACCAAATTTATTAGCATAGAGCTCTCTGATTGATGGCTTTGCAGAAATTAATTGGATCGATGGGTTGCAGTTTTCATTATAAAATGCTGGAGTAAGTCTGAGTCCCACGCATCAGCAACCTGTATATACTAACAAAAGCACATTTCAAAATAGTGTATCTACTGGAAAAATATTTTTCACGTCAAGGGTAACAATCTGCTTTCATAGGCGGATTCAAAGTTAAAAGGCAAAGTTAAAAGTAGCAGAAAGCCTTGCTGGCCGGATGCAAGAATACAGCATATTAATTTAATGTTGTGAGCAGGCCAGGAAGATTCCCCCAGGTACCAGTATTTAGTATAGTTTAGTTTAGAAATGCAGCATGGAAACAGGCCCTGTGGCCCACCAAGTCCATTGACCTCCGATTACCCGCTCACACCAGTTCTGTGTTATCCCACTTTTTCATCCCCTCCCTACACACTAGTGACAATTTTCAGAGGCTAATTAACCTACACACCCGCATGTCATTGAGATGTGGGAGGAAATCGGAACACCCAGAGGAAACCACGCGGCCACAGAGAGAACACCCAAACTCCACACAAACAGCACCCAAGATTAGGATGGAACCTGGGTCTCTGGTGCTGTAAAGCACAACTCTACCAGCTACGCCACTGTGCTGGGACCACTTCCATTCACTATTTAACGATTTGGGCTTGGGAAACCAATGCAACATTTCTAGCTTTCACGGTGCTAGCTACACAAAATATTGCCCCCCTCACAGCCCAAAGGCTAATAGGGATTGTTGGCTTGATTTTTCTGACTGTACTACCTCACCTATCAGTATACATTAGTCCATGTTTATCCTCCACCTCCCCTCAGGCATATGTATTATCTACCTCTCAATGTGAAAATAAGCACAATGTGAGCCTCAGATCTCAAAGTGAAAAGAGAAGAATTTCAGTGAAGTTGGTGGAGAACTATATTTGACCAGTAAAAAGAAATGATTATTGACCAATAGTGATTCAATGCTGCCTGATATAATTTTCAACATACAGAAATATTCCATTGGTAAAAATTACATTTATTTTTAAATTACAGCTTAAGTAGTATTTTGCTTTTGCAATATTTCTTCCCTGTGCCCCATCTATTGTTCCCCATCTCCTCCTCTTCATTCCTTCCTCTGGCTTTTCAATCTGCAACTTTTCAATCAGTTTGTCTCACACCTTCTGCTTTTATCTTTGGCCTTCAAAAAAACTCCTCGCCCGTGTCCACCAGTTACCTGCCACGCTTTGTCCTGCCTCTCCTCTCTCCCAGATTTCTTTCCCCTTCCTACAATCGGTCTGAAAGTGGGTCCCGACCCGAAACATTGCCAATCCATGTTCTCCAGAGATGCTACCTGACCCGTTGAATTATTACAGCACTTTGTGTCCTTTTAAGAAAGCGAGCACTTGGAGCAATGTTTAGCATTATGTGACCATACCGGTGCACCTCTGCTTCCAATGTAATCAACTATCCTCCCTCCCATAACATGTCAGGTTTGTACAGGTCGGTTCAGGAACCTGATGGTTGATGAAAAGTATCCATTCCTGAGCCTGGTACTGTGTGACTTCAGGCTTTTGTACCTCCAGCCAAATAGTGTAGGAAGGAACTGCAGATGCTGGTTTAAACCAAAGATGGACACAAAAAGCTGGAGTCACTCAGTGGGTCAGACAGCATCTCTGGAGAAAAGGAATAGGTGATGTTTCGGGTCGTGATCCATCTTCAGACTGAAGCTACTACATCTTTTTGTGTCTCTCTCCTGCCAAACAGTAGCAGTGAGAAGGGAGTCTTACACCAATGATGAAGATCCTTGATGATAGATGTTACCTTCTTGAGGCAGTCCCTCAGGTGGATGCATTTTAAGGTGGTGAGGGCTGGGCCCATGATGGACAGGGCTGAGACCACCATCCCATGCGTTAGAATTGTTGTATCAGGCATGATGTAGCCTGTAAGGATACTTTCTATAGTATGCCTATTGAAGTTTGTTAGAGTATTTGGTGAAATTTGGCTCTAAGCAGTGGCGTGCCTTCTTCATGATTACATCTTTGTACAGAGCCTAGAACAGGTCACCTGAGATGTTAATGCCCTGGAGTTTGAAGCTGCTGACTCTCTCCAATGCCAACTGCTACATGTTCTCCAACCTTCTCCGTTCAAAAGTCCATGATTGGTTCCTTGGTTTTGACGTTCAGCAAGAGGTTATCATTGTGGAACCACTGAACCAGGAGTCCTATCTCTCTGCTGTACACTGACTCATTATCATTCATGATTCAGCCAACAACTGTGGTATCATCAGCGATCCTATAGTTGGCATTGGAGCTGTGCCTAGCCACATTGTCGAGAGTGTAAAGAGAGTAGAGATTGCAACCTTGTGGTGCACCTGTGTTACTGGTCAGTGAGGAGGGTCTGCACTGATTGATGTTTGCCACGAGGAAGTCAAAGATCCAATTGCAAAGAGAGGTAGAGCGTTCCAGGTCAGGGAAGGATGAGAGGTGACCATTGAAATGAACAGAGGTCTAAAGGGTCTTGACAGGATAGATGTAGAGTTAGTGCTTCCCTTGGTTAGCGTGTCTAGAACTAAGACTCATGGTATTAAAATAAGTTCAAATGTTAGAATAACAAAGCTAACCATAACTCTTTAATAAGGAACTGCAGATGCTGGAAAATGGAAGGTAGACAAAAATGCTGGAGAAACTCCGCGAGGGAGGCAGCATCTATGGAGCAAAGGAAATTGGCAAAGAAGACGAAGAAGGGTTTTGACAATGAAACGTTGCCTATTTCCTTCAATCCATAGATGCTGCCTCACCCGCTGAGTTTCTCCAGCATTTTTGTCTACCAACCATAACTGTTTATTTGTTGGCATATTACACCGCGTAGGTAGAAAACAAAACAATATTCAGCCTTTCTGAGCTAAGTTTTAAGAAATACATTGATTAGGCTGAGGTTATCTGCAAACATCCCCAGGAATAAAGAAAGATAGAGGCTAGCGTAAATATAGAAGGTAAAATAACAAAGATGTGTTACAAAAGCAAAATACTACTTGAGCTGTAATTTAAAAATAAATGTAATTCTTTACCAATAGAATATTTCCAAATGTTGAAAATTATATCAGAAGGCATTGTATATCTATTGGTCAATATTGATTTATTTTCACTGGTCAAAATAGTAATCTCCTCCAACTTCAGTGGGATTCTGAGAAATAAACCATTCAAAATAGAACAAAATGTGTAAAACATGATTATGACATTCTTCCAAACAAAATAACTCACAAAGCAGCAGAAACAGTGCATGAGCCAAAAATAACAAAAATAATCAAAACATTTGATTACCTGCATGTGTTGCAAATACACTTTAATCCTGATAAGTATATGACTAATTTGCCAGGAAATGTTAGTTCACTTGCTTGGATTAGGTCTTTATACAGTCTGTGTGTGCATGGAATGGATATGTGATTACAGTACACCTTACAGCCTGCTCCATTGATTGTGATGGACCAGGGTCCTGGTTAGATGGCATTTAAACAGAAACCCACTGTTCTGTATGCAAGCAGTAGGGTCCATTTCATTCAAACCCACACTCTAATTGCCTAAATAATTAATCTCCACTAAAATCAAGTATTAAAGCAAAACCATGCTGTTCACATTTTATTCTCCTGATAAAAATGTTTCAGTGATGAATCAGTACTGAAGGAGAACATATATTTCCTGTAGCCCATAAACAACAGTCTGCAATAACAAAACTGCTCTAAAAAACATTTAAAATGTAAACAAACCTACCTAATAACGTTAATACATAGAACCAATCTTGTGTTTAGGTCTCGTATATACTTCATTATTGCATTTTTAAATCACAATATGGCATCATCAACATGGAACATGAAGGCACAGAATATTTTGTGGACATACTATATTACAAAATGTAAAAAGAATAGCTAATGCAACAACTAAAAACATCATTTGTAATATGTAAATTTACATTTAACATATAACGTAGAATATGGAACAGTGCTGCACAGGAATAGGTTCACAATGTCCATGCCCAGCACGATGCCAAGTTATATTAACCTTCTGCCTGTACATGGTCCATGCCCCTCTATTTGTTTGTATATCCACGTGCCTACCCAAAAGCCTCTTAAATGCTACGTTTGTCTCTGAGTCCGTCACCTCCCTTGGCAGCACCTTCCAGGCACTCAGTACATGTCCTGCACGTTTTGTTTAAACTTTCCCCCTCACACCTTAAAGCTATGCCCTCCACCCTGAGAGAAGAGGTTCTGTTTACCCTCCCAATGCCTAGTATAATTATATATTCTTCTATCAGGCCGCCCCTCAGCCTCTGACACTCCAGAGGAAACAATCTAAGTTTGTCCAAGCTCTCCTTGCAGCTAATACATTCTAATCCAGGCAGCCTTCTAATAAACCACCTCTGCAGCCTCTCCAAAGCCTCCACATCCTTCCTGCAATGGGGCGACCAGAACTGTATGCAATACTCCAATTACAGCCTAACTGAAGTCCTATAAAGCTGTATCGTGACTTTCTGACTCGTATCCTCAATGCCCCGACCTGTGAAAACAAGCATAACATATGCTTTATTTACCATTCTATCCACTTGGGTTGTCACTTTCAGGGAGCTATGGACTTGGACTCAAGGTCCTTCTATACATCAATACTGTTATCGGGCTTGCCATTAATTATATATTTTCCCCTTACAATTCCCCCCCCCCCCCCAAAGTGCAAAACCTCACACTTGCTCAGATTAAATTTCATATGCCATTTTTCCACCAATTTCACAAGCTGATCTAGATCCCACACATACCTTGACAATCTTCCTCACCATCCTCACTAATTTACTGTTTGTGAGGATATGTACATAAAGTGGTTGCACCAGATCCAGGGATTACACTACAAATAAGCTTTTTTTTTAAACCGAGCAAGCACATTATCTGCAATGGATTACCTGAAATTTTGATGGTTGCAAATTCAATTTCAATGGGGAACTGGACAAATCTTTGAAGATAACAAGAACAATTTCAGGGAAAGAACAAGGAATGGGAGTGAATGGATTCTTCTATAACGAGGCAGCACAGACTATATGGGCCAAATGGCCTTTTTTCCATGCTGTAACAATTGTATGATTCATCCATTCTGTTGCTCAAAATGTGCTTATATTGCACAAAAGCAAAACGGGTTTCATATCTATTCCAAGTATTAAAGAGCCCAGAAAACCCATAAATGACATGTGATTTTCTTCACATATATATTTCATAATCGTTGTGATCCTAAAATATTGTTTTGAAAAGGATGTCAAATTGTGCATTATAATATCAGATCATATTCCATGCTCATTATATAATGGTTTAAGACACAGTACATTGTAATAATAAAGTTACGCCAATTCTCAGAATTTTCATGGTTTATAAATAAAGATGGGACTGCCGATAGTTGCACAAATCGTCAGACAAACCTATTCCTCACTAAGAATAAATTATTAAATGAGATCCATAGTAAAACCTCACCCTGAATCAGATCTTATTACCAATTATTATCAATTATTGGAGATATCTATTTTTTTTTTAAATTCATTTTCTCATTTTAGCAGAGTTTTTACTCATATCACCAACATGATTTACATGCATAAACCACATATTTTCGTCCCATTTGCTCACATTTCACCCATACCCCTCTAAGCCTTTCCTATTCATGTATCAGTCTGAATGTCTGTTAAAAGTTGTCATTGTACCTTCCTCAAATACTTCCACTGGCTGCTCATTCCATATATTCACCATCCTCTGTGTGAAAAAGTTGCCATTCCTGTTCCTATTAAATCTTTCCTCTCTCACCTTAAACCTATGCCCTCTAGTTCTTGATTTCCCGACTATGGGAAAAAGACTCTGCATTCGCCCTTACTATTCCTCTCAGGATTTTACAAACCTCTATAAGGTCACCCCTCAATTTCATAATAATGAGGGGAAAACCCCTTCATATCCCTTGTTAACACCTTGTTATCACACTATAACTAAATGCAAATGTAAAATCATCCCATTGCCCATTTAAGGATATCTCCCATATGTTTGGAAGGCCAAACAACAAACAACATAACAAATATATTATTGTGAACTTCTATCTGGATCAATCTGCTTGAAAAGAAAAATGTTTTATTACTAAATACCTTTTCCAAGGTATGAACAAATGAAGAGAAATATTATTAAATTGAGATTATTGATCTAACTAAAAAAAATGCCTTAATGTTGGGAAATGATGATAAGGAAACACAATATCAGAAAGAAAGAAACACAGAGGGAAATAAGAAGCTTTGAGTATCTGCGACAGTACAAGAAGCTGTGATTGCAATGCAGTCAGGGTGCATGTAGTAAGAAGAATATGGGATGACGTATTTTTAGCCTGGTAGAGACAAGGGAAGACAAAGTTTACCCATCAGAAATGTAGTGCTCTACTTGCTACTTCCATGGTGCTTTATTGTCACATGCACAAAACACATTTAAATTATTTTTCGAGTCACCAGATTTAGCGCCATTTCCAAAGTCCAGTCCACGCTTATGGAGCGGCACCTTAGTTCCTCATTAACTATTCCACATTCCAATTTATTCTATTTAAAAGCAGTGTCCTGGAATATCGTCTCAGGTGAAGATATTCCTGCTCATTTCAGAGGGAGATTGGCATCCCTGAGTGGGTTTTGTGGCACGTTCTGTGGGTTTTGTTACCACTGAGATCAAATTTTGTTGATCTATTCAAGGGACAAGAAGGATTCTATTCAACCACTGGATATCTAGTAGAAAAGTAGAAGCAAATAGAGATGCCAATTTGGAAACATGGACACTGAAAATCCTGAAATAACAAATAGTTAGTGCTTAAAGTGGGCATAAGAACAAGCAGTAAGTGAACAAAATTAACATTTCAGGATTCCTTCTAATTTCCACTATTATGCAGATACATATCTAAAATAAATCTGTTTCTTTCCAATAGTTATTGACTAATTGGGTCTTCTCAGCTGTTTTTTTTATGAACTTATGATCACAAAGGTTTTACGACGTCCAGTTGCACATTCCAACTAACCTCAGCCATCAATGACATTGTTCTGCATTCTTCTTTTAATCTTCTCCAGTCAATCCTTGATTTAAACCCATTGTTTTCTGTTGAGAAGTTAAGCAAAGTGGGCATGAATAATCAGCTGCAGCTGGTGAAAAACGAGCCGCTTCAGTCCAGAGGGCAGCTCCCGTGTGTGTGTTGCAATTACACTGGTAGTGACCTAGAAACACTAAGGAAGCACGGCCATTTCAAATAACACATCATTTATATAGGGTGTCCTGATCTGGTGTAAAATTGCTCATACACAGAGTAGTCACTATCAATCAAATCTGTGACCTGCCAGCATCATTCAGACACTGAGCCACTAAGAAAAGAGTTTAGGAAGCAATGTTGAATTGTTGTGGTATTTGTGTCAGACATGGCATTGTACATGGCAATACTATATACAGTATTTATTATTCCTGATTTGAACTGAAATTTGTCCGTTGCTTTTATCAATGAATTCCTGCTTATAAATAACAAGAAACAATATTTACGACTTTGTTTAATGATGAGTGAAAAGCCATCTGAATTGAATTAAAGACAGCAAACTTCCCCAAAGAGACAATCATTTGGTTTCCAGAATCTGCTTGATTTACAAATGCAGACAACGCCTATGATACAGCCATTCCAGTAACAATTCACCCTTACAGAATTCACAAATCACCATTGGTATATGGATGGGAAGGATTAAGCGGGATCTGAGCTAATTGCGAGCAAATGGGACGAACATAAAATGCCGTTTGGTCGGTATGGGCAATGTGGGCCGAACAGCTTGTTTCCCTGTTGGACGGACCTATGACTCTATTAGGGGACAAGCACATGTGAAAAGAAGAAAGATGTTAAGAAATGAAGTTTACAATTGTGGGTTGTAACAGTGATCTTATAGTTTACGTTAATAGTTTCTTTTGGAATAAGTGATAAAAATGAGTGTATATATTAAACACAACTATAAGGTTCGCTCCTCAACTTATCCGAGCATACTCTAATATATATTGTATGATGATTTGTTTCATGTTCTTGGATGAGTTGTTTTGTGAAATCAACTGTAACAAATTTGATTTTCCAAATGAATTATGATTGACTAAAAGGGACTTGCGCTGAAATATTTTGTTCCTGATCTCATCACTCATGGGCAAACGGTAAATGAAAACCAGATTAATATGGACAACATTCCTCAGAATCCTGTTTATCTTAACATCCAAAATCAGCAAAAAAGAAAACATGCCGTGAACTCCCATTGCAAATATCGGAAATTCCTGAAATGTCTGGGTGGGAAAAGGCTCACACAGTGGAAACGGAATTTAATTTGAAATGGCCCGTGAATTTATGATGCCATCTGTGCAGCCAGTCACTGGACTCATTGTTCAAAAAATGAAATTAAGCCACCAAAGTTGATCTCTGGCTATTGTTCATTGAGAAGTATAAAGAGCACCAGGAGTGGGACTAGCGTAGATGGGGCATATGACCAGCATGGGCAAGTTGGGCCGAAGGGCCTGTTTCCATGCTGTATAACTCTATGACTGTTCAAGTCAGGACAATAAATGTTCAAGTCAGGACAAGGAACATACAGATGATGTCTTAAGGGCCTGTCCCACTTACGTGTCCTTGGCACGCAAATTACGCGACCTCGTGGACGCATTGGGACGCATGGGCATCACTGCGCGGGGCCGGTGCCACTGAGAAACGCGGAGGGGTATGTAGTTGTGCGCGACATCGCACAAAATATTTGTAGTAAACAAAATCTTCGTGCGCCAACTGACGGCCAAAGTGAGACGGGCCCAAGACCCTGGCGCGACGCAACGTCTCACCTCCAATGGCAGCCGAAGCAGGCAAACGATCGCCTAGCTCGGCCTGGGGCTCATGGCCGTTGCGGTCCAGATCCACCCCCACTTCTACTCCCAGAGCGGGGCCAAGAAAATTGAAGATAGACACAAAATGCTGGAGTAACTCAACGGGACCGGCAGCATCTCTGGAGAGAAGCAATGGATGACGTTTTGCGCCAAGACCCTTATTTCAGACTGAAGAAGGGTCTCGACACGAAACATCATCCATTCCTTCTCTCCGGAGATGCTACCGGTCCCGCTGAGTTACTCCAGCATTTTGCGTCCATCTTCAAATGACGTCACGCGCTCCAGGCGGCTGTGCGTACGCATGAAATCGCGAGCGACCTTCGCTGCACCATCGCGACTCAACGCGACCACGAGGTCGCGTGATTTTTTGTGCCAAGGACACGTAAGTGGGACAGGCCCTTAATGCTCTTCAGTTGAGTCACTGATTCAGGAGATGCTGCTAGAATTACCGAAGCTAGTGAACGTAATGCATATTGTAGACAGTCCGTACTGGAGTCACCAAGCACTGCTGGCAGGGGATTGCTCGCTTACGGTCTGTGGTCTGCTGCTTGACTGCCCTGTGGGACAGGTCTCGCAGTTGCCATACCATATTCCCAAATATTGGTGAGGTGGAGTTTGCTAACTCAAATCAATTGGGGATTTAACCATGTCTGAATGTAATGCCAGTTGCTCTGATCGCTTTTATACTCCCTCTGTTTTGGTGCACTGATAATGGTACAATTAAGCGACTTGCTAGCTCATTTAAGGGTCAACTACACGGAATGATTTGGAGTGACATGCAAAGAAGGCAAGGGATGGCAGACTTCATCTCCTGAAGGGAATTAGTGAAGATTCCTACTTGAAATTTTTAGGATGCATTCAAATGAATTTTTTTAAGATGTTTTCTTTTTAAATCCTAGATTGTAAGCAACCTAAAGAGCATGGGGTGTGAGTTCAGGTTTAGTTTAGTTTATTTTATTTCAGTTTAGAGATACAGCATGCAAACAGGTCCTTCGGCCCACCAAGTCCGTGCTCACCAGCGATCACCTGTGCACTAGTTCCATCCTCACACTAGGGACAATGTACAGAAGACAATTAACCTACAAACCTGCATGACCTTGGAATGTGGGAGGAAGCCGGAGCACCCGGAGAAAACCCATGTGGTCACAGGGGGAACATACAAACTCTGTACGGACATTTCCCATAGTCAGGATCAAACCCAGGTCTCTGGTGCTGTAAGGCAACAACTCTACCGCTGCACCACCGTGCTGCCCCTCATGGGGTTAGGGGACCCTTATTTCAGGCCTCTGAATTACTGGTCTGGTAACAGTCGTACACTGCATGTACCACGTGCAATAACTTTGGTGCACTTTGTTGCCAGGCACTAATGCTTAGTTGGGTTCCTGGCCTTCAGTAAAAGTTGTTCTGTTCAAAGTCTTACCTCTGTTTACTTTCAAGCAGCAGCACAAAAAAAAATGCAGACCCCTTTGTTTGATATTACTAATGTGAAATTCCACTGCGCATCAAGGATCTGTCCACCCAAACATGCAACAAGATGTTAAGCAGGGTTCTGATGGCTGTTTTGTTTTGGTTATAGAGTCTGGCATTACCTAGGCTTCTGGTAGAGAATTCAATGCAGTGATATTCATCCAGTAGGCCCCATCTTTACATTCTCATTGTTAGTGCAAGTTCCATCAGATTTACCACCTGCCCTCTCATCCAACCCTCCCGTGATGTCATTCAGTAATTTCTCTAATCGACCACTCTATCATTGCCTGATCCCCTCCTAATAGAAAATAGAACATTACACCACAGAAACAGGCCCATCGGCCTACATTGTCTGGGCTGAAGATGATGCCAAGACCAACTCTTCCCTTCTTCCCCCCCCCCCCCCCCCCCCCGCCCCCCAGCATTGTGTTCCAGCACTCACCACCAATCATCACATTGGCTTCTATTCACATTTTCCCTCAGTCCGCAACATTATTTGGTCTCCTGACCCACTGACCATTGCACAAGTGCATAATTCCCCAGGAACCAGACAGAGGAGGCTGTGGATAGAGTGCAAGGCCCTCTGGGATGAGCCGGGGTGGGTTCTGCTACCTGATCGTGCTCCTGCTCTTTGTTTTCTTCATAGTTTTCAGGATTAGAAATGCAAGAAACCACGATGCTGAAATCTTGAGCAAAGGCCAGATTGCCGGAGACGTTACATTAGTGGGGCAGCATCGGAGGAAGGATATGAACAGACAATGTTTTGGGTCTGGACCCTTTTTCAGCTAGTGTTCTCATTGTATTTCACCCTTGCCTCGAGAGGAGACGCAGGTGGTCTCAGACTTATCCTGGCAGCTCAGTCTTTCTCTGTGTGGGCACAGTCCCTCATTGTCCCTGGGCAGAAAGAGGCACTGGCATCACAGGCTTGAGCCGGCCACTCGTTCCTAGCTTCAGCAGAGGCACTGGCTGTCAAGGGCTTCTTCCCAGCAGCTCAGTCTTTACCAAACTGTGGTGCTGGTGGTATCAGGTTTGTCCCATTTCTGAGTCTTCCTCGAACCCGCAGCAGGGGAGCACCGCTAGCAAGGAGGCACTGCACTCTCCCCCTCCCCCCTTCTCCTCGTTGCCCCATTCCCCCCTCCCTCTTCCCCCTCCCCCCTCCTCCCATCTAAATGAGGGAGTGCTGTCACAGTTGACACAAGGAACTGCAACTTTGAGCAAACCACAAAGTGCGAGAGTAACTCAGCATTCACACAGCATCTGTGGAAGGAATGTTCAGGTCAGGAGCCTTCTGCAGACTACTTCATTGTTTGATGCTGCCTAGTTTAGTTTAGTTTAGTTTAGTTTAGTTTATTATTGTCACATGTACTGAGGTACAATGAAAGTTGTTGTTTGCATGCTATCCAGTCAAAGAGACTACACGATTACATGATTACAAACAAGCCATCCACAGTGCACAGATAAAGGATAAAGGGTACAACATTTAAGTGCACGATATTACATTGACGGCCAACAAAGTCTGATTAAAGATAGTTCCAAGGTCTCCAATGAGGTGGATGGAAGATCAGGAATGTACTCTAGTTGATGAGAGGACCATTCAGTTGCTTGAAAACAGCTAGGAATAAATTGTTCCTGGATCTGGAGATGCCTATTTTCAAACTTCTGTACCTCTTGCCTGATGGAGATGGGAAAGAGGGAGATTTTGGACTGGTTCTAGGATGAAAGTTAAGAAGGCCCTGAGTACTGGAAGAGATGATGTCCGTGACCTGGTCTGAGATTGCATTGGGTCATGTTATACAGTGATAGCATACCTTGTGAGATGAAGGTTCTTACATATCGCTCTCTGAAGGCCCACATTCAATATGGCGGCCTGCTAGAGTGCCCCCCTTCTCCCTCTGTTGCCAGCCCCACTTGCTCTCTCCTGCCTTATTTCATGCGCCTCCTCCTTATCCTGAGTTCCCATTTGCTCCTGAACCAGATGGATTTATATGAGATTCCAGTGGTTTCCTGGTCATCGTTACTGTTAGCTTTTTAATTCCAAACATATGTAATTACTTGAATTAAAATGTCCTTGTTCTTGTGAAAGTATTTGAACTCATATTTCTGGATCAATCACTCAGACTTCTATCTACTAGTCCAGAAACTAAACCACAAACCTAGCACATCTCAGTGCTTACAATTTATCAAAACAAAATAAATGCAATTCATGGTCATTTTCAGAAAGCAATCCTTTAAAATATTGCAGACCTGTCAGGTTCGTATAAAAATTATCATCTTTGCTGATTAAGTATCACGGTTGCTAAAATGTGAAAGTAAATCATAGTAAACTCAAATGGTGCTATCCATCAAGTTTTTTAAAATTTTAAACCATTGGGTTGCATACTGTACATTAAATTTATCATGACCCCATGCCTCCAATTTTAGACTTAGTTTCCTGTGGAGATGATAGGCTTTTGAGTTACAAAGTTGATTATGCATAAATGCATTCTTCACATTTTTTTCTGATTTAATATCTACCTTCATTTGGGTTAGATTAAAAGGCTATCCTACTGAAACAAATAACTAAATTAAAAATAGGATTCAGCTTTTGATGTCAAAGCAGCCACATTTCTCAAATAATTAGCAACAGACAATTGCAATTGACTGTTTGTTTTCACAGTACACTGCCCTTTGAAAAAGTCCTTCAGATCTGTGCGTGGTAAGGGTTGAATTAATTTGGTTTATTTTACGCAAACTCATTGGACTGGAGGAATCAGGTTGATTAGGTCATTAGACAATTCAAAGGGCAAAGAAATACTTTAATTTTCTCCATCCTTTCCCATAACACTCCCACCACACCTCCCAACAAATCCCAATGAAGAAATATAATTAGTTTATTTTTAATTTTGTTTCAGGCCCAAGCAGAGTGCCATCTGGTGAATTATTGATGTACAGCAAGTAAGCTATGTCAAATGTCAAATGGATTAAGATTACTTGTTTGTACGCAGATGGCCAAAGTCTTATGGTTAAAATAAAAATGGGCAAGACAGCATATTGGTCAAACAGATTTAGAGAAACACTGGTAGCACAAAATGCTGGAGTAACTCAGCGTGACAGGCAACATCTCTGGTCAAGACCCTTCTTCAGACTTAGAGAAACAATATCATGGGAGCATGTGCTACTCATGCATGCCAAAAGTGAAAAATCTAGCTTTACCAATGTTTACAAAGCTTTACAAGGGGAGCTGTTTGGCATTCATGATGTACTTGTAACATTGTTTTCACTGCTTCGGAACCATAATTAGCTACCCAGATCCTCTGAGTTTTGAAATGTTGCATTAGTTAAACATTGGCTCCGTATAGAATTAGAGAGATTTAAAAAAACACAAGGCTCGAGCTATTCAAAAATAGCGAACTTCACTGCCACTGTTGGCACATGACATTGACACTTACATTACCTCGGGTTTAATTACTTGAATAGCAGTTTGTAAAGAGTACTTCAAAATGTGATGAGAGTTTCTACTTCAACTGTTCTTTCAGGGAGTGAGGTTCAGATCACATCCACACACCGGGTGGAAAATACCATATCCTTCCAAATGCTTCTGCCATCTACAAAAGGTTTTGCCCCAACTTTAAATCTATTCTCCTTGCTCTGTTAAGGGAATTGTTTTCTTCCTTTGTCTTGACCCTCATAATTTTGCACACTTCATTATAATCTCTCCTTTCCTTACGAAAACATCCCAGCCTGCCAACGCTTCTTTAAATGTTTCCAAGTGCTGACATCATTCTAAAAAATCTCCTATTACTATGACCATTCAATCATTTAATTCCAGTGATGTGAGATCATACTAGATGTGTGACTGTGGACTAATTAGAGTTTAGTACAACTCTCCCATAATTGTGTTAAAGAAGGAACTGCAGATGCTGGAGAATCGAGGGTACACAAAAGGCTGGAGAAACTCAGCAGGTGCAGCAGCATCTAAGGAGCGAAGGAGATAGGCGACATTTGGGGACAAGATCCTTCTTCAGACTGGTCAGGGATCAGGGAAACGAGCGATATAGACGGTGATGTGGAGAGGTAAAGAACAATGAATGAAAGATATGCAAAAAAGTATCGATGATAAAGGGAACAGGCCATTGTAAGCTGTTTGTGGTGTGAAAATGAGAAGCTAGTGCGACTAGGGTGGGGGAGGGAGATAGAGAGAGATTCTTTTACAGTAAAAAAAGACACAAAGTGCTGGAGTAACTCAGCAGATCAGGCAGCATCTCTGGAGAACATGGATAGGTAGCGTTTTGGGTCAGGACCTTTCTTCAGACTTATTCTGGTGGTTTGGGGAAGAGAAAGCTGGAAGAGAGCTGGAGCAGGACCAAGCCTGGCTAGTAATAGGTGGATATTGGGGAAGGTTTATTTTTTGACAGGTAGATGGTTGGAGGTGAAAGACCAGAGGTCAGTCGACATAAAGTGTGAGACAAGTATAAAGGCAAATTATGAAGCCAGAGGAAGGAATATAGGTGGAAATGGGTAGGGGATGAGGAAGTTGAGACATGGGTACAAATCCAGGTGGGGTACAGGGAAGATGATTGGGGGGACATGGAAGGGGGGGGGGCTGTTTGTCAGTTAGTTTGCTGAAATTGGAGAACCTGTGTCTATGCTTTTACATGATTTGCTTTGGTTAATAACATCAATATCCATCTTTTTGGTCTGGTTAACAATTTTCAGGGATCTGTGGGTAAGAGAATTGCTGCTTCACAGTTCCAGCAACCCACACTCAATCTTTACCTCTGGTACTGTCGGTGAGGAGTTTTCACACCCTCTCTGTGTTTAGGTTTCCTTTTGGGTGCTCCAGTTTCTTCACACAGTCCTAAAAACATGTGGATTAGTAAATTAATTGGCTATTGGAAATGGCCCCAGGTGAGTAGGTGAGTGGTAGAATCAGGGGAGTGTTGAGGGAAAATGCGGAGAATAAAATGAGGATGATTATAAATGGACGCTGCCTGGACAGTACAAATTCAGTGGGCCGAAAGGCCTGTTTCCATGCTGAACACCTCCCTCACTTTATGACTGTTAGATTCCACTGCCTAGATGGCCAACTCACTGAACTCCATGCAACTGGGAGATGTCTTCTCTGAGGTTTATAATAACTTAAGTCTATATATTATGTTTTATAAAGAGCAAGTACTGACTTCTACCCATCCTCACTGGAAACAGCTTTCCAATTACATAAACCTTCAGCCCACAACCTTTGCTCCCTACCATTCAGCCAAACGTACATCTAACTTCCACTTTCCTTGCATTACATTTGTTTTAAATCAGCCCATTATGTCAAAATCCAGGTAGACCTGATTAAATGCATCATATTCATCAACCTCCTTTGTTATCATCCCAAAATATTCGGTCAGAACTATGCAGACACTATTATTCTTTAACAATTCCACGCAGAGACTACTTGATTAATCCATTCCTTTCTAAATGATGACAGAAACATTTCCAAACGTCTTCCCACAAAGTGAACTCAGCAGGAGACACAAGAGTCTACAGATGTACAGAGTACTCCTAAGTACAGAAAAGGTTCACCAGACTGATTCCTGTGATGGCAGGACTTTCATATGAAGAAAGACTGGATAGACTCGGCTTGTACTCCCTAGAATTTAGAAGATTGAGGGGGGATCTTATAGAAACTTACAAAATTCTTAAGAGGTTGGACAGGCTAGATGCAGGATGATTGTTCCCGATGTCGGGGAAGTCCAGAACAAGGGGTCACGGTTTAAGGATAAGGGGGAAGTCTTTTAGGACCGAGATGAGAAAAACATTTTTCACACAGAGAGTGGTGAATCTGTAGGATTCCCTGCCACAGAAGGTAGTTGAGGCTGGTTCATTGGCTATATTTAAGAAACAGGTCCTTCGGCCCACCGTGCCGACCAGCGATCTGCACACATTAACACTATCCTACACACACTACAGACAATTGACAATTTTACCAAGCGAATTACCCTACAAACCTGTATGTGTTTGGAGTGTAGGAGGAAACCGCAGCTCCCGGGGACAACCCATGCCGGTTACGGAGAGAGCGTACAAACTCCGTACAGACAAGCACGGAGTTTGCAGGGTCAAATCTGGGTTTCTGGCGCTGCAAGGTAGCAACTCCACCACCGCTAAATCGTGCTGCCCTAATGATGAATCTGTGGAATTAATTGGCACAGACAGCTGTGGAAGGCAAATCTTTTAGGTATTTTTAAGGTGGAGATTGATTGGTTCTTGATTAGTAAGAGTGTCAAACGTTACGGCCAGAATGCTGGAGAATGAGGTGGTGAGGGAAAGATAGATCAGCTATGATTGAATGGCAGTAGACTCAATGGGCCGAATGGCCTATTTCTGCTCCTATGACATGAAATTCCCTCATAAGACATTTTGGTAAACCTCCTCTGCACCCTTTCCAACTTTAGTTGGTTAAGTTACTGGATATTCATATATTCCTGCCAGCTCCATTTCACTTAAAGTGCTTTATTGATATTTTACAACCACTTTTGAAAGGCAGAAATCCCAAAGGGGATCTCTGCATGTGTAATCTTTTCATCCTTGGTCCCGACAAGACATCAGCCGACTCACAACTTGTTTTGTATTAAGATTCAAAAATTAGCTCCTGGGTGTTGCCAAAGTCACCAAGATATTTTGTTACTGATGATTATCTTTGTGATTACAGAATGGCAGAAGGCTCACTGACAAAAGGGAGGCATGGGTGTTGAAAAGGAAGTTGCCATTCTTTGGGGAGAGTACTGAAGAGGAAAATGGGGACACTGTAGTCAGTGGTAATAACAACCAAAGCTGTGGAAATTAATATAATACCTATTCTTTCAGCAGAAACAGGGATGTAATTTTTATCTCATGTTTCCAAATTCTGCTTAATTATTCAAGTGAACAAACAAAAATCTTTCCTGTTCTGCAATCAGTGAAACTAAAAGCATTTTCAATGGTTAAACCTACCCGTGCACAATCGTTCAGGATAGTTATAAATAACCAGTCATTAACCAGCTACGGTTAAAAAGGATGCAGAGGATGTTTACCAAAACGTTGCCTGGATGAGGGGATATAAGCTACAGAGAGAGATTGTACAGACTTGGATTGTTTTCTCTGGAACGCCAGAGATTGCAGGGAGACCTGATAGAAGTCTGTAAATTATAAGAAGCATAGATAGGATAGTCAGAATGTTTTTCCCAGGATCGAAAAATCAAGTACTACAGCTTTATCAATCAATCAATCAATCAATTTATTAGCCAAGTATGTTTTGCAACATACAAGGAATTTGATTTGCCATACAGTCATACTAATAAAAAGCAACAGAACACACATTTTATCATAAAGATCCACCACAGTGACTCCTACACATTCCTCGCTGTGATGGAAGGCGAAAGAAAGTTCAATCTCTTCCTTTCTTTGTTCTCCCAGGGTCGGGGGCCTTGAGCGTTCCGTTGACGGGATGATCTTGACTCCCGTAGCCAGCGGTGGGCCCTCTGTGTCGGGGCGGTCAAGCTCCTGCATCGTGGGGGGATCTCAGCTCCCCGTGTGGGGTGATCGACCCCGGGTCGGGGTTGGTCAAAACCTTCTGTGACTTTGGAGCTCCCGACTCGGTCTCCCGAGACTGCGAGCTCTGCGATGTTAAAGGCCGCAGGCCACGGTTGGAGCATCGATCCCAGGCAAGGAATCGGCTCCGATGGTAAGTCCACGCCCCACGGTGAGGCTCAAAGTCTGTCCCGAGCAAGCCCACCAGCTCCATGATGTTAGGCCGCAGAGCGACCGGAGATGCGATCCAGAAAACAATCGCATCTCCGGCAAGGTAAGAGATTGAAAAAAATCTCTGGAATGCACTGCCAGGGGTGGTGGTTGAGACAGATATTATACTGGCATTTAGAGACTTTTGGATAGGCATATGGATATGCAGGGAATGGAAGGATATGGATTATGTGGAGGCAGATAATAGTTGGTCTTGGCATTATGTTCGGTACAGACATTATAGGATGAAAGGCCCATTCTTGTGCTGGAGTGTTCTGTGTGGGACGGTTCCAAATCATTAAAGCAAAGCAGGCAGCTTTGGATGTGTAAGAAAGAACTGCAAATGCTGGTTTACACCGAAGATAGACACAAAAAGCTGCAGTAACTCAGTGGAACAGGCAGCATCTCTGGAGAGAAGGAATGGGTGATGTTTCGGGTCAGTCTGAAGAAAGGTCGACCTGAAACCTCACCCATTCCTACTATCCAGGCAGCTTTGGATATTCACTGAGCCTCGTATCGCGCTTGGGATTTGTTGGCTCTATTGTAAAGGATGCTAATCTCCCTGTGACCCATGCAAATAACATCCTCAGTTCTGTAATATTATAACCATAAAATCCCTCAATGTATAAAACACATTAAAAGCAGAATTACATATTGCGGAAGAAAATATTAATATCCTTTCTTACTTAATTTTGATTGGAATTGAACAAGATACGAAAGGGTGTTTGGATGTGACAATTGGCATCTCTCGACAAAATTGGCGCAGCGAGCAGGATTGGAAAGACGCCCATTCAATAAAAGACAAACAGCCAAGGGCGCTTCTCAGCCTCTCAATGGCTCCCAGGGACAACTGGACAAGGGTGGCCACCCGCAAAAAGATAGGCAGTTTTCCACTTAATTTGGACTAATCACAACCTTTTGTAAACGGGAAGCCACTGGGGATACAGAAGCGTCTAGGCGGTCAGAGGGCCTCTCCGATCCAAAGACTCTGTCACTAAATTATTCTAAGAGGAGACAAGGAGGATTAATCAAGAAGACTGCGCAGTAGGGTAAGTAGAATATAATTGATCTGAGAAAGTAGATTCTGTGTGATGTGAATGAGACCTTGTGGATGCCGGCCTTAGAAGAGAAAGGGGTCTGAACGGACAAGGCATTATGTGGATACTGCCCTTAAGAAGAGTAAAGGGTCTGTATGGACAGAACATGTAAAGTCAGGGAGAATAGGGACTAATTAAGTAACATAAAATTGCAAATTGTTAAGGACCATGGCAGATAAAGAAAGCGCCGATAGAAGAGTTCAGAAAACAAGCAATTAGTAGTTAAGAACAAACCCAGTACTGATAATTTCTCTGGAGACCCCTTGTCTGACATGGCAACCCTGTTTATGGAAAAGGGGGGATGAAGGAACAAATTCGGTGGGGAATGAGGAACAAAGTTGGGAATAGTGTAGACCACCTCCCCCATATAAGATCCCGGGGGGAGGCTCCAGCACCCCTACAGTGAAGGGCACTCCCAGACGAAAATGATACTGATAGCGACTTGGAGACTGAAAAGACAGATGAGAAAGAAGAAGGGAGAGGGCTGAGACAGAAGAGGAAGAAGCAGCAGTATTGAATTCATCAGTGAGAGAGTTGAACAACGCAGAGCACAGAGAGAAAAAACAGCAGACAAAATAAAGAAGAAGAAAAAAAGAGCATGAGAATCGAGGCTGCTCAAGACATTTAAATCCCAGCCAGCAGCCTGTACCTTTGTTTAAAACAAACTTGCCTTTGAACATTGAATAACTTTTGGCACAGAGCAGCTCGAGCCAAAGAGCAGAAGAGAAACAGAGAGTGTGTGTCTTTGCTTGTGGAGATTGCAAGGTGTGGGGTGTGGTGAGACCCTGAAAGACAGGGAGTTTAACTAATCACAATCTGGATCAATGTCCAATCACAGCGCCCAGGATCCTGACTAACAGGGAATTGGACTATCCCATTGTGAATTATGCCCACCCATTCCTATCAGATTAATCTGTCTCATCTTAACTCTTTCATTTCAACAAGAAGATATTCACAACTTAAAAACAACGATACCCACACTGCAGACCCCAGACCTCCCACTCCACCTGTTCATTATTAAGTGCAATGCCGATATGAGTGACCTGACAAAGTAGTCTCCCAGAGGAATGTCCAAGCTGACAATACTGCCCACACGGCAGCTTGCAAATTCTTCAAATTCCCCACAGAACCAAAGATTCTAGTAAACAGAACGGTCTTGTGAGACAAGGGAAGGTTCAGAAATTACAAAGGGATGCCTTTGTATATGGAAAAATAATTATGAAAACGAGAGGGCTGCGCCATGACACTTTGACAGGCCTCTGGCAGCACTGCTCTCGGATACAATTTGTGTATGTTGGAAAGGAGGAAAGGGAATGTGGAATGTGTGGAATGTAGCTTATACTTTGAAGGTAAGAGCAGTGTCTAAGAGGGAGAGAGCGGGTCGAGAGGGATATAGGAATGTCTAAATGTGTTTTGGATCGCAACTGTTCTTCAGTATGTGTTGAATTTATGAACAATGTATGAACGTATTTGGGTATTAAGAGTTGCATGATTTCTTTGAAGTAAGAATGAGAAGACTGTTGTTTGTGGAACCGGTTTTGGATGAATGCTGATTTAATCCTGAATCAGATGAAATAGGATATCATTGAATGAGCTTGTTCTTTTACGTGATAAATCTTTGTAGAGCCTCATGTGTTTTAAGAGGTAGTGTGTGTCTCTTTAAGAAATTGCTATGGTTTGGGGGCGGAGCCATACCCAGCTATTTTCTGTTCCTTTGTTCTTTGCAAATACGCTAGCAATCTGTGAAAATTAACTGTTTATTCTTTATTTTCTCTTAACTTTCAATAGATGAAAAAAATCGTAGGTTGCTTTGTCTTTTGATGTTTTAAGTTTGTTTTCTTCCTATTTCTTATCTTTTGATTTGAGTTCAAAAGGAGACTTGGATGCCACACTGGCCATGTGTTAGATGAGATTCGATAAGCTAATATTAAACTAATATTACTACAAAACCACTTCATCCTACCGCGCCCGGACCGCCAGGGGACCTATGCAAGGATCCTGTTTGTTGATTTTAGCTCTGTATTCAACACCATTGTGCCAGAGCTACCACACTCCAAACTTTCCGAGTTGACTGTGCCTGAACCCCTCTGTCGGTGGAGCACCAGCTTCCTGACAGACAGGAAGCAGCATGTGAGGCGGGGAAAGCACATCTCGGACACGCTAATGCTCAGCATAGGAGCACCGCAAGGCTGTGTAATCTCTCCTCTACTCTCTTTACACCAACGACTGCACCTCCACAGACACCTGTCAAGCTTCTCAAGTTTGCGGACACACAATCCTGATTGGACTGATCCAGGTTGGGGAGGAATCTGCCCACAGACAGGAAGTGTCACAGCTGGCGTCCTGGTGCCATCACAACAACCTAGAGCTCAATGCTCTTATGACAATGGAATTGATTGTAGACTTTAGGAGAGCTCCCCCTCCCCTCCCCCCGCTCACCATCAACAACACCACAGTGAAATCTGTGGAGTCTTTTAAGTTCCTGGGAACCATCATCTCCAAGGACCTTAAGTGAGGGGCTACCATCGACTCCACAGTCAAAAAGGCACAACAGAGGATGTACTTCCTACGGTAGCTGAGGAAGCACAATCTGCCACAGGCAATGATGGTCCAATTCTACACGGTCATCGTAGAGTCTGTTCTCACCTTCTCCATCTTGGTCTGGTTTGGCTCAGCCACCAAGCACGACACCTGGAGGCTGCAGCTAATCGTCCGATCAGCAGAGAAGGTTATTGGCTGCAACCTTCCCTCCATTGACGAACTGTACACTGCAAGTGCCAGGATGTGAGCGGGCAAGATCATCTCTGACCCCTCTCACCGTGGCCACAAACTCTTTGAATCACTTCCCTCTGGAAGGCGACTCTGGATTGTCAAAGCTGCCACAGCCAGACATAAAAACAGTTTTTATCCACGAGTAGTTGCTCCACTCAACAGCCAAAAATCTGTAGCCTCCCTTTGATCTGGTATTTTGTTCGTTCACATGCTTAATCAATGGTGTTTCACCATTAATGTTTTATTATTATTAATGTTTACTTTTTTCTGAGTCATTCGTAACGGCCACTCATTGCCATGTTGTTACTTGTGGGCAGAGCACCAAGGCAGATTCCTTATATGTGAATACTTGGCCAAAAAGCATACTTACTCACTTACCTACTTTAAAAAAGTGTTAATTTGGGAAATAGTTATTAGTATATATTTATACTAAGAATTTGAAATTGTGAATATTGGGGAGATGGATTGGAACAATTGAAAATAATTTAATTGCTATTGCATTGCTAGCTGGAACCCGACCAGATTTTATGGCTTTTTCAGACAAGATTTCTGGTTGAAAAAGGTCAATCCGATAAGAGAGTCCCAAAAGGGGAACTAACTGACAACGGGATAGCCATGAACTGGCATAGAAAAACGTCATGGGACATTACCTAATGCCCCTGATATTCTGCATATGTAACTATTTTTGTATAAAAGACCCCAGGATTTGTATGAATTGAAGTGGTATTTTGGGGAACCAGAAGTATCACTGGATTCTTCTGGACTGTAACATCTCCGGCCACTCCCGTTTGACATAAAATGTAAACGCATGTATGGTTTACTTTAATTTGTCGTATTTTGTCTGTTTTTTTAAAATGCAAACCTTATCATTTGGCAAGTCAATTGGGATTTCGCTGGGATCATCAACCAATGACTGAGTAAGTGGCCAGGTTCACGGGGATCAGATGGGGAGAGAAAAGTGCACGTCAGGCCCTTTGAGACAGACCCCCGAAGAAGCTCCCGGGAACACTGAGGTCCTTCGTAGTAGGTTTATCTGGTTCCCTGCTGAAATTCTTAGAAACAGACAGTGTATAGGGCAGTATAGTAACTACAGGAACGGGACGGAATAAGAATAAGGACTACGACTGGACTGATTGATTAAGTGTACGGAACAAGATAATACAATGAGTAAGGTAACTGCAGTTTAACTACTAAGTAAAAAGTTCCCTGTATCTAAAGAGGACATGATAAAGCACTCTGGGAAATGGGGATAAAGAATAGAAAAATTGCTGACGAAGTGGCCCAAGGAAGGCACTTTCGATATAAATATGTGTGACGAGATGGAAGTGTTAATTAAGAATTATTGGTCCAAAGATAAGTTGGAAACGCAAAAAAAAAAGAGAGAAAAGGAGTTAGACGTACTTAAGCTGTTTAGAGCGGAAGAAGAGAGGTTGAGGGAAGTATACCAGGTGGTAAATATGACAAAGGAAGAGGGTGAGATAACCGAAATGCAGCATGAAAACCAGAAACTTCAAGGAAAAACGTCGACCTTATATCCAAGCTTGAGAGACCCTGAGCATCCCTCTCCCTATCCAGGCCCAGGCAGTACAAAGCAGTGCCCCTAAGTAAAGGGAATAGTGGAGATAGAATGAGAGGATGCAATTTGGGATGATGAGAAGGAAATAAGGGAATTAGAAGTGGATATCAGGAGGCTGCAGGACCCGAGGAACCAGAGGGATTTTGAGGCATCCTATTCAGCAGAAGGGGGGGACCGAGAAAAGTGATAGACAGGACTGGAAACTGATGGACAAGTGGTCACTGAAAGGAGGGCAAGGCAGAGGAGGAAACAGAATCAGGAAGCGATAGGGGAGATGCGAGGGAAACCAGGGATGAGGATTTAGTGGAAGATTAAAAAGAAAAGTGAAGGAATTGCAAAGGAAGGCTAGAATATCTGCGAAGCAAAGAAATACGGATTAGAATTAGAAAGAAGGCATTCCAAGAAGGATTGGAATGGGAAGACATACAGGTAGAAGAAGAGGAACAGGAACGGAGGGATAAAATGATGCAGTTGCTTTTAAAAAGAACGGGACAGACACAGTATATCCCTTGGTAGACCCAAGACCTGGAGGGCTAAAAATACCTTGCCCAATATTCATGATGGGGCAGAAAAATGGATTAGGGCACTTGAGGAGGAGAACACAGGACGCTTGTTGGCTATGGGAGATTTGAAGACACTATTGGTGAAAGTGATAGGAACCACTAAACTGAGAGAACTCCTGAAGATGGCTGGTATATATTAAAAATGCGGTGGATACGCAATGGTCAATGGCAAGCCATTTGACCCAGTCAGGCAGAGAGTATAGCAGGCCCTCACACACTGTTACCCGCTTAAGGTGGACCCCAAGGCATTAAAGGGGAGATCCACTGGGGGAGGCAGAGAATCCAGCAGCCTATCTGGAGAACCAGTTGAAAAAGTGGAGGCTAGTACATGATCTGCGAGCAGTAAACGAGGTGGTGAGAGATTGGCCTGCGGTAGAGTCCCAAATCCACATACACTGCTGACCAATGTTCCAACAGAGGCAGCTTACTTTTCAGTAGTAGATCTTTGTTCGGTGTTTTTCAGTGTGCCCTTAGTAGAGCAATGTCATATTTGTTTGCTTTTACCTGTTCTCAATACACCTATGCTAGGATGCCGCATGGATTCAAACTCGCCCCATGTCTTAAAACAGATATCAAAGGCAGATTTGGAAGGCATACACTTAGAAAGTACATTAATACAATGTGTGTTTGATTTGTTAGTTTGCTTCGCAAGCGAGGAGCAATGTGAGCGAGACACTTTGACTCTCTTGGAAAGGCTGGCGTGCAGAGTCTATAAAGTATCCAGGAAGAAGCTTCAGTTTTGTAAGCAGCAGGTAGAATATTTAGGACGATTAATATCCAAAGGAGTAAAGGATATAGCACCGGATCAAATTATGGCAATAATTAAAGCTCCCAAACCTCAGTCAGTAGGACAGATGATGACGTTCTTGGGAGTGGCCGGATACAGTTCAGACTGGATTGGAGAGTATGCTGAAATTGTGACACCATTAAGGAAAATAATGAAGGAAGCAGGACACACAAGTCTGAGAAATGTTTTGCAATGGAATGATGAGGCAGAATCAGCTTTTAACCCTATCAAGAAGCAGCCAGAACAGCGTCTGGATGCCGATCAGCTGTTATTGCACCTCAGGTGAGCTTGGATCTGGAACCCACAGAGCATGACATAATTGAAATGCAAGGTAAGGCAACCTTAGCCGAGCAAACAATGTGGGACAAAGGGGAGCTAAGCAGAACTTGGAGGGCATGTGGACTACTGAAGAAGGATTGTTGGTAGCACCCACACCATTGCTGACCATTCTTATTTCAGAAGCGTATGGGTTACACCATTGCGCAAGGGGGGAAGTAATAAGAAAGGTAAAAAGGATGGGTTCTGGTCACCCTATTTGCAGGCTTCAGTAGACTACATTTTGATAGTGTGAGGTATGTGCTCAAAGAAATGTTAGAAAGGGAATAACAACGCCTATAGGTCACATACCTCTGCCCGAAGAGCCATTTAGGCACCTGGTGATCAATTATGTGGACATGATAAAGACGGTAAGAGGGAAAATGTACATACTAGTAGTGATTGATAGATTTAGCAGGTGGGTGGAGACCTGCCGAAGATTTAGGTGCAGGGGCTGCAGTTTCTGTAGTTTCTGACGAATGAAGTAATCCCAAGGTTCCTAAGGTTTGGTATACCGACAGAAATTAGCTCCGACAATGGATTGGCTATTATTCAGAAAGTAGTCAATCTGGTGCTACAGGCCCTGAGAGTGAAACAAAGGTTTGGGTGTGTGTATCACCCTCAGTCACAGGGCATGGTAGAAAGAATTAATAGGACCTTGAAGGCTAAGCTAAATAAGATTTGTGCAACTACAAAATTGAATTGGATCGTTGCCCTACCATTGGCACTGATGAGCTGTCGCATGTAAACTAATCGAATAACTCATTTGACACCACACGAGATGCTCACTGGCAGACCCATGCCGGCGCCAAAATGGAGAAGTCCGTACAAGGGACCAAGTTTGGAGCAGTTAGAGGTAGAACTTAAGCAGTATATGCAACAGTTAACTGTGATACACGTCTATTCATGCACAAGAAAAACAAAAGAACCCGGAGGAAGGACCCATTAAACCCAGAGACAAGGTTTGTGTACGAGCCTTCTGAAGGAAGTGGAATGAGCAAAGTAGGGAAGGACCAACTCACGGTGGCTAGGACCTAGCCCACCACTGTTCAGGTAGAAGGTCAATCCACATGATGCCATCTCATCATTGCACGAGGGCTGTCCCACAGGTATGGCTCGATAATAACCTTAAGGTAAGTAAACAGGAGGACAAAGACGTAAGGGGAGAGCAGAGCTTCAACCAGATAGTAAATGAGGTTTTTGGAGACACTAGTGACTCTGAAGCTGTTGTAAACGAGGTCGCGAATGATTGTCCTCCTCCTGATAGTATGGGTAGGGGGAGGGGGATTGGGGGATGCCAGTACTGTCCCTCCCCACTCAGACCTGGAAACAATCAACATGGCCGATATGGCCTGGTAACTCCGCCGCCTCACCAGGGTTAGGGGAACAGGTACGAGGCCGTAGAGACCTTGGGGCAGGGAACGGTGAAAGTTCGGCCGAATGGTTCAGAGCTGCAACGAATGATTGGTATAAGTGGGCACGATACAGGGCACAGACTTTGAAATGACCACAATGCATATTATGCACTAAGGTCACAGGAAAACCACTGGCTGTACCGGATCCTCATAACTATATGTATTGTGCAAAATTCTTGCAAAGTATAACACAGTGGACAGACATTTGCCTATGTCCAGTACAGTGTTTAAACACAGCAGGATCAACACAAGGGATGGTTCCGGCAGGCCAATGCACATTATGGAATTTCACACGAGTTAGAGAACCTTGCCCCAAACCACCATTAGGGATAGAAAAAACAACTGCAAAACAGTATGAGTGCTACCTTGCGGTGAATGGCATACACCCAGTAGGAAATTTCCCAGGTAGCTGCAGTACAATATGGACATGTAATCAAACAGACCTGAGTTAGTCAGCCCTAAATTTTCCCCGGTCCAACAGCCCTATTTCACTACCAGATAGCAAGACTATTCTAACAGCAGATGTAGCAGTAGCGGATAGATTTTGGATGTGTGGCGGCAGGGCCAGGAACACACTCCCACCCAACTGGACTGAATTATGTGCTTGGGTAATGTTAGCACAGCCCGTCCTTGTACTTAGCCCAAAATAAATATTTGCGAAGACCCGTAGGAAGAGATCATTTGAAACCCTTCCTGAAGGAGTTTACCTAGATGGAATAGTGCAACCAAGAGGAATCCCCAATGAGTTTAAAGCTAGGAGTGAAAATGCTGCAGGTTTTGGACATGCCTTTTTTGATTGTCTAGAAAATATGTTAGGAGGTTGGGGAGCATGGTTGGCTAAGTTGGGGGTGACTATTGGAGCTGCTATGTTGTGTTTTACCCTGCATTGAGTCTCTCCTAGTAAGCGCCACTGCAAAACAGCTTTCGTTGCTCCAGGAAAAAGGCAAATCTGGTCTCCTAATAAAGCAGAACCCGCTGATACAATACTACGATGACGTGCAAAACACACCAGAGGAATATTGACCAATAGTTTGTAACGATAGCTGGGTCTTTTTTCCCGCCCAATCAGAATGGGGGTGGCATTTTGCCCAGTTACCCAGGATCCTAGAGAAAGAACAGCGTGAGGCTGAACATTACAAATATGAGGACCCTGATTTTGGGGGCTAGTTGTAGTTTGATTCGGTGCCATATGTGCAGCTTTTGGTTTTCTTTTTCTGTGAGACCGATTAGGTCTCAAGGGGGGGAATTATATAGGAGTGTACTATCTTTGTATTTTTATATTCTTGGTGTTTGTAATACTTGAGATGCTTAACTATTATTCTTTGTATTTCAAAACTTTGGAAACTCTGCATGTTTGTCCCCTGTATTCTGCTTTGTTTTTGTAAGCTTTGAGTTATTTTCTCAAAGCAATTAGCATACATTGATTGTAACAGGTAAATGACCTTTGTAACACCCCTAGCTGGGATGACTAAGAGAGATAGGGGAAGCCTAAGATAGGAAAGTAAACTTTGGGTTCTGCTCTCACAACACTTAGCGTAAATCAGTTGTGACAGTTATATGACCTTTGTAACTCCGTATCAAGCCCTAGCTAAGAGAAATAAGGGGCCCAAGAAAGGGGAAGCCATGTGGTTTAAATAAGGATGGATTACAGAATGGAAAATTACTGGGGAAGGAGGAGAAAAGTAAATGCAAGTAATTGGTTAATTGCTAAGGGAATGATTGCAAGTGATTGGTTATCGATAAGGGAATGTCTGCACGTGATTGGGTATGGAAATGCACCGCTGGTGGGACATACAGAGTTAAACATGCCATAAGAAGAGGCAGCTGTTGGTCTGGTGTGGACTCTCAAGTGATTTACTCTTTGAGTGTCTCAGCCTTAATTTGCAAATAAAGGTTTGAACTTCTTGAAGAATTTTCCGCATCGCCTGAGTTCATTTTGAGTATCGGTAACCACGACAGTTGCAGATCAACAAGTTCCTGAGATATCTACAGTTATTGTTTGAAGCTCAGAATTTCAGTTTTCTCATTCATCTGATATCTGCTGAAAAACTTATATTGGTCCATCTTCTCATCTCATAGTTCTCAAAAACATTTGAAACTCTTCCACAATATCATAGTCCCTCTTTGCTCTACACTGATCTACATACTAGTTGCAAATGTTAACCAAACACAAACACATTTGAAGACAAAATATGCTCGGACCAGGGCCTAATACCATGTTGTTTTATGCTGTAGACACAGCATAACTGGAGATAACTGCAGACAACTGCAGATGCTGGTTTATGCTATAACCTGGACATTATTTCTTATGATAAAGTTTATCATGTAACATTCTGTGGATTCTTGTCGAGTCGTGTTGTAAAATGTCTTTAAACTCTTGACAATCTTCCAGCCCACTCTATTTTGGCAATCTCAATCCTGACGCAGGGTCTCAACTAGGGTTGCCAACTGTCCCGTATTAGTCGGGACATCCTGTATATTGGGCTAAATTGGTTTGTCCCATACAGGACTGCCCTTGTCCCATATTTGAACATACTGAAGGCGCTATTCTCGCAGCCTCGGGGACCACCAGCGGTGCCAAGTGGGACACTCAGGTTGGAGATGACCAGGGAGCCGTACAATGGCCGCTCGGTAACGGGGAACAAGGATATGGTGGACCAATTGAATAACTACTTTGGTTCCGTCTTCACTAAGGAAGACATAAATAATCTGCCGGAAATAGCAGGGGACTGTGGGTCAAAGGAGGAATTGAGTGAAATCCAGGTCAGTCGGGAAGTGGTGTTGGGTAAATTGAATAGATTAAAGGCCGATAAATCCCCAGGGCCAGATAGGCTGCATCCCAGAGTACTTAAGGAAGTAGCTCAGGAAATAGTGGATGCATTAGTGATAATCTTTCAAAACTCTTTAGATTCTGGAGTAGTTCCTGAGGATTGGCGGGTAGCAAATGTAACCCCTCTTTTTAAGAAGGGAGGGAGAGAGAAAACGGGGAATTACAGACCAGTTAGTCTAACATCGGTAGTGGGGAAACTGCTAGAGTCAGTTATTAAAGATGGGATAGCAGCACATTTGGAAAGTGGTGAAATCATTGGACAAAGTCAGCATGGATTTACGAAAGGTAAATCATGTCTGACGAATCTTGTGACATTTTTCGAGGATGTAACTAGTAGCGTGGATAAGGGAGAACCAGTGGATGTGGTATATCTGGACTTCCAGAAGGCTTTCGACAAGGTCCCACATAAGAGATTAGTATACAAACTTAAAGCATACGGTATTAGGGGTTCAGTATTGATGTGGATAGAGAACTGGCTGGCAAACAGGAAGCAAAGAGTAGGAGTAAACGGGTCCTTTTCACAATGGCAGGCAGTGACTAGTGGGGTACCGCAGGGCTCAGTGCTGGGACCCCAGCTATTTACAATATATATTAATGATCTGGATGAGGGAATTGAAGGCAATATCTCCAAGTTTGCGGATGACACTAAGCTGGGGGGCAGTGTTAGCTGTGAGGAGGATGCTAGGAGACTGCAAGGTGACTTGGATAGGCTGGGTGAGTGGGCAAATGTTTGGCAGATGCAGTATAATGTGGATAAATGTGAGGTTATCCACTTTGGTGGCAAAAACAGGAAAGCAGACTATTATTTAAATGGTGGCCGATTAGGAAAAGGGGAGATGCAGCGAGACCTGGGTGTCATGGTACACCAGTCATTGAAAGTAGGCATGCAGGTGCAGCAGGCAGTGAAAAAAGCGAATGGTATGTTAGCTTTCATAGCAAAAGGATTTGAGTACAGGAGCAGGGAGGTTCTACTTCAGTTGTACAGGGTCTTGGTGAGACCACACCTGGAGTATTGCGTACAGTTTTGGTCTCCAAATCTGAGGAATGACATTATTGCCATAGAGGGAGTGCAGAGAAGGTTCACCAGACTGATTCCTGGGATGTCAGGACTGTCTTATGAAGAAAGACTGGATAGACTCGGTTTATACTCTCTGGAATTTAGGAGATTGAGAGGGGATCTTATAGAAACTTACAAAATTCTTAAGGGGTTGGACAGGCTAGATGCAGGAAGATTGTTCCCGATGTTGGGGAAGTCCAGGACAAGGGGTCACAGCTTAAGGATAAGGGGGAAATCCTTTAAGACCGAGATGAGAAAGACTTTTTTCACACAGAGAGTGATGAGTCTCTGGAACTCTCTGCCACAGAGGGTAGTTGAGGCCAGTTCATTGGCTATATTTAAGAATGAGTTGGATGTGGCCCTTGTGGCTAAGGGGATCAGAGGGTATGGAGAGAAGGCAGGTACGGGATACTGAGTTGGATGATCAGCCATGATCATATTGAATGGCGGTGCAGGCTCGAAGGGCTGAATGGCCTACTCCTGCACCTAATTTCTATGTTTCTATGTTTCTATGGCTCAAGGCTACAGCTGGCTAACGGCCATGGCCTACCCTGGGTCGCTGTTCCGACCGCGGGCTCAGTAACCAAAGCCGCGCTGCGTGCCAGTTGCACTGTGGGTAATGTAGTCAGGAAGGGGGCATCATGGGGACTGTAGTTCTTGCTGCTAGAAGATAGGCACAAAATGCTAGAATAACTCAGCAGGACAGGCAGCATCTCTGGAGAGAAAGAATGGGCGACGTTTCGGGTCAAGACCCTTCTTCCGTGAGAGTCAGGGGAGAGGGAGGCACACAGATAAGGAACGTTAAGGTGTGAAAATGAGACATCAAAGAGGATGCAGGAAAATTTAGCAATTGCCACACATGGCTTTTGAGGCCAAGTCTTTTTTTAAAGCAGAGATTGCCCGGATCTTGATTAGTAAGTAGGGTTACCAACTGTCCCGTATTAGCCAGGACATCCTGTATATTGGGGCTAAATTGGTTTGTCCCATATGGGACCGCCCTTGTTCCGTATTTGAATGCTATTACTCTGGTCGAGGGAACTGTCGGGTCGGAGCACCGCGTCCGGCCCTGCCTCACCCATCCCGACGTAGTGCAGCCCATGGAGTGCAGCAGCAGCGCCTCACCCATAGCCCAGTAGGTCGGCAGCCCGGCCAGCCCTCCGACCTTGGGACATTCACCTTCCGCCGACGCCATCACCCCACCTTCTCATGGCCAATCATCGTTTCATGAGTTGGATGGGGTGCTGGACTTTGTGTGCAGCAGAACACAAAGCCCAGCCGGTGGGCCAGCTTAGGAGTTTTGGCCCGGGTGATGTCGCGTGCAACGTCCGCTGCCAGGGCCAAACCTCCTCAGCTGACCCGCTGGCTGGGCTTGGTGTGCAGTCCAGCACCCAGGCCAACTCATCAATCACCCAGACACGGCCAAGTCGGTCAACAAATTGCCCCGGACTTGGTGACTTGGTTGACGTCCTGTCACTTTCCGTGCATCCATTGCACGCCTGGTTCCTCAAAAAGTTCAAAATTCAAAATTCGAAGTACGTTTTCTACTGATTGTGTATCGCATTTGCACCATTGTAAAGTCGAAATATCGTAAGTCGAAGCATCGTAAGTTGAGGAGCATCTGTGCTCTGTAATCACCAGTGGGCACGCTTACAGACATATCCTAGATCTGATACAACAGCGTGCGTGCGCGTTGCTGGTGCTGTTGACGCCACGCACGAGTGATTCACCCGTCATCCAATCACAGGCCACCTTATGCGCATCAGTTGTACGCTATATTTTGTTAATTCCTGCCAAAACAAAAAGTTTCAGTAACGTCTGGTGTTGTCCAGTCAGTTTGGCATGTGCAAGTATGGATAAACCTGCAAAAAAGAAAACACTGTGCAGCTATAAACAAGCAATGGGAAGCACAAAAGATGTGGGTTAAGCCTGTCAGCGGTGACTCGACGAAGGCCTTCTATGCCTTATGCCATCGGGAATTTGTCCCTTATCTTGACCTTTTGTCCCTTATTTGGGAATGAGAAAGTTGGCAACCCTAGTCTCAACCCTAAACGTCGACATCTTCGTGACAGTTGTAAATGTTGTACTACCATAAAAAGGCACTAGGTGGTGATCCATCTCTTTCTTCTGACCTTACATGGTGTTCTGTAGTAATGGTAGTTTATCTTCTTGTGCCCCATGCTGCCTTCATTAGAGGTCCATTACGTGGTATTGCGCTTACAAACAAAAGAACAGAAGTAATTATGCCTCCTTCTGCAACGTTCATATAGATTTAAGCACATTCTTATGAGAATATTTCTGTGGATCTTTCAATCTGATCTCGGGTCTGCTTCCTATCTTCACAGGTAATAGATACTCTCCCCTTATTTACTGCAGTGTCATCAAATCTTCTTCAAGAAAAACAGCTTTTCAATTCTCACATTCACCACTTAGATTGACAAAAACACTGCCCTGCTATGAGCCTAACTGCAATCTTGCATCTATTCACAAAAAACATCTCTAACCAAGGTAGATTATTCACTAATTACCCACTCCCACTTAATCTGTTTAATTTATCCTCCATTTGACTTTCAACACATAAGATGCACCGTATTGATCTTTGACTTCTCTATTCTCTGTGAACATTCTATACCTTCAAAAGTTAAATTAATTTCCATCCATGGGTTTAGACATGTATTTGTTATTCCAAATCACATCCTCATTCTCCTCTCATAATGGTCATAATTTTTAATTCCTGCCAGATTCACATATTAGCAGATTTTGTTTTTCCTTATTCAAGGAAAAATTACATTGCACCCTTCTCTGTATAGTCTTGTTTTTGGATTTCTAACCCCATATCACTTTTTGACTAACTCTTAACCTGTAATCTGTTTAATCTGGATGCATTTATCTCCTTCCCCCTACCTCGACTATTTAAATAAACTTCCTTTGTTTCTTCTGTGTTGCGCAAAAGGTCTTTGTTCCTCCTAGACTGAGGTGTAGTGAACAGATTTACTTTATGCAGTTCTTTTTTTTGTGAATGATGCAAGATCACAATATTCCATGAATATTTATAATGTATTCTTAAGAACTATGAAGATTGTCTACAGTCCTTTCTTCATACGGCAGACGACACATCAAAACCAGAGTCATTAATTTATCTTTTATAGCCAAATTGTAGCATGATACATGAAAATATTAAATATTTTCATTTCACATTCTTCAATCGTCAAATTGCTATTTGATTCATCAAGTTAGTCTATATATTTTTTTCAATCATGTTTTTGGAAGAAATTTGTTGAATGAATTTCAATTAGTCTACTCAACACCTGGTACAGGTGCTAGTATTAACGTTTATAGATCCCATTTTAGTTTTGTTTAATTTATTTGGTTTAAAAATCCTTAATTTAGATTTACCTTCTTTAATGGCCAGCAGGAAAAAATACATGGAATCCTTAAATTCTGCATTTATGCAGCTGCATAAATTCTGTCAGAAACCAAGTATTCTGCACTGAATGGCTGGAACAGATCCGTAATTTCTGATAATTGAACATGTTTTTCCATCATTCATTTTTTTAAATATATGAACAGCTCTCTCATAGAAGGGACTAGTCCCAATTTTCCATCTTCCCTCATCGTGGCTATTGCTTTATGTTTTATCAGCCATATATCTGTAATTATAACATTATATATTTTGCACTCTTAGCAGTTTTCTCTTTCCACCTGTTGTGCATTGCCTGATTACACTCATGTATGGTATGATTTGTCTGGAAAGCATGCAAACAAAGTCTTTCACTGTATTTTAGCTGTCTTGGTCTCATGGTCAACGTAGACTTTATGGACCAAAGGGTTGTTCTTGTGCTGTATTATTCTATGTGTTATGTTCTATGTATGTACTTATGTGACAATAGCTTATGTAGGATACATCCATTAAAGAAGTGTGAGACAGCCTTTGTCCTCCCATTAAAACCCACATAACCGATCAAGGCCACCACTGTTTTCTATGCACACCCCAATGCTCCAACAGTGAAGGCACACGGATTGACATCATATGTGTCTGATTGGTGGACTCCACAGCTGGGCATGTCATGTACATATAAGTGTTCAATTAATATCTACTTGGAAGTTTTGTTTCACATTTAGCAATTAGTTTCAATTTTATTATATGCTGTACAAAAATCATGCACTGGCTGGCTGAATTTCTGAGTTAGCATCTGTAATATAAATTACAAAAAGCAAAAAATGTTAGCAGAGATGGAGTTTTCAGACAGAAAGCTTCTGACACCTGGTGGTTTTTTTAAGGTAATACTACATAGAGGCTTTATTTGCAGGGAATTATTGTTATTTTTCTCATAACCAAACTATATTACGTTTGTTAATGTGTAGTTTATAATTTAAATGAACACTACATGTTGTTCTATTTTAAATGCACTTTACAAAGAAGTAATTTAGTGTGCAGTATGTCCTATAACAAAAGGCCAGAATTTGCCATTAATGTAACTTTCAAGACAAATATTTTGCATTTTTTGTGCTTAAACTCCAAAATCTAATTATAGCTACCTTTTCATTAGCTTTATAAAGAATGTATTTCAGTCTCCCTCTGCATTTCAACACATTGCAAGGTAAAACACATTTTATTTCTATGCGACTTTGTCTCTGTATACTTGGCAGTTAGTGGCAGTTAATTATCTTCTGGAGAGGAATTGCCTGCAGGATTTCTCTATAAGAGTTGTCATTGCACAGAAAACTTCCATGATCTCTCTTTCCCTGCATAGTCCAGTACTAGAATTTTATAAGCAACTTGAGCTGGATTATGCAACAAATAAACCATTTTTACAAAATCAAATTCAAATAATTCAAATTAGATTTAAAATTTAAACACAATAGATAAATAATCTTCCAAAACTATTGCACACAAGTAAATCTACTGACTGATGGAATACTATTTTATGCAATAAAGGCATACAAATTCAGATGCCACTTTTATGATTTTCCTGTCAGCCCTGCCCTCTAATCTTTTACAATTGATCGTTCATCTGCTGGATTTTGCTTGGATTCATTGTGTTCCTCGCTGTTGTTTAACCAACGATTTCATCACATACGCAACCTCAGATGAAGTTGTGACTTTGTGACTCAATGAGTCGGATTCAATCACCCCATAATTTCTTTATCAATCTTTCTTTATCAATCTTTCTTGCTGCAACTAGTTTTGTGCTAGAATGGAGCTAATGTCTAGAACTAATGGTTCGACCTGTGTCATCTCCATTCTCCAGCCAAAGTGACTTCAACCTCAGTTAGTCAGGCTGCTTAAGGCAGATGACATATTGGTATGCAAATGTTCAGAACATAAGCTAAGTCATTGTCAACATATAAGTGTATGCATATGAATGAATTGTAATTGGTATATTATTGTACCATGTACAGAGATCGCTGTCTCAAAAAGGCAGCCAGCATCGTCAGAGACCCACGCAACCCTGGCCATATACTCAGTTCACTCCTGCCATTGGGAAGAAGGTATAAAGACCCTGAAAACTGTAACATCTAGCTATCTTCGGTGTAAACCAGTGTGTGTGTGTGTGTGTGTGTGTGTGTGTGTGTGTGTGTGTGTGTGTGTACATACTGAATTCGTTTTTATTGTTTATTATATTATTTACAGAGTACTATGTTTACATATTCTGTTGTGTTGTTGCAAGTAAGAATTTCAATGTTCTATTTGGGGCATATGGCAATAAAACACTGTTGACATGGGCCAAATGTGAGCAGGTGGGGACTAGCGAAGTTGGGGCATCTTGATTGTCATGGGCAAATTAGGCCAAAGTGCCAGTTTCTGTTCTGTATGACTCTATGAGATACGTAATTTATGTGTTACTTGAGTAAAATAATCCATGCATGAGTATAACAAGTAGTTCAAAGAGAGAAAGAAAACAGATTGCAGAAAATAGTGTTACAGCGATAGATAAAGTGCAGATGTAACAATGGAACTTACATCTGACCATCAACTAAAAAAAAGTTAGTTCATCTTCCTCCTCCAACAGTAGATCATCTCTCAAGGTAATACAATAAACCAATATTAGGTTGCTCATGATGTACACAGCTATCTTTCTGGGTTTTCAGGATCTGATAGCTCTTAGTAGCCAACTAATGGAGATTAACATCTGAAATTCGGTGTCATGGTGATAGTTGAGGTCTAGCTGCTTATTACTGTCAAGTTTCTGAATCCAGCATTAAACAGGCCTCTAGTTGTTACGTGTGCCAAAACCAACAGAAATAGCTACCGACCAGAAGAGTTCCATCTTAGTCGCACTGTGTCATCAAACTGCAGTTGACATTTTCCTTGCCTTAAGACTTTTGACTTTCCAACTGTGCAGTGATATACACTGCCTCCCATCTTCTGTCAGTTGCTCAAGCAAAACTCTTGTGCTTTTATCTTGACTGTCATTTTGTTTATTGCTGACCTTAAATTGGCTCCAAATGTGACAATCTCTAATTTTAAAATTCATCAGTGGAACAGTTACTGTTTCAAATCAAAGAAAAGTTAAAGGTAAATATTTTAAGTTGTAAAGAATGGGCGAGGGACCGAGACACCAAAAGAAATGTCTGTGGCAGGTGAAATTAAAAGATGAAAAGACTTGATGGCATAAGGTGAAACAATTGGTTAATGGGCTATGGAAGTTCCATGTGTACCAGAATAGGAGAAGCAGAATTGTCATCTGAAATTAACTAAGAAAATGAACATTAATAATGAAATAATAATAGAATGCTTATTATCTGAAATTAAAGAACTCAGTGTCAAGTCCAAAAGATTGAATTATGTCTAGTAACCAGATGTGGTGTTATTGCTCGTACCTACAATTGAGATTCTTTGGAACAGTATATCTAGTTGACGACAGAGAGGTTAAACTGTAAGTGGCATGAAGAATTAAATTCACAGGTGACTGGAAGTCCAGAGTCATGTTTGCAAACTGAATGGAGTTGTTCTGTAAATTGGAAGGGATTAATCCTCCATATAAACTTCAATCAGTATTGAGGGAGTGCAGCATTAATAGAAGTGCCATCTTACATTTCAGGTAACAAGTAGGATCCACTCGACTTTTCCAAAAGGTGTAAAAGATCCCATGCGCTGTTCAAAATCAAGAACTTATCGCTGATGTTTGTTTAAGAATTTCTGCCACCTTCATTTGGAAATGCTTGGTGGATGATCCATCCTACCTTCAATCTGAGATCCCATCACTGGCAGAAGCCAGTCTCCAGCCACTTTCACTGCACATTATAGCAGACAATAGTGGAGAACATTGCAACATCAAAAGTGTGGAGCCAAATAACAATCTGGTTTTAGTTCTTTGTAACCCCGAATTAACTGTTGTTCTAGCCAATCTGTACAAGTAATCCTGGCATTAACTGGACAGGGAAAATTCCCCACAACCTTTTCAACTACTTGCCAGTAATTATGGCGCCTATTTTGGGTTTCTCAGAACCACTCAGCTCCTCAGCTTGTTTCAAATCTCACTAAGCCTCAATCTAAGTTTAAGGCAAACCCCCAAATTCCAGATGTGAACTCAAATAAATCACCTTGATAAAAAGGCATTATTTGACTGAGTAAGGGAACAAGAACCTAAGTAAATTTTAAGTCAATTAATATTGCACAGAAAACATGCCAAATGTTGGAGTCATAAGTTTCAGAAAGACAGGTGTAGCGGTCGGGGGTCAATTTCCAGGTCAAAGCTATTGGACCTCCTCAAGACAGTGTCCTAGGTTGAGATTTCCTTAGCTGCTTCTTCAACATTCCTTCCATCATAAGATTAAAAATGCACATGCACAATGTGAAATTACATTTCCAATTGCCTGGAAAACCAATCTACGCATGCATGTTACACGATCTAAGCAATACTCATATATTCATTGACAAATGGCAACTAATATAAATGCCATGCAAAGACCTCTGACAAGAATTAACCCACCTACCTTTAACATTGGGCAGTCATCAGAGATCTGAAACTTAGCTGGAGCAGCTGCATAAATTCTGTCAGTAACCAAGTATTCTGCACTGAATGGCTGTAACAGATTGGCATGAACAGCAGTTAATTTTTGGGTACAAAACCAGGTTGTTATTTGGCTCCACACTTTTGCTGTTGTCAGTGTTCTAGGCTATCGTCTGCTATCATATTTCTTAATGTGTGAGTTTCAGGAGACACTTCAATGTGTCCCCTGACACTCTAAGGTCTCTCAACCACCTACAGGGTGCAGGTCAGGAGTATGAAGGAATGCTCTCCATTTACTCAACTAATTGGAGATTTAAAAAACAGTTATCTGTAGATTCCACTCCGAGACATGAATTATCATGACCTATCAATAGCATTCAGCATCATTGGATCTTGATCTTGGAATCGCCTACCCAACAACCTGTGAAGGTATGCCCAATGGGCTACAACAATTCAAGATGGCTCACCATCACCTTCTCAAATGCATTTAGGAAAGAGTAATAAATGCTGCCTTTACAATAAACATTTATTTTTAATTGCCACCAAAGCAAATTCTTCAATCATTTTAGATTGCAAATTCATGTAATTTTGTTTTGTGAAAATTGGTTGCTTCATTTAGCGAATTAATTATTTTAAAATCTAATTGGTAGTAAAGCACTTAAAGATATCCAGGCTTGCAAAACACATAAATGTAAATTTCTTGGTCCTTTTACTCCTTCAAATCTTTACAGTTAGGACCATAGTTCACTTGGGACTATTTGAGCCTTCTGATAAGGCCTACTATATCTTTGCAAAGTGATATATTTTTTACAAAATCTATTAGAATTACATTAACTTTTGAAAGTTTAAGGCCAGCTATTCGTAACCTATAAGTGGTAATCCTTACTGTACAATATGGTGCTGATAAGGTTCTGGCATAAAAAGTATATTGAACTGATGTTGAAAATCTAAAGAATCTAAAAAACAAGTTGCTTCAATAATAGAAAAAAAGTTGCATAACATTTACAACATAAAGAAAAATGGCTAAAAACTAAGCAATTATTTATATTCATGCAAACTTTCTCTTAAACTACATCACCTAACTGTAATAACATGATAGCTTCTTCCTTGTATATTTATCTAAATTTCTACTTGCAACATTTTGCCTTAATCCTTCATGTTGCAAGGCATTCCACATTTTAGCCAGTCTGTGATCAAAAGACTTTGCTCATATTGCTTTGTTTTGGACACCCCCAAGAATGGAAACACTTATTTTTCATCCTCTCTTTCAAATCCTTTCACAATTTGACGTTTGTGCCTGTGTGTGAGGCGGAGGGAAGGGGCCACAGCACGCCTAAACATATCATGCAAGCATTGCTTATTACTGGTCTAATACTGTGATCATATTAAAAAGGTGAACTATAATCACTTACCTTTTCAAAATGATATGTGGCATAGCTCTTCATTCAAGTATACTACCATAACATTTGTAAACATTCCAACAGTAAATCATTGGAATTAATCAAAGGGGTTATTTTCATTTATAAAACCATTTGTTTGTTAATAATATGACACCTTTGTAAATGTAAGTAGGATTTGGGCTCCAAGAGCATTAACCTTCACGTGACCTCCAGTTTTACGGATACAGTATCTAATTCAGAAAACTCCGTAATTGCAATTTCAATTTCAGCTTTAACGAACAAAATCTATTTCCCATTAAATATCTTCTCTTATCCTAAACTGAAAAATATACTGCAGAATTTGCTTTTACTTTGAGTGTTCAATATGAGCTTGAGTTTATCATTAGAATATTTAAGCCACTAACTAAAGCTTAGTAGTTTTCATATCATACAGCACAAAATGGAATAAGAACTAAGCTCCTATGAAATCCAATTGTAGTATTAAATTGTTCAAGGGTGAAAGGTGCAAGTAATCAGATTACTTGCTCAAGGTCCAATAATACTTTTAAGTCTTGAAAGCCATTTCCACATAGAAGCTACAAGAAAAAGACTAATTTAATGTCTAAATTAGATCTCCATTTCTGATTTTGACAAATATTCATGTGTTTCTTAATGGTTAGATTGTAGATTAATCTCAATTATTAATCTACAAGTTAACAGCAGTTTGGCAGCATGTTTTAGTTAGTAATCAAAGGGCTGCTGATTTTCTACGCCTTTTATTTTAATCAAAATGAAGATCTACTCAATTAGGCCAGGTCAACCTAAGCTTTCAAATCCAAGATATTGGATGAAATTATGATACAAATGAGCCATGACATTGATCAATGGTGAAGAGTTGAATGGTGTATGCCAATTCCCATGAATGGACTGACAGAAAGAATATATAATTTTCAGCTTCTCACAACCCCAAGAAATTCCAAAGCACTTTACAATCAATGCAGCAGTTTAAAATTGTTAGCATTATTTCAGTACAAGAAATACGCGAACCAATTGAATGGCAAACTTGCAGACAGCTGGCAGAGATAGGACAAATAATGGCC
Source organism: Okamejei kenojei (assembly GCA_035221665.1). Lineage (NCBI taxonomy): Eukaryota > Metazoa > Chordata > Chondrichthyes > Rajiformes > Rajidae > Okamejei > Okamejei kenojei. Next base: position 66,683,121 of record CM069138.1, read on the forward strand.
TACAAATTCAATTGATTTCACAAGAAATTAAATGTGACAATAATAATTTTACCTTCTGTACAGGTCCATAAACAGTACACATAAATAACACAATAAACAAAAAAGTTCCATAAATTAAAAAATTAGTGCAAAAATGCCCAAAGCCCTTAGTGCAACCATGACAGTTCGTAGTCCATAGTTTAGCTGGTGTTTGTAATCTTCAAGAGCTTGATGGCTGTCGAGAAGAAGCTGTTTTTGAACTTGGAGGTTATAGTTTTCAGATTCCTATACCTTCTTCCCAATGGTAGGAGTGAAGTGAGAGTGTGGCCAAGGTGGTGTGGATTGGGCATACGTCATTTAATTCTGTACAGAATTTGTTGAGTTTGTTTTAGGTTATAGAAACATAGAAAATGGGTGCAGGAGGAGGCCATATCGTCCTTCGAGCCTGCACCGCTATTCATTGTGATCATAGCTGATCCACAATCAGTAACCCGTGCCTGCCTTCTCCCCATATCCCTTGATTCCGCTAGAGCTCTATCTAACTCTCTTTTAAATTCATCCAGTGAATCGGCCTCTACTGCCTTTCAGTTCAATACAATATTCTTTAACCTATTCAGGTCAACTATTTACTTATGAATACTGCACATGTTTTTCTATCCATTTACGGTAAGACATAGCTTTAGAAAGAAGAATTTATATCCACCAGATGCTGTATAGGAGTAAAATTATCTAGATACAAATCCTATTTCAAAAACGATTCCTCAAATTAGAATCAAAGTGCACAGCACAGAAAGAGGCCCTTATGTCCCTGCACATTCATGCTGACCATGATGCCTATCTACATTAATCCCATTGCCCACATTAGAACTGTAATTTTCTTTATGGTTCTTTATTATCATGTGTACCAAGGTACAATTATATTCCATTTTTACATGTTAATAAGATTATTGCCATACAATCCCCGGTTAAGTATAGAATGCATGGAAACAGCCCACTGAAGGCTCACTCCTCGCCCAGCCATATTCAACGTCGATGCCCCAGGGGCACTTCCCGCAGCCAACCACGAGGGCACAGAAGGTAAGACCCCTGGTTCTTTGTCCAGCATCCACCAGTTTTCGTGTCATCTTTTACTGCTCAGACGACCTACATTCTCATCCGGGTCATTTATATGCATTATAAACAACAAATTCCCATCACATCTTTCTGCAGAACTTCTTAAAAGACTTTGAATCAGAAACACACCCACCCACCACTTCCCCTCACCAAGCCAATTTTGGATCCAGTTTGCTAGCACACTTTGGATCCCTTATGACAAACTTCTGGACCAGCCTATTATGCAGGCCCTTGTCAAAAGTCTTTCTAAAGTCATATAAACAATGTCTACTGTTGTCTTCATTATTTACAATGGAGATTTGTGATTGAACCAAGGGTGAGCATTTGCCTTTAAAACTAGCACACACGATTGATCTGCTGGTGGAATATCCATAAACTCTTGCCCACACCCAGCTTGGATACACTGGGTTGGTACTTTTTTGAACATGCGTTTTACCTCTGCAGTGCAGTTGTAAGTATCCTGAATGCTAGTGGCAAATCCAAATATAGTGAGAGGTAAGTAAACAGTTAGAAGTGTCCATTTTGATTCTGTTTCTTCCAACAAATTATTTGTTTGCTCAGTGAGTTTGCCAGTGAGACTTTTAATAGCACTCTTATCACTTCAACTCAGGTTCTGCTGTGAATGTTGGGGCAAGGAAGGTTAAGGTTTTTTTTAAAATAACTGTATCTCAGGGAGGCAGATATCCGGATTCAGCTTAGTTGCATTTGAAGTATCATTGCTTTAGATAACAGGTGGTTTGCAACATTCTTTATGGTTAACCTCCAAAAAAATATTTGATGTTTCCAAACAAAATTCACATGACCGGGGGATTTTACAAATGTAATAATAAATGAAACATGCCATTTCCTTAGTTTATTGTAATTAAGGCTGGGGATTCAACTCAAGGACTATTGTTGTTTTATGTGTATACATATCTTCAATTTACTAACCTTAAAAATACATGACAAAAATTAAGGTGGTTTTATCTTTGGCAGGAAAGCAATTAAACAAATATTCACAATGCAAACTTCCTTTTATAAGAAATAACCCCCATATCACAAAACAATTTTTCCAATCTTCTGCCATCATTTAAGAATTCAAAGATTCTTAATGTTACTGTACTATCTAGTTACACCTATCACTGTTACTTTTTTCCATGCAAAGAATATCAAAATAAATAATTACAACACAATATTCAAATAAACTGTAATATTGAAAAATGGTTGCCACTAGCCTGCAGTGCTACAAATCTGTGTACAGAGATAAACAATAAATTAAAAGACCAACACAAATTAGTTTTGTTGAATTCTTTGGCTCATTTGACAAGTTGATTCAGTGTTTCATTAGCATCTAACTAAAATACTTCTTAATAAATCACTCTGATCATGTTTTACCATGCTTTATATATAGGTACTGAACTAACTTAACAAAAATAACTTTGACATTTCCTTTTTTCTTTTTTTTACAAAAAATCTTTATAAATATTTTAAAAATGTGTACAAAGCATTTCTAATGAGGACCAGAGCTGAACACTACACAAATCAGAGTTTGAAATAAAAGACAATGTACCATTTAGTTCATAAGTGATGTTTTTTCTCATGTGATGTCAGTTTGTAAGGCCTAACTGATCTAATGTGTATTTTGTGCTCTTCACTAATGCAAGGAAGCTTACTGTTGCATGTGCAAGACAAAAACAATAAAAGTCCACAAAATGGGAATGGAATCATCACTTTTTAGATCTACAGTTTGATAAATCACAGTATGGATACACACACTGTGCTTTCAATTTGGTCTTTAAGACCTAAAGTTGCCTTCATTATATAATCATAGTGGTATTAAAAATGGAAAATGAATTATGAAGTGGGCTTTAACCTCATTATCAAGAACTCCAATTTTAAATTGACTTAAGTGGGAATGTTGTTCATTAACTGTTCAAGATTTAACTTATTGGCACTCCGTTCTCAAAAACTCTTACATAATATGAAAGACAAAAGTAACCCCAAAACAACACTTATACATTAAAGTATCAATTAAAAAAACATAAATTTCTACCACAAACTGAAAAGCACTCTTGAAATTGAAGAATGCATTTTACATGAAATTAGAGCCTTGAAAAAACAATTAAATTAAATATCTCTTCTTGACAACTTTTAAACAAACGACTTAATGCGCACCTTGTGCCACCATAATTATTTTCAAAGTACAAACTACAATAGACCTTCCTAAGCTCAAACTAGCCATACTTCAAAATAAATCTATTTCCTAGTTTCTACTGCATTCATCCTCTTTCCAGGAACACCAAAAGCCTGTTCTCAGTATTGAGTAATGTGCTATTTTCCCATCTTTATCCCCATGTTATAAATGCAGCAGACAATCTGTTATTTCTGTACCCTTATGGTCACATTATCAGCATTCCAATATGCTATTTACTGCTGCTTCCAAGATGGAGTCTGTTTCTCTGACGCCTTCATTATGATCTGGTATACATTTTTCTACATAGTTCTCCACAGGAGCTAAGGCTGAAAAATGAGGAGTTTCATCTTCAGATGAGCTATTTTTGATGATTGCATTATCAGAAGGTTTCTGAGCTTGTTGTAGATCCAAAATACTATTGATTGCACTCTCCAAATGTTCATGGAGCGATGTGTCACATTGAGTTTCTTTTGCGTCTTTAATTTGCACACATGTAAACTCTTGCTGTTTAGAATTTTTAACACCCTTGTCTTGTGACTGGTCATGCCAAAGCAACTGAGAGTCACCCACGTCATGTTCCAATTTAATGGAATTATTAATTTGATTAATAACTGGGTTCTGCCCCTCCTTCATTACATTGACTTTATCACAAGAATTACTGTGCTTTTTCTCGTTGTCGAACCTACTTTCTTCTCTGTCACAAATGTTGGTAGTTCCAACAACAGGTTCACAAGCTTTTTTGCTTTGAACCTTGACATAATCAGATGTAGAGCCAGCAATATTTTTACCACCTTCATTTCCAGTGTCAGACCATTCTGGAGTTTTTGATGATTTACTCTGTGTTCCAGCTCTGTACGCTGTCTCTGGTTTGATTGTTAGTTTGAGCTCTTTACTGCCGCTGTATGATTTAACAATGCAAGGACTGTCAATGGAAGAATTTGTGGCTGCTTTCATTCCACTTGTCACAGAAGATACTAAATGGACCAATCGGGAGGGTTCACTTTTTTGGTTGATAGTAGTATTCACTGGTGCAGAATGCCTGGTGATAATGTCTAAAGACTTGTGTGGCACCCTATCATCAGTTAGTTGTTGTGCTTCAGCAGCAGATTTCACAAAAACAGATGAGGAACAGCAAAACTTAGTCAAATAGCCATCTAAATAAAAAAAGGGGGGAAAGTGATAACAAATTATTGCAATATAGCATTTACATTAACAAATTAAATCACAATTGCTGAAATGGAGCTTTTTAACTTGTCTAGTAAAAATACAAATGTGCTGACATAGCAGTAACAAGTCAGTTAATCTATAAAGGCTAAATCAGAATAGTGGCTGTATACCCTTTAAAGCACTTTCACAAGACTATCTCTGTCAATGAAAACAGTTGGCCTCTAAGTGATTTGTGAACTTCTAAAATTAAAAAATATTACTTTATTACTACTGTCATCCAGGGTGACAAACATACTGGCATACTTAGCATTACATTGCTGGAGTGCCAATGATAGCAAGTGTTCAGGAAAAAATGTCATTGTGCACCTGTTTGCCCTTGTTAGACAGACATATTCTATGCACTGTCTCTCCTCGTAAGAAATTAGAAGTGTAGAAGAGAGCAGAGGTATCCAAGCTGACCAATTTCCCATCGCTCCACCCTGCCTCAACTGCTGGATTTTTTTTCATCTACCCACAAAATGTGTACCTACAATTAACAAATCAAAAAAGTTAACCAGGATAGTTAGTGAAAAACTGACCTCTGCTTCACAAATCATTTTATCAAATTCCTCATTAATGGTTGACAACAATATTACATTTTGAATATTCTGATCTATATTCTTAAATTAAGTTTCTCTGTATCTTAATAATCGCAGGACTTTAATATAAATATATATTATTTCCCCACTGTTAACAAATAGAGGATGATCAGCCTCTATCCAAATACTTCATAGTGAAATAGGACTGGTCAGGACCTTGAAAGAAGTTTACAAGCTCAGTACTGTCAGCACTTACCAATGTTTTAACTTTTCATGTTTAATAGAAATGAGTTTATTGAAATACATTTTTATTTTGCAGATCTTTATATAAACTTTCAATTATCAAGCTACAGTACTTACCAGAATCCTCCAAGGAACATCGTTTGTCCTGGATAAGGGCGACTTTCTCATCTTGATTGAACACTCGGTCAATCATAACCATTTCTGCAGAGGGATTTATTCGCTAAAGCCAAACAAATAATGTTAGCATAATTTTGCAAAATAATGTTCAATCCTTTCATACTGAAATGTTGATAATGCTAATATATTTCTGATTTAGTGTATACATCAAATTGGATACTTTTATCAATTTCCTGCAGCTGTACTTTATCCGTTAGGAAAATGTAGGATGTATATTGTCCAATAGATATTTAAATAGTACTTACCATTGCATCTTCCAACAACAATTTTCTATATTTGCTGAGCATCATCTGGGTGCGCTTCAGCAATTGCACAGAAACATCTTCAAATTCATTATCCACTGGTTTAAAAAAAAGAATGCAATTAATAAGGAATCAAAGCACAATGATGAAAAATCTAATTTTCAGTCAATCACAGTAAAGCAGTTTGAGAGTGCAGTCTAACATTCAGTTCCGCTGACTTCAAATGAAATGAGTACACAGAGTCTCGTTCAACTGGCAGCCAATACTCTCACGTATTTGCTGCCAATGAACTATTTTGGTCCCTCCTGTTCCATCCCTCTAAACAACTAAATGTTAATTGTTTTTCAGCCTTACAAAATTATTGCAAGTAATTATTGTTTTTATAGCTGTGTAGTTAAGAACAATAACCTCTCCCAAAATGTCAGCAAGAAGAAGGACTTAATTATCGACTTCAGGAAGCATTGATTCAGTCCCAATCAGCATCAATGGTGCCAACATGGAAATTGTTGGGATCTTGGCATTAATATTACCAAGGATCTTTCGTAGACCAACCACTTTGATGCGACAGCCAATAAGGCACACCAACACCTCTACTTTCTGAGGAGACTGAGGAAATTCTGCATGTTTGCAATGACATTTACAAACTCCTACAGATGCACCATAGAAATAATATTGTTGGGTTGCATAACAAATTGGTTTGGGAACAGTTCTGCCCAAGACCTCAAGAAATTGCAGGGTTGGAAAAGTAGCCCCAGACCAGGCTTCCCACCATTGACTATATCTACACTTCATGCTGCTTCAGAAAAGCAGCCAACATCATCAAAAATTTGTTCCATCCCGGTCATTCCTTCTCCCTGCTTTTGTCCAGCAGAAGGTACAAAAACTTAAATATGCAACCCTAGACTCAGGAACAGCTTCTTTCCATGTGTTTATAAAATCACGAGAGAAATAAGGATAAGGTATAGATAAGATGGTTAGTGTAAACTGGAGAGCATAGGTTTAAGGTGACTAATCTTGGTTGAGCCAGAGTTTTGAAAACCGAGCTGTGAAAGCTGAAAGCATTCAGACAACTGGGCACTGGAAGGATGGAATGCAATGCAGGAGAATGACAAAAATTTACTTGAAGTAATATTGCCTAGTGAAGGTCTCTATACTCTACAGATATTGATGGACATAATTAATTTAATTATGGTGGTTTTTCTGTATCTTCAGAATAAAGCAGTTTACGATTTTTTATTATTTCATCACCATTTGAGTCGGTCTGTCTCAGACAGGAAATACATTAACATCTAGCCAAAATTATCTCAAAGCAATGCTATTGTACAAGTCGATGGATATTGAACTTTATGAATCTACATTGAAAAATTTAAAAATGCTCCAATTGTTTATTGTACTGATTCACACCAAGATTCAAGATTCAATTTAATTGTCACATGTACCAATTAAGGTACAGTGAAATTTGAGTTACCATGCAGCCATACTGAATAAAATGCAAAAATACACACAGCACATAAAGTTTAACACAAACATCCACCACAGTGGATTCAACATTTTTCCCTGTGATGGAAGGTAATAAAGTTCAGTCATCTTTCTCCTTTGTTCACCCCGTGGTCGGGGCCTTTGAACGGGACCGTTGTCGATGGTCCGCTGTTCCAGCCCTCTCGTCGGGATGATCGAAACTCCAGTGTCGGGATGGATCGTAACACACCGTGTGGCATGGAGCTCCCGAGTCAGCCATTTCTTCAGATCTCTGCTACACAGTGTTCAAGTCCACAGGCCCCGTGGTCGAAGCTCAAACACTGCCGATCCTCGGCAAAAGACCCTAGGCTCCGCGATGGTAAGTCCGCGCTGCACCCGCGGCTTGAAGCTCCGGGCAGGTCTCCAGGAAAGGCCGCACCACTCCACTTGGAAGGGGGGGGGGGGAGTGCGGAGATGCGACACGGAGCAAAATCGCATCACCGTCGAGGTAAGTGACTGAAAAAGGTTTCCCCCGATCCCCCCCCCCCCCCCCCCCCCCCCCCCCCCCCGCACCCCCCACATAAAACATACCAAGAGACATTAAAACAAACATTCAAGACATACTTAAAATAATAAAAACAGAGAAGGGAAAAAACAGACTGCTGGTGAGGAGGCCATTACGGGCGCCACCTGATAGTAAAACCACAGTACCCAGGTTGAACTTTGCCATAAAGTTATTTTTTAAGGATGCTAATAATCAAGCAAAATCTGCTGAATACATTGGAGAATCAAGGGTCAAGTGAGAATTTGGTGTATTCTGTGACGATCTATATGCAGATATTTGCCTATTACTGAAACCTATAAATTGAAACACAGTAAAAAAAGAAATGTGTACAGAAAGTGTTGCTGTAAAAGAAACTTCCCTGTCCTTTAGAATGTAAAGTTTAAATGATTGAAGTAGCTTCCTGAGTGCACGCCTGCATTTGAACAAGTATAAAGATATCAAAGAACAATTCGAATTAATATAAATTTCAAAACTATGATTGCGGAAAAAATCAGAGTTATACAGCACAGAAACGGACCCTTCAGCCCAATTCTTGCTAGGTACCTTTGAGAGCTGGTCCCATTTGTCTGCATTTGGTCTATATCCCTCTGAATATCTCCTACAACCAATGTACCTGTACAAATGTCTTTCAAGTTCAATTGTACTTTCGTCTACCACTTCCTCTGGCAGTTTGTTTGAGAAAAGCTTGCCCCTCAGTCCCCTTTAAATCTTCCCCGTCTCACCTTAAACCTATGCCTTCCAGTATACACCAACCACCTTATCCCCTCTCGCGATAATATAAACACTATATGGTCGCCCCTCTGCCTCCTTCACTCCAGTGTAATCAATCCCACCCTATCCAGTATCTCTTCTTATAATCAAGCCCTCCAATCCCAGCAATATCCTTGTGATTTTTTTTTGCAAACTCTAGCTTGATCATATTTTTCTGTAGCATGGCTATCAGAACTGTTCACAATATTCCAGGTGCGGTCTCACCAATGTCTTGTACAGCTGTAATATGACATCCCAACTCTTGTGCTCAATGCCCCATCTGATGAAGGCAAGCAAGCCATATGCCTTAATTGTGAGGTAACAATATACTTGTACCACTATGTTTCTCTGTTTTACAACAGTGCTCAGGGCCATATCTGTGTTTGACTGTGTACTGGCTTATATTTCCCAAAGTGTGATTGTTTTCTGTTCTTCTATAGCAATCAAACCAGATGAATCCTTGTATTCAAAAAACGTGACCTAACGCTTTCTCATCTGAAAATACATGCTCAACCTCTGACCCAGTTCATATTCAGCCTTACAATATGCAACAATAATAGTTTATTTGCATGTATTTCAAATCCCAATACTGCAGCTTATAATATTTCTATGGTTCTACTTGTCGCTATATAAAATTAGTCCTCAGTACATCAGACACAAAATGTAATTAAAATACTCAGGAGATTTACCTTTCTGAAATTCTTCTTTGTTAGGGAGATTCCCTTGAAACACATGATATGGCAGAAGCCTTTGCATGGCATCTTCTTGTGACTTGAACGATGTTTTATAGTCAGGTTGCAGAACATTTCTTTGTTCTTCTTGTAATTGCTGAAGAATTCTTTGATAAAAAAACGTAAAATAAGACAACTTACCAATTATGTAATATTTTTCCAAACCTCTTTACATTGGAAGCTCGTCTAAAACTAAGCAATAGTCAAGAGTCCTCCTATATACTGTGCTAAATCTACAGCGATAGTTTTTGACAACACAGGTACAAGAAAAATATCTTCTTCTTTTATCACATACAAAATTATTATCAACAATATCAAACCAATGAAATGTCTGTTGTTAATGTAAAATGAACAGTTTTGAGGCAAGTGAAAACCACGCATCCACACATGGTGAGAACCCTGACAAATCTTTATCTGCAGCAACATAATAGCTTGGGAATGATGGGGAGAAACTGAATTATGCTTTGGGAGAACATTAATGGAGAATGCTGAGTTATTGACATGTATCTGTGGTAACAGCTTTACAGTTTAACAAATTAAGTAAGTTAGCAGTCTGTCATTTAACTTCTAATCCTAACCGATTGAAGATCGGCTCTAGCTCTATCTGGACAAATAGAGACAATGATCAGGCTGATGTAGTTTATTTCACTACAGTCCAAGACACATTAGCACAAATATAGGGATGATGCAGAAATTGGAAGTCAATATTGTTGTGGTGGACATTCCAATAATTTACACATGGAAACAAATAACTAATTGCACAGAATATAAAAATATTGTCACAATGAGTTACGTGAACATTTAATTAAAACTATTATTTGCACAATCTATTAAGACAATATGATGTGAAGAGCACACTGTGACAAAAATTATTGCTTAAATGAATGAAATCAAAAACACTATGCCAGGTGCAGTGTTGCATAGCTTATTATTAGTGACTTCTACTAAATATTGTGGGTTCAAGTGGAATGTGGCATTAACAATTTAATTGATTGATTACAATATTCTCAAGTTTTAAAAACAAGCAATAAACATTAGTTAAAATTATGGGTGTTCTAGTTGACCTCTCAGAGTGATAGAAATGGCCATAAAATCGAAGAACTTGACGAGGAATGAAATAATTCAAAAATGTAATAAAGATTGATTCGAAACTAACAAGTGAGAATGTAGGGCTGTAAAAATCAAAGAAGCGACTGTGGATAATTTTCAAGAGGATAAATCTAATGAGAGAAGGGTGAGAATGGTGCTGAACTAATTATGGGTCTGGCTGATCTGGGAAACAATCAATGAAATGGAAAAGGAGCATAAAAAAAACAATTAGTGGTAGAGATGTTTGAATTCAGAAAGGTCACGAATTTGAGAACAGACTATGAGAAGTAACATTATTTGAAATGGTTAAACTAATTCTGCCAATGGGCATCCAACCTAACCAGAATCAGTCATGCACCAGGTGCACACAAACCTCATACTGAGGATAACATGATAACATCTAAGAGAAGCAAAGACCACAAAGATCTCAAAATGAATTTTTGGTAGTTGAGTCATTGGCAGGTGAGGCCAGTTCATCGGCTATATTTGAGAGGGAGTTAGATGTGGCCCTTGTGGCTAAGGGGATCAGGGGGTATGGAGAGAAGGCAGGTACGGGATACTGAGTTGGATGATCAGCCATGATCATATTGCATGGCGGTGCAGGCTCGAAGGGCCGAATGGCCTACTCCTGCACCCATTTTCTATGTTTCTATGAAGTAAGAGCATCAAACGTACAGGAGAGGCAGCACTGGAACAAAACCAAAGAAGAAGTGATTTAATCATGAACAAATGGGATAGGCAGATACAGAATATATTGGTAATAATATTAAAGCCACTGCTTTAAAATTCTTAACATTTCAGTATACCACTAAACAAATGTACGTACAAATTTTCTTTAGTAAGTTGCCTTGATGCAGGTCTCTTCTGTCCCATGATCTGGCCATCAAACTAAAATGAAACAAACGTCAGCAATTCAAACAATTTCATCGGATGTCAATAATTATGAATTTACATACCTCCCAGCAGACTAAAACATATGTGGGAGATAGATCATTGTAGAATAATTCAGACCCATTTATAATTACATACACCACACAACATTTAAAATTACGTGTATCAAGAGACCCATAAATTGAAGTTTGCTAAACAACAGGAAACTAAAAATTAAAACAAAAAAAAACTAGTATTCCCTAATATCTGAAGAAGCAAGCAAACTTAAATAAATTAGTTAAGAACCTATTCGTTAATCTAGTAGTAAGCCAAAATGGAGTGTGGCGGCGCCTAATGGCAGCAGCTCGACTGCAGTTCATCTGTCTTTTTTTTAATTTTTGTCCCATTAGATGTATGATTTTGGTTCTAATTTTTATTATTTTTTAGCTGTGTATATGTGGGAGGTGGGGGGAGGGGGAGGGGAAACCGTTTAATCTCTTCCCTATACAGGGACATGACTTTTTCCCTGTCGGGTCTCTGGCGTCATTGGGCCTAACATCGTGGAGCCGGCGCCGGCCTCCAATCGGAACCAACCTGAGGGCTCCAGTCGCGGAGCCTGCATACTTGCCATCGTGAAGCTGGCCGACTTCGGAACAGGGGAGAGCTGTGGTGGCGCGCGGGTGCAACCAGACTTCTGAACGTCGGAGGCTCCGGCCGCAGGCCCGATTGACAGGAACATCGGGAGCTCGCAGGTCCCTGGTGGGAGACCGCTTTTCGGAGCTCCCGCAACTGCAACTTCTCCCGCCGGAATCACGGGGTTTAAATGACTCGGAGCGGGGCCTAACATCGCCTGGCGCGGCTTAAACGTCCGCGGGACTTACCATCGCCTGCTGGGGGCTTTACCATCGTGAGCCCCAGTCGCCTCGACGCTGCAGTTGGACTGCTGGACCGCGGGAGAAGAACAAAGGGAAGAGATAAGACTTTTGCCTTCCATCACAGTGAGGAGGTGTTGGAGATTCACTGTGATGGATGTTTATGTAAATTGTGTTAAGTGTGTATCTTGGTTTTATTTTTATAATGTCATGACTGTAGGAATGAAATTTTGTTCATACCTTGTCTGTTTGAATGAGAATAAAAGGCATTCTATTCATTCTATTCTATTCTAAAATGTAAGAACTATTCATTTTACAATGTTTCTTTTCTAAACAAATTCAAAACTATTGCAATGTCCTATCACTTCAAGGAGGTCCATCTGTGTAAAACTGTTCTTAAATATCCCGCAGTAAAACCATGAAATGGTCCGGAATACCTAAATTTTAACTACTTGCACAAAAGGAGCTGTTGAAATTTATTGCGTACTTTGTGCATTGTTTGCAAAATGTCACGGTACTTAGATACATGTGACAATAAAGTATAATTGAATCATTGAAGAATGAAAAGGAGATAAGAAGGCAGAGGACATTAGGGACAAAATTACAGAGCATAGGGCTTTAACAGTTAAAGGCATGTGTGCCAATGATCAAGAGGCCAAAATTGGACCACTAATCAAATAAGGAAAGCAGTTTAATACTGTTATTTATTATTTGGGATTGAAAATATCAAAGCAGTCCTCACAAGTCTTTAGGATCACACTTCAATGGTAATAATCAAATTTTCAGACACATTCAATAACTTCGTGACAAAATTGACAATTTTTACTCTGCATCTTTGTAGCAATTGAAATTATAAAATACAAAATTTATATTAGGCATTAAATCAAATAAAATACTGCAACTTACTTGTGAAATGTTGTGCATCTCTGGCTGTCCTAATATTTTATTCTGCAATGAATGTTGTTGTCCCAAGTGCTGTTGTAAACCAGCAGCTTTGTGAAGCTGACCATCACTCATTTGCATGGCTGCAATATATAAATGTAGAGGACAGAGCCACATGTGACATTTTCAGAAAGAGAATCGTAAAAACCTTAAAATATGAAATGAATGAAACAGAATGTATGTTCTTAATTCATTTTTAATTGATTTAATTCCAGAGTATATTATCTTGAGCTAATTGACATTACAGAAATGAAAAAAAAACCTTCAAGATAGTTTTCAAATATATGTTCATTAAGGTTTTTGTTGAGCTAACCTTTTAATTAGTTATTTTCAATTTTCCCGATAGTATTGTACGTTAAAATTAAAAACATATTTTGTGAAGCAACAGATAAACTGCCTGCGGTTCTGCGGTAAGGTACAGTGGTAAGAAACACCAATATCACATGGTATCTCATACTTTTCAGACAGTTGGTAAAATAGGAAAATATGAACATAAAGACATAAATCTGCGAGATCGTCTAACCCACTACCATACAACAATGCCATGGCTTATCGTTGAGATACTTTCCAAAAGGTATAGGGAATTCTAGAAGTTCATGACCCTGAGAGCAGAGACTCCACAACATAATCATAAATGCCTGTTTCCTTATCAAAGGTTATCCTCACTTGTTCTATATACTCCTGGAGTAGACAATCTCTAGCATTAATCTTATCAGACCCACATGGAATCCATGTTTTTTTCTTAAATGGTAAACACTCAGTTTTGTTGAATTAGTGAAAAACAACTTTAATGTGTTTGGTTATATCAAAAAGATCGATAGCAACATTTCCAAACTGTCCTTAAATAGAGATGTAATAGAGATTGTACTAATTGCTATGTTATTCTAGATTACTAGGTGAACTTTCTACAAAAATATGGAACCAGCCATTTGATACATTCAAGCACTTCTTTCCACAGAATAGTTGTATGTGCTTTAACAAAAACTCAAAAAAAAGACACTATCTATCTAGCATTAATGGGCGGCAAAAACCCTGGATGCATGTTCAACCTTACAATTTGAATTTATAGGAATACCTTTCTGTATTCTATATTTAAACACATAACATGACATTTTCAGATGCCATAATATTCCAAATGTGCAATTATCTGTGATATATTTTATTAAATCAGAGATCTGAGTATTAATTACTGATTACAAGTTTGAACAGTTATGATTTTCTTAGGGCTTGTATATCTCAAAAATATTCACACACAAATTAAATCATTGCTTATAAAACATGGATATTTTATTTATTTTTTAAAGCATTTAATCTTCATCTTGACATGCAAACTGCCTATTTTCACATTTTTTGCTGATTTTTAAATATCATTTGACTTTTTATTTCTGCTTTGTTTCCAAGTGCCCTGACAGAACACTACAACACAAAATTAAATATGTTATAGAAATTTGTTTCACAAATAATTCTTAACATAGTAGTAATGTAAGCCTATAAGCCAGTTGCATTGTTCCATGTACTGAAATTTTCCCTTACATACCCATACACGTGGTTTTGCCTAGAATCCCTGCATTTGTCAATGAGTTGGGTATTTGTGGCTGGCGTAGGCTATCAGCAGCATGAGCCTTTTGAACAGAACTAGGCAGAGTCTGACTTCCAAAGAGAGATGCTGAAACTTGATTGGAGAGCTGCCCCAAACTAACCAACGACTGGCTAGTGACCGGCTCCTGCTTACTTGCTATCATCTTCTTGGAAGCCTGCAACCGTTATTGAATAAATAAAAATTAGATACCAATACATCTGGCATCCAAAATAAAATAATCCAAATTGCATTTTCTCCATGTCAAAGTAATCAATACGATTTTCACATGGTATTTTTTGTTGTAACCACATAATAACTTATGGATTTAGATATTTCAGAATTTATAAAAGTACAAAATAAATTAAGTACAGTTCTTATAGTCTGTTGTTCAAACTCTCACATAAATGCACATGTTACATCAATTTTGGAAAATATATCAATGTCATGTGATATCAAACGCCTCGAAAAAATACGAATGCAACAGTTACCGTTACACCTGCTTGTCATAAACAGATACTAGAAAAACTGAAAAACTGAAAAACAAAACTCTCAAAAAAACTATTACAAATATATTGATATACAGGCTACCAAAGGGAAGACCAAATTCCATTGGGAAGACTTATTACAAAATTGAATTGCAGAGGTTGCAGAAAATTGGAACTCTCTTCTAGAAGTAGGAATTAATGTTAGGTCCATTAATTTTAAATGTGGGATTGATGAATTGTTAACTAAAGTCACTAATGGTTACGGAGTAATGAAGGATATTGAATCACTGAGCCACATGGCACAAAAACAGGCTCTTCCCATGTGTGTGCCCCATATCTCTCCAAACTTATCCTATCCATATCTGACATTAATCACACATCAGCCACCATCTCAATGAATGGCACAACAGGTTCAAGGTGCTGATGAACCTATTCATGTTCCTAAGTTCCTAAAGTAACTCAATGAAACATTAGAATTAATAATGCATACCAAGATTGCAAATTATTTATGTTCTTTTGAGCATATTAAACTATAATTCAAAAGAAAAATATTGCCAGTGCTATAAGTCTAAGGTAAAACGTGAAATTCCATTAATACTCAGGGTTGGGCAGCTTTAGCGAAATAAATTATGTTAACATTTCAAAGAGATGAGGATCATTATGTTTAAAAGACCAGTGGCTTGAAACATAAACCTTGATTTCTCCCTCTACGGCACTACCTTGCCATTATTTTGTTTTATGAAAAATTAAACCGCTCTTTTTTACTGAATTACAATGCACACAGTACAGAATCAAAGAACTGTTAACATACTGTTTACAGTAGGTGAACTACTGTCGGAGCTGGCAGATCGGTTCTCTTAGCTGACATAGCTACTGTGGCCAGCCCGCTATTTCTCATAGCTACTGTGGCCAGCCCGCGAGTCAAATTTACCATCGACCAGCAGGTCAAATATGCCCTGTGGCCGGGTCCTGGAACTCCAGCCCGGCCAGGGCTGGCCAATTCATTCCCATAACAGACTTCCACAGCTGACTTTGCAGCCACTTTCTCGGTCCCCCCCAAGGCCGTGACCTCTGTTGGTCTAGCAAAAGGGATAATCCAGAAAGGCTCTGGAACCAAGGGTGCCGGAAAATCTGCAGTAGACATGTAATGGGATGTTACATTTTGTACCAATAAAGTATATTATCATTCCTATACTGCCAGGCAATGTGATTCAAAAGGTTCTTCTCTCTTTACTATTTAATAATGATAAATTTATTGCATTCATCACCTACTTGTGAACAGAGGAATTGTTGCTGGCTGTTGGTTTGCGTTACTGGCATCTCCATCCGGCTGAATGTGACCTGTCGTGAGGGTTGCATTAAATTGGCGTTTTGGTGATAAGGATTGGTAATCCTAAAAATATGATTCATACCCAATTGTTGCTGACACTGCTGTTGTGCAGATTGTACAGTTACAAGTGATTGCTCACCCTGGCAAACCACTACAAGGTTACTTCCAGAATTTGCGTGTGTAACCTGATCACCATTGTTTGCTGATGATATTGGAGGTTGCACTGTAGGCACATAGTTGGAGCACACAGAACTAGGTGCAATTGAAACAGTCAGCTGATTTTGGAATGATCTTCCTCGAACTGCATTCTGCCCAGATTGCTTAAATATTCCTGCATTAATGTTCGAGCCAACAGTGGATTGCACACCTTGACCAGTCGGAAGATTAAATAACATCTGTGAAGCTTGTTGAAGTGGAACCTGTCCGGAAACTAGCTGTGATGAGCCATGGTTTGCTAACAGCTGTCCTGAAGAATTAACTACCTGTTCCATGCCACCCTGACCAGAAGTCAACTGTCCAGCAGAGTTCTGATTTAAAAATTGTCCTGAAAAAGACTGGGTAGCCAACATTGTACCTGAAGAATTGCGATTTGTTATAACACATTCTGACGCCACTTGATTCGAAACCAACTGGGTGGGTATAGTTCGATTTTGAATAATCTGTCCATTTGCAGTCTGAAGGTGCTGAACAGTTGAATTCATATTCAATGCTAGGCTGGTAGGAATGAAAAATTGGTTCTGGGATGCAAGGGGTTCATGTTGCCCTAAAGGAGGTCGGATTATGATACTGGCCCCAGTTTGATTTAAAACTTGTGGTCTACCTGATTTTCTCGGTACTTGCTGTTTTGCAGTATGAATACCCATTGGTGAGCCCACCACTGAATTTTGAGACGGGTTTGTGGGGCCAAAAGGAAGGTTATGTTGCATTTGCTGCTGCTGTAATGATACTTCATTTTGAATTTTAAATGCTGTAGGCAATTCCAAATTGTTTATGTTGTAAACGGTTTGTTGCTGACTGATCTGAGCAGGCTTGGGTTGAATACTGAGTGAAATTTTAGGTTGGCTTGGTACCGGAGCTCTTTGAAGGATAATATTATGTAAAGGCAGTGCTGTTGGAATATTATTACCACTAAAATGAACAGACATAGGTTGTGGGACCTGGCTAATATTTGAAGTCCCATAGTAAGTGTTTCCATTAAGTGCAGTCACTCGCCTCTGTAGTAACAATCCACCAGTTTCATTTAAACCAGATGGGTTCAAAGACATTGGTTGATGGTTGGGAAGCGGGGCCATATTGTAATTACCTACGGTCACCGAGTTTAGAGCAGGTAGCTGTCCATTGTCCTTGGAAATAAACTGAGATCCTTCGAACTGATTAAAAGTCATTACAGGCTGCTGAGTATCTAATGAACCAATCAACTGAACTGGTCCAATTCCACCACCTGTGTTGCTACTGGGTACATGTTGAATGGCAACATTGTTGATGCCCATTTGTTGAAAGAACCCAGGCTGTACATTAGTTTCATTATTTACAAAGGGAGTTCGCAAAACTTGCTGTAAAATGGGTGATGGTGTTACATTCATCTGCTGTTGTGGCAGGCCCCTTACAGATGATATGCCAGAAGACAATTGAGAAACCTGAGAAAAGGTTGTAGGATGAATATGAGGTTGTGAGAACTCCTGGGTAGAAGTAATACCAGCTGCCAAATCTGCTTCCTCCTGTAAGGTTTGTTGAGTAATATTGGCCTCCTGAAGAGACTTCTGCAGAATATCAAAAGGCTGGTCCCCATTTAGATTTGAAAGAGGAGAAGAGGTATCCAGCTCTTCCAAAACAGTAAGACTACTCGTTAACTGTAGTCTTGAGTGGGATTCTTCACCAATATGGTTATGTGTATCTTTAGTAGAAGAGGTAGGATCAGCACCCTGAAAAATGAAAAATAGACATCAATCAGCAGATGCAATTTTGATTGAAACCAACATGTTTAAAACAAAAAAAATAGTGATTAAATTGTATGCTGATTTAAAAATAATTATTTAGTAATGAGCTAGCATTCTAGACACATTGCTCAGCAAAATCAGACTGTCAGCTTCTTGTGAACAGCATTTAATGTCTGTCCTACATTGAAGGAATGGTATAATTATAATATAAGGAGCGGGGAATGCAAGTGATGCCAATAGGTATGCCTTAGAGATATGTACTTAGAAATGGCACTGTTCCCGTTTAGGTGCATTGACGAGCATTATACTAAATATAGCAATCATGAAAAATGCAAGTTTTACACAAAGGCCTATCCTTTGCACTTGTGGAGCACATAAAATAAATCCATTAAGCCTAGTTGTGTAGAGTGAACGGAAGAGAGGGCCAGGAATTTGGGTTGACGATTCCCTTTCAAGAATCCGTGCAGTGTAGATCAGTTACCAATGATTGGATACAGGACAGAAGATTGAACAATAAGGAAACAAATTGTGGTTAAGTGAGAATGATTAAGACACAGGCTGCTCACCAGACACCTGTGGAGGAAGGGGATTAGGGATGGGAATCAAGTGTTGGAGACCTTAGGAGAGGGAGGGGTGGGCCTCTCCAAAGGTCTCTCAATGTCAGCGGATTGGCAATTAAAGGAGTTGAATTGGGCAGCAGATCAGTTGAGAGACTGGGCAGGTTAGAGTCACAAGTTGGGTGGTGAAACGTGCAACCATGTCAATGGAGAGGGAACCGTGAGAAAATTATGCAAGTTTATCGGTTAGGAACCTGTCTAATTAAGTTCCCATTCCAGATCCTATAACTAGAATCTAATCAGTAGATCCCCTGAAAGCATGAACAGAGAAGGCCTATCTTCTGTACAAGTGGTTCTTACATCCACAGGCCATATGTGTGTTGATGAAAAGCTTAGAGTGGTACCCAGGCTGCACAATGTGCTGCTGGATGCCATTGTGCATATCAGTTAGTCAAAGCACTCGGAGAGAAAATTACAGACTTCAGAGAATTTCCATTAAATTTATGATTTTACTTTATAAATTACTTTTCATTGATATTAAATCATGTAGCACAGAAAAAAAATGGTAATGCACAATATAATTTCTAGATAATGATCCGCACCACCAGCGGAAAAACGAATTGTCTTTCAAGTTAATGTTTTCAAAGGAAGCTATTCATATCAACTCTTAACTGGTGAGACATATTGGGCTTATTTCCTGAGATAACATAGGAACTTCCCCAAGCACATTCTGAAAATAATACCAGATTGTCGGGATATATAACGCTCCTTGAACTGGAATTTAGGATGTACTGGAAACAGAAAGAGCACAAACATTACAGTCCCACATTCCAAACAAAATCCTGCAATATGTCCTGAAATCACCTCCTCTTTCTATTCCTAAATTAAAAGTAGAAGCTCAACTGTGTTAATGCCCTTAGTACTTCATCTATTCATCACCTATACTGTAAGTTCAAATCATGAGTTACAGAATTTCTGATTTTTTAGCATCCTGCCATACGTTAGATCTATGACAGGTAAAGGGAAACCATAGATTAAGAATTATCCCTGATTTAGGGATTTAAGAAGAAAATGCTCAGTGTTTACTTACCTCTGCTCTCACATTAATAGGACTTTAGGTATTTTTTAGATTCTTACCCTGAACTTGCACTCTCTTACCTCTGACCACGCCAACTTATTGGCAGCTGAGATGAGCCTGTGATCCATTTATCTTCAGAAAGTATGTGTTCATTTTGCAGCATTATGTCTGATTGCTATAAATATGGAGGTTATGCAATTTTTAATTGCTATTTAATTTTTTGTTTTTGTTGTTAAATTAAAAGACAGCTTACGCCCAAAGGACTGAATGGCACTGCGATGTCATAACTAATTAAGAATTCAATTATGCCATTCCTGAGGGAGGTCCAGGAATTTGACCAAATAACAATGAAGATGGTATCAGATATTCTAATTATTGTTTGCCTGGCAAGTTTATCTCATCTACAACAAATAGCTGTGTTTTTTATGCTGCAATAAAATAAAATAGCAGAATATTGTACAATGAAAATAGATTGATCTGCCATGCCTAGCAGCCTGCTCATTCTGGCAGATTAAAAAAAGCATTGTTAATCCCTCTTTGGTAGGAAATTCCAGGATTATTCCTAAGAACAATGAAGAAACTGCAATGTCTGGAGGAATTTCGAGACAACAATGTTCCCGCACCTCTGGACCTTTTCTGCAAAGGGTGCAACTTTGAAAAGTGTTGTTGAAGAAGTTGCTGCAGTTATCCTGTGGATGTCATATTTTGCAAGCTCTATGCATAGCTTGTGAAGGGAGTTTTTGGTGGATGAAAGTGTGCCAGTCAGGCCGTAGGTTTTGTCCTGGATATGGATGAGTTTTCTGAGGATTATTGGAATAGCACACAATTACACAAGAAGCTAATATTACGTGCCTTATGTATGGTGAAATGGCTTTAGGGAAAGACAGCTTCTAATCTGTTCTTGCAGTCATATTATTTGAAATGAGCCTGTTTAAGTTCCAAATCACTGTGACCCAATGTTGGTGCAGAATTGATTGCCTCTTTATAAATATAGTCATTACCTAGCTATTGTGTGACATGAATGCTACTGGCTCTTTATTTGCCTAACACTGATTTGGTAACTTTCTTATCATCTTTCTTATCTCAGAGAAGATGGTAAGAAATCTTCTTGGTTTCTTGAAGCAAAGTGTGTACTTAGACTCTAATGAGGCCAAAGCTGAGTTGTCCTTGTGAAACCAAAACAAAGCCTGGTGAGGACTTTATTGGAAAGTGCCAATTGAAGGCAATATTGACAGCCCCTTACATCATTTTGCTGATGATTGTGAGCTCGGTTCTGCAGTGTTAATTGGCTGATTTTAGTTTGTCCATTTTGTAGACAGACTGGGCGGACAACAATGTTGTAATTGTACCAGAACAGTGTGACATAATAAATTCTGAATCTAATAGATGTTGCCACACCTATGTTGCCCTAAAACATTTCTTGACATCAAACTAGATGAAGACTGGTTGGTTTCTATGATGGCAGGGCTCTCAGGAGGAGGCCACGATGGATCATCCAATTGGCATATCTAGCTGAAGATGGCTGCAAATACTTCAGCTATGTCTTTTAAACTCACATGCTGGGTTCTGCCATCGTTGAGGATCAGGATGTCCATGGAGCCTCCTCCTCCGACTGGTGGCTTAACTGCCCTTCACCATTCATGACTGGATATGGCGCAACTGTAGAGCTTTAATCTGATCCATTGGTGTGGAATTTTAGTTCTCTCTATAACATGCTGTCTCCGTTGTTTGTCATGCATGTAGCACTGTGTTGTAGGTTCACCTGGTTGGCACAGTAAAAGTTGGTAAATTTATTATATTTTGTCTCCGTAATTTTCTAGTATTTAGCTTTTTGGAGGAAGCAAAAACATGGAAGAAAGGGTTTTTTTAAACTGCATTCATTCATTTGCCTCCTTTTCTGGTCTCTGATTTCCATAGCTATTGCTCATTGACCTTTTTTGATAGGTTAGCTTTTTGAAATTGTTCATTGGTAGTCGTCATGTTTCCTTTGTTAAATGTTGATTGCGAAGTTTTGTACCTATTTTAATCTGATTTATCATTGTTTAAGATGAACGTGAATGTTTCATTACATTTGTTAAAGTAACCTTAATGAGTCAATGAAGTGAGCAAATTAAGTCTGGGCAGCATCAAATTTTAGGCATATT
The DNA here is from genome assembly GCA_035221665.1 of Okamejei kenojei. Lineage (NCBI taxonomy): Eukaryota > Metazoa > Chordata > Chondrichthyes > Rajiformes > Rajidae > Okamejei > Okamejei kenojei. The sequence continues at coordinate 66,705,180 of CM069138.1, forward strand.
ATGAGGGTTAAGGGCTTGTCCCACCAGCATGCAACTGCATGCGGCGAGCGCGACCTAACGTGGTCGCTTGAGCCGTATGGCCTCGCGGGGCCGGTCCCACTTGGATCGCCGGAGCCGTATGGAGTTGTGCGGGGCTGGTCCCGACATCACGCGGGGCTCCGAAAAACTGACACTGTTCAAAATCCCACGCGACAACGGCCGACAGGCCCGCAGCCGCATTGAGGCCGTACGCAACGTCGCAACGTCGTACGCAGCGCCATGACCCTTGACTCTTGACGGCGTATGCCTAGCGCGTGGCGTTGCGCGATGACGTCACTCAGCCCGCCTCCTGTCCAGCTGATTGGTGAGTATGATGTCGGGACCAGCTCCATACAGCTCCATACGGCTCCGCGGTTCAAAGTGGAACCGGCCCTGTGAGGCCCTACAGCTCAAGCCACCAGGTTTGGTCGCGCTCGCCGCATGCAGTTGCATGTTGGTGGGACAGGCCCTTTATTCTTTTTCATAATACTCTTCAGACAGTTTTTCACATGGTGAACATATGTTTCTGAATAATCTCTGCTCATGCTATTTTTTATCAGTGGAACTCTCCCACTTATAAAGCCAATAATCATCATCCTTCATCTCCTGAGACAAAGCATATTTGCCTGAACTGAAAACAATACAAATTCTGTTTGTTGTGCTAAATTATATTTTGATGTCCACAGTAACTCAGTGGTAGTTGGGATGACTATTCATTTAAAAAAAATAGGAAAACTGGTGTTGGTTTACAGTATCATCTTTTGGATGGGATAATACAATTATGAAGGAAAAAAAAGATAATTGCCCAATTTAAAAAGCTTTATCCCGGCCAACATTTAATCCTTAATTGGCATCATTTAAACATTGAACATTAATTATTGTTATTTTTACCTACCACATTACTGTTAAAACACAAAGTATTTAAACACCAGGATCAGCGCTCAAACAAGAAAACCAAGGCCAATGCCAAAGTAGTGTCTAAACTGCTTATACACACTTATGTTATAGGACAATATCTAAATCCATATTCTGTAATAACCTATCTGCTTGTAAACAAACACACGAGCAAGGTGTTCAACCAATAAACACAATCCCAATGCCACGTTAGAATCTAAGATGCCTTTACACGGTTAAACTATTAATGAATCTTACCCTACAAAAAAGTTAGCTTTTGTTTATTCTTTGATTTTGAGAACCACTCCATAACTTATGGTCTATTTTTCCATTAATGACGTCAAAGGAAAATGTCATTTTTGTATATACATATCAATTATTAAATCTAGTTTGGATGAGGCAGTGAATTTGTACAGCAGTTTATGTTTTAAATTTTAAACAAGGAGATTTCATGCTCAAGAAAAAAAGACCATTTAATAAGGAAACAACATCATGCTCCAAGATCATTGTCTGGTCAATATATGTACATTTAAAATTCATCTGCTGCTCTCAAAGCTATTAATTCTTCAATATAATTTATCAAGTGAGGTTGTTGGATGTAACCCAAACATGTAATCCTAACCATTTAGCCTTTATCTCCACAAGGATCAGTTTGCTGTCAAATACTAGGTAATCGACTGAAGGCACCAAAGTATTTCAAGGATAATTGAATGTTTGGTCTGATAGAATAAAATTTCCATCTATAATCAAAGAACTACTGTACAAGTTTTTGAAGAAACACCCTTCAAGAATTAGGGACATGTTTGGCAAATGAGATAACTCTGTTCCTGCTATGCTAAATTACAAAAACTTAAACCTATAATGCAGATAGATGCAGATAGAATAGCATCATAATGTGCTTCACAGAGGTGAACAGACAAAGAAGGAAGTATCAGTTGAACAAAATTATGACAAATAAGCAAGCATCCTAATAAATGGACAAATATAAAAATAAGAAAAACTAGTGAGCAGAATATTTTAAAACAGATTAATTCACATATACAGTAGTCTTTTGAATACCAGTCATTTACCTAAAATATTAATTCTTGAATATCAGTACTTACAATGGCATCAGCAAAGAGTGAATGGGAGTTATCAATTGTGCAGGCTGAACCAAGCAAATAATCCTCGTCTACCTATAAAAATCAAAACAATCAAAGATTGAATTACATTAATAAAGCATTTTTAATATAATATGAAATGCTAATGTTGTTTACAAGCAATGTTTTCATGCATTATTTGAAAACAAGTCATAAAAATATTGGGAAAAATGACTAAAAGTTTTATCAGCTCAATCTTGGACGCAGCCCACACCTTACCATAGTGAAAAACTACCGAAAAAAACTGAGTAACCTACAAATATCAACAAATGTCCCTCTTTCTGATTTTATGATTATTCATCAGCCAGCTTAGGTTGGGGCAAAGACATTTACATCAATGTCCTGGGGCTGATCAAGTAGGTTTTATAAAGTGTCTTCAAGAAGAATGGATAGCAATCGGAGAGTTTAGAAGTGAATTTCAGAGATTGGAATCCTGCCACTGAAGCAGATAGTACCCACAGATGTATCATGGTGGACAGAGGGCGTAGAGGGCACAACTGGTTGTTGTGAGACTTAGAAGAGTTTTTTTTTATATAACTTTGTTTTTGGTTTTCAAGTTATAAACACAAATTTAATCAGAACACCAACAAATAGTACAGAACAGTACAAAACATAAACCTCCCCATCCCCAAGGCTCAAAAAAGAGAAAAAGAGAAAAAAAATAATAATAATAACTTTTTTTTTGAAGGCAGTGTCTTTGTGTTCAAATGTTACATGTTAACAGCAACATACAAATATATAGATAAATGATTACGACTGTGTAGACAATATATTCAGTTAAAGGAAAATTTTTTAAATAAAATCTATAAAAGGATTCCAGGTCAGAGCGAAGTTTCGGCGGGCCTTGCACCATTTATACCTTATCTATTCCAAGGGTAAAAAGGAGAGCATCTCTTTTAATCACTGCAAAAAAGATGGAGCTGTTTTTGACTTCCAGTTGAAAAGAATAAGCCTGCAAGCAAGCAATGATGCAAATGCTTAAGTATTTGTAAATTTGTGAGCTTACAGTTTGGGGGTGGTATACCAAAGATAGCTGTGTGCAAGTCAGAATTTATAGTCTGTCTGCAGATATGCGAGAATACCTCAATTATGTTTCCCCAGTAGCTGTTGAGAGAGGGACATGTCCAAAACATGTGTCCTACAGAGGCTGGGCTATGGCCACATCTCGGGCAGCCAGGATCTGTGGTAGAAAAGATTCTGGCAAGTTTGTCTCTTGAATAGACAAGAGACAAGAATAGACTCAGAGCTCCCCGTGGATTTTGAAGGAACAGGAACAAAGAGAAGCAGGAAAAAGCACTAATTGGCTCTAGCCCGAGTGGGAGGAGAGTTAAAAGTGAGTCAGAGGGGGAAAACTGTTGAAAACTGAGGAATTTGGTTTGTAAATTGGTAAATTAGGCAATTTATCAGTCAATATAAGCAGGATGGGTCTTAGGGAGCGGCAGTGAGGGAAGTGCCCTGTGAGAAAAGTGTGAGTCATGGCTTGAGAGTCTTCGGCGAGGAGGCTGAGGGGAGCAGGATACGCAAAACTCTGGCGATGTCAAGCAAGCTGATTCAGTGTGATGCTTGCAGTATGTGGCAGGACAAGGACAACACTGCTGGTGCCTCTGGCTGCGTCAAATGTGAGAAGTGCATCCAGGTACAGCTCCTGATGGACTGTGTTGGGGAACTGGAGAAGCAAGTGGATGATCTCAGGTTCGTCCAAAAAACTGAGTCGTTCCTTGACAGGTCCCACAGTAAGGTTGTTACACCTAAGGTACTGGAAGAGAGAAGGTGGGTGATGGTGAGACAGGGAGGGAAATGTAGAGGATGTAAAAAATTAATATTTTGCCACTGGAAAAAGCCTGCTGGTACCTTTTAGTCGAAAATGTTTCCTGAACTGTAGCTGTATTTTAAGCGAGGTTTTAACCACCGGGTTTGTCATTTGTACTTTATGATTATAAAGTAGTGAGCAGGTGATTATAGGTAGAGGATCAGATGGTATGGGTGACTTTAATTCCCAGGTAAGTAAATACATTTTTCTCAAGTTTAAATCGGAAACTGGAGTAGTTGCTGTCATTGTGATTGATTGGGAAAAGCAAGCTCTTTGAGTAATTTATCTTATAACCTAACAGGTGGCCAAAATTCTCGAATATATGCAGTAACTTTGGTATGGAGTCAGTTGGGTTGGATATATATACCAGCAGGTCATCCGCGTACAGTGATACTTTGTGAGATTTACCACTTCGAAAGATACCTCTGATACCATCTTCTGTCCTAAGAGCTACTGTGGCTTGCTAAAGTTTTCATACCACTTGAACTTTTCCACATTTTGTCATGTTACAACCACAAATGTAAATGTATTTTATTGGGATTTTATGTGATAGACCAACACAAAGTGGTGCATAATTGTGAAGTGGAAGGAAAATGAGACATGGTTTCCAAATTTTATTACAAATAAAAAACTGAAAAGTGTGGTGTGCAAAAGTATTCAGCCCCCCTGAGTCAATACTTTGTAGAACCACCTTTCGCTGCAATTACAGCTGCAAGTCTTTTAGGGTATGTCTCTACCAGCTTTGCACATCTAGAGACTGAAATTTTTTGCCCATTCTTCTTTGCAAAATAGTCAGATTGGATGGAGAGCGTCTGTGAACAGCAATTTTCAAGTCTTGCCAGAGATTCTCAATTGGAAGTAGATTTGGACTTTGACTGGGTCATTCTAACACATACAGCTCTGGCTGTATGTTTAGGGTCGTTGTCCTGCTGGAAGATGAACCTCTGCCCCAGTCTCAAGTCTTTTGCAGACTCTAACAGGTTTTCTTCCATGATTGCCCTGTATTTGGCTCCATCCATCTTCCCATCAACTCTGACCAGCTTCCCTGTCCCTGCTGAAGAAAAGCATCCCCACAGCATGATGCTGCCACCACCATGTTTCACAGTGGGGATGGTGTGTTCAGGGTGATGTGCAGTGTTAGTTTCCCGCCACACATAGCGTTTTGCATTTAGGCCAAAAACTTCAATTTTGGTCTCATCAGACCAGAGCACCTTCCTCCACATGTTTGCTGTGTCCCCCACATGGCTTGTGGCAAACTGCAAACGGGACCTCTTATGGCTTTGTTTCAACAATGGCTTTCTTCTTGCCACTCTTCCATAAAGATCTGATTTGTGGAGTGCACGACTAATAGTTGTCCTGTGGACAGATTCTCCCACCTGAGCTGTGGATCTCTGCAGCTCCTCCAGAGTTACCATGGGCCTCTTGGCTGCTTCTCTGATCAATGCTCTCCTTGCCCAGCCTGTCAGTTTAGGTGGACGTCCATGTCTTGGTAGGTTTGCAGTTGTGCCATACTCTTTCCATTTTCGGATGATGGATTGAACAGTGCTCCGTGAGATGTTAAAAGCTTGGGATTTTTTTTATAACCTAACCCTCCTTTAAACTTCTCCATAACTTTATCCCTGACCTATCTGGTGTGTTCCTTGGGCTTTATGATGCTGTTTGTTCACTAATGTTCTTAACAAACCTCTGAGGCCTTCACAGAACAGCTGTATTTATACTGAGATTAGATTACACACAAGTGGACTCTATTTACTAATTAGGTGACTTCTAAAGGCAATTGGTTGCACTGGATTTTATGTAGGGGCATCAGAGGAAAGGTTTTGCACGCCACACTTTTCAGTTTTTTATTTGTAAAAAAAAATTGAAAACCATGTATCATTTTCCTTCGACTTCACAATTATGCGCCACTTTGTGTTTGTCTATCACATAAATTCCCAATAAAATACATTTATGTTTATGGTTGTAACGTGACAAAATGTGGAAAAGTTCAAGGGGTATGAAAACTTTCGCAAGCCACTGTATAGCAAGTGGTTCTATTGCCAAATCAAATATGTAGGGAGAAAGGCTGCAGCCCTGTCTGCAGCCCCTACAGAGCGGGAAGTTGTCAAAGATTATATTGTTGGTCCGCACAGCTGCCGTTGGCGCAAAATATAATATTTTAATCCATGATAAAAATGATAGACCAAAATCAAATCTTTTGAGAACAGCAAACAAATATTGCCATTCGACACGGTCGAATGCCTTCTCGGCGTCTAAAGAAATAATTACTTCCGATTGTTCCGTGGTGTGAGGTGTATACAATACGTTAAGTAGGTGCCGCATGTTATAGAACGACTGCCTGCCCGGTATAAATCCAGTTTGGTCAGGGTTAATAATTTTGGAGACTACTGTTTCAAGATGGGTGGCTAAAATTTTAGTGAAGATTTTATAATCGCAATTCAAGCTTACAGGGCGGTATGAGCCACACAATAGTGGGTCTTTATCTTTAGTAGGACTGATATGGTTTCCTGCGACATTGTTTGAGGTAGTTTCTGTTGGCTGAACATTTCCTGATACAATAATTTAAATGTTGGAGCCAGTTTGATTGCAAATTCTTTGTATATTTCAATTGGGAAATCATCTGGTCCTGGAGCTTTGTTGCTCTGCATCGATTTAATTGCTTGTAATATTTATTCGGTTGATATTTCCCTGTCAATTTGTGCTTGGTCCTCTGGTAATTTCTGGGATGTACAGGCTGTCTAAGAAGGCAGGAATACATAGATCACTGGGTGGTTCTGAAGCAAAGAGGGAAAAATAAAACTGCTTAAACTGATCATTGGCATCTGGATCAGTCTTTACCCCCGGTGATGTTAAAATTTCAGGAATAGTACTGGTGGCTGTGGACTGTCTGATCTGGTGAGCTAAACGTTTTCCTGCCTTTTCTCCGTGTTCATAAAAAATCTGCTTTGATTTGAGAATTAGTTGCTCTGTTTGTCTGGTGGATAAATTGTCAAATTCTGTCTTAAGTAATAATTTCTCCTTGTAAAGTTCAGGTGTTGGCGAATTGGCATACAAACTGTCTATTTCCACTATACTGTGGGACAGTTCTGTCAGGCGTTGTTTATATTTCTTCTCTCATATGCTGTATATGAGATTATCTGGGCTCGAAGGTATGTTTTAAGAGCCTCCCAGATATTCGCTGTGCATGTCCGGAGTATTATTAATTACCATAAAGGTGCCTATTTGTTGAGAAAGAAATCTTTTGATTTCACCCAGACTCCCTAGATAGCAACAGAGTATCAAACCGGCAAGTGCGTCGAGGTCTAGGAAGCCTATATCTAGTTGCACAGGGCTGTGGTCAGAAATAACAATACTGTTATACTGGCTCCCCTTAACCATGGAAAGGATCCTACTATCTTCAAGAAAAAAATAAATTATTGAGTAAGAATGGTGTACTGGGGGGAAAAAGGGATTATTTCTTCTCCAGGGGTCAAAGAGTATAGGATTCTCTAAGAGTTTTTAATGAGTTGGACAACAGAGAAATAATTTCCTTTGTGCACACATAACAGCTAGAATTCAGTAATTTAGTTACTTTGGGATAAATGTTTATCAATGAAAACCAGAAGATAGCTATGCTTTTCTTCTTTAAGCTTTTGATAAATTACCTGCCAATCACTGTACAGGCGCACCACTCCACCAACTGGAGACCAGGGCAGGAATCAAAAGTCACGAAAGTGATATTCCTCATTCAAGATTCAGCGCTTTTTGTGGGAATGGATGAACTATAGGGACATGTTATCAACACTTTTTCTATAAAAGAATCATGCAAGCTCTCTAAATACATGCTGGTGACCACAGGAAAGTTTTTGAGAAATTCAAAGCACCACAAATGCAGTCTATTACTACTGAAACCACTTGGAAAACCACCGGAAATATTAATACCCACAGTCTAATGGCCCCTGGTCAAGCAAAATAAGACAAAGTCCCTTTTCTTTGAACAGAAAGCATCATGATGTCAAAAAATGTGCATAGTATAGTATACTGGCATACCTGGCATAAATCAGCTGTCAGCACCTGGAATAATCCAGAAATTCCCAATGATAGTAATCATGATTTAAACAGGCACAGATACGTGGCTGGAGCTCAGACTACAGACATCAATGGTATCCTCACCACTGACTTAGATGACCTTGGCTTCCTGACACATTTCTCTTGAGAGCTGGAAATAGGACTGCGGCTCCCAGAGCACCCTATGATCTTTGGCTATCTTCTTTATACCATCTTCCCTTCCTCACTCAGGATCTATTTATATCTCTGCTTGTTCTGTTACCTCAAGCTCATGCAGCATTTTTAGTAGGGCCATAATAAAAACCCCCATAAGACCATAAGACATAAGGCCATTTGGCACATCAAGTCCACTCCGCCATTCAACCATGGCTGATCTATTTTTCCCTCTCAACCCCATTCTCCGGCCTTCTCTCCATAACCATTGACGGAATTATTAATTAAGAATCTATCAATCTACACTTTTTAATATCCAATGTCCTGGCCTCCAGTCGTCTGTGGCAATGAATTCCAGAGATTCACCATCCTTTGACTAAAGAGATTCCTCCTCATCTCCATTCTAAGATATGACAAAGAGATAATGTGGAGAAATGGATCACACAAAAAGGACTATAAAACCCCGGATGCCTGGACTTGACTCGGTCACTCTGCAAGATCAAGAGGAAGAGGCCACGACTCTCATTCTAAGCTGTGAATCAACTGAACTGTGAGTCTGCAATGTACTTGCAATAAATGATTTGTTAGACCTTAATGACAATGCCATGAGTTGTTTGGCCCACTGTCCTGCCTGTGCTTGAAACTGCAATGCTTTATTAGGTCCGACTGTGTTTGGAAGGAATAAATGCTTCATTACGTCCGACTGTGTTTGGTTCAAAAGTCCCGCTCATTTCGTGACTTCCGCTTAGTGGACAGGTCGCGCTGATTGCGTAATTTCCGGTAGGTGCAGAGGAGGTTCCGCTGACTGCGGAAGCCCCAAAGTGGAGAGGCCGTGCTCAGCCGTGTGAGTATTCAAGAAAGTTTGTGTGAGCCCATAACACCATGTTAGCACTCCAGAAATCCCCCCCACTGGCCAGCAATATTGGAATTGGTGGCGAGGTGGAATATTGCATTGGGGGATCAGGCCTCCCATGTGAAGCTGGGACCCAACAGGTTCCAATTAGTGTTTAAGAAGGAACTGCAGATGCTGGAAAATCGAAGGTAGACAAAAGTGCTGGAGAAACTCAGTGGGTGCAGCAGCATCTATGGAGCGAAGGAAATGGGCAACGTTTCGGGCTGAAACCCTTCTTCAGACTGATGTGGGGGGGGGGGGGGGAGAAGAAAGGAAGAGGAGGAGCCAGAGGGATAAGGGACAGCTGAGAAGGGGTCCCACTTAGTCTAGTTTAAACGTAAAACTTCAATCACATGGCATGTAACAACATATCATGGTATGAACCTGTTTCCCAGTGTCTCACTTTGAATTGTGATAATATCTATCAATATTTTAAATCCTACTGTTGCAAACCTTCCAATCGGGATTTTAAAAATTGGGTGAAGCAGTGATAGAGCTGATGCCTCACAGGACCAGAGACTCGGGTTCGATCCTGACTATGGGTGCTGTCTGTGGGGAGTTTGTTCATATGTTCCTAAGTGATAGGAGCAGAATTAGGCAATTTGGCCCATCAAGTCTTCTCTGCCATTCAATCATGACTGATCTATCTCTCCATCTCAAACCCATTCTTCTGCCTTCTTCCCAAAACCCCTGAAACCATGCCAACCAAGAATCTCTGCCTTAAAAATATCCATTGACTTGGCCTCCACACCCTTGGTGGTAATGAATTCCAGAGATTCACCACCCTCTGACTAAAGAAATTCCTCCCAATCTCCTTCCTAAAGGAACGTCCTTTTATTCTGAGGCTATAACCTCTGGTCCTCCACTCCCCCACTAGTGGAAACATCCTCTCCACAGTGGCTTGTTCCCTTTATCATCGATACTTTTTTGCATATCTTTCATTCATTGTTCTTTATCTCTCCACATCACCGTCTATATCTCTCGTTTCCCTGATCCCTGACCAGTCTGAAGAAGGGTCTCGACCCGAAATGTCGCCTATCTCCTTCGCTCCTTAGATGCTGCTGCACCCACTGAGTTTCTCCAGCTTTTTGTGTAACCCTCTCCACATCCACTCTGTCCAAGCCTTTTGCCATTCGCCTCATCTGTCCAAACTCCAGCGAATAGAGACCCAGTGCCATGAAAATGCTCATCATATGTTTACCCAGTCATTTCTCTGATCACTCTCGTAATCATGAGGACCCTCTCCAGTTCCAGCACATCCTTCCTCAGATATGGGGGCCAAATTTGCTCACACTACTCCAAATGAGGTCTGACCAACACCTCAGTATTACATCCCTGTTTTTTGTATTCTAGTCTTGTCGAAATCAAAGGGAAGTGAGGGAATGCTCTGTGTTCTGTTTCACAGAGACATGGCTCACACCCAGCTCCCCAGACTCAGCCGTCCAGCCTGAAGGTTTCTCCATCCATCGTCTGGACCGAACGCAGGCATCTGGGAAAGGGAGAGGCGGGGATGTCTGCCTAATGATCAACTCTTTGTGGTGCAGCAGTTCTGTTTAACTCCTGCTCTCCGCACCTGGAACATCTGGCGGTGAAGTGCCACCCCTTCTACCTCCCGAGGAAATTCACCTCCATCATCCTGACCATGGTCTACATCCCACCCTAGGCACTCGAAGAGCTACATGCTGTGGTCAACAAGCACCAGTTAGCGTACCCCGAAGCCTTTAACGGGGACTTCAACAAAACCAACCTGAAAAAAATCACTCCTGGCCTACCACCAACATCTCCTGCAGCACCAAAAGATTAAACACCCTTGACCACTGTTATACGACCATAAAGGATGCCTATCACTCTATCCCTCACCCTCACTTTGGGAAATCCAACCATTCAGCAGTGCTGCTTCTTCCTGCATACAGGCTGCAACTGAAGAGCTCACCCCCAGAGGTGAGGACTACACAGAGCTGGTCTAGAGAGGCAGAGGAACAACTACCGGACTGCTTGGAGTCAGTAGACTGGGCAATGTTCAAGGATTCGGCAACTGACCTGAATGAATACACCAGTCTTTATAGACTTCATAAGGAAATGTGTGGAGGACTGTGTTCCCACAAATACCATCCGAGTGATTCCCAACCAGAAGCCTAGGATAAATCAGGAGATCCGCATTCTTCTGACCAGATCCCTGGCATTCATGTCTGGTGATGCAAAGGTCTATAAGAAGTCCAGATACGACCTTGACAAAGCCATCAAAAAGGCCAAAAGGGACTTCCGTTCAAAGCTGGAGGCTCTGATGTTCGGCAACTGTGGCAAGGCTTGAATGCCATCACCCTCTATAAGGTGAAATCAGGAGGCAGCTCAAGCGACAGCGAAGCATCACTCCCCGCTGAGCCCAATGCGTTCTACGCATGCTTTGATAGGGAGAACAATGATGTGCCTTCCCAGGGCCCCATATGCCATGATGGTATTACAGTCACAGTCACAGAGGCCGACATCAGAAGATCCTTCAGGGGGGGTGAACCCTCGGAAACCCGTACAGACCAACTGGCTGGAGGTTTTGCAAACATTGTCAACCTCGCATTACTGAGATCTGAGGTTCACACCTGCTTTAAGAGGGCATGAATAATACCGGTGCCCAAGAAGAGTACGGTGACGTGCCTCAATGACTATCGACCAGTGGCACTAACGTTCGTGGTGATTAAGTGCTTTGAGAGGTTGGTTATGGTGCATACCAACTCCTACCTCAACAAGAACCTCGTTCCACTACAATTTGCCTACCATCACAGCAGGTCAACAGAGGATGCGATCTCACAGTCTCTCTACTCCGCACTGGACCACTTGGACAATAAAAACACTTGCGTCAGGCTGTTGTTTATAGACTACAGCTCAGCATTCAATACCATTATCTTCTGCAAGCTGGTTACCTGCCTGCCCCTTTTCCGGGGTTACGTCCATGCCTGGGTAGTATTAGGGAGGGACTACATGCTGTGCACGGGCGACCTGGGGGATTTCTGGGGCAGCTGGGCACCAGCTGGAGGGTTGAATGCATCCTTGACAAGGAGTGTAAATTAGTTGTAAAATAGTTTATCGTTTGTCGTGTATTACGATGGTTGGTTCTGTTTTGCTCTTTACTGTACTGTATATATTTTAATATTTGAATAACTTTTTAATTATAATTAAAAATAAAAATACACAAACCCAGTCTGTTCGAATTGGCAGAAATGATCTTCCTCATTAACAATCAGTACGGGAGCACCTCAAGGCTACGTGTTCAGCCCCCTGCTCTATACTCATGACTGTGTAGACGGACACAGTGCTAACTCGATCTTCAAGTTCGCCGATAACGCCACTGTTGTTGGACGAATTACAGGTGGTGATGAGTCGGAGTATAGAAGTGAGATTAACAAATTGACCAAATGGTACCAGCACAACAACCTGACTCTAAATATCAGTAAAATCAATGAACTGATATTGGACTTTGGAAGAGGAAGGATGAGGACCCACAATCTTGTTTATATCAATGACGGAGACAAAAACTTCAAATTCCTGGGCGTGCATATTTCAGAAGACCTTTCCTGGACCCAGCACACTAATGAAATTATAAATAAAGCACATCGACGCCTCTACTTCCTGAGAAGATTACGGAGATACGGTATGTCAGAGAGGATTCTCTTGAACTTCTATACAGTAACTTGCAAACGTTTTCATACTCCTTGAACTTTTCCACATTTTGTCACGTTACAACTGCAAACGTAAATGTATTTTATTGGGATTTTATGTGATAGACCAACACAAAGTGGTGCATAATTGTGAAGTGGAAGGAAAATGAGACATGGTTTCCAAATTTTATTACAAATAAAAAACTGAAAAGTGTGGCGTGCAAAAGTATTCAGCCCCCCTGAGTCAATACTTTGTAGAACCTCCTTTCGCTGCAATTACAGCTGCAAGTCTTTTGGGGTATGTCTCTACCAGCTTTGCACATCTAGAGACTGAAATTTTTGCCCATTCTTCTTTGCAAAATAGCTCAAGCTCAATCAGATTGGATGGAGAGCGTCTGTGAACAGCAATTTTCAAGTCTTGCCAGAGATTCTCAATTGGATTTAGATAACCATATAACCATATAACAATTACAGCACGGAAACAGGCCCTCTCGGCCCTTCCAGTCCGTGCCGACCATTTGTTTTCCCCTAGTCCCATCTACCTGCACTCAGACCATACCCCTGCATTCCCTTCACGTCCATATACCTATCCACTTTACTCTTAAATGTTAAAATCGATCCTGCCTCCACCACTTCTGCTGGAAGCTGATTCCACAGCCACCACCCTCTGAGTAAAGAAGTTCCCCCTCACGTTACCCCGAAACCTCTGTCCCTTAATTCTCATGTCATGCCCTCTTGTTTGAATCTTCCCTACCCTCAATGGGAAAAACGTATCCACGTCAACTCTGTCTATCCCTTTCATCATTTTAAAGACCTCAATCAAGTCCCCCCTTAACCTTCTGCGCTCCAAAGAATAAAGACCTAACTTGTTCAACCTTTCTCTGTAACATAGTTGCTGGAACCCTGGCAACAATCTAGTAAATCTCCTCTGTACTCTCTATTCTGGACTTTGACTGGGCCATTCTAACACATGAATATGTTTTGATCTAAAACATTCCATTGTAACTGGCTGCATGTTTAGGGTCTGTTGGAAGGTGAACCTCCACCCCTGTCTCAAGTCTTTTGCAGACTCTAACAGGTTTTCTTCCAAGATTGCCCTGTATTTGGCTCCATCTTCCCATCAACTCTGACCAGCTTCCCTCTCCCTGCTGAAGAAAAGGATCCCCACAGCATGATGCTGCCACCACCATGTTTCACAGTGGGGATGGTGTGTTCAGGGTGATGTGCAGTGTTAGTTTCCCGCCACACATAGCGTTTTGCATTTAGGCCAAAAACTTCAATTTTGGTCTCATCAGACGAGAGTATCTTCCTCCACGTGTTTGCTGTGTCCCCCACATGGCTTGTGGCAAATCACAAACGGGACCTCTTATGGCTTTGTTTCAACAATGGCTTTCTTCTTGCCACTCTTCCATAAAGGCCCGATTTGTGGAGTGCACGACTAATAGTTGTCCTGTGGACAGATTTTCCCACCTGAGCTGTGGATCTCTGCAGCTCCTCCAGAGTTACCATGGGCCTCTTGGCTGCTTCTCTGATCAATGCTCTCCTTGCCCGGCCTGTCAGTTTAGGTGGACGGCCATGTCTCGGTAGGTTTGCAGTTGTGCCATACTCTTTCCATTTTCGGATGATGGATTGAACAGTGCTCTGTGAGATGTTAAAAGCTTGGGATTTTTTTTATAACCTAACTCTGCTTTAAACTTCTCCACAACTTTATCCCTGACCTGTGTGGTATGTTCCTTGGGCTTCTTGATGCTGTTTGTTCACTAATGTTCTCCAACAAACCTCTGAGGCCTTCACAGAACAGCTGTATTTATACTGAGATTAGATTACACACAAGTGGACTCTATTTACTAATTAGGTGACTTCTGAAGGCAATTGGTTGCACTGGATTTTATTTAGGGGTATCAGAGTAAAGGGGGCTGAATACTTTTGCACACCACACTTTTCAGTTTTTTATTTGTAAAAAAATTTGAAAACCATGTATCATTTTCCTTCCACTTCACAATTATGAGCCACTTTGTGTTGTGTTGGTCTATCACATAAAATTCCAATAAAATACATTTACGTTTGTGGTTGTAACGTGACAAAATGTGGAACGGTTCAAGGGGTGTGAAAACTTTTGCAAGCCGCTGTAGGTGTACAGTAGAGAGCATATTGACTGGTTGCAGCACAGCCTGGTCCGGAAACCTGATTGCCCAGGAGCGAGAAAGACTGCAAAAAGTTGTGAACTCTGTCCAGTCCTTCACCGGCTCTGACCTCCCCACCATCAAAGGGATTTATTGGAGTTGCTGCCTCAAAGGCAGACAGCATCATCAGAACTCACACCATCCTGGCCACACACTAATTTTACTCCTGCCATCAGGAAGAAGGTACAGGAGCCTGAAAACTGTAACGTTCAGGAACAGCTTCTTCCCTACAGCCATCAGGCTATTAAACACTACAACCTCAAATAATCTCTGAACTACAATAGACTATTTTTTATTATTGTTATTGCACTACTGTTTATTTTTTGTGTGTACATATGTGTGTGTGTGTGTATATATATGTGTGTGTATATATGTATGTGTATATATATATTATATATTTATTTGTGTGTGTGTATATATACACATTGAACTTTTTTTATCTTGTTTATTATATTGTTTACAGTGTACTATGCTTACATATTCTGTTGTGCTGCAGCAAATACGAATTTCATTGTTCTATCTGGGACATTTAACAATAAAACACTCTTGACATTTGACTCTAAATTCTACCATTGTGTATGCATTCCTTACTACCAATTCGACATGCAAATTAATTTTTGGGGAATCCTGTACCAGCACTCCCAAGTCCCTTTGCACCTCTGCTTTCTAAACTCTCTCCCCATTTCGAAAATAGTCTAAGCCTGTATTCCTACCACCAAAATGCATGACTCCACACTTTGCTATGCTGTATTCCATCTTCCACTTCTCTGCCCACTCTCCCAACGTGTCAAAGTCTTTCAGCAGAGTCCCTGCCACACTACCTGCTCCTCCACCTATCTTTCGGATCATCTGTAAACTAGGTCACAAAACCTTCAATCCTCTCATCTAAATCATTGACATACAACGTGAAGAGTAGCGACCCCAACACCGCTGGCAGCCAATCAGAACTCCACTAATCACTGGTAGCCAACCAGAAAAAAGCCCCCTTTATTGCCACTCTTTGCCTTCTACCATCCAGCCAACTTGCTATCCATGCTAGTATTTTCCCTTTGATACCATGGGCTCTCATCTTTGGCAGTCTCACGTGCGACACCTTATCAAAGGTTTTCTGAAAATTTAGGGAAACAACATCCATTGACTCTCCTTTGTCTATCGCGCTATTTACTTCCTCAAAGAATTCTAACAGATTCGTCAGGCAACATCTTCCCTTCACAAAACCATGCTGACTTCACCGTATTTTATCATGAACTTGGTACTCAGAAAACTCAGCCTTTATAATGGACTTTAGAATCTTGCCAACCACTGAAGTCAGGCTAACCGGCCTATAGTTTCCACTCTTATGCTTCGCTCCCTTCTTATACAGTGGAGTAATATTTACAATTTTCCAATCATCAGGAACCATTCCTGGCCCCAATGATTCTTGAAAGATCACTACTAATGCCTCCATATTCTCTAAAGCCACCACCTTCAGAATCCCGTGGTGCAGTCCATCTGGTACAGGTGACCTCCACATTCAGACCTTTCAGCTTCCCATGCACCTTATCCTTAGTTATAGCACTCCACTAACGTACACCCCCTGATTCTCTTGAATTTCAGGTACGTTGCTGGTGTCTTCTACTGTGAAGACTGATGCAAAAAAGTTGTTAAATTCCTCTGCCATTTCTTTATTCCCTATTATCACTTCTCCAGCATAATTGTCCAGTGGCCCAACGTCCACGCCTGTCTCTTTCTTACTCTTTATATATCTGAAGAAACTCTTGCTATCCTCTTTTATATTATTGGCTAGCTTACCTTCATGTTTCCTCTTTCCTCCCCGTATTGCCCTTTTAGTTACCTTCTGTTTTTTAAAAGCTTCCCAATCCGCTAGCTTCCCACTAATCGTTGCAATGTTGTATTACCTTATCTTTTAGTTTTATGCTGTCTTTGACTTTCCTTGTCAGCCACGATCGCCATATATTCTCGCCCAGAATCTTTTTCTCCTTGTATTTTCTCCCTGTGACCACATGGGCTTCCATCGGGTACTTTGGTTACCTCCCACATTGTAAACATGTGCAGATTTGTAAGTTAACTGGTTTCTGTAAATTGCCTCCAATGTGCAGGATGTGTAAGTGGCATAACATAGAACCAGTGTGTGGGTAATTGACTACTTTCTATCTCTGTCCCGCCCACTCCCCTGACATCAGTCTGAAGAAGGTTCTTGACCCGAAACATCACCCATTCCTTCTCTCCAGAGATGCTGCCTGTCCCGCTGAGTTACTCCAGCATTTTGTGTCTACTATGGGTAATTGATGGTCGGCTTGGACTCAGTGGGCCGAAGGACCCTTTTCTACGCTGTATATGTAAATTCTAAAACAATTACATAATTCTTTTAGTTTGACCCATGTTTATTTTTGCTTTAAGAAAGTATTTTACACTATTTAGATATTTAATGTAATTCTACTTGCCAAAGAAAATTGTAACATTGCCATCAATAAATTAATCAATAAAATTTGCAATTAAACACATAAATATACTTACTTCTTGACTACCAGATCCATGCAGAAAATCATTCAATGCCTGCACATCACTATTAAAGAAAAAAGTGATCAACATTAATTATTTTGCATGTGGTAAATTCTAAGAATAAAATACCGGCATTTTATTAATATAGACCTTAATGACTATATTTTGTAATTGATTGTGGCATATCCTGTACTCAGCCACAAGCAAAATAATACCTACCCCACAGTGTGAAATTAAATTAAATGATAGCCAGGGTACTAATGACATTATCCACACCACATAAAAGTACTTTGATCAGACAATTAATTACTTTGATCATCAAATATTTAATTTGGTAGAATGGTTAAAGAGAGAACAATTTTGAGCCAGAACGGTGTGGGCTATTTTTAAGATACTAGAGCATAAAATAACGATTCTGTCATCTTGTGAAATAAGGGATGAAGTCTTTGATGATGGTTTGAATTTTGGTAGTGAGCACATTCAGAAATATTATGAACATAATCATTTTCAATAATGTTATTAACATAATAATTGCAAATGAATGAAAATGGATCTCCAAACATTGAAACACAATGAACAAGGATCAGGGCAAAACCTTTCTTATTGTTCTCTGTTTCTATTCAGGGTTACACTGAAAGGAAACAAATGAAGTGGTAGAATACAAGAGGAACAATGTGAAGAGTGCGAAAATCTTATCAGTTTTTTTTAAATTTCCCCACACCATGACAGCAATGCAGATGTGAAGACATTAATATATAGCTATGACGTGTCTGCCTACGCTAATGTGTATTTAACCACAATGAGTTTGAAAGATCAAAAGTGGGATTCCCTACAATTTCCCCTACCTTCTTGTGGAAAAGCGACTCACTTCTAAGTAAGCACCCCTTTAAGACTAAGAAATCACAAATTCACTGGGGAGCCTGGGAGAGAACAAACCCTTATTATGACATGGTGCACTGGCACACTAAGCTAATGTAATCAAGATTCCAAGTAACAAAGATGCACGATACACAGAAGAGAAAAATTAGAGAAAGAGAGAAGGATAGATTTTAAAAACTACAGGTAAGAAAATATATTTTTTTAATTAATTTAAAACGTTATAGAAAACATTATGTAAGTAGAGCAAAAAGAGACACAAAGTGTTGGAGTAACTCAGCGGGTCAGGCAACATCTCTGCAAAACATGGACAGGCCACTAATTTGTGTCAGTACCTTTCTTCAGACTGATTGTAGAAGGGGAGAAGAAACCTGGAGGAGAGGTGGGGGCAGGACAAAGTCCAGCAAGTGATAGGTGGAGACAGGCAAGAGGGGTTTTTGATTGGCAGATGGTTGGCAAAAAAGGCCAAAGATGAAAAGACAATGTGTGAGGTAATGAGATAAGAATAGAGAGCCGCAAATTGTTAAGCCAGAGTTGGATGTAGGTGGATGGGGACAAGGGGAAGGGGAAGTAGAAAAATGGGTAAACATTCAAGTGGGGCTTGAGGAAGTGAGGGGAGTGGGTGTATTTGTAGGTTAGTTACCTAAAATCAGAGAATTTAATGTAAGTGTAGCATATGAAAGATATGCTTTTTGTATGTTTTTGCTGCATTCGGCAGCCTCGAGAAAATATAAATCCAGTACAGTTCTATGTTGGTATTTTTCATTTGAGTACTTTGGTGAAATCATATATTCAACAAAAATTTGGATTAAAGAATAATCTGGCAGGTGAGGTTTAAAGCTATTGGATAATTCTGCTGTCAATAAAGCTTGGTAACCATGCTGCTGCATTTGATTGCAGTCGATTTTAGGTACACTATTTAAATGTAATTATCCTCAGCTCACTGGCTTTTGTCACAGACAACCACAAAAGCATTTCAACCATTTGGTCCACTTCTATTGGATTATTTTACTGGTTTCACAGTGCTGCCTTCCATGGTTGGGAAGGAAAATCTCCAACGGTCTTCTTTTGTTGTGATGCACGGGAATACCACTGATGTCTTCTTTGTTGGTGGTGGAGATTGCACTGGTATTTGAGGTTTTCAAGAGTCTATGAAAGGATCATGATAGGGGATAAGGGTTCAGGAAGAACATATGCTTCTTAGTGAGGAGGCAGTTTAGCCTGAGGATACACAGGGCTCGAAATTAGCGGTTGCCCGGGTGCCAATGACCACCCAAAGTGCCACCGGGCAATCTAAACGCTGACTCATTTTGCCCGGCTTGGCAAGCAAATATTGGTTTATATTGATAGACACAAAAAACTGGAGTAACTCCGCGGGTCAGGCAGCATCTCTGGAGAATAGGAGCGTGACGTCTCGTGTCAACGGCGGCGGCTGTATTCATCTAGTATCTTTGATTGCGGGGCAAAGATACTAGGTGCGTGGTGACGAAGGGTTGGAGCGAATGATGGGTCTCGAACAGCGGCAACAGTGGCTCCACCACCACCTCCTCCCGCACCCCGCCCGGCAGAAGGAGGCCTTCTTCTCCCTCCCTCCTCCCCCTCCTCCGTGCGAGAGGGGTTGTTTTGAAAGCGCAGTTGGTGGATTTGCTGCAGTATCTTTTGATTTGCAGGCAGCGGCCGCTATCGCCCTGATAACGGTCGCTGCCTGCAAATCCGTTAATGGCGCTTTCAAAACACCCCCTCTCGCACGCCGAGGCCGGGAGAAGGGAGGGAGGGGAAGAGAGAGAGAGAGGGAGGGAGGGAGGGGGAGAGAGAGAGAGAAGGAGGGGGAGGCCTCCTTCCGCCGACTGAAGCAGCTGCACCAAAGATCCTATAGCTATAGGGTCTTTGAGCTGCACCGCTCGGCCCCTCGTCTTCCTGTCGGCTGGCAGTGGCGAGGAGTTCCCAACCGCGGCACTTTGGCGTTGGACAGGGACGGCCAAGGCAGCAGGGCGATGTTGTCCGAGGAGCGCTGACCTTCCTTCCCCCCCACCTCCTCTGCCCTTCACCCCCTCTCTCTCTCTCCTGCGCCCCCCCTCCACCCCTCTTATCCTGGGACCCCTCCTCTCCATCCTCTATTCAGTCCTCACTGACATCCCCTGTGCTCCCCTCCCCATCTAGCCCCCCCCCCCAAATCTATTCATCACCCTACCCACCTCGCATTGATTCTCCTGCCATCCCCCCCCATCCATCCTACAATGTTCCCCCAATTCATCCTGTTCTGACTCCCTCTTCCCATCCATCCTGCATCAGACTGTTCCCCCAATTCATCCTGTTCTGACCCCCCCTTCCCATCCATCCTGCACTTTCCCCCCCCCATTCATACAGCACTGATCCTCCCATTCAACCTGTACTGACCCACCTTCCATTTACCCTGCACCAAACCCCCCATCAATCCTGTAGTGATCTACTCATTCATCTTGTACTGATCCCCTCATGCATCCTGTACTGATCCCCTCATTCATCCCGTACTGATCCTCCATTCATCCTATACTGATCCCTCATTCATCCTGTAGTGATCTCCCATTCATCCTGCACAGACCCTCCGATCCACACTGTCCTGACCCCCCCCCCCCCCCCCCCATTCATCCTGTGCTGACACCCCCCCCCCCCCCCCATATCCATCCGGCACTGATCCCCCCATTCAAGAAGAATGGGGGGGAACAGTCTGAAGAAGGGTCTTGACCCGATACGTTGCCTATTTCCTTAGCTCCATAGATGCTGCCTCACCCGCCGAATTTCTCCAGCATTTTTGTCTACCTTCATTCATCCTGTACTGAACCTCCCATTCATCCCGTACTGACCCCCATTCAACACCACTGACCTCCCCCGTGCTCTCCACTCACAATTTTACATAGCCAACACGTACTAATTCACCTGCCCCCCCCCCCCCCCCCCCCCCCCCCCCCCCCCCCCATCTATCCACCCCGCACTGATTCACACACCCCCTGACGCTATTGTGCTTCATGGTCTTCAGAGCGAACATTGACTATGTTTGATAACGGAATGCAATCAAATGTGTTTTAATTCCCAATGTTATTATTTGTTTTGACAACTTTAAACATATTACCAAAAGAACATTTGCTGCATTTATGTCCTTTGGCCATCTCTTGTCAGTTAGTGTAATGTTTAATCTGTCAGGTGGGTATAGTCAGTTTTAACAGCCATTATCTTAAAATGCTTATAGAAATTTCCTTGCAACCTGTATATTTTGTTATGGATAAATTATGTGGGAAGCCAAAGTGTTTCTGTGCCAATAGCAATAACGACCCATGCTATGGCCATGTCATGGTAATTTTCGGTCCTTCACAGAAAACATGCTTACATCAATCTATAGTGTGCATGGTTGAGCAGATATGTTACTATGGTCCAGGATTTATTGACACTGGTTGATCATATGCTGAATAATCCAACCACATTTTTGTTTGGAAGTGGAAAGAACTAAAAGAAACGGCATTAATTGCAATGTGTATAAATAGTTGAGATATTGTATTATAATTTTGCTGCATGTCATTGTGGTATATATCATGTCTTGATTGGTGAATATGTTTAGTTTGTGAGTTATTTGAAGCAGAAATAATATGTGAATGTAGACAAAAGTGCTGGAGAAACTCAGTGGGTGCAGCAGCATCTATGGAGCGAAGGAAATAGGCAACGTTTCGGGCCAAAACCCTTCTTCAGACTGATGGGTTTCGGCCTGAAACGTTGCCTATTTCCTTCGCTCCATAGATGCTGCTGCACCCGCTGAGTTTCTCCAGCACTTTTGTCTACCTTCGCTTTTCTAGCATCTGCAGTTCCTTCTTGAACATAATATGTGAATGCTTCATTGAGCATAATTCCAACTGATAACTACGCACTTCGTCCGAGCACATTACGCACGCGTCATGCAAACCATCTTAAATGACCACCTAAATTGTCATTTGGCAACCTAAAAAGATGTCAAGGTTGCCCGGCTGGCAACAGGGAAAAAAAGTTAAGCGAGAGCCCTGACAAGCAAAATATTACCTGCAGCAAAATTCTGTTCACCAAGTTAGTTTGAGGGATCTATAAATATCAACCAACTATGAGCACATAAATCGTCATTGAAATGTTAGCATAGATAGATAACATGCATTTATATAATGCCTTTAACATCTATACATAACTAAAGCTCTGATCTTGTGCTCTTCCGGTTTGCGCAAAAACGGTAGCCCTACGATTCTTCGCCAGCTCACTCGCCGTTCTCCTGTGCAGCGAGTGCAACAAGTTTCGTTCCGATCGGTGGTATATTGTAAAAGTTAGCGAGGTATAAAAATTATTAAAACTGCGCGTGTGCAGATCGATCTCTCCTGCCAGTCAGCGCCGCGCGGATTGGTCTCTTCTCCTGTCACTCCCCGGGACGGTCCGCCTCTTCCTGCATCATCGCGTCTTTACTGGAGCTGAGAGACGCTGTGGGTGGCCGGCGGAAGTCTCAACCGGACACAATTTTCGGAGAGACCGGAAGTGGCGTGGCGCGGCGATGTCGCCAAACGGAAAGTGGTGAATCTGATCCTGGCGTTGGAAAGCGTCCAGCGCTCGCTGTGAGTCCCAAATGTACATCCATCGCAACGCCCCGCAGCTCCAGCCCCTTCCCCTCTGGTCCTCCTCGCTGGCTCCTGCTCTTCCCCTGTGATACCCCCCCCTCTCCACCATGGCTCTTCCTCTGTCTTTTCTCCGTGCTCTCCCCCTAGCTGCTGGTGCTTCCGGGCCGATCTGAGGCCTGGCTCTCAGAGCGACGACAGCTCATGCTCCTCCGGGGCATGCAAGAAGGGAGAGGAGCGGCAACCTCGAGATCCTGGGGAGGGAGAGTGGGGGAGTAGTGAGGGGAGAAGAGTTATGGGGGGAGGAGGGCGTGACTGAGGGTAGGGGAAAGGGGTGGTGAGAGAGGGATTGGGGAGGATTGGAGAGGGAAATGAAGAGGGAGGAGGTGAGGAGGGAGAGTGGGGGAGGAGGGGGAATAGAGGGAGAGGAGAGGGGAGTAGAGAAGGGGGTGAGTGAGGAATAGAGGGAGTGATGAGCAGTGGGGGATGTGAGGAGGGATAGTGGGGGGGATAGGGGGAGGTGAGGAGTGGGGCAGAGATGAGGGAGGGAGGGAGTGACTGAGGGTAGGGGAAAGGATAGGGAGAGGTGAGGTAGGGATTGGGTAGGGGAAGAGGAAAGAGGTGGGAAGGTGAAGCGGAGGTGCTGCGCCTGTGCAGTTAGGGGCTATGGGTGAGTGGTGGAATATTGAGTTGGGGACCAAGGCTCCTGTGTGACCGGGACCCAACGGGTCCCACTTAGTCTAGTAAAAGATAATTCTCCATATTAAAGAATAATATTTGTCTGTCGGGGACTATTTTGTTCTGTTAATCGTGCATCCTTAAAGAAAAACAAATAGTACTGCCTTCCAATCGTGTCACAAACAGTATAAATGAGCTAAGGTCATGATGGAAAAAATTATAAAGGGCCTGTCCCACCAGCATGCGATTGCATGCGTCTAGCGCGACCAAACGTGGTCGTTTGAGGCGTACGGCCTCGTGGGGCCGGTCCCACTTCGATTGGCGGAGGCGTATGTAGTTGTGCGGGGCTGGTCCCGACATCGCGCGGGGCTCAAAAAATCTTGCACTGTCTGAAAATCCCGTGCGTCAACGGCCTGTCGGCCCACAGGCGCATAGAGGGCGTACGCAGCGTCTCAACGGGCATACGCAGCGTCTTGACGTCGTAGGCAGCGTCTTGATGGCGTACGCCTAGCGCGTGGCATTGCGCGATGATGTCACCGCCCTGCGTGCCGTTGCGTGATGACGTCACCGCCCGACGCCGTGCGACATCCAAATTCAGTCGGCCCACCTCCTGCCCAGCTGATTGGTGAGTATGATGTTGGGACCAACCCCGCACAACTCCATACGCCTCCGCGGTTTGAATTGGGACCGGCACCGCGCGGCCGTACGCCTCAAGCAACCATGTTTGGTCGCGCTAGACGCATGCAATCGCATGCTGGTGGGACAGGCCCTGAAGGAAAAATAGTCCTTTCAAACACTTTGAGAACAGATTCTAGATAACCATAATTTCATATGTACTATAAAAAACCCTTTCTCTGTTTGAACTATTGCTTCACTTCCACCCGCCAAAATAGTTTAGTTATCCTGTAACAAGGGACTCCTGGGATACAATCTAGGTCTTGAGATAACAGTGTTTCATCTCCAGACAATAACAAAGAAGACATTTCTGGATGCAAAAGGTTTGCCAGCAGTAAAAGAAACAATCAAGAAATTTGGAAGTCATGCTCCCTCACCCTCATCTGCATTGGTTTCCTATACATAGAGAAAATTAACTGGGGTTCTGGGTTGGATGTTGGTCAGCCAGAAATGTTGTTTTAAAGACTACTGACCATCCTTATTGGTCAGATGCTGACAATTGTTTAGTTTAGTTTAGTTTAGTTTAGTTTAGAGATACAACGCGGAAACAGGCCCTTCAGCCCACCGAGTCAATAGACAATAGGTGCAGGAGTAGGCCATTCGGCCCTTTGAGCCAGCACCGCCATTCAATGTGAACATGGCTGATAATCCCCAATCAGTACCCCGTTCCTGCCTTCTCCCATGCCGACCAGCGATCCCTGCACACTAACAGTATTCTACACACACGAGGGACAATTTACATTTATACCAAGCCAATATACCTATAAACCTGTGCGTCTTTGGAGTGTGGGAGGAAACCGAAGAGCTCAGAGAAAACCCATGCTGGTCACGGGGAGAACGTACAAACTCCGTACAGACAGCACCCATTGTCAAGATCGAACCCGGGTCTCCGGCACTGCAAGAGCGGTAAGACAGCAACTCTACTGCTGCTCCACCATTTGAAGATTGGCAAAAGCGTTTTATGCAGAGTAACATCAGTTCTGCTTCAAGATAATATGTTCTTAGATGTGTTGCTGCAGGAAGCACCCCTGTCTGATACTGAACTGCAGCCATCAAATAAATCAGACAAGCTACATGCAAAAGTAGCTCTCTAAATTAAGTCTCTAAAATCTGGCAGCAAGTGCAAATAAAATGCAAAGGCATCAAGAGAGAGTTTGATTTATCTCTTAGGGCTAAGGGAAACAAGGGATATAAGGTAAAAGCCGGAATGGGGTACTGATTTTGGATGATCAGCCATGATTATATTGAATGGTGGTGCTGGCTCAACTCCTGCACCTATTTTCTCTTTCTAAAACACAAAGACCTCAACAAACACACACTGTGTAAGTTAATGGGGCAAATCCTCCAAAATTATGGAAGAACTCGTGGACAAGGACATAGACATTTTTAAAAACAGGCTTGCTGGCTGCAAAGGAATAACCCCCAATCCACAAAGGAAGAACCAGTTTAAAACCTGTCTGTGGGCCTGGGCATTACAGGACTATGCGAATGGTATGGACAGAAAAGGCAGGGACGGAGATAACAAGATTATCTTGGAGAGACAAAGGAAGGTATCGAGCCTCAGCAGACGGTGGTAAACAGCCCAGCAGCATGCCAATCACCATCGTGGATGACCCATCGATCGGGACAATTGGAGCCCATCAAGGCGATGGGATAACGATCAGACTGAGGTATCATGACATCAGCAAACCACATTATCATCGAAAGCCTATTGTTCATGCCAGATCGAAACTGGGAAGCATCGAAAGACCCTTTTGTCCAAAGGACCACTTGGGAGGTTTCAAAGGAGAAAACTCGGGTATAAAGGCAGGAGCCAAGCAAGGACTCGCTCTCTTTTCTGCTCTGCTGGACGGCTCTGGACCCTGCATCAAATCTAAGCTGTAAGTACCCAAGTGACCTGGTGAAGTTCCCAAAATCGGATAGAGGTTGAGGGGAAAGGGGGTGTACTGTAAGTAAAATTGTGTAAAGTAAGATTTTATGATATGCCCGATAGTTTTCTTTCCATAGTCTTAGTTTAAAGCATAAGTTTAGTCACGTATTATGTAGTGCTGGTGAGATTCAATTTCTTATTGTTTAATAAAGCCTGTAAATTTTAGACTTGCTTTGAGTCCGTCTTGGTTTCTGTTTTCTCTCATCAGCACGCTCTGGTCAAGTCAACCTTTTATCATATCCCACCATAATTCCGAGGTCTAGAACCCGGGGAAATCCCTTCTGTTGTATTCTCTCTCTTGGGAACCGCTCGAGTGGAGTGGTGGCCGTTTGACCCACCGACAAGGGAGAGAATAACTCGGACAATTGGGCTCGAAGTGGAATAAAGGGAACCAAAACCCCCCACAGTTGTTCTTTCAGAAAGAACAAGGACCGATATAAAATGTAATCTGCCACATCCCCAGTAGTATATCTACAAATTATTCATTGTCAAAATCATTCCTCAACACAAAGTTGAATGGCAAAATTAAATTAAAGAACAATAATTTAATGTAGTTAAATATGTAAATATCCTCCATTTATTGTGATACAATATGATTTTTAAATGCTTTTCTAAATCATTACAGCAAAGAATATTTCACAACGTAGCTCCTATCTCATGATCTTCAACCTTTGAGGATGTTATATTATTTAATCTGAGGGAAGAGATGCCAGGAATCCTGGCATCCAAGAATGTTGGATCACATTGCCTAACTTCTCCATGCACAGAACAAATACATCCCAGAAAATATCATGCTGCCTTTAAGGAAGATAGGCAAATGAAGAGGAACTAACATTGGAGACAAGAAAAAAAGTATAAAAATATCAGAAGTAGGTGATGTATACATGATTTCTGAACTAGCATTTTGTGGGGCCAGACTTCAAACAAATATTTGTTCATGTTTTTACCCCACAATCAGCAGGCTGCAATAGTTGAAGAGCATACAGTGATCTATTTAAAATCACATGATTGTGAATAGAAGAAAGGTGAAGATTCTGTCCCCCCATTCAACCTCATCATCAAATTCAGGCAGCATAATAGGAAGTCAAATTTCCCACCACTATTGTAAAGGAAGTACAAACTTACAATAATACAGCAACTTTCAAGTCAAACAGACATTCTGAAGCATGTACAATCATCGGCGTGATGTGACAAATTGACAACCAATTTACATCCATTGTTCCACAAATAGCAAATGAATAACTAAGTAATCAAATTTCTGCTGGTGTCTTTCAAAGGGTGACCAGCATGTCAGGAAAAATCACTCCTCTTCTATACGCAGCTTCACAAGGTCCTGTATCTTCATCTTAACAACCAGACAAAACCTCTGTTTAACATATTTTCAAGCAATTATCTCCTCTAACGCTATAGTATTTCATCAGTACTGCAGATAGTTCCTATAACATGGTGGTTGCTAAAGAACCTTGTCTTATAGAAGATTATGTTATTCAAACACTTATATCAATGGGGCTTGAGAGTTTCAGACTCGCAATAGCATGATTTTCAACAATAAAGGTCTTTTTTTAATAGCCACTAGACCAAGGGGGACCCGTAGGGTCCCATCCCCTCAACGCGCGGTTGCAAGGGGGGGGGGGGGGGGGGCCTGCGGCGTCACACACACACTAACCACCCCCCACACACACGGGGGGGGGGGGAAAGAGGGAGAATAGAGGGGGGAGAGAGGAGGTGTGGAAGAGGCTAGTGCGGAGAGAGGAACACAGAAAGGGACACGGAGAGGGACACATAGAGGGACACAGAGAGTGAGAGAGACGGACAGAGAGGGACACGAGGCACACAGAGGCAGAGAGAGACATAGAGGCACAGAGAGGGAGGGGGCAAGAGGGAGCGTCAGGGGGGCAGAGAGGGAGGGGGAGGGGTGAGAGTTTGAGGGGTGCGTCGTCAGAGATGAAGGCTGGTTCTCGAACGCAATAATCACTCACTCCCTGCAGCACAAGCAAGAAGACAGCGTCGTTTTTTTCAAAGTTCTTACGAGCGGTGCGGTCGGGTGAACTCTTCAAAAGCAAGCCGGTGACCTCGGGATCTGCAGAACTTGCCCGTTCTTTCTGCAATAACGACCGCCACCGCCATGTTGTTGAACTTCAAGAAGTCCAGCGGAGCGCGCTGGACGACTTGATCACGTGTTCATGGGCTTCAATCCACATAACTGACTGCGCATTGAAAAGTCCGTGCAGCTGGTCGCGAGGAGCAAAGGCATTGTAATGTCATCAGCTCGCTTCAGATTCAGTTATATTTTAAAACAAATTTAGTAAAAAAACTCGGGAAATAATTAACCAAATTTTCAGATGAGGACATTTTTGAATTCGTGAGGTAAATCTCTACCGGAATATGTAAAATGTCTCCATTACCGCGTCGGGTTTTGGAGAAGATATGATTGACAACAAAACAAACAAACAAATAAATAAGGTTTTAAAGAAGATGCTGGAAAATCGAGGGTACACAAAATGCTGGAGAAACTCAGCGGGTGCAGCAGCATCTATGGAGCAAAGCAGATAAGCAACGTTTCGGGCTGAAACCTTTCTTCAGACTGATATAAATAAAGTTAATAGGTGCAGAAGTAGGCCATTTGGCCCTTCGAGCCAGCACCTCCATTCAATGTGATCATGGCTGATCATCCCCAATCAGTACCACATTCCTGCCTTCTCCCCATATCCCCTGACTCCGCTATTTTAAAGAGCCCTATCTAGCTCTCTCTTGAAAGCATCCAGAGAACCTGCCTCCACCGCCCTCAAACTAACGAAAGTAGTTTTAATAGTTACTAGACCAAATGCATACCCGTTGGATCTGTTCCTCCAACGCGCGGTTGCGGGGGGGGGGGGGGTGCGGCATGCGGCGTCACGCGCACTAACCACCCCCACACACACGCTAACTACCCCCCTTGATATTATATTAATATTATTAATTTGCTCCTTTTACACCATAGCCACCCAATCCACTGACGCATAGCCCCCAACTCGCAGGCGAGTCTAGAGGGGGGGGGCGGAGTAAAGAGTGAGGGAAGAGAGAGAATAGGGAGAGAAAGAGAGAGGGGCAGAGACAGAAGGGCAAGAGGGAGAGGGGGTTGGAGGGGAGGAGTAGAGGGCGGGTGGGTAGAGAGAAATGGGAGAGAGGGGAGGAGATAGGGAGATGGGGGGGCTGGGAAGGGGTTAGAGGGGAGAAGGGGGGTTTAGGGGAGGGAGGGCGAGGGTATGGGAGAGAGAGGGGGGAGAGATAGAGAGAGAGGGTGAGAGAGCGTGGAGAGAGAGAGAGAGAGAGAGAGAGGAGTGGGGCGGGGCGGCAGGTCGCGGGGGCCCGAGTGAGCCCGGAGCGATCTGTGGACAGCCATGATCATATTGAATGGCGATGCTGGCTCGAAGGGCCGAATGGCCTCCTCCTGCACCTATTTTCTACGTTTCTAGGACCAAAGAGCCTATAGCAAGCCTATAGGCTCTTTGCTGAGGACTGCCAAAAGCTTCCGCCAGCGTTACAGAGGATCGGGCCGCGGACACGGACCGAGAGGATGTCATCCCCTGTGACGGGTAGAGAGGAGAGGGGAGAAGGTGAGAAGAGAAGGGGGGAGAGGTGGAACTGGGCGAGTGAGTGAGATGCGAAGAGCGGAGATAGAACCGGCTTAACTCTCTGGAAACTGGCAGCTGGGCAAGCAGGCGGTGCTTCACGAACTGCACGGGCAGCGAGAAAACTTCCCTCGCTCGAGGCGTCGCTCGCTCATAGCCGCACGCTCACGGCCGGAGGCAACCAGCTTGCTTCTGAATCCTCTCCGTCTTCCCTGCCCGATCGTAGAACATGGTGGCGACCCTTATTGTCGCGCGGGGCACGCGATGAGAAGGTGGTCTTGGCGGCCATTACTCCATCTGGATCTTTGGTCCGCAGTACAGCGGGAGCAGGGCCGGATTTATGTATAAGCTAGACAAACTAGGAGGGCCTACTCACCTCGCTGCCTCACAGGACCGGCCCAACCTTGCCGCCCCACCAGACCTCCTACTCTTTGCCCGCTGACCCTGGCCACTCCACCGCCCTCCAGCAGCCCACAGCCGTCGCCTTACGTGCAGCCTGGACAGCACCGGGCCTGAAGCCTCCATGCTGCAGACTACCACTTCCCCGGGTTTGACAGCGCTGGGTCCGAATGCTAATCACCCAACCCTGGTAATCTCAGTGGCTATTCCACTGAGTCTTCCCCATTCCCCTCAAACCATGTGATCCCAGCTCTTCCCCACCCACAGTAATTTAAGTAATTTAAGATCCTGGAAAACCAAAAACCATTGGTGAAAAACCAGTCCAGGCATTAAATTTTGGGCTTCAGCCCCATCCTACCCTTTGGGCTTCTACCCCATCCTAACTGTGTGTTAGCTGTCTGTGCGTGATGTGTGGAAGGGAAGGGAGGAAGGACAGAAGGGAGGGAAGTAAAGAAAGGAGATAGTAGAGAAAGAAGGGATGGAGCGAATAAGTGAAGGGAAAAGAGAGAGGAAGGAGGGAGGGAAGGGGAGGAGGGAGGGAAGAAGGGAAGGACAGAAGGGTGGGAGAGGGCCGGCGGCAGGAGCGGATGCCAGGGTCCGAGCGGACGGGTGTGAGCTGAGGCCGAGGTTGTAAACGTTGCTCCAACCCTCGGCCCAGCCCTCCGTGTATTGTTCACTGCATCTCCCCGGGGAGAGAGGGGTGGAGCCGGAGCTGTGTGCATGAAGCATGGCGACTGGAGGGGCAGGAGCGCTGCCCCTGGACTGTGAGGGAGCGACCCACCTCCCCCTCTCCCCCTCACACCCCCCTCCCCGTCTACCCCTTGCTTCCCCCTCCACCCCTCTACTCTCTCTCCGTCCCTCTCTCCCCCCTCTACCCGGGGTACATCCACCCGAGTCGAGAGTAGATTACTCTGGCGCGGGGCCACCTTACTCGCGGGGCCCAATTGGGAGCAATCGGTCCAATCGGCTTAAGGCCGGCCCTGATCTATCCCACCTTTGTCCCCCTCCGTCCCCACCTCAATGAGCTCTGAGCCCGCCGCGATTTGGAGCTCTTCTTCCGTCGCCTCCGCCTCACACCATTCTTCCATGGGAAAGCGTCCTCGCCGCAATTGATGATCCCTTTTCCCGTCTCCAACGGACCACCTCCTCTTGGACCCCTCTCATGGTCATTGGTACAATGAAATTTGGGGGTCACCATCCGACATCGGAACGGGAGAACATTCTCAGCGGCTGACATCGGAGACCGCCGATCCCGAAGTCCACAGGCTGAGCTGGGTGGAGATTCACGCTGGGGGACCTTGGCAAAGGGATCCCAGGGCTCCGCGATGTTAAAATCAGCGCGGCTCGAGGCTGGGAGTTCCGCAAACCACAGCTCCATGATGTTGAAGCAGCAGGCCCAACACTCCAGAGCTTCAAAAGGCGATCTAGGTAAAGCATCGCCTGCTCCGCGGTGAATCCAATATGTATTTTAAAACCAGCTGTTAATGACAACATACAGTAGGATCTAAAAGTTTCACACTGTCACTGTCGGGTAGTCATGGTCCTCTAGTCGTGGGGGTGGGGGATTGGGATGGGTGGGGGGCCTCACAAGTGAAATAGCTTAGGGCCATCTAAATCCGGCCCTGAGCGGGAGGCGAAAAAATGACAGGGGGGCTGAGAGGGTGGTGGAATGTGCGCCTGCGCGTTGAGAGCATCTGCTTTAAACGAGGGCGGGGTGGAGGGGCAGTGCTGCGAGCAAGGGCATTGTGACGTCCGCAGCTGCCGCAGCAGTTTGATTTTTTTTAAAACAGTCCGTTTTGTGAACAATTTTATTGAAAATGTGGGGAGATAAATGACCAAATTTACAGAGATTTCTGAAATAAATCCCAACCAAAATATGTATAAAAATCTCAGCATTTTTGCCTCTAATTTCGACACACACCCACACCGACACCCATACACAGAGTTTTAAAAGTATATACTAGACCAAGTGCAGACCCGTTGGGTCTGTTCCCCCAACGTGCGTTTGCGGGGGGGGGGGGGGTGCGGGGTTTCACACACACTAACCACCCCCACACACTAACTACCCCTTTGATACTATATTAATATTATTAACTAGACCCTTTTACCCCATAACCGCCCTAGCGACTGACGCATAGCCCCCAACTCGTAGGCGCGTCTGGAGAGGGAGAGGGGGGTAGAGAGTGAAAATCGAATGTGACATACACCCACAAACGCACACACACACACACAGAGTTTTAAAAGTATATAGATAGATATGATGTTTCCATTTCTTACTTTAGACTAAAAATACTAAAGCCTGTACATTACATTAATAATGATTGCACAGGTGTCTAAAGAAGCAATTGCTTGTCAATTTCAATCATCACCTACTGTGAAACTGATAAACTGTGTTCTTCTGAGACAATGGTGTCTGATTACTGTGGAGAGGTTACAGGGAAACAGATTTTCTTCCCTAGACTGTTTTCATTCTGGTTGACAATTTCCAAATTACTTAAGTGGTTGCCTAGTTCCCGATCTAAATCGCGTTATAACCTATTCAGCCCACATAATATCTATAGTTCCATAAATTATTGATCACATTATATCCAATTTGTATTCTGGAAACATGTTTTATGAAGAGAATTACCTCTATTTTTGAAAATGTCAATCCAAGTGTGCTCAAATCTTGTAGGGCCTCAAATCTTGTAACCTTCTGACTCAATTCTCAGAGGTTTGCTACAACTTTAAACCTTTTTGCCAATGAGCATTGTACAAATGTAAGAGATTTCTTACCCAATAACATCTCGCAAATCACGGTCGTCGTCATCATCCATGACAACTAGAAAAGATATAAGAATAGGATCATTTCATACCTCATACTGCAATTATCAATCTTCTACCCAGAATTTTGCACATCAATAAGGAACAAAACAAAGGTAGACACAAAATGCTGGAGCAACTCAGCGGGTGAGGCAGCATCTCTGGAGAGAAAGAATGAGTTACGTTTCGGGTCGGGACCCTTCTGAGTCTGAAGAAGGGTCTCGACCCGAAAAGTCGCCCATTCCTTCTCTCCTGAGATGCTGCCTCACCCGCTGAGGTACTCGAGCATTTTGTGTCTACCTTCAATTAAAACCAGCATCTGCAGTTCTTTCTTACACAAGGATCTAACTAAACTGGGCAAGTATGAATCCTGTTATTAGCCTCTCCAAGAGTATGAACAATTTCTAATGTGTTCTTATTAAAATAATATTGCACATTTTAACTTTAATTCAAGATGGTGGCAGCAGGGTGGCATAGCGATAGAGCTTCTCCCTTGCAGCGCCAGAGATCCGTTCAATCCTGACTATGGGTGCTTGTCTAGTCGGAGTTTGTACGTGATATCCGTGGGTTTTCTCCAAGATCTTTGGTTTCCTCCCACACTCCAAAGACATACATGTTTGGCTTGATATAAATGTAAATTGTCCCTAGTGTGTGTAGGATAATGAGTGTGCAGGAATCGCTGGTCGATGCACTCGGTGGGCTGAAGGGCCTGTTTTCGCATGGTATCTCTTTAAAAAAAAGTCCTCTCTGTCAAATTAGACAAGTGAAATAAGGGAAAAGGTTGTTGGATATTTTGAAATGTGTTTATCGTGCCACAGTAAGAAAGCCAGACTACCTTAGGGGCACATATCAACATTCTCATTGGTGCTTATTGTTTAGGCAATACACAATGTGATGGATATAGTCTCCTGCCAAAGTATCCCCAGTTCATCTTTGAAGGACGCTGCATTCAAGCACACGACTTTTGTTCAATGTGCACTTGATGCACCGTTTGGTATCACACTCAACCAATTTGTGTAGTTTATACTTTAATCACAATTGTAACACTTACAGAAAATAGTAACATATTTTGTAATGTCACTATAGCCTACAACAAATAGAATTTAAATAACACAATCAGATGAAACACAGCCATTGCATACTATAAAGGATCAGAATTATTCAATGACAAAAGTATTATATCTATCTGATGACACTTCCATTCGTTAAAAATCCATATTAAGAGCATGTTTTTTCAGAGATACAGCTTGGAAACAAGTCAAGTCATCAAGTCACTTTTATTTCTATAGCACATTTAATAAAACAACTCTCGTTGACCAAAGTGCTTTACATTGGTGGAGGTATTAACGTTATACAACAGTGGTTCATAGATTAAGTTACATACATAAATACATACACATAGCCCTCCCTCAGAGGACGTCAAGAAAGGCTTGAGAGTAAAGATGAGTTTTAAGTCTCGACTTAAAAGAGTCGATGGATGGGGCAGTTCTGATGGGAAGAGGGATGCTGTTCCACAGCCTAGGAGCTGCAACCGCACCGGCGTGGTCGCCCCTGAGCTTATGCCTATACCGCGGGATGTTCAGTAACCCCAAGTCGGCCGATCTGAGGGACCTGGAGGTGGTGTGGTGGGTAAGCAGACTATTGATGTAGGTGGGGGCAAGCTCGTTAAGGGCTTTGTAAACATAAAGAAGGATCTTGACATTTATTCGGAACCACACAGGGAGCCAGTGGAGAGAGGCCAGGATCGGGGTGATGTGGTCCCTTTTTCGAGTGCTCGTCAGGAGTCTCGCTGCGGCGTTTTGGACCAGTTGAAGGCGGGGCAGGGAAGATTGGCTGATGCCAGTGTAAAGGGAGTTGCAGTAATCGAGGTGGGAGGAGATAAATGTGTGGATGATCTTTTTGAGGTCATCAAACTGGAGGAATTGTTTTATTTTAGCTATCGTCCGAAGCTGGAAGAAGCTAGCTTTTACCACGGCATTGACTTATTTGTCAAATTTCAATGCTGAGCCAAATATCATGCCAAGGTTTTTGACGTGAGGTTTGAGTAATGGGGTAAGGCTTCCAAGGCTGCCTGCTATCGTTTTGATTGAGTTCGAGGGGCCGAGAAGGATGACTTCAGACTTACTCTCGTTTAGTTGGAGGAAGTTCTGGGCCACCCAATACTTTATATCCTCAAGGCAGTTGATCAGGTTAAGTAGATTTGATCAGTTGTTGGGTTTCAGGGGGAGATAGAGTTGTGTATCATTTGCATAGCAATGGAAGGAAATGCCATGGCTTTGAATGACTTGGCCTAAGGGGAGCATATACAGGGAGAAGAGAATGGGGCCAAGGATGGAACCTTGTGGAACCCCACAGCAGAGGCTAGCTGGGGAGGAGAAAGAGTTGCCTATGTTATTAAAGAAACTCCTACCTTTGAGGTAGGAGATGAACCAGCTCAGGGCAGAAACAGGCTCTTCAGCCCACCAAGTCTGTGATGACTAATGATCACCCATGCACTAATTCTATTCTGCACACTAGGGACATTTTACGGAACCCAATTAACCTACTAACGTGCATGTATTTGGGATGAGGAAAGAAATGAGAGCACCCGGAGGAATGCCCGCACTCAGGATGGAAACCGTAGTCAGTCTCTGGCGCTGTGAGTCAGCAGCTCTTCTGTGCTGCCCATAATAATGTTTGCCAAAGGGCAAATTATTTGACATTTCCCTGACCCCTTACTTAGTTTAGTTTAGAGGGCGTGGAAACAGGCCCATGGCCCACTGAGTCCGCACCAACCAGTGACCACCCATACACTAGTTATATCCTACACACTAGGGACAATTTAGCGAAGCCATTATCCTACAAACCTGTGGAATGTGAGAGGAAAATGGAGCACCCGGAGAAAACCCATGCGGTAACAGGAGTAACGTACCAACGGCGTACAGACATAATCCATAGTCTGGATCGAACCCGGGTCGCTGGTGCTGTAAGGCAGCATCTTTACCACTGTTGTGTCAACTGTGAACCCCTATTTTTGACATGCTTCTATCTTATTGATTTAAGGGCCTGTCCCACTGACGTGTCCTTGGCACGCAAATTACGCTACCTCTTGATCCGGCGAAGGTCGGGCGCGATTCCATGCGTACGCACAGCCATCTGGAACGAGTGACGTCATTTGAAGATGGACACAAAGCTGGAGTAACTCAGCGGGACCGGCCGCATCTCTGGAGACCCTTCTTTTCAAACTGAAGAAGAGTCTCGACACGAAACATCACCCATCACCACACAAGAGTTTTGTGTCTATCTTCAATTTTCTTGGCCACGCTCCGGGAGTAGAAGTGGGGGCGGATCCAGACCGCAATGGCCGGGAGCCCCAGGCCGAGTTCGGCGATCATTTGCCTGCTTCTGCTGCCATTGAAGGTGAGACGTTGCGTCGCGCCAGGGTCTTGGGCCTGTCCCACTTTGGCCGTCAGTTCCGCGACAGGCTGTTGGCGCGCAAAGATTTCGTTCACTACAAATATTTTGGAGCCCCGCCGATGTCGCGCACAACTACAAACCCCTCCGCGCTTCTAAGTGGGACCGGCCCCGCGCGGCCATATGATGCCCGTAAATCTCAACGCGACCCCGAGGCTGCGTAATTTGCGTGCCAAGGATACGTAAGTGGGACAGGCCCTTAAGTCTCTGAGCTGATTCTGTACACTGAGAAAATGTATCTGCTTTTCCATGCTTCCATTATCCTATTTCCATTAAACTGCTATCCACCAAATCGTTTTCTGGACCCCATCATTCTAAATACTGCCAACAATCCTCTCTCCTTAGGTATTCCTTTCAAATTGGTCAGAACTACATTTCTTCTCCAAGAATACGCTTATACCTCCCAAATTATGCCAATTTCTTCAGAAATGTTGTGTTTGCATTCTTTCAATTAGACTTTCATCTTGGTGAGGAAACGTAATGTCTTCACTACAATCATTAATGTCACCACACATTATTATACCAAAATGACCTCATCTCAGTTTACTGCAGATTTCTGATAAGAGTTGAACATAATATCCATCTCCTAAAGTCACCATGATTCTATCTGGAAGTGATCATACTCGAAAGGATTTATTAATATCTATCCAGTTATGGCCAAGCAGCTGTGACCATCTTCATCTAGGTATGTTACAAAACACCTTCAGCGGCGCTGCAGTTCTGGCACTGACCGTGTGCGCAACTTTGGCACGTTTGAGAGGGGGGCGGGTTTAAAATGCCGTTTTCTACAGCCTGTTGAAGTTTGATCTTTGTCAGGCTGTTTAGCTACTGAAGAAAAATCGATCTGACTTGCGTTTTATCAAGTTTTTTAAAAACTGGATAATTTAATAGCTGGAGTAAAATCAAAATCGTTTTCTAAAGCCGTCAACGCCGACAACGGGACGGATCTCACGTACGGGACAAAGCAATGTAAGCCGTTTATTTTTACATATAAACTTACTTCTTAGGATGCCTTTAATCAAAATTTCACGTTGTGAAAAGGTGATTTAGGCCCCATACGAACCGGCAGTATTTTTCCTGCCGATATGGGGTTTAAATTCACCGCAAATGCAACGTTCCAATCGATCATGTTCCACAAAATCCCACTCGCAAGATGATTAAAATGGCCATTCATTTATGGGAAGTAAACACTAAATTCCTTCCCTTTGGCCTATAAATTCATGACAATGAGATTTAAAAATTGTTATATTGTGAATTCTTGTGTGAATGTTATTTGGACACATAGGCGATTTAAAAATGGTAACCTTTTCTTAAGAAATGGATAGATGTTTAGATCTAGTAATTGAGTTTTGTAATTAGCTACAATTAGGTAACCAACTAATTATATGCTTTAATTTCAGGTCATCCAAGTAAGATTGTTTCATATTTGTTTCAGAATGCTTCAAACTATAATAACTGAAAATGTTATTCAGTTCTCTTAATTTTTAAGAAAGTTATGGGCTTTTGCTGTCCTCGATCACAGCTTTTGAGTTAAGTCAATGGAAAAGCAATAGGGAACAAGATGTTAATTTCAGAGTATGAAAATGGCTATAACTTTTTTAACATTGAAGATATGAAAGTGAATTAGGTGTCAAATTAAGCTTCTTTGTATGCTTTATCTGATGGGATAAATGGCAGACTTGATTTTGTAAATCTCGAAATTTTGTAACATTGCTACTTCATCCTCCGCTCCCCACAACTGGTTTCATCTGTTCATCATCATTCACCCCTCATCAGTTCACATAACACCTACTGCTCCCTGTTTCAACAATTCTCAATTTCAGGTAAAACTCCCCTCTCTCTTCTTCCTACCTAGCTCCATCCCTCCACCCTGCTCCACTTGCAGGACTTTTCCCACCTTTTCCCTTCACCGCTTTGTACCTACTCTCACCCCCCTACTCCATCAGTCCGAAGGGTCCCACCACAAAGTTTTATCCACACTTTCTTCCACAGACGATGCCTGGCCTGCTGAATATCTCTAAGTTTTACAGCAACGTATCTCACTAGCTCAGCATCATTACTTCATTCTGAACACAGGTGTTATCTCTTGCTTTCACACTGTCGTAAAATTCGCTTGGCTACACCCAGAGGTTACCAAACATGAAATCTACCCTCTCATCTCATATCCTGCCTCCCATTAATAGGACTTAAAAGCCTCCAGAAATCCATGTAGGCTACATCAGAAAAAACCTGCCTTATCAATACAGTTTGTTGCTTTATAGACACATAATTATACAGCACAAACACAGGCCCACTGGCCTATTTATGCTGACCAAGATGCCTACCCAAGCTTGTCCCATTTGTTAGCATTTTGTCCATATTCTCCTAGACTTTTTCTATGCATGTACCTGTCCAAATATCTTTTAAACATTATAATTGTACCCAGCTCGACCACTTTCTCTGTTGGCTTGATCCATATACCCATCACCCACTATGAAAGATTCCCCCTCAGATCCTCTTGATCTTTAACCTCACCTAAAACGAATGCTCTTGTTAAACTGAGTTATTTTGTCAGTGTAAAGTCAACTTGACTCAAACACTTTTGCTGTTGAAAACAATTCTTTATTCAGCTGAGACTAGTCTTGAACTTTCCAACACAGAGCTGATGCTCTGGGGCAGGTCCAGAGAGGAGTCACTTTGATACAAACTTATGGCATTTATATAGGTATTAGACATTCCAGATACAGAGGGTATGACAAGCTAGTAACCAATCATCTGAGTCCTTCTGGTGATTTACAACATCAGTCATACCCTGATCCCCCTTCCCTGGCCTCATTACAACCTTCGTTTGCCTTTGGTATAACTTTGCTTATTTTATTTCAACACAGCAAAACCCCAGTAGGCCCAATTTTCAAAGACCACTCCTCAAAATATAAGATACATACAATGATCACACAAGTCATACACACTTCCCATACCAAATAGAAAGATATTTCTATAAATCTAAACAATTTCTATGTCTAATGTATACATTCCTACTAAGACAATACATTTCATAAATTGTCTCACTACAATTTTACTATTACATATGCATTTAAAACATTAATTATATGAGTTTGCCGAATTACAGTTTCTAAGTTCAAAACACACATCTCCAAACCAAGCATGCATGGGTCGTAAATCTGTCAACTTAGTGTTTGGTGCCAAGAGAAACTTCATTCTAATCTGCAGCCCCTTTTCCTCATATCTCTGGGAGCTGGATTTCCAATCTCACTACAAGGTATTTTGTAATAATATTTTTATTAAAAGGAATCCATCATAACAACGGTATTACAACTTTTCAAATACACAACCAACTTATTTCAATAAGTATACAAATGTTACGAATAGTACTTATAAACTTCTATTTTTTTGAAAGTAGAAAAAGAAAAGAATAGATTTTAATCAATAAGAGTGGTGATTTTACAAATATTACAGAACAAAGCGTAAATTCACAACTCAGAATTACATCTGCTTCTTCGACTTTCTATAAACATAGGAATGTCACATATCCATCAATCTAATTATTTTCCTCTCCATTTCCTCTCACAACTACTCCCCTTCATATACATCCTACCCCTATCTCAATCTCATTATAATTCAACATAGCCAAGGCCAACCACAGGGTCTATTATCTCTCAGCATTGAATTCTATCTCGAACTCAGCATTACATCTCACAGCTTAAGAATGTGCCAAAGAGGCCCCTATTCAGCTATCCATTCTTCAACACAAATCAAATACAATTTCCAGCGATATAATTGCCTTAAAGCAATAAACTAAGCAGGTTCAGGCCTCCATGTTTTAATTCATCTTTCCCTGTGTATGTTTTATTGTACTTTATTTTGTTAGGAAAACTTTAAACTTTTCTTTTGCAAATTACCTAGCTTATATAAAAGTCACTATGCAAGCGGTTCTATTATATGATACTTCCTCATTCTCTAGCTTTATATTCCCCTGCCATTGGAAAAAGTTGATGACTACCTGTCCTATTTATGCCCCTCGTGATTTTGACCTCTGTAAGGTCTCCTTCGCTGCAGGGAAAATAATCCCAAGCCTGCAACATCCATGTGAATCTTTTCTCACCACCTCCAGTGTAATTAACTGCAATTACACCACCTCCAGTAGCACAGCAACCAGAACTGCACATAATATTCTACGTGTATTCTAATATTCCCTTCATTTAGAAAATACCCTTAGAATATTCTAAGGCATCTGCAAGTTTGCGGATGACACAAAGCTGGGTGGCAATGTAAGCTGCGAGGAGGATGCTATGAGGCTGCAGGGTGACTTGGATAGGTTGGGTAAGTGGACAGATGCAGTATAATGTGGATAAATGTGAGGTTATCCATATTGGTGGCAAGAACAAGAAGGGAGATTATTATCTGAATAGTGTCAGATTAGGAAATGGGGAGACCTGGATGTCCTTGTACATCAGTCACTGAAAGTCAGCATGCAGGTACAGCAGGCAGTGAAGAAAGCAAATGGCATGTTGGCCTTCATAGCGAGAGGATTTGAGTATAGGAGCAAGGAGGTCCTACTGCAGTTGTACAGGGCCCTGGTTAAACTATACCTGGAGTATTGTGTGCAGTTTTGGTTTCCTAATTTGAGGAAGGACATTCTTGATATTCAGGGAGTGCAGCATAAATTCACCAGGTTAATTCCCGGGATGGCAGGACTGACATATGATAAAATAATGGGTTGACTGGGCTTATATTCACTGGAATCTAGAAGGATGAGAGGGGATCTTATCGAAACATATAAAATTCTTAAGGGATTGGACAGGCTAGATGCAGGAAACATTTTCCCGATGTTGCTGGAGTCCAGAACCAGGGGTCACAGTTTAAGAATAAGGGGGAGGCCATTTAGGACTGTGATGAGGAAAAACATTTTCATCCAGAGTTGTGAAACTGTGGAATTCGCTGCCTCAGAAGGCAGTGGAAGCCAATCACTGGATGTATTCAAGAGAGAGTTAGATATAGCTCTTCGGGCTAACAGAATCAAGGGATATGGGGAAGAAAGCAGGAACGGGTTACTGATTTTGGATGATCAGCCATGATTTTATTGAATGGCGGTGCTGGCTCGAAGCGCCGAATGGCTTACTCCTGCACCTTTTTTTCTGTTTCTAAGTGTGGATTCACCAGCACCTTGTACGCTGTACCATTTCATCCCAACTCATGCGTTCAGTGGCCTGAACGAAGAAGCCATCACGTTGTCTATCCATCTTTCCATTTTCATGGAACTATATACTTTTTGACTGAATGAATGAATGAATGAATGAATAAGTTTATTGGCCAAGTATGTACACATACAAGGAATTTGCCTTGGTGCTCCGCTCGCAAGTAACAACACGACATAGAGTAACAATTAAGAATGACACAGAAAACATTAATAATAAAACATTATAGTTTAAACATGCGAATGAAATAAAATACCAGAGCAAAAGGAGGCTGCAGACTTTTGGTTATTGAGTAGAGCTACTGCTCGTGGAAAAAAGCTGTTTTTATGTCTGGCTGTGGTGGGTTTGACAGTCTGGAGTCGCCTTCCAGAGGGAAGTTCTTCAAAGAGTTTGTGGTCAGGGTGAGAGGGGTCAGAGATGATCTTACCCACTTGCTCCCTGGCCCTTGCAGTGTAGTTCGTCAATGGGGGAAAGGTTGCAGCGAACAACCTTCTCAGCTGATCGGACGATTCGCTGCAGCCTCTGGATGTCGTGCTTGGTGGCTGAGCCAAACCAGACCATGATGGAGAAGGTGAGGACAGACTCTATGATGGCAGTATAGAATTGGACCATCATTGCCTGTGGCAGATTGTGTTTCCTCCGCTGCCGCAGGAAGTACATCCTCTGTTGGGCCTTTTTCACTGTGGAGTCGATGGTGGCTCCCCATTTCAGGTCCTTGGAGATGATGGTTCCAAGGAACTTA
Source organism: Okamejei kenojei (assembly GCA_035221665.1). Classification (NCBI taxonomy): domain Eukaryota; kingdom Metazoa; phylum Chordata; class Chondrichthyes; order Rajiformes; family Rajidae; genus Okamejei; species Okamejei kenojei. Next base: position 66,747,427 of record CM069138.1, read on the forward strand.
AAAAAACTCCACAGATGTGACTGTGGTATTGTTGATGGTGAGTGTGGGGAGGGGAGGGGAAGCTCTCCTAAGGTCTACTATCAATTCCACTGTCTTAAGAACATTGAGCTCCAGGTTGTTAGGAAGGCACCAGGATGCCACCTGTGTCACTTCCTGTCTGTAGGCAGATTCCTCCCCATCAGTCCTATCAGGGTTGTGTCGTCTGCAAACTTGAGAAGCTTGACAGAGGTGTCTGTGGAGGTGCAGTCGTTGGTGTAGAGAGAGTAGAGAGTACGCAGGCTTGCGGTGCTCCTATGCTGAGGGTCTGGGGGTCCAAGGTGTGCTTTCCCAGCCTCACATGCTGCTTTCTGTCTGTCAGGAAGTTGGTGATCCACTGCCAGAGGGGTTCAGGCACAGTCAACTTGAAGAGTTTGGAGTGTAGTAGCTCTGGCGCAATGGTGTTGAATGCAGAGCAAAAATCAACAAACAAAATCCTTGCATTGGTGCCCTGGCGGTCTAGGTGCTGGAGGATGAAGTGCAAGCCTAGGTTGACTGCATCATCCACTGATCTAATGGCCTGGTATGCAAACTGCAGAGGGTTCAGCAGGGGGTTTGTGATAATTTTCATCTGGGCCAGCACAAGTTTTTCAAGGGTCTACAGTGGTCAGTGTGACAGGCCTGTAGTCATTAAGACCAGTAATCCTGTCTTTTTGGGTACAGGGACAATAGTGGAGACTTTGACGCAGGCGGGGACAGCACAGATTTGCAGGGACTGGTCGAAAATGGCTGTGTAGACCAGTGCCAGTTGTTCGGCACAGTGCTTGAGGGTAGAGGGGGAAACATTGTCCGTTCCTGGAGATTTCCGGCTTTTCTGTCTTCTGAATCGCCTCTCCATCTCCTCAATTTCTATTGTTGGTGATGGAAAGTGGCCAGACTGATGGCAACAAGGAGGGGGTGGGTAGTGGACAAGGACCCAGTCTTTGCAGACTGGAGTCAGGTTGTAAGTAGGTGTGAAGTGGTGGTTGGAGAGGAGAGGGTGGGGAAGGATCCAGTCTTTGCAGACGGGAGTCAGGCTGTGAGTAGGTGTGAAGTGTTAGTTGGGGAGGGGAGGAGGGGGTATTAAGGTTACGTTTCTGTTTCATTCCTAGGTCTCTCTGTTCACCGCAGGGCCCTGCCATTCAGTGTATGTCCTGACTTGGTTTAACTTCCCAAAATGTATTATTTCGCAGTTGTCCAAGTTAAATTCCATCTGCCATTCTGTTTCCCATTTCTTCAGTTGATTTCCATCTGAAATTCTTTTCTCACTTTCTTAGTTAACTACCTGACTAACAAAAGCTACACCTGAAAGAGGTATAGACAGGAAAGACAAAATAAATATCTATAATTTCCGGAAGAAAATAATTGAATGCTGGAAATGTAAAATTGTTGAAGTCAGTATTTAAAGCCAAATATTGAGAGTTGAAATTAGGAATGAAATTGTGACTTAAAATGACAGGCAACTCAAAGTTTGGGGTCATGCTTGCTGATTGCATTAAGGCATTTAACAAAGCAGTTACCTAATCTGCTTTTGCTTTCCCAATAATAGAGAGCACGCCGTGAACAGTAATGCAATATATCAACCGGAAGAACTATAAGCAAATGAAAAAGTCATGCAGTCTTGGAGATGAAATGATTGAACTCTGGCAAGCGCATTCGTCTTCATTTGTCTTAGTTAGGTTTCCAGGGTGTTGGGTTTTTGCCTGATTCGGATTCCATATATTTTTTTACATAGTTTTCTTTGACATAGAAAAAGGCTTTAGAAAAAGTGCATGCCAGCTCATAGAGCAATCCCATTTCCCCTCTAAATGACTTTAATTTTTAGCTGGGGCTCCTTAATCTCACATTCAGTCACAATGTAGCCTATGTCAATTGTAGTAATTCCTACCTATGGAATTTAACTATTTGGCCCATGTTTGATCCAAGCCACGAATTACATTTGGAGCCAAGAGGCCCAGATTGGAACTTGTTGAAAAAGCTACTGAAGTGTAGGTATGTTTGACAACATGGTTTCTATCACCTCCCACCAATTTTCTGATGACTAAGAGTTGCACCGAGAATCCCTCCTAGCTGGGCCATAACAGATTTATTTGTCCTGCTCTTTTGTGGATAGGGCTTATCTGTACAATTCCAGTTGATGAATGATTTATTTGGCATCACTGACTTTGGTTTTGCAAACTGTTTCAGAGTTTTGTCAACTTTCCTTTAGCTCTTCCATCCATATCCAGATTAATGCTCAACTTTTTGAAACCTAAAAGTATTTAATCCATTAGAAGAAACCTCTCCCAATACCCCAAAGGCAGATAAAAATGCTGGTGAAACTCAGCGGATGAGGCAGCATCTATGGTGCGAAGGAATAGGCGACGTTTCGGGGCGAGACCCTTCTTCAGACTCCCAATACCCCAGTGACTTTAACCAGTGAGTAGCTGAAGGATCCGTAAGAGCACTAGAAAATTAGAGAAGGGTAGGCCTATCGGCCTCTCGGGCCTGCACCGTCACCATTCAACATGATCATGATTGATACATGTTGGACTCAACTCCGCTTCAGAATGTTCCCCGTAACCTTTGATTTTTCGAATACTTACCTGTCTCCATATTAATTACAACTAACGATATCATCTCCACCACCCTAAAGGGCAGAGAATTCCAGAGATCATTACCATCTGAAATATATTTCTATGCACCCCAGTTTTAAATGAGTAAATTATTTTGTGGTAGAACATAGGACAGGATAGCACAAGAAAAGGCCCTTCAGCCCACAATGTGTGCAAAACATGATGCCAAGATTAGCTCTAATAAATAAGCTCAACTTCATTTTTTATCCAACAGGGAATCAAGGAATACAGACCCATATATCTACTCTCTATTGTTAGGATAACTCTCTCTCTTCCCATAAATTAGCCTGGAAAATCCTCCAATCTACTGAATCTGTTTTTAAAGAAGGAAACCATAACTATGTCCATAGTATTTCAGATGTGGCCTCATGAACACCCAATTCAACTGCAATAAAACTTCCCTATTCTTAAACTTCAACTCCTTTTCAATAAAGACAACATGCTATTTTTGTTTTTAAATGCTTGTTGGATCTGTTTGTGAACTTTGTGTACTGCATGCACAAGCACTTAGACCCATCTGAACTTTACACACCTGCAGTCCATTTAGGTAATAATCTGCTTTTGATTCCAATTTTATCAGTTGATAGTAGCAAGATCTGTTTTACTGATGAGAAAACTTAATGAGGAGAGCTAATTGAGGGAGAAATTAAGGACTCTCAATTATGATTGTTACCTACAATTCTTGAAATTGTGTGTTAAACCATGCTCAGCTGTGATGCATCCTTAGGTTACGAGCCCAACAACTGTAAATTTTAATATGGGTAATTGTTACCTGTATCAGGTACCAGCATTATTGGGCATCCGATGCAATTTAGTATTATAGCAGAGGGCATAGACATATATTGGCCAACCATTTGTCAGCAGTTTAACATGTCTTTGGAAGCATGAAACAATATCGAGGGCTATCAGTGATCTCTGGCAATGACACATCTCTCCTGGAAGAGCACGATGCCTTTTACGCCTATTTCGAACAGGGAAATAGAGTTAGGTTTAGGTTTATTAAGTTCCACTGAGGTGTGCTCCACTACCGGATCCAATACATGTCAGAGGCATTTCAGATTTGCTTTAATAAGGACCCAGTCTGGCAGTGTCCCTGAACGAGTTTTGAAATCATGTGCCAATCACAGTGACCATCTACATCATCAACCTCTCACTCCAATAGTCTATTGCTCCCATCTATTTTAAGGAAACCTCCATTATTTGAATCCCAGAGAAAAATAGGCAATCTGTCTCAATGACTACCGCCCAGTAGCTTACCACATCGACCTTAATTAAGTGCTTTGAAAGAGTGGTAATGGCCCACATCTGCACCATATCCTTCACACTACATTCATCACTGGATCACTTCGACAATAATAGTACCTATGCCAGGATGCTATAGATGCCTGAAGAAGGGTCCCGACCCATTACGTACTTGGCAAGATAAGCAAGTTTGCAGATGATATGAAAGTGGATGATATTGCAGATAGTGAAGATCTTTAGGTTGGCCGGATGGGCTGAGGAATGGTTGATGGAATTTAATAGACAAATGTGAGGTGTTGCATTGTGGGAAGTCTAACATGGGCGGGACCTACACAGTGAATGGTAGGGCTCTGGGGAATGTTATAAAGCAAAGGGATCTAGTGGTGCAGGTACATAGTTCCTTGGAAGTGGAGTTGCAGGCTTTTGGCACATTGGCCTTCATCAATCAGAGTATTGAGTATAGAAGTTGGGAGGTCATGTTGCAGTTATATAAAACATTGGTGAGGCCGCATTTACAGTATTGTGTTCAGCTCTGGGCACCATGTTATAGGAAAGATATTGTCAAGCTGGAAAGGGTATAGATAAGATTTACGAGGATGTTGCTAGGTCTCGTGGGTCGGTGCCATAGGGAGAGATTGAGTAGGCTGGGACTCTATTCCTTGGAGCGTAGGAGGATGAGGGGTGATCTTATAGAGGTGTATAAAATCATGAGAGGAATAGATCAGGTGGACGCACAGAGTCTCTTGCCCAAAGTAGGTGAATCAAGGACCAGAGAACAAAAGGTTTAAGGTGGAAAGATTTCATAGGAATCTGAGGGGTGACTTTTTCACACCAAGGGTGGTTGGTGTACGGAAAGAGCTGTCAATAGAGGTAGTTGAGGCAGGGACTATCGCAACATTTAAGAAACAATAGGACAGGTACATGGATAGAACAGGTTAAGAGGGATATGGGCCAAACATAGGCAGGTGGGTCTAGTGTAACTGGGACATGTTGGCGAATGTGGGCAAGTTGAGCCAAAGGGCCTGTTTCCACCCTGTATGACTCTATGATACAACATATTTATCCTACTTTAAAACTTTACGTTATGTAGATTCACCGTTATGCTGTTGAAGTAACAGAATTTCAATTATCTTTCTATATGTTAAATAATTCTAATGTCTACATGCATATTTCCACAACTCTAACTCATATTATGGAATAAAAATTGCAGATCCAGATACAGAAGTGATTGTAAAGTCTTGGTAATTATATGGAAGAAACAAGGAACTGCAGATGCTGGTTAATACACACAAGGACAGAAAGTGTTGGAGTACCTCAGCAGGTCAGCCAGCATCTCTGGAGAACATGGATGGGTGACGGTTCAGTTTGAGACCCTTCTTCAGACTAAAGAATGATCTCAACCCGAAACGTCACCTATGGTATCCATGTTCTCCAGAGATGCTGCTTGACCTGCCTAGTTACACAAGCACTTTGTGTTCTTTTGGCAATTATATAATGCCTTCCACACCTTCAGGATGCTCCACAGTACTTTAAAGCTAACGGAGCACTTTTGAAGAAGTATTATCCTTACTGGAAGATGTCTGAACATAAGTAGACTTTATGATATGTGTAATTCCTACATTATATCTATTCAAAAGTACTTCCGGTACCATTTTCATAATAAATTTATCTCAAGTAACTCAAGCAGATAATAGGTCAGATTACTAAAGGTTTGGTCAAAATTTATGTTTAACTTGCCCTTAATGGAAAGAGGTTTGTGGAGGGAAAATGCAACTGTCAATTTAAAAAAGGCAATGGAAAATGGACACAAGGCCAGAATTGCAGTTTTTGGCACACATGATGAAACCATACTGTTCCATTGTTTCATGGGTGATGTATTGTGTATTATGTATCATGCAAGTTCAAAAGTAAAGTAGTATTTTCAAAAATGAGATATTCTCTCCCAACGCAATGACATACAGAATATAAGGAGCACAAGGATTTTGCACAATTCTTCTCTGGATTATACAAGTTTTGAAAAATTGTACTAGATGTGAAAATCATCTGCTTCATCAAAGATGAAGTAACTAGCTAATGTCACAATATGATCAAATGTGTAACAGAAAACATTAAGGATATTCAAGATTTTGTATCTTTAAAGGGTCATGCAGTTTTAAATTTTGCAACTAAACCGAACGGTTAAATACTCTTCACAAAATAAAGGTGTAAGCACATCTACAGTGGCTTGCAAAAGTATTCATACCCCTTGAACTTTTCCACATTTTGTCACGTCACAACCACAAACGTAAATGTATTTTATTGGGATTTTATGTGATAGACCAACACAAAGTGGTGCATAATTGTGAAGTGGAAGGAAAATGATACATCGTTTCCAAATTTTATTACATATAAAAAACTGAAAAGTGTGGCGTGCAAAAGTATTCAGCCCCCGAGACAATACTTTGTAGAACCACCTTTCGCAGCAATTACAGCCGCAAGTCTTTTGGGGTATGTCTCTACCAGCTTTGCACATCTAGAGACTGAAATATTTGCCCATTCTTCTTTGCAAAATAGCTCAAGCTCAGTCAGATTGGATGGCGAGCGTCTGTGAACAGCAATTTTCAAGTCTTGCCAGAGATTCTCAATTGGATTTAGGTCTGGACTTTGACTGGGCCATTCTAACACATGAATATGCTTTGATCTAAACCATTCCATTGTAGCTCTGGCTGTATGTTTAGGGTCGTTGTCCTGCTGGAAGGTGAACCTCCGCCCCAGTCTCAAGTCTTTTGCAGACTCTAACAGGTTTTCTTCCAAGATTGCCCTGTATTTGGCTCCATCCATCTTCCCATCAACTCTGACCAGCTTCCCTGTCCCTGCTGAAGAAAAGCATCCCCACATCATTATGCTGCCACCACCATGTTTTACAGTGGGGATGGTGTGTTCAGGGTGATGTGCAGAGTTAGTTTTCCGCCACACATAGCATTTTGCATTTAGGCCAAAAACTTCAATTTTGGTCTCATCAGACCAGAGCACCTTCCTCCACATGGCTTGTGGCAAATTGCAAATGGGACTTCTTATGGCTTTGTTTCAACAATGGCTTTCTTCTTGTCACTCTATGGAAGAGTGCCCGATTTGTAGAGTGCACGACTAATAGTTGTCCTGTGGACAGATTCTCCCACCTGAGCTATGGATCTCTGCAGCTCCTCCAGAGTTACCATGGGCCTCTTGGCTGCTTCTCTGATCATTACTCTCCTTGCCCGGCCTGTCAGTTTAGGTGGACGGCCATGTCTTGGAAGGTTTGCAGTTGTGCCATACTCTTTCCATTTTCGGATGATGGATTGAACAGTGCTCTGTGAGATGTTCAAAGCTTAGGATATTTTTTTATAACCTAACCCTGCTTTAAACTTCTCCACAACTTTATCCCTGACCTGTCTGGTTTGTTCCTTGGAGTTCATGATGCCCAAGGAAAATTGTTTTTTCACTAATGTTCTCTAACAAACCTCTGAAGCCTTCACAGAACAACTGTATTTATACTGGGATTAGATTACACACAAGTGGACTCTATGTACTAATTAGGTGACTTCTGAAGGCAATTGGTTGCACTGGATTTTATTTAGGGGTATCAGAGTAAATGGGGCTGAATACTTTTGCACGCCACATTTTTCAGTTTTTTATTTGTAAAAAAATTTGAAAACCATGTATCATTTTCCTTCAACTTCACAATTATGCGCCACTTTGTGTTGGTCTATCACATAAAATCCCAATAAAATACATTTACGTTTGTGGTTTTAACTTGACAAAATGTGGAAAAGTTCAAGGGGTATGAATACTTTTGTATATAGATAGATACTTTTGTATCTATCTATATACTTTTAAAACTGTGTGTGTGCGTATATATAATATAGTAACTGGCTTTTTTTTCTCTCTCTCTTTGACTCTCTTTCTTTTTTCCTTTTCTTTTCTAAGGGCTATCTCTTAACCCCCTTTCACTAATTCTTTGACCAAGGGTTCCTTCTCCCCTTTGGCACGCTCTTTCACTTTCACAACTCTTTTCACCTACTTCACTCTCTTTCTTTCTATTCTTTTTCATTAAAAGCCATAACATTACGGGTACAATGATTGTAACAATATATATGTGATGTACATTGATGTATTTGCCTCTAATAATTTTTTTTAAAAAACTGTGTGTGTGTGTATGTGCGCGTGTGTGTGGGTGCGCGCGTGTGTCATTTTGCCTTTGAAACGTCTCTCCTCGAAAACCAGAGCAAAAACGGGGAGATTTTTACATATTCCAGCAAGGATTTACCTTATGAGTTCAGAAATCCACTCCTCTCTAAATTTCTTTCCCCAGATTTTGAATAAAATCGTTCACAGAATTCACTTTAAAAAAAATAATCGCTGCTTGCCAGCTGCTGACGTCACAATGCCCACATGCCCACCAATCGAGGCCCACCTGCCTCCTGACCCCGCCCCCCCCCAGCTGTGGACTCAAGCATTGTTTATTTATTTTTTTCATTGCATTGAATTTTATTGTATCTCTGTGTCTGTCCCTCACCATGTCCCTCCCCACCCCCCGCCCCCCCTCGGCCTGGCTCTGCATAAAACATCTGCTGTTTTGCACGAGTTAAGTCACCTCCCCATTCTTTAAAAAGGCACAGAAAGAACGAGCAGGTTCTTCAGATCCCAAGGATACCTGGTTTCTTATGTGGTCACGCTCCTCCCCACGCCCAGCCCAAGTACACTTGTGCCACGCCTCCCGCAGCTGGGCTCCCACGCCCGCCCGCTCCACCCCCCCCCCCCCCCCGGTTCTTCAAAATGCACAAAAAGAAAGCGTTCTGCAGATCGGGAGGTTACCGGAAGTCACAGCCGGCTTGCACCTGAATCCTCTCCGTCTCCCCCACCCAATGGCAGAACATGGCGGCGCCCGTTATCGTCGCGCGGGGCACACGATGAGAAGGCGGCCCTCGCGGCCATTACGCCCTCTGGGAAACCTGCCCCCGGAGTAGGATCTTGGCCCGGCCGAGCGAGTGAAGTCACGCACCTCCCTCCCGCTGCAAACCCAATGCGCTGCCAGTCGCGCCGCTCGGATTTGAAAAAAACTTGCGAGCGGGCAAGCGAGCTTTGAAAAATACCTTGCAGACTCCCCCTCCCCCCTCTCTCTCTCCCCCTCTCTTCTCCACCCTCCATCTCCTCCTCCACCCCCCTCTCCCTCTGCCTCTTGCCGCTCTCTGTGTCTCTGCCCCTCTCTCTGTCTCTGTCCCTTCTCACTCTGCCCTCACTCGCTACCTCCCCCCCCCCCAGACACGCCTGCGAGTTGAGGGCTATGCGTCAGTAGATAGGGCGGTTATGGGGTAAAAGAAGCAAATTTATAATATTAATATATCAAGGGGGGTAGTTAGTGTTTGGGGGGGGCTGGTTAGTGTGCGTGACGCTGCATGCCCCCCCTCTCCCGCAAACACGCGTTGGCGTGCTCATAATGAACAGTATTATAGTAAACAGACCCTTTGGTCTAGTATTTTTTATATTCAGTGCAACAAGGGACTTTATGCTTTGTCTGTTTTGCACGATTTTTTTTTACTTTATTGAATCTTTTTTTTTTTGTTTATTATGTTATCTTTCGAGTACTTTATTTACAAACCTGCGGTGCTGCTGCAAGTAAGAATTTTATTGTTCCATTCAGTACGTATGACAATTAAATACTCTTGTGTCTTGAAAATATACATCCTTGTGTAAATTAATTGAATTAAGATTACACTCGGAAAAAACAAGTCCAATATACATGTCGCAGAGCTACTTTTTATTCATTCTCATTGTGACATTATGTTTTTATGTACACCGTAATACTTGCTGTGTTATCTCCAGCATCGCCCTACTAAGCAAAACATCAATATATTGCAGAGATCTCATCATTCTCTCAACTGGGTGCAGCGGACTTACACCATAGTAGCTGAAACGACCATGTCACATCCTGGCCTCAGATGTGGAATAATAATGATACTGACACAATATTTAGAGGTTACATTCCTTAGTCTCCGTGTTTATTATCTCACTCCGCCTAGGCTTACAGTGCACATGCGATCTGACAGCTGATACAAATGTCATGATATTTGCATATCATCATCATGACTCATCGTCATGACATCCCTCCTTTACCAGAATTAAACTTTATATTAATATGTGTTCTTTCTAATATACTTTCCAATTAAATTCTTACAACACATATTTTCATTTGTGTTCCAATAACTCACGAAACAGATGCATTACAACTACAAAACAGATGCAACTTGTTACACTCTTGTAACCTTAATAAACTCCTTGCTCATAATAAACAGTATTATAGTAAACAGTATCATAATAAACAGTATAATACTAAACTATAACACAAAATCGTCGTATTGCTTGGGGACTCTCCTTTCACGGTTTGGTCTACCAGCTGGCACAGAAGCATCAGAGCCTGTTGAATCTGCCAAAGTGTTGTCACCCTTCTCTGCTCACCACCTGCGTTGCAGCGTGCTGCCTCTGGAACTCTGGTCACCACCTCGGAAATGTCATCTGGCCCCCTCGGAATCAGTAGCTCTTGGTGGATTTTGGGCTACTTCGTTTTGTGCGTCCTTGGTACTTTTTGATGCTCGATAGATTTCTCTTGTAGATAACACCTTCTGGAGACTTGACTGTCACCATGCTGCCGCTCCTCGATACTACATTGTATGGCTGCCAATGGTAAGGAGTGTCTATCTTACTGCCATCATCTCACCTCACAAGCACATCATCTCCAGGAATTATTTCAGAGTGCCCGGCTCCTCGTTTCAAGTCGGCATACCATTTTGCCGCACCTTTCTTTTTGGCCTCACACTCTCTCAGTTGGTCTTCCATGATCTCTCGCACTTCTCGTATTTTAGTGCGAATTTTTCCTTCCAAACAAAGCTTCTGCTGGACTTTTCCCTGTCGGTGAGTGAGTGAATGCCCGATATACAGCTACGTATGCTAACAGTGCTTCCTTCCAGTTTTTCCCTTCGGCAAGGGCGATTCGTATCCTCTTCTCCATGGACTGGTTTTGTCTCTCTACTTCTCCGTTAGCTTGTGACCATTTTGGAGTCACTTGTGATGATGGATGCCTGTGATTCTCATGTATTCAGCAAACATCTCAGAAACAAACTGTGGCCCATTGTTGGAGTACAATGTAACAGGCAACTCGTGTCTGGTGAAGATCTCTGCTAATACCTGTTCAGTCTTTTCTGCTGTAGTTGACTTCACCACAGCATACTCATAGTACCTACTATTGTAGTCTACCACTACCATAATTGATTCACCTGTTGGAAGTTGTCCAAGAAAGTCAACAGCTATGTCAACTCATGATCCTGTTGGCAACTTTGTACTTCTAATTGGTTCTGGTGGGTTCCTCCTGCTTGTGATTTGGCATCTGTGACAGGTCTTGACAAATTTTCCGGCATCTTTCTCACAACCTGGCCACCACACTTTGCTCCGCAAGTTCTGTTTACTACCAACGATGCCTAAATGTCCTTCATGAGCTAATGACACGATCCTTGGTCGTAGTGCCTGCGGGATCAACAAACTGCTACCTCTCAGCACACTGACCAATTACACAAAATTCATCTTTTAGGGAACATATGCTTTGTAATGGCATTGATCCCATTGCCCACTGTGAATACGCTCTCTGATATCTTTGAGTTCAGGATCATGTTCTGATTCCCTTTCAACTTCCTTCGTTGTCAATGGCTCCTGGCATTGACTGAATTGCGACGAATCGCACAAAGTTCTCTGCTTCCATCTCTAGCGTGGATGTGCTCCCAGCTGTTCATCCTTCAACAGTCTCAACAGCGGGTCCGCGATGTTTGCTTTCCAAGCAATGTGGATTACTTTGCACTTGTACTGTTGGAGTCTCAGCACCCAACGTTCCATTCTGGCACATGGCTTAGACCTTGTCGAATAGATAACTTCCAGCGGTTTGTGATCTGTAACAAGTTCAAATTCAATGCCGTACAAGTATGCATGGAACCTTTCACACGCCCACACTAGTCCCAGTGCTTCTTTCTCTGTTTGAGAATACCTTCTCTCCACGCTGGTTGATGATCGACTGGCATATGCTATGATTCTGGGTCCATCTGCATGTGTCTGTACCAGCACTGCTCCTAAACCGACTAGCATGACTTTTGTTGGTGCAGCTGGATCATAATATCCAAGGGTTTCTGCACTCATTAGACTCTGTTTCAGTGATTTGAATGCCTGTCTCTGTTCACTACCAAACTGGAACGGTACGTCTTTCCTGGTCAACTTTCTCAGCGGATCAGCCAGTGTAGCAAAATCTGGAATAAATTTTGCACGATAATTGACCAGTCCTAGAAAACTCCTCATATCGGTTGCATTCTGAGGTTCACGTGCATATGCAACAGCTTTCACTTTAGCTTTGGCTGGGTTCAGCCCTTCACTTGTCCCATGAAATCGAACTCAGAGACGCCAAACTTGCACTTGTCTTCATTCACAGTGAGTCCTGCTTCTTGAAGTTTAGTCAACACTAGCTTCAACCTCCTGTCATGCTCCTCATGAATTGATGCACGGACGACGATGTCATCTGATATGTTTGCTACTCCAGGTACACCTTGAATCACTCTGTAGATTTCCTACTGACAGATCTCGGGAGCAACAATGATTCCAAACATCAGTCTTTTGTACCGGTACAATCCACAGTGAGTGACGAATGTTGTCACCTCTCTTGACTCTGGTTGTAATTCCAACTGATGATATCCCCACTTGAGATCAATTTTGGAAAACACTTTACTGGTTGATAACTCTTGTAGCACCTCATCAACCGTAGGAATTGGGTGTCTTTCTCTGTTTATTGCCTCATTGGCTCTCCTCATGTCAACGCACAGTCTAATGCCATCATTGGGTTTTGGCACAATCACAACTGAACTCACTCATGGTGTCGAACGTTCAATTGGTTCAATAATGTCCTGATCAATCAACTCCTTGATTTTAGCTTCTACTTTTCGACGAAGTCCAAATGGCGTTCTCCGGACTGGTTGAGCTATCGCCGTGACATTTTCATCAATGGCTAACTTCACTTGCCGGTCTTTCAATTTTCAAACCTCTTGGAATACTGAATGAAATTCCTGCCTCATGTCATCATATGACTGCACTGAATTGACATGCACTCCGATGTGAAGCACTCCCAGCTCTCGGGCTGTATTTCTACTCCCTTCTCCTCCATCACCATAAATTCTGCTTCAGTTTCTCTATCTCCGACTTCTACCTTATCCGTGAAACATCCAATGTTCTGCAATGGTTGCAGTGTATGGCTATAACTTCCTACTACACCTCCTTGACATGTACTTGATTTTCTGCTGTTTCAAGCATTCCCAAAGTGACAAAGTGTCAATTACGTTGTACACTCTGGAGTTTAGAAGGATGAGAGGGGATCTCATTGAAACATATAAGATTGTTAAGGGCTTGGACACACTAGAGGCGGGAAACATGTTCCCGATGTTGGGGAGTCCAGAACGAGGGGCCGCAGTTTAAGAATAAGGAGTAAACCATTTAGAACGGAGATGAGGAAACACTTTTTCTCACAGAGTGTGGAGTCTGTGGAATTCTCTGCCTCAGTGGGCGGTGGAGACAGGTTCTCTGGATGCTTTCAAGAGCGAGCTAGAATAGGGCTCTTAAGAATAGCAGAGTCAGGGGTTATGGGGAGAAGGCAGGAACGGGGAACTGATTGGGGATGATCAGCCATTATCACATTGAATGGCGGTGCTGGCTCGAAGGGCCAAATGGCCTATTCTTGCACCTATTGTGTATTGTTGCTGTCGCTACCAGAATCTATAATTACTGGCACTGTAACACCTCCAATGGTCGCTGCAACTTTTTCGTGATGGATCTCATTCAATGCAAACTAATAATTACTTTTAACAGCAGTTTCATCACTGTCTTCATCACTTCCGAAATCACCTTTTACGTGACGAACATGGCCCTTCTTTTTCTGCCAAGGTCTGTCTTTCTTTTCACTGGACTTCCCTTTCTTGTTGTAATCACTTGTCTTGTCCCTGGCTTTACTTTTACATTTCTTTGCAAAATGATCTTTATCTCCACATTTCCTACATGTTCTACCTTTTGCTGGACAACATGCATCTTTCCCTATGTGACCCTTGTTGCACACCTGTAACACTCGATCTCACGTTCAGGCATTCTTTTCGGTCTACAGCAGGTTAACTTGCCCAGTCTTGGAATCTTTCAATTTCATGCTGTGAAATTGTCCCTCAACAGCTTCCAGAGCTGCTGCAATTGACAAAGCATCATTAAGGTTTAATTCACCCCCTTTTTCTAGCAGCCTTCTCCTGAGCTTGTCTAATCTGCAATGCTGGACAACCTGATCCAATATCTGGATTTCCACATCAGCAGCCACATATTTGCATCCTGCAGACACCTGTCTGAGTCTCGTCACAAATTGAGCAACAGTCTCGCCCTCTTCCTGCATTGTTTTACAGAATAAATGGCATTAAACTGTAGCATTCGGCACCACCACGTGACTGTTCAAAGCATCAACGGCTTTCTTATAGTCTTCCTTCATTCTGGTATCAGGGAGTGTTTTAAACATTTCTCAAACTGCTGGCCCCGCGGTGAAAAGAAGCAATGGCCTCCGCTTCGTCTTCTGCCCCGGCGTACTCTCCTCAAGAAAGAACGCTTGACTGTCGGTGTAACCTTCGAATTCCTGCAGCCAAGCATTCCACTTCACGCTGACGGTACTCGCATCAACCTTCAGATCGAAGTGTGAAACTCAGCAAAGTGCTAAAAAATCAGCTCCAGCGACTGCCATTTCTAAAATAAAATCTTTTTCCAGCTCGTAGCCACGGATTCAGAATCCAAAATATCCTCGTCACCATTGTCACATCCTGGCCTCAGATGTGGAATAATAATGACACTGACACAATATTTAGAGATTACATTTCTTTGGTCTCCGTGTTTATTATCTCACTCCACCATGGCCACCTGCCTAGGCTTAAATAGTGCACATGCGATCTGACCTCCAAGTCAGCTGATACAAAGGTCATGATATTTGTATATCATCATCATGACTCATTGTCCTGACAGACCCTAGAACATCATTTTAGGATGTTTGACAGATTGTGAGATTTTCTCACGGGCTCTCCAACTGATTTCCAAACACATTAGTTACGTTGGCCCTGAACCAGAAAATGACTTTCATCACTGAATTAACACCTTTCTCCAGTCCTCACATGTCCAATCTTTATGTGTTTAAGGCCCACAGGTGCTGTTTCATCTTCAACGCAACAGCTAGAAGTGGTTTTTTCACAGGTCTTCGAACTATACGACCAACTTCAATAGGGTGTCAGCGCACAATGCTTGAGCTTATTAAGACTCCTGCTGCCACCAAATCAGTCTTCGGGGTATCGCCCTGATCCATCATACTTCCCCAAATCAGTAAGGTTTCATCTTTTTGAGTCGTCTTCATTTTGCGGGTGCATCTTCCCGTCCTCTTCGTGTGACAATCCTGGATCCAGAAACCTGGCTCACCCTACCAACTTTGTGATCTCTTGCTATGATTTTGAGCAATGTTGATGCAAGGTTTTTGTTCTTTTTGATCTTTGTTCACGTCCTTAGTGTGATACCCATTTTGTGAATTGCTTTATATCTATTTTGTGAATTCTAGTCATCCCCTTGTTTATCCATCCTCATCTTCTTGAATTCTTATTGGTTCTCTTCATGAATTAGGTTAGTCTATTTCTGTTGGATTCCTCCATTCCCTGTGTTCTGATTTGTTGCGATACAATACTTTTTTTTCTAAGCTACATTTCTTTTTAAAGAATCATGGTTTAAAGTGAAAAAGAGCAACAATGCAACATCCATCCACTGAAGGCAATTTCGCAGAAATCACTGGAAATGAATACCCAGAGAATGAAAAGTGATCAGAAGTTTTTTGGAGAGATTAATGAGGTTTCAGAAAAATATAAGAACAAATGGTGGACACAGAAACTCATCATACGAAAAAAATTGTGAAATCGACCAGCGATGTAGTTATTTTATACAAGGATGTAGGTTGTCATTAATACATATTATACATATATTATATCAACAGATAATCAACAAGCCACATAACGATTTTACAGTTAGCAAGTAAAATGTATGAAAAAACATTGGGTTTCTCAAGCAATGAAAATGGCGTCGCTTCAGCAAATTTAAAGTGCGCAACCGCTGCTGGCACTGCGCCAGCTTGAACATCCACGACGACCTGAGATTTGATTTAATGTTGTCTCTTAATGGAAAATTATATTGTGCCTATTGCCAACGTGGTCAAAGTAAAGTGCGTTAGTTACAGTAGCCTTTTGATTTTTTTTTACGAAAACAAAAGGCCGTAAAGGAAGGCACTGATTTCACTGGGGCAAGTGCCGTCAAAATTAAGGAAATTAAACAGCTGCGATGATCCAGTTCTTTAAAAAAACACGGTTTAAAGTTAAAAGCGAGAGCGGTTTCAGTTCTTTTAAAAAAAGATGGGCTGAGACCGAACTTCAAATCCCGCCCACAGCGAGATGCAGTGGTTAAAAACATATTCCACAAACTGAATATCAGATCGTGCTTTCTTTCCTCGTTGCAACAACTTTAGTTGCCGTCCAGCAAAGGAAAGGAAATGGGGTTTTTTCTAATTTAAATCAAGCTTTTCCGACGAGGTAGGACAGGTGCTAAATCAGCTAAAATGACGGACGGAATGCAGTGAAGAGAGGCGATGCCGGCGATTCTTAGCCCAGGTTTTATATTTTATTTCCAGAGATCGGTGCGAGCAGCAAGAGGGTGGAAATCGGCTTAAAATTGAATAAGATGAAGGGGAAGGAGGGGGGGTTCACTTGTATCGCCATGTTGCGCGAAATCGACAGCTCGTCCTCGGCACTTAAAATGGAAGCTTTAATTTTAAACAAAATCATTTAAACAAAAACTCGAACGAATCGAGTAAAAATGATTCGGGAAACCTTGAGAAGGGGAAATTAAAAGTCAATTTTTTAAAAAAGAAACAAAAAACCGGCATCCAAGCCCGCCCGTTGCCATAAACAAGCGTAGACGGAACGGCTTCACTAGGTTTTTTTTTCCTCGACGCGATCGGCTTTAGGTTTATCTTATTTTAGCTGTTCGGGAGGAAGCAGCTGCTGGCCAGCGGTAGTAGAATGGGCAGGTGTGTATGTGTATGCGGGATGTTTCTTTTCTGCTCCAGATACAGTAGAAGCCGCCGAGCAGCCTGGCTGCATCCATCTTTAGGCGGGCTTCTGCTTCTCTTCGGGGGGAAGACGAGGAAAAGCAGTGACGATGGTGGGAAAAAAACCTACTGGGAAAAATCTAGACCCGTCGCTTTGAAAAATAACCCCGTGAGGTCCATTTACCAAATGGCGTTTCCAACACCCGCCCGTGACTCCAGATAAAACCGCTTAGAAAGCAGGAAAAAGAGGGAGGGATTTCAGACGATTATTTCCCTCTCCCTCTCGGGCGTCTTTTTTTTTAAACTCATCGTGATCACGGGGGCGGAAAGTAAAACTATATTTTCGACCGGCTCTTTACAATCAATGACTCATTTAGTTTGGGGAGAGGGTGGAGATGAGGGGCGAAAGGTTTTTTTTGAAAAGTGCAGAGGCTTTTCTTTTGGTGGTGGTGGTGGTGGTTACTGTTGTCGTTGATGGGTGATTTTTTTTCCCTCCTCTTTCAGCTGCAGCTTGTAAAGGCGGGGAGGTGATTTTTCTAAAAAAAATATTTCCCTTAGACCCTATTTTTTTTCCTTTCCCCCCCTCCCCGAAGGAGTTGGGTTTTTTTCCTTGAAATTTTTATCGCAAAATTATAATACACTGAAGGAACTCACCGTCATGAAGCGTGCCTTGTCAACGGGGTTTCCTCGCCATCAAATCAGGGGCGAGATGACCAAGAACAAAAAAAATCCACTCAACACACAAGCAAAATAAGAGCTGTTCAGGGCATTTTCCTGCAAGGAAAAAAAAAACACTTTTTCACCTCCCAAGTTATATGCATATTTTTAAAGCGGGATCTCTGTATTTTTTTTATTAAATGCATCTTTTTCGAAGTTTTTGTCCTGCATTTGGACTTTTTTTTGAAGGGGGGGGAAATGTTTAAAACTTATTTGCACTTTTCTTTTAAAACTGACAGCTGTCGATTTGGAAATGCTTTTAATAAATCGCTTTTTTTGCCATTCCTCTCTTTGTGTTTCGATGATTAATGTATATATATATTTTTTTAAACGCCTATGTATTCCCTCCACCAACCGTCATCAGTTACGGGAAAGAGTTTATAAATAGATATCTCGGTTATGTGTCTTTTTTAAATTTGCATTGATCTGTCCTTCTCCAAAGAAATCCATACGGATGAATTAGAAACATAAGATTGAAATAAATTTAAATATATTAAAACTAATTGGAATGTGTTCCGTGTGTGATGAGGAAAGGGGGGGGGGTGTCTCGCAATCACATGACCCGGCCATTTGCAAGATGATTTTACTCAAATGAAGGTCGTGTCGTCTACATTTATATTTTGCATCGATTGGTTTTTTTTTTGCTTTTGTGCAATAACCCCGCGTGAAGTCTGAAAAGTAAAATGGTTCCCTCCCCTCCACACTCGCTTTCAGCGTGGCACCGGGGTCCTTGCCCTGAACCAAGCGTGCGCGCGCACCCTCCCCGCCGGCCGCGCCCCAGGCACCGCCCACACCCGCCGCTCATTGGTCGCCTTCCAGCTGAGGCTGAGGGTCGCTGGTGGCTTTGCTGGCGAGCTCGTCACCTCTTGCTCT
Source organism: Okamejei kenojei (assembly GCA_035221665.1). Classification (NCBI taxonomy): domain Eukaryota; kingdom Metazoa; phylum Chordata; class Chondrichthyes; order Rajiformes; family Rajidae; genus Okamejei; species Okamejei kenojei. Next base: position 66,766,084 of record CM069138.1, read on the forward strand.
CTGTCCCGCTGAGTTTCTCCATCCAGCTTTTTTTTTTTTTTAAACTCTATCTGCCTCTTATTGTCTTATCTTTCTTCCCCCTTCGGTGACTTTGCATTTTTCCCAGTCCGCCCTTTTATTTAGCGGCGTTGGACTCGTTGCTTAAAGACAGCATTGACCTTTCACCCTCTATCCATGCCTTCCTTCAGTAGAAGGAATGTAGTTGAGTTTCGCGAATCGCCCCTGAACTTTCACGTACAGTGTTGGAATTCAGCTTTGCAACAACAGTGGTACTAGGGAGACGACCCTTAGAAATAATCGACTTGGTGGAACTCGGGTTGTGATCATGATGTCGTTTGAAGGTGCACAAAAATGCTGGAGAAACTCAGCGAGTGCAGCAGCATTTATGGAGCGAAGGAAATAGGCAACGTCTCGGCCCGAAACGTTGCCTATTTCCTTCGCTCCATAGATGCTGCTGCACCCGCTGACTTTCTCCAACATTTTTGTGTACCTTCGATTTTCCAGCATCTGCAGTTCCTTCTTAAACATAATGTTTGATTTTCGTTGCAGTGCAGATTGCAGCATAATCTGCAATATTAGATGCTGCCTCATCCGCTGAGTTTATCCAGCATTTTTGTCTACTTGCTATGTTATTTCCTTACCGTTCGCCAATAGTAGATTCCACTTTCAATAACTCCGACGTGTAAATGGTTACTAAAAATGTTTGTGACTCGTTCAACTCATTCTGCTCCATTAGCCAAAAAACATACAAAAATCCGAAAAGTCTAAACTTTTCAGATAAAATCAATATAGACTGCATCTGGTGATTTGATTGAAAGCATATAATTCAACACGGTGAGCTGGTTCGTCCACACAAAGTACTGTATTGATTCCAAACCATTTTGTTTATCTGAGAAATAACGCTGGAGTGAATAGTTCATTATTATCAAATTGTGAATATGCAATTTGAACTAGAACATATGCTTCATTTGTACAAATAGGGAAATGAACGGTTCTTTTCAACCACAGGGTTCTGAAACACTGCCTGAAAGAAGCACTACCATATTTAAAGATGTTGAAGATTGTCTTGCAGGGTATTGGTCGTTTTGGAAGGCCAGATTGGTTGATTAGCCTATTTCAATTAATTATTTATAATATTTTGACGATTCAACAGGCTTTAGTTTTTTTATTTCAGTTATGGCACTGCCAACACTATTCAGACATATCAGCCTTAATATGTACTTATTGGCATATAAAGAAACTTAAAATAATGCAGAAGAAAGCCAACAATGACAAAGTATGACAATTCTACCAGGAAGAACCCTGGTAACATCTTATTCTGGCGAAACTGCGTCACGATTAGGACAGTCACTGCAGAGAAGCATGGAGGTGAGCCAGGATGCAGTATGCACCAGCCTCCATCTGGAGAGTACCATTGGACATGTAGCTACTGTGGGAAGGTTTGCAACTAGCACAAGGCTTTTCCTATGTACTAGTCCACAGTTTCTAATTGACATATGAACTGCAAACAACAATACCATTCTTATTGCCATCAGCATAACAGGCCTGTTAATATAATACTAATTGATAACATAATACTAATGGATAACATAATAAACAAAAAAATAACTAAAGCCCAATATTATTGGAAAAGGTCAGTGCAACCAGACAGTTTGCAGTTCATAGTTTAGGCAGTGTTTGTAGTTTAAGAGCCTGATGATCATTGGGAGCTAGACAAAATGCTGGAGTAGTAGTAACTCTGGGGCAGACAGCATCTCTGGATAGACTCCTGTACCTTCTTCCCAATGGCAGGAATAAAATGAGAGCATGGCTTGGGTAATGTGTGTCCATGATGATGCTGGCTGCCTTTTTGAGGAAGCATATCTTTAATTGTGGGGTCAATACCTGGACATGCGGACTTCCTAAGCCTTCTATGGAAGAAGAAGCCAAGAAAACACACCACTGTCTCTTCTTCTATGGAAGAAGCCAAGAAAACACACCAGTGTCTCTTCTTCCTTAGAAGGCTTAGGAAGTTCAGCATATCCAACATCTACAGATGCACCATAGAAAGTATTTTATCAGGATGCATCACAGTTTGTTTTGGGAACCGCTTCATCCAAGACCACAATGAATTGTGGACGCAGCATAGGCCATCATACAAACCAATCTCCCTTCCATTGACTCCATTTATACCTCACGCTGCCTCGCAGGACCAGCAGCATAATCAAGGATGAGTCGCACCCTGTCCACTCCCTCTTCTCCCCATCAGGTAAAAGGTATACGTGTGAAAATGCACACCTCCAGATTCTGGAACAGATTCTTCCCAGCTGTTATCAGGCAACTGAATCATCCTACCACAACTAGAGAATAGTCCTGAACTAGTATCTACCTCATTAGTCGCCCTCGGACTATCGTTCATCGGACTACTGGCATCACCTTGTAGTAAACATTATTCCCTCATCATGTATCTGTACACTAGATGCACTTTCCGCTAACTGGTTAGCATGCAACAAAAGCTTTTCACTGTACCTCGGTACACATGACAATAAACAAAACTGATACCTATGATCTGTAATCTTCATCCGCACCTGTACTAACCTCCCTTGGATCCTCTAGACTAATTTCTAACTGGTCAACTATGCAGAACCTTGTCAGGTGTACAGTTCCTTGAAAGTGCCGTCACAGGTTGATAAGGTAGTCATGAAGGCTTTCAGTACATTGGCCTTTATTAGTACAGGTATTGGGTGGAGAAGTTGGGATGTTATGTTACAGTTGCCCTGAGAGGCAGCTTTCTCGCACAGAGAGTGGTGAGTATATGGAATGAGCTGCAGAGGAATAGCTCAGGCTAGTGTTATAACAACATTTAAGGGACATTTGGACAGGTACGTGAATAGAGGGATATGGTACAAACACAGACAAATGGAACAAATGTAGATAGAGCATCTGGGTCGGCATATACAAGTTGGGCTGAAGGGCTTGTTTCCGTGCTGTATGGTTCTACGACTAAGGCATTGCTTCTTCTTATCGAGTCCACATCACAAGATTAGAAATTGTTCAGCCAGAGCTGAACATATTTCTCGGCATCTGCATACCATGGCTTTCTTGACCCCAAGGCCTTGTTGCATTGCATCTGCAATGTAATTCTTAGACATAGACATAGAATAATAGGTGTAGGAGGCCGTTCGGCCCTTTGAGCCAGCACCGCCATTCATTGTGATCATCAATCAATAAATATCCCTTGATTCCACTAGCCCTAGAGAATCATCCAGTGATTTGGCCTCCATTGCCCTCTGTGGCAGGGAATTCCACAAATTCACAACTCTCTGGGTGAAAAAGTTTGTTCTCAGCTCAGTCTTCAATGGCCTCCCCTTTATTCTAAGACTGTGGCCCATGGTTCTGGACTCGCCCAACAATGGGAACAATTTTCCTGCATTTAGCTTGTCCAGTCCTTTTATAATGTTATCTGCCAGTGAATACAAGCCTAGTCTTTTCAATCTTTCCTCATATGACAGTCCCGCCATCCCAGTGATAAAACTTGTGAACCTACGCTGCACTGCCTCAATCACAAGGATGTCCTTCCTCAAATTAGGAGACCAAAACTGCACACAATACTCCAGATGTGGTCTTACTAGAGCCTTATACCACTGCAGAAGAACCTCTTTACTCCAATACTGAAATCCTCTTGTTATGAAAGCCAACATTCCATTAGCTTTCTTCATTACCTGCTGTACCTGCACGCCAACTTTCAGTGATTGGTGTACAAGGACACCCAGGTCTCGCTGCACCTTATCCAACCTATCCACATTGAGATAATAAACTGCGCCCTTGTTTTTGCCGCCAAAGTGGATAACCTCACATTTATCTATATCTGCACCTGCATCTGCCACGCGTCTGCCCACTCACTCGACCTGTCCAGGTCACCCTGCAACCTCCTAACATTCTCTTCACAGTTCACACTGCCACCCAGCTTTGTGTCATCCGCAAACTTGCTAGTGTTGCTCCTAATTCCCTCTTCCAAGTCATTAATATATATGGTAAACAGTTGCGGCCCCAACACTGAGCCTTGCGGCACACCACTCGCCACTGTCTGCCATTCTGAAAAGGACCCGTTCACTCCTACTCTTTGCTTCCTGTCTGCCAACCAATTTTCTATCCATGTCAACACCCTATCCCCAATGCCATGTGCTCTAATTTTAGTCACCAGTCTCGGTGCGGGACCTTATCAAAGGCTTTCTTAAAGTCTAGATACACTGCATCCACTGGCTCCCCTTCATCCATTTTACTTGTCACATCCTCAAAAAATTCCAGAAGATTAGTCAAGCATGATTTCCCTTTCATGAATCCATGTTGACTTGGACTAATCCTTCTACTGGTATCCAAATGCCCCATTATTACCTCTTTAATAATTGACTCCAGCAACTTTCCCACCACCGAAGTCAGGCTAACTGGTCTGTAATTCCCCGATTTCTCTCTCACTCCTTTCTTGAAAAGTTAGCTAACATTAGCTATCCTCCAATCCACAGGAACTGATCCTGAATCTATTGAACATTGGAAAAGGATCACCAATGCGTCCACTATTTCTAGAGCCACCTCCCTGAGGACCCTGCGATACAGACCATCCGGCCCAGGGGATTTATCATCCTTCAGTTCCATTAGCCTACCCAATACTATTTCTCACCTAATGAAATTTTCTTTCAGTTCCTCTACCCCCTTAGTTCTCCAGTACATCTGAGAGATTGTTTGTGTCTTCCTTAGGGTTCTGAACTTAAAGAAAGGTAACTTTGAGGGTATGAGATGTGAATTGGCAAGTGATTCTTAAAGGGTTGACGGTGGATATGCAATGGAAGGCATTTAAAGACTGCATGGATGAACTACAACAATTGTTCATCCCACTTTGGAAAAAGAATAATCAGGGAAGGTAGTGCATCCGTGGATAACAAGGGAAACAGGGATAGTATCAAAACTAAAGATGAAGCATACAAATTAGCCAGAAAAAGCAGCCTACCAGAGGACTGGGAGAAATTCAGAGTCCAGCAGAGGAGGATAAAGTGCTTAATTAGGAAAGGGAAAATAGATTATAAAAGAAAACTGGCAGGGAACATAAAAACTGACTGCAAAAGCTTTTATAGATATGTGAAGAGAAAAAGGTTAGTTAAAACAAATGTAGGTCCCTTGCAGTCAGAAACTGGTGAATTGATCATGGGGAACAAGGACATGGCAGACCAATTGAATAACTACTTTGGTTCTGTCTTCACTAAGGAAGACATAAATAATATGCCGGAAATAGCAGGGGACCGGGTGTCAAATGAGATGGAGGAACTGAGTGAAATCCAGGTTAGCCGGGAAGTGGTGTTAGGTAAATTGAATGGATTAAAGGCAGATAAATCCCCAGGGCCAGATAGGCTGCATCCCAGAGTACTTAAGGAAGTAGCCCCAGAAATAGTGGATGCATTAGTGATAACTTTTGAAAACTCTTTAGATTCTGGAGTAGTTCCTGAGGATTGTAGGGTAGCTAATGTAACCCCACTTTTTAAAAAGGAAGGGAGAGAGAAAACGGGGAATTTCAGACCAGTTAGTCTAACATCGGTAGTGGGGAAAATGCTAGAGTCAGTTATTAAAGATGAGATAGCAGCACATTTGGAAAGTGGTGAAATCATTGGACAAAGTCAGCATGGATTTATGAAAGGTAAATCATGTCTGACGAATCTTATAGAATTTTTCGAGGATGTAACTGGCAGAGCGGGTAAGGGAGAACCTGTGGATGTGTTATATCTGGACTTTCAGAAGGCTTTTGACAAGGTCCCACATGAGATAAGTATACAAACTTAAAGCACACGGTATTGGGGGTTCAGTATGATGTGGATAGAGAACTGGCTGGCAGACAGGAAGCAAAGAGTAGGAGTAAACAGGTCATTTTCAGAATGGCAGGCAGTAACTAGTGGGGTACCGCAAGGCTCAGTGCTGGGACCCCAGCTATTTACAATATAGATTAATGATCTGGATGAGGGAAATGAATGCAACATCTCCAAGTTTGCGGATGACACGAAGGTGGGGGGCAGTGTTAGGTGTGAGGAGGATGCTAGGAGGCTGCAAGGTGTCTTGGATAGGTTGGGTGAGTGGGCAAATGCATGGCAGATGCAGTATAATATGGATACATGTGAGGTTATCCACTTTGGTGGCAAAAACAGGAGGGTAGACTATTATCTGAATGGTGGCCGATTAGGAAAAGGGGAGATGCAACGAGATCTGGGTGTCATGGTATACCAGTCATTGAAAGTAGGCATGCAGGTGCAGCAGGCTGTGAAGAAAGCAAATGGTATGTTGGCATTCATAGCAAAAGGATTTGAGTACAAGAGCAGGGAGGTTCTACTGCAGTTGTACAGGGTCTTGGTGAGGCCACACTTGGAGTATTGCGTACAGTTTTGGTCTCCTAATCTGAGGATAGACATTCTTGCCATAGAGAGAGTACAGAGAAGGTTCACCAGACTGATTCCTGGGATGTCAGGACTTCAATATGAAGAAAGACTGGATAGACTCGGCTTGTACTCGCTGGAATTTAGAATATTGAGGGGGGATCTTATAGAGACTTACAAAATTCTTAAGGGGATGGACAGGCTAGATGCAGGAAGATTGTTCCCGATGTTGGGGAACTCCAGAACAAGTTCACAGTTCAAGGATAAGGGGGAAGTCTTTTAGGACTGAGATGAGAAAATCAATTTTTACACAGTGAGTGGTGAATCTATGGAATTTTCTGCCACAGAAGGTAGTTGAGGCCAGTTCATTGGCTATATTTAAGCGGGAGTTAGATGTGGCCCTTGTGGCTAAAGGGATCAGGGGGTATGGAGAGAAGGCAGGTACAAGATACTGAGTTGGATGATCAGCCATGATCATATTGAATGGCGGTGCAGACTTGAAGGGCCGAATGGCTTACTCCTGCACCTATTTTCTATGTTTCTTAGTGAAGACAGATCCGAAGTACCTGTTCAACTCTTCTGCCATTTCCTTGTTACCCATAATAATTTCACCCATGTCTGCCTTCAAGGGACCCACATTTGACTTTGCTACTCTTTTTCCCTTAACATATCTAAAGAAGATTTTACTGTACTTCTTTATGTTCCTGGCCAGCTTCCTCTCGAACTTTTCAGCCCATATTGCCCTTTTTGTTTCCTTCTGTTGTGCTATGAAAGTTTCCCAATCCTATGGTTTCCGGCTACTCTTTGTTGTGTTATACATATTTTCTTTTAGTTTTATTCTATCCCGAACTTCTCTTGCCAGCCACGGTTGCCTCCTACTCCCCTTAGAATCTTTCTTCCTTTTTGGAATGAAATGATCCCGTGTCTTCCGGATTATGCCCAGAAATTCCTGCCATTGCCGATCCACCATCATTCCTGCTAGGACTTCTGCCACTAAGCTTCCCTTTTCCCTCATAATTCAATCAGATCAGTTAGGCACAAACTTTCCTTAACATATCCATGCTGACCCTGATTATTTCTGTGCCTTACTAAATAAAGATTTATAAGGAACCTTGGATTGAATTTGAATAATTTGTCCATCACCAAGATTAAACTAATTGCTTTATTTAAAATAATTGCATTAGTCCCGTTATCATGTGGCACGATTATAATCATGAATAATCTTTCCAGTGACTGGTTAGCATGCAACAACAGCCTTTTACTTTACCTCAGGTACATGGCAATAAGCTAAACTAAAATTATTTGGTTATCCCCTCTTCCCTTTTTTGTAACAAATATACACATTATAAGCAGTCCTGCAATTCTCCAGCAGAGGGGCCAGAGAGGATTAATAATCATAGTTCAAGTCTTTTTTAAAAAGCCTGGGTATATATTTGGCATCCATTTTCAAAGATGTTAAAATCCTTAATGCTACTTTTAATATCATTATCCCATCATTCTCATGCCCACAATATTGATATCACCCCATCTTTTGTGAAGACAGGTGAAAAAAAAATCTTGCCTATATATTCTGCCTCAATATAGATTGTACTTTTGGTTCCTAAATGGCAAACTCTTAGTTATCTTATTCTTTATGTACCAACAAAGCAACTTTGGGCTGTTAATTTAATTGGCCAATATTTTTTCATACATTCTATTTGTCTTCCTAATTTCCCTTTTAATTGTGCTCTATACCTTTCCAGGCTAATTCTCTGCAGCACATATCTTGACATTTGGGTGCTTCAGATTTTTTTGTCGCACCCTTTCCTTTGTCATAACATACAGTGCATTCAGAAAGTATTCAGACCCCTTCACCTTTTCCACATTTTGTTACGTTACAGCATTATTTTAAAATGGATTATATTCATGTTTTTATCATCAATATCTACACACAATACTCCAGAATGAAGAAGTGAAAACAGGTGTTTAGAAATTTTTGCAAAGTATTTAAAAAGAAATAACTGAAATATCACATTTACATAAGTATTCAGACCCTATGCTATGACACTCAAAATTGAGCTTAGGTTCATCCTGTTTCCATTGATTATCCTTGAGATGTTTCTACAACTTGATTGGAGTCCACCAGTGGTAAATCAAATTGATTGGACATGATTTGGAAAGGCACACACCTGTCTATATAAGGTCCCACTGTTGACAGTGCATGTCAGAGCAAAAACCAAGCCATGAAGACAAAGGAATTGTCTGTAGACCTCTGAGACAGGATTGTGTCGAGACACAGATCTGCGGAAGGGTATAAAACAATTTCTGCAGCATTGCAGGTCTCGAAGAGCACAGTGGCCTACGTCATTCTTAATTGGAAGAACTATGGAACCACTGGACTCTTCATTGAACTGGCCGCCCGGCCAAACTGAGCAATCGGGGAGAAGGGCTTTGGTCAGGGAGGTGACTAAGAACCCGATGGTCACTCTGACAGAGCTCCAGAGTTCCTCAGGTCTGTATGGTAGTGAAAGAACTGAAGCCACTCCTCAGCAAAAAGCACAAGACAGGCCGCTTGGAGTTTGCCGAAAGGGTTGTTTTCTCTGGTGCTCTGGTCTGATGAAACCAAGATTGAACTCTTTGGCCTGAATGCCAAGCGTCACGTCTGGAGGAAACCAGGCACCGCTCATCCCCTGGCCAATATCATACCTACGGTGAAGCATGGTGGTAGCAGCATCATGCTGTGGGGATGTTTTTCAGCGGCAGGAACTGGGAGACTAGTCAGGATCGAGGGAAAGATGAACAGAGCAAAGTACAGAGAGATCCTTGATGAGAACCTGCTCCAAGCGTTCTGGACCTCAGACTGGGGCGGAGGTTCACCTTTCAACAGAATAATGACCCTAAGCACACAGCCAAGACAACACAGGAGTGACTTCATGACAACCCTGTGAATGTCCTTGAGTGGCCCAGGCCAGAGCCCGGACTTGAACCCGATCGAACATCTCTGGAGGGACCTGAAAATAGCTGTGCATGATGCTCCCCATCCAATCGGACAGAACTTGAGAGCATCTGCAGCGAAAAATGGGAGAAATTACCCAAATACAGGTGTGCCAAGCTTGTAGCATCATACCCAAGAAGACTTGAGGCTGTAGTCACTGCCAAAGGTGCCTCAACAAAGTACTGAGTAACGGGTCTGAATACTTATGTAAATGTGATATTTCAGTTATTTCTTTTTAATTACTTTGCAAAAATGTCTAAACACCTGTTTTTGCTTTTTTATTATGGGGTATTGTGTGTAGATTGATGATTTAAACAATGAAGAAAATTTAAAAAAAAAAAAAATTTAGAATAAGGCTGTAACGTAACAAAATGTGGAAGGTGCTGGGGTCTGAATACTTTATAAATGCACTGTGTATATATATCCTGAATCCCTTTAATTTCCATGGATACAGCAGGATATAGATCATTTGCAGATATGGGTGGTCGAAATGGCAAATGCAGCTTAATCTGGGCAAGTGTAAAGTGTTGCACTTTGGGAGATCAGACATAAAGGAACAGTATACAATTATTGGCAAGACCCTTAACAGCATTGATGTACAGAGGGATCTTGGTGTCCAAGTCCATTATCTTCTTGCAAGTGACAATAGAGTGGTAAAGAACGGTAAGCAAGCCTTCATTGATCGGAACATTGAGTATAAGAGACAGGAAGTTATGTTGAAGCTTTATAAAACTTTGGTTGCATTTAGAATATTGTGTGTAAATCTGGTCGACCCTTACAGGAAGGAAGTGAAGGCTTTGGAGCGGGCATATTAGAGGTTTACCAGGATATTGCCCTGATTAGATGGTATTATATAAGCAGAGGTTGGACAAACTTGGAATGTTTTTTCTGGAACATCTGAGACTGGGGGGAGACCTGTTAGAAATTTACAAAATGATGAAAGACATAGATGCAATGGAGGAGGCCCTCGACAGAAAAGTCGGTTGGTGAAGTGGAGTTAAAATGGTTTGCATCCAGGAGATCCAGAAGACTTTTGTGGACCAAATATAAATGCTAGGCAAAATAAGTGCCTAGTCTATACTTGCTCTCGCCAATGTAAAGGAAGTCACATCGGGAGCACCAAATGTAGTAGATGAGGATAGAGCAGGTGCACATGAACCTTTGTCTCACCTCCAACGGCTGCTGGAGTTCCTGCATGGATGTGTGGGTGGAAGTGTAGAGGGAGGTGTTACATTTCCTGCAGTTAAAGGGGAATGTACCCGGAGAGGGGCTGGTTTGGGTAGGATGGTGTGTGAACAAAAGAGTAGTGAAGGAAATGGCTTCTGTAGAAGGCAGAAAAGGGTAAAATGTGACTAGTGGTGGGATCTTGTGAAGGTGGTGGAAATGACACAGAATGGTGTTGAATGCAGAGTCTGGTGAGGTAAATGGTGAGGACCAAGAGAAAGTCTTGGACCATCTGGGGGATTCAGGATGTGTGGGCAGCACTACGGAACACAAAGGAGGTACAGGTGAGGGATCCATCATGAAATCATAGGACATAGGAGCAGAATTACGTCATTCGGCCCAAGTATTTTCCGCCATTCAATCATGGCTGATCTATTTTTCTCTCTCAAAACCACTCTGTCTTCCCGTATTCTTTGACATGCTTACTAATCAAGAACCTAATAATTTCTGCTTTAAAAATACCCAGTGACTTGACCTCCAGTGTTAAAATTCCAGACTCACCACCCTTGGGTGAAGAAATTCCTCCTAATTTCCATTCTAAAGTTAATAAGAATTCCAGCTGCTGGTTTATACCAAAGAAAGACACCAATGCTGGAGTAACTCAGCGGGTCAGGCAGCATCTCTGGAAAACATTTGGATAGGTGACATTTCAGATCAAGACCCTTCTGATCAGCAACTGCAGTTCCTTTTTTATTACATTTTGTCTGCTCCACTGCAAAATCTCCTCAAGGTATGCCTACTTTGAAGAAGTTAAAAAAAAAGTCTGAGGAAGGGTCCTGATCTGAACTGTCACCTATCTATGTTCTCCAGAGATTATGCCTGACCTGCTAAAGGTACATCCTTTTATTCTGAGGCTGGACCATTAGCGTCCTCTCCGCATAGTCATACAGTGTGGGAATAGGCCCTTTGGCCCAACTTGTCCACACCGACCAACATATCCCATCTACACTAGTTCCTAATGGGCCCAGATGCTCTAAACCTATACTATCCACGTACCTATCTAAATGTTTCTTAAATGTTGTGATGCTACCCACCTCAACGACCTCTGGCAGCTTATTCCATGCACCCACCTCTCTCTGCATGATAATGTTACCCCTCGGGTTCCTATTAAACCCACCGCCCCCCCACCCCCACCTTAAACCCATGGTTCTCGGTTTCCCTAATCTGGGCAAGATAATCTGTACATCTACCCATATCTATTCCTCTCATGGCTGTATACACCTCTCTAAGATCACATAGAAATTAGGTGCAGGAGCAGGCCATTCGGCCCTTCGAGCCTGCACCGCCATTCAATATGATCATGGCTGATCATCCAACTCAGTATCCTGTACCTGCCTTCTCTCCATACCCCCTGATCCCTTTAGCCACAAGGGCCACATCCAACTCCCTCTCAAATATGGCCAACGAACTGGCCTCAACTACCTTCTGTGGCAGAGAATTCACCTCTCGTCCTCCTGTGCTGAAAGGAATAGAGTCGTAAACCTGCTCAACCTCTCCCTCGAGCTCGGTTCCTGGCAACATCTTCTCTGCACCTTTTCCAGCTTGGATCCATTAATTCTGTTGGGCCTTCATCCACCTACGACAATAGAGGGGAGCCAGGAGGAGAGGTTGAACGGGTTAGGACTCTATTCCGTCGAGCAGAGGAGGATGAGGTGGGAACCCGTGTCAGTAAAGCGAGAAGGCGCCCAGGATCTCCCGCATGCAATTAATGGCGCCGCAGTGAAGCCGGGCAGCCGCTCCCAATGAGAAAGAGAGGGTGGCGCCAGCAGGTTGCGGCACCAATCAGGCGGCTCGTTGTTCGGGGCTGGATGCAGCTGCGGCTGCGGCATCGGAGGAGCGGAGGAGTCCGCCGGCGGCGGCGTTTCGGGCCGAGACCCTTCTTCGCCTCGTTGTTCGAGTGGGCGGCTCTTGGTGCGAATGGAGCAGGTGGGCGAGGAGGAGAAGCGGGAGCCGCCGACGGAGGAAATCCCCGAGCTGGATCGGCGGAAGGAGAAGATGGTGGAGATCCTGCAGCGGCGCGACCAGGAGAGGCAGCAGGGCGTGGAGCGGAGGAAGCTGGCCAAGGACGTGATCACGGTGAAGGAGGAGAAGTCCAACTTCTTCGTCTCGGCCTTCTCGGCGGAGAGGTCGGCGATCGAGGCGCTGCTGGCGGGCTGCGAGGGCGACGACAGGACGGCGCTCGTCGCCAGCTTCGAGGAGATCGGCCAGAAGATCCAGCGGCTGCAGAAGTTCGTCAACGACAGCATGATGTTCCTGTCGGCCTACGAGCTGCGCCAGGCGCAGGCCGCCGTGCACAAGCTGCAGGGGGCGGCGGTGGAGAAGCGCGACCAGTGCCTGCCCAAGAAGAAGTTCGCCTTCAAGTCGCGCAGAAAGGAACACGTCGGCCCCAAGGAGGCCAAACCCTCCCCTCCCTCCGACAGGAAAGCCGACCGGCCCATGGTGATCGAGCAGAACCTCTGCGGCTTCTCTGACGCTGACTCGCAAGTGTTGGTGAGCTCGGCGGACGAGATCAATGGCAAGGACGTCCTGTTAACCAGGTTGTCCGGCTGCTCGGTGAAGCTCCTGGGCTCGCCCAACACCCTACACGTCAAGGATGTCACCAATTCCAAGGTGTTGTGCGGACCTGTTTCGACCTCTGTATTTGTTGACCAATCTGCAGGTTGCACCTTCGCTTTCGCTTGCCAGCAATTGCGAACCCACAACACTAAGGATGCTAATGTGTATCTGCATGTGACCAGCCGAGCCATCGTGGAAGATTGCAATGGAATTTCTTTCGCTCCGTTTAACTGGACGTATGAAGGCATTGAGAGAGATTTTGAACAGGCAGGGTTAGACAGAACAAAAAATAACTGGAACATTATTGACGATTTCAACTGGCTTGCGTCTGATCATTCCCCTAACTGGAGTATTTTGCCGGAGGAGTCTCGAATTACTGATTGGGATGAAATCTTAGCTCCTTGAATATGTCTGTTGTGCCTAAAGTCGGTGTTTACTGAGCAATTGCAGGAATTCATGACGCTTCCTGTTGTATACTTGAATCAAAACAAACTGAGCCTTGTGATCAGAATGTTATTTAATTTTTGACCAATTTAACAAAGGATAGTTAAAGCTGATCTTGAATAGTTGGCATGTTATTGTAAAATATATTCTGTATGAGATAACGTTACACCCATTGTACCTTTGTCAATGTTTTGTTCTCAGTGTTTGCACTTCTGTCGGAAACCGTTTGTTAAACTGTTGAAGTATGATTCCTTAAAAAGTTGAAACAAATTTCAGATTGCAGAATATTGATGGATAAAATAAAAAGATGATCATCTTGAACTGGCTTGTTTTTATCAAAATAACCTATAGGTTTGAAATTGAATCTCTGTTCTACCTTTTAATTGGAAAAAGTAGATAGGTAAATTAGGGTCAGTCAGTTTGTATTTAAACATTGGGAAATCATTGGGTGGCCTTCCAGAACATAGAAGAGCACACACAGCAAGGGTCCTATGGTCCACAACATCGGCTGATAATGATGCCAAGAAAAACTAATCTCATTTGCTTGCACATACACCTCCATTCCCTTCATATCAATGTTTAAATCTAAAAGCCCTGTAAGTGCCACTACCGTATCTGCCTCCACCAACACCCCTGGCACAGCATTCCAGCGCTCACCAACCTCTGTGTCCTAAAGATCATACTGGCACATCTTTAAAATTTCTCCTCTCTCACCTTAAAGCCATATCCCCTAGTCTTTGATATTACCACCATGGGGGGATAAAGGTTCTGCCTGTCTACACTATCTATGCCTCTCATAATTTTATATACTTCTATCAGGTCTCCCCTCAACCTCTGGTGTTCCGGAGAAAACAATCCAAGTCTGGCCAACCTCTCCTTATAGCTATTGCTCTCTATTCTAATCATTCAGACAAACCTCTTCTGCACCCTTTCCAAAACCTACACATCCTTCCTGCCCTGGGGTGACCAGAACTGCACGCAATACTCTAAATACTACTGCCCTATTAAACCAGTGAATGTTGAAGGCTTTACAAACTCAATTTGATTTTTAATTTGTTGTCATCTTGAGCTATGAGGGTAGTAACGATGTGGGCAGCTGGAACCTTTTTGCAGTTTTTCAACGGGATTATGGTAGTCTCATGTTCATTCATTGTTACTTTTATCTTGCCAGGTTCAAAGGTCAGTTTATTGTCACATATATCAATTAATGTACAGTGAAACTCGAATTGCCATACAGCCATACTAAAAAAAAGCAACAAGACACACAACTACATAAAAGTTAACATAAACATCCACCACAGCAGATTCCCCACATTCTTCACTGTGATGGAAGACAATAAAGTCCAATCTTCTTCCTCCTTATTCTCCTGCGATCAGGGCAGTCGAACCATCTGCAGTGGGGGGGCGATCGAAGTTCCCGCAGCCAAGCTCCACGATGGTAAGTCCGCAGGCTCCCGCGGTTGGAGCTCCCGAAGTCGATCAACTCCTCGATGTTAGGCCGCAGGGCAGACAGAGATACCATACGGAATAAAATTGCATCTCCGTCGACGCAAGAGATTAAAACAAGTTTCCTCCACACCCCACATAAACCAAACAAAAGAACACTAAAACATTAGATATCGTAGCATAAGGAGCAGAACATCAAGGTTCTGCAACAGCTTCTTCCCACGAGCCATCAGACTCCTGAATGCCATGTAATGGGCTGCCACCATTGTCTATTTATCCTTTTATCCATTTTATCCTTCTGTTTATGATCGTGTTGCATGGGGAGCCAAATGCAACGGAATTTCGTTTGGAATTGCATATATCGATGTATTTCTAAATGACAATAAAGTTTGTTTGACTTTTGACTTGTAACAGGTTGTTAGTCATACTAAGTGCAAATTCAGTGTAACTGAATTTTTATTCCATTCCAGCTTCAGCTGCTGCCTACTTTAGAGTAACTATCTGGAGCTGTTTTCCATCTGCTGAAATGGGGGAACATAGAAACTTTAAACCGAGCTCAATATGACTCCTACATGGTCAACAACATGTATTAAAATCCTGAACCACAAAAGTTAAAGCAATTCTACATCAAAATTAATTTGTGGCAATTTTAAATGTAGTAAATATCTTGTGCCTTTCTGGGCGAGCCTGCTTTGAAATAGATACATTGTGGGCTGACAGGAAAATAATCATAAATATCCTTCCAGTTACTTGTCAATGTCTTCGGACCAAAACAGTAAAGAATAGCCCAAAGAATTCCTGTTTGGACGATAATATATATATTTTTTCCGTTAAAGTATTTCAGATACTTGTTGGGAGAATCATTTGAAATGACTAAAAGAGTTGAAGAAATTAGTTCCTCCTTCCTGTCACATTAAAATTCATTCTACTTTGTCTTGGTTTAGATCTATGTTCCAACCCCAGAGTTCACAACCCCGTAGTATAGTGCCACAATTTGAGGAGTTGGTATCACAAGGAAACATGACATGTAAGAAGTAATTCAGCATTTTTCACCATTTGACTTTCGCAGAGAAACTGCTAGATTTGGTATCAACCTTCTGGAGTGGGTAAGACCAGGTGAAAGTTTCTCATGTTACTGTAATTGAATTGGCCTTGAACAAAAGTGATTCTGTTAGCAAAGATGCTACTATGGATTGTAGTACTTATTTGAGACTTACTTAAATACTTTCCTTAATTGCTTGAGAACAAAAATCAAAGCAAAATATATTATCTGTTTTGAAAAAAACAGTTGGCTATGAATATCAATGAAAGAAAATGTTTTGTATAATTCATTTGAAGACAGACTTCATTCACTTGTCCTCCCAGTTTGTTTTTAATAGTTGGTAATTAAATTAAAAGTTATTGTAGCTTCACATGGCAAAACAATAAATCTTCCACCCACTGACATATACATTTTCACTACAGTCAATGGTATATATTTACAATTCTCAATCAAACTTGTATCGTATTGTTCAAAGATACAATGATAATTTACAAGTGTTGACAAAGCGAGCGTGCTAGGCTACTGAGTAGTTAATTTATTTTAATAATATGGGAATTACTGAAAAGACCAGTATTTATTGTCCGTCCCTAATTACTCTGAAGAAATGGTGTGAAATGCCATCCAGAACGGGTTGTACCTGCATTGGAGAGTGAAGATGTTCCCACAGTGTTGTTGATTGGGGATTCCAGAAAATGTACTCAAGGATGATGTCCGCGGTTTCATCTTGAACTCATCCTGAACAAGCCTCATGTTCTTAAAACCTATAGAACAATAATTGATTGATTGAAAGATACAGCAGGGAAAACAGGCCCTGCAGCCCACCATGTCCACACCGCCCATTGATCACCCATTCAGACTATTATGTTTTCCCATTTTTATGGCCATTGCCTACAGATTATGGCCAATTTACGGAGGACAATTAACCCGACAACCCCGCACGCCTTTGGGAATTGGGAGGAAACTGGAGCACCCGGAGGAAACTCACCCGGCCATAAGGAGAACATACAATCCCCACACAGACAGCACAAGGTCAGAATCGAACCCAGGTCTCTGGCATTGTGAAGCAGCAGCTCCACCAGCTGTGCCACTGTGCCACCCTCAAACCGCTCCAGTTAAATAAGGGCCCTATATTTGTTTCATTTGATTGTAGTACTGATGTGTGGATTCATCTTTGATCACTAATAGATTGAGAATATTGTGCAGGAGGGAACCTCGTGTTCTTAAAACCTGTAACCTCAATAATTACAAAACTGAATAACCATGGCAAGTTTTGGGTTATTTGGAATATGTAGATTTGCTGAGGTCTTGATTCACGGAATGGTAACAGCAGTGAAGGAATTCGTTCAGCCGTTGACAGTCCACAATGGCTTTGAGTAAAAGTGATCCAGCCGGTGGCACACTCCCGGTATCTCCCTGCAGCCCTGCAGATTCTTTCCTATTGAGGAAGGGAACAGTTGAAATACGTAGAGTTTAATTTATTGGTTTTTTAAATAAATATTGTATTGAGGGAAAGTGAGGTGAAGATCATTTAAACAGTTATTCCTGCCCTTTAGAGCCTTATTCCATTGTTTTGATGCCTCTTGATTATTTGTAACTGCTACAGTAGAAAGATGCAAACTATAATTGTGGATCACCTGAAATTGGAAATAATTTTGCCTAAAATGTCTGAAAAATAGGCATTCTGCTAAATCTATCGTCCAGTATCCAATTTCTGTAAATGAAACTTGCATTCAAACCACAAATTTAAAAACTTTGTACTCATCTCGCTGTTTGTTTACAATTCACTGCCCTTTTTCATCCTTTATATCCTATTAATACTGCTGATTGAAAAGATCACTCTATTGTTATCACATCCTCTATCCCAATTACAACTGGGCAACCACTTCCTCGCCATCCCCTCCAGCTCTTTCCCCTCTCACCAAAACTTATTTCTGCACTTACCTGTGGAACATCTTTCTGCACCTACCTGTGTCTCCACCTTTAATAATATAATCCTCGTTAAAACCAGCACTGCCATTTAATAGCTTTCCTTTCCATCACCTCCCATTTTAAAGTAATCTTACACATAGCCCACAAGCTGCTCATGTCACCATCTTCATACTGGCTGGCCAGTTTGCTTTGTTGGCCCCCAGGTGAGGTGATATCATCAATCATGGTCACCTTGGGTAATACAATCCTCTCTTTCAAATCTGCTGCCAGCACCATATTGTCAAAAAAGCTATGTCCCTGCAAATTGAAACTCAATTATTATCCTCCCCAGCACCCTTTCTAGTCCAGAGTCCAAAGTTCGTGCACGGAAGGTGCCATCCAGACTCATGCTTAAGTTTATGTAGGAAAGAACTGCAGATGCTGGTTTAAATCGAAGGTAGACACAAAATGCTGGAGTAACTCAGATTGAAGAAGGGTCTCGACGCGAAACGTTATCCGTTCCTTCTCTCCAGAGATGCAGCCTGTCCCGCTGAGTTACTCCAGGATTCTATGTCCTCATCCCTAACATACCCCGGCACCATTTCCCATCTTTTTCTCTACCACATCAACAACTGCATTTGCTCCAACACCTGTGCAGAACTCAGTGATTTCATCAACTTTACTACTAACTTCCACCCTGCCTCAAATTCACTTGGACTATCTCTGACATTCTTAGATTGGATTGGATTGGATTGGATTTCAATTGTCTTCAATTAAGAGACAATTAAATACTATTTTCCTTACAGTCATACAAATAAAAAAGCACAAAACACAGAATACTGTAGTCCACAACACAAACATCCCCACAGCGCCACCAATGTTCCCTACTGCGACGGAAGGAACCAAAGTCCAGTCAACCTCCTCGCTGATGTTCCCCAATGTTCACCCATGGTCGTGGCCTCCTGAGCGCTCTGCAGTTGCCGGGAACGATGGAACCCCGACGTCGAAAGGTAGAACATCCTCAGCTGCCTGGACCTCTGAATAGGCCACCTCCCGCCGGAGTCAGCGGCTCCCGAAGTCCACAGGCTGAGCTGGGCGGAGATCCACGCTGGCGACCCCCGACAAAGGGTCGCAGGACTCCGTGATGTTAGTCAGCGCCGCCCGCATTGGGAACGCCGCGGACCACAGCTCCACGATGTCGATGCAGCAGGCCCAACACTCCGGAGATCCAAACAGCGATCCCAGGTAAGGCCTCGCCTGCTCCGCGATGTATCCAGCGTTGCGCCACTGCTGCTGAAGCTCTGGTCGGTCCCGGCAGGAAAGGCCACGCCAATCCAGTAGGTAAGCCGTGGGGGGGGGGGGGGCGAGGACGCATCTCGAATAATAGTCGCATCCTCGCCAGGAAGTGATTGAAGGACGGTTTCCCCCTTACCATAACCCTCTTCCCCCCACACAAAACACCAAGAAAAAAACTAAAGAACATACTTTAAACATAACAAAAAAAAAGATACCAGACTGAAGGCAGAGGCAGCCAGTAACGGCGCCACTGGATGTTACTAGTTCCCTCTGTGTCCAGACACAGGTATCTGCTGAAGTCTATGAAATGCCTACACCTCCCACACCTCCTCCTGCCTGTCACTTGCCACAATGCCATCCTTTACTCTCATTTTCTCCATCTTCGTCATATCTGTTCCCAAGATGAAACTACCCTTTTATTCCCCCCTTCTTTCCTGCCCCACTTGTCCCCTTCCACACATGCCCCTCCCTCTGGCTTTACATTGTACTCCTCTTCTTTCTATATCACTTACTCCACCTGACTGACAATCACCCCCCCCCCCCCCCCCGTCCACCTGCATCCACCTATCACTTGCCCCAACCTACCTCTCTTTTCCAGCTCTCTCCCCTCTACTCCATAAGTCTGAAGAAGGGTCCCTATCCAAAACGCCACCTGTCCATTTCCTCCACAGATTCAGCCTGACCTGCTGAGTTCCTCCAGCAGTTTATTTTTTGTTGCCTGTGGTGTTCTCTAAGAATCTCATTCCTGTTTCTCACCAATTGTTGGCCTATTGGAAATGTTATCCAAAACACACCATCAGCTTTCTCAAGTATGCTGATAACCCTGTTGGAAGGTTATCTCTCTCTTCACCTCCCTTCTCTCTGAATTACTGGACCACTCATCTGATAACATGTACTGAATGATAAGAAAATTAATCCAACTAACTATTAAGAAGTCTTGAACTATTGGTTTTCAAACATCGCCAGAAACTTTGATCTCTGGCCTCCCGAGGAATTATCAATGCCGACTGCATTGCCTGTGTTATGCATTGGATTGGACAGGATTGGACAGGCTAGATGCAGGAAACATGTTCCTGATGTTGGGGGAGTCCAGAACCAGGGGTCACAATTTAAGAATAAAGGGTACGCCATTTAGGACTGAGATGAGGAAAACGTTTTCACCAAGAGAGTTGTGAATCTGTGGAATTCTCTGCCACTGGAGGCAGTGGAGGCCGATTCACTGGATGTTTTCAAGAGTTAGATTTAGCTCTTAAGGCTATAGGAATCAAGGGATATGGGGGGAAAAGCAGAACCCGGTACTGATTTTAGATGATCAGCCATTATCATATTGAATGGTGGTGCTGGCTCGAAGGGAGAAATGGCCTCTTCCTGCATCTATGTTTCTTTGTCTACACTGCAAGATGCAAACCACTGGTTAGCTGCAAAAATAGGATGGCCGGGTTACATTTTGCCAAGAAGTACTTAAAAGAGCAACCACAGTTCTGGAAAAAGGTCTTGTGGACAGATGAGATGAAAATTAACTTATATCAGAGTAATGGCAAGAGCAAAGTGTGGAGGAGAGAAGGAACTGCCCACGATCCAAAGAATACCACCTCATCTGTGAAACACGGTGGTGGAGGTGTTATGGCCTGGGCACGTATGGCTGCTGAAGATACTGGCTCACTTATCTTCATCGATGATACAACTGCTGATGGTAGTAGCATAATGATTTCTGAAGTGTATAGACACATCCTATCTGCTCAAGGTCAAACTCACTGGTCTTCATTCTACAGCAAGACAACAACCCCAAATATACTATTAAAGCAACAAAGGAGTTTTTCAAAGCCAAAAAATGGTCAATTCTTGAGTGGCCAAGTCAATCACCCAATCTGAACCCAATTGAGCATGCCTTTTATATGCTGAAGAGAAAACTGAAGGGGACTAGCTCCCAAAACCAGCATAAGCTAAAGATGGCTGCAATACAGGCCTGGCAGAGCATCACAGAGATGACACTCAGCAAATAGTGATGTCCATGAATTGCAGACTTCAAGCAGTCATTGCATACAAAGGATATGCAACAAAATACTAAACATGACTACTTTCATTTACAGCATTGCTGTGTCCCAAACATTATGGTGCCCTGAAGTGGGGGGACTATGTATAAACACTGCTGTAATTTCTACATGGTGAAACCAAAATGTGTAAAAATGGCTTTTATAAAAATCTTACAATGTGCACTTTAATCACATGTGATTTTTTTTTTTCTATTACAAATCTCAAATTGTGGAGTGCAGAGGCAAATAAATAAATGGTGGGTATTTGTCCCAAACTTTATGGAGGGCACTGTAGATCTGAATCCCTAATCTGTGCTCTTTTTCACCTCAATTTGATTATTCTTACAAACTTTCTGATGGCCGCTGTACACCCAAGGCCAGCCTGAGCACCACTGCCTTTGCCGGGCACACATACTTCTTGCCCTTGGTCGCTTCTTGTCCCAACTCACCGCAAGCCCCGGTCACACATTCCCCATAGTTGCTTGACCACATTAATTTCCCATTTGACAACTTCTTTTGAATGTGCGCCTGTATATTCAAACCCGTCCACAGTCTTGCCCCATTCGCTCTCCGAAAATATTCCTCTGGCCCGAAATCTTTCGGTGAAACCACCTTGTTTGTATAAACTCCGGCCTCTGGCGTGCCAGCGAAATCAGCAGTTGCAAGCATCTATAACACCTCAGAATTTATTCCATGCACTTCTGCACTCTCTTTACTTTTAAATCCCACCTTTATGGCCAATCGTTTGGCAGTGCGCTACTCTTCGTCTTGCAGCAACGTGTATTCCCCACACTGCATGTTTACTCCCAACGTTTATCACAGGCATTGCCCTACATTTAAGCTTCCTTATCTTTATTAAAGTTGAACCTGCTTTTACGTCCATTATATTTGACTTGCACATTGCGCACGACACAGGAGCCCAGTAACTGTATATACATTTTGTAAAGGAAAACAAATGCCTCGCAACCGTCGGTTGTCTGAGTGAAGATTCACTGAACACTCTGACTCGACTGTGTGAAATGCGAGGAAACTTTCTGCGATTGGGGGGGGGGTTAGCAATGGCTGACAACTGGAGGACAAAGCAATTACACTGACCTTGATTACTTGCAATGGCTCATCTGGGGCAAGGCTTTCTCTAAATGATTAGAGGTAAAACCTATTACTGGTATTAAGGTGACGTCTTGCAGCCTCAGATTTTCAGACAGGTTCTGAAAGCGCCACCTCCGTCGCCGGGGAAAGCGCTGGCAACATTAGCTGTAGTCGCGGACAATATCTTTTTTTTTTGTGAAAACCCTCTGGCTTGGTAATTTACACTTCGTTTTCGTGGTACCCCCGAGTGAGGTGAAGCTTTGCTGTTCGGGTGATCAGTATGGAAGGATGCAGAGTGGAGTCAACCTCAGGCGCACTGTACCCTGCCCTTTCTGCACCCGTGCGCAAATCTTTCTAATTTGTTGAAGGTCAACCTTACCATTTCGAGAGACAGGAAAATGGCCATTCTGAAAATCAAGTTCAACGTGCAGATGAGGGTGAAGCTGGCCCAGGGCATGTGGCTGCTCAACTGGTTCTGTGTGTTGGTGGGTATCGGCATCTTCGGCATGGGCTTGTTCCTCAAGATCGAGCTGAGGAAGCGGAGCGAGCTGATGGACAACCAGGAGAGTCACCTGGTGCCCAACTCCCTGATCCTGGTGGGGCTCATGGCTTGCGCCATCAACTGCTTTGGGGGCAAGTTTTGCTACGACTCTCTCGACCCGGCGAAGTACGCCCGGTGGAAATCGGTGCTGAAGTTCTACCTGGCCTCCTGTGTGTGCTTCACTTTCCTCACCTTCATCACCGTGGTGTTATGTTTCCTGATGAGGATTGACCTGGAAGACACGCTGGCCAAGGGTCTGAAGAACGGCATGAAATTCTACCGGGACACTGACACTCCGGGCAGGTGCTTCATGAAGAAGACCATCGACCAGCTCCAAATGGAGTTCCGCTGCTGCGGAAACAACGGCTTCCGGGACTGGTTTGAAATCCAGTGGATCAGCAACAGGTACCTGGACTTCAGCTCCAAGGAGGTGAAAGAGTAAGTACAGCAGCGAATCCACAGGGAATCGAGGCGAATATAGTGGAAAATTGTAGTCATAACTGACCCCATGGCTTTATCTTGTTTGTTAGGCGGCTGGGTGGGGGTATCTCTGTCGAGAACCAACAAGGAATGTCCGAGTTTTCAGCCCCAAACGCTCAAGTTGCCTTCTCTTCCTTGCAGCCGCGTCAAGAGCAACGTTGAAGGGAGGTTCTTGGTGGACGGGGTCCCATTCAGCTGCTGCAACCCGGCCTCCCCTCGCCCCTGTATCCAGCAGCAGATCAGCAACAGTTCGGCCCATTACAGCTACGACTTCCAGGCCGAAGAACTGAACCTGTGGACACGAGGTTGCAAACAAGCACTGCTCAACTACTACGCTAATATGATGCATTCGATGGGAGCTTTGGTCTTATTTGGTTGGTTACTGGAGGTAAGATGGCTATTGTGAATTGCAGCCTTTAAATTAAAAAAACAAAAATACTAGAAAAGGATTGTTAATAAAATCACAGAGCAAGGAAACAGCCCCCTCGGCCCAACTGTGCCCCTGCCAACCAAGCTGCTCCATCTACACTCGTCCTGCCTGCGTTTGGCCCATGTGCCCCCAAAACCTTTCCTGTCCTTACCATCTTACAAGTCAGGAAACTCCTGTCAAAGGACGCTTTGTATTAAACTCGGCTACTATGTTGACTATCACCGAATAATTTCCTGAAAATATCTAGATTTATAATCTTTCAGTTATAAATTTTGATATCAGCAGAAATTGAACGTGAAATATTGTGGCATGTGAAATAACGCACAGGCTTTACGAGTGTGCATCTGCAAGGATGCTGGGAGCATTAATGCGTGTACCTTCATTGCAGGGCGACAATCTTCTGCGTGGCTGACCCTGTCTTCAAGTTAGAAATTCAACGCGAATGAAAACATCTTGATGTTTTAAAATTTACTTTTTCACTCTCCAGCATAAACTATAACCTCAAGCCTGCCTCCGTACAGATTTAACAACAACATTCTGAATAAAACTGATATGGGAATTGTTTTTAAAATGCTTAAGGTCAAGTCTGACAGCATTGGGAGAGAAAGTAGCAGAGTAAGCAGTACAAGCCAGTGACCTTTCAGGAGTAAATGGAGTTTTACTTCAGATTGAGTTCTGACTTGGGAACATGGCATTCCGGGCTCAGATCAGAATACATTTGCTCTTATTAATTCTTAATCTTAAAATCTGATCAATTTTAAATTGTGAATTGATACAAATGTTAAAATATTTAATGAAAGGTCGTCAACCCAAAACATTAATTCAGTTTTTCCCTCCACAGATGTTTTCTGGCTTGTTAAGCTTTTACAGCATTTTTAACTTTTATGGAGTTTTGCACATTAATTTAAGAGTATTACTTTTATAATAACCCACAAAAAAAAAGTCACAGTGTGCTGCAGGAATGAAGAGAGGTCACTTAGGTCACTGTACCCGCGATGACTCATTGAAAGAGGCATTCAATTTAATCTCATGCCACAGAAACGTTTTATTTTCAAGTATTTATCAAGCTCTCACCTTGAAGTTATTACAATTTCCTCTCATTCCTGAACTACTTTTAACCACTCTTGTATCCTTGAAATCTACTGCAAAAATGCAGGCCAAATGATACTTTGAGGAATATGCCTTGTTCGCTATTAAAGTTTCACATGCAACTATTTTTTAATCAAATCAATGACCACTTTTTCTCTCCTATCATTTTTTAAAATATATAAGGTGGTAGTGCCTGGAATATGCTGCTGAGGCTGATAGTGGATATACACAATAGTAGCATTTAAGAGACTTTGGACAGGCACATGGATATGCAGGGAATGGAAGGATATGGATTATGTGCAAGCAGATAAGAATTAGGCTTGGCATCATGTTCAGCACAGACATGGTGAGCTGAAAGGCCTGTTCCTGTGCTGTACTGTGCTATGTTCTTAACATTTACTAGTATGGTGTTGTTTATGGGATATTCATCAAGTGTTCAAAACCATAAATGTTTCATAAGTCCTCCACTGACAGAAGACCCAGGTACCATGATTAAAGCAATTGACAGGAAATTAGAACCACGATGGGAATTTCTCTTTGCAACAAGTTTGTATCTGGAGTATATTTGTGAATATCACATCACTGGATATGTATAAACAAGACTGTTTTAGTGTAATGGAGACTGGGAGTCACGCAATACCTTTGCACCAACTCCATGTTCACACTTAGTCACAGAAATACATTGGCCTTTTATAGAACATAGAATATAAGAACATAGACTCCCAGAAAAAGAACATTTTATAGAACAGAGCAATAACTGCTGGATTAACTCAGTGGGTCAGGCAGTATCCCTGGAGAAAAAGGATGGGTGAAGTTTTTGGTCAGGACCCTTCTTCAGACCCATGTTGAATGGAAAATAGCATGTAGCAGTGAATTTCAAACAAGTCCCGAAGCATTCATTATTTTAGTGACTTTCTATCCAGGCAAAGTCTTTAAATATTATATATTTAAATATTTTATGAATTAAATTATAGAAAGTAATGAAGATATCTTCTATCATTTTAAATGAGACTGTATAGAAATGTCTACTTCTTCGGGTGGTTATAAAGGCTCCCATCACTTTGCCAAGATTCAAAACACATTATTCTCCGGGCCAATATTTATTACGCAAATATTGAATAACACAGAGTATCAGGTGATTATGTCATTGTTGTTTGTCAGGTTTGCTGTAAGGGTATAAGCTGTCATGTTTCTTTATATAACCATCAAGGCTACAATTCAGAATGGCTGTTGTGGTTTTGGAAGGCTAAAATTGTACAAGGTGCAATATAATAGCTGACTTTTCCTTCATACATCGGACCTTCATTTGCCCTTGATTAGTCCAGCTTGTACAGTGTTTTCTATGGATAAACTACATCTAATCCACGTATACAAATTTTGATCCCATCATCTCTTCACAGACAAAGTATAGGATAAAGGGAAAGAGAGAAGGGAGATATTTAATTGGGACTATGGAAATTATGAAAATCACTTGCAAATATTTGGACAGACACTCCATAAATACCATGCAGCAAATAATTCATGTTATTTGATGTGCAGAAGGAAACCCTGGGGAAGACAATGGGCCGAGGAGGAGGGGGGATTAATAATCTTTGTTCAACTTTAGATGGAGCAGGTTTACATGGTATTTCTAATTTGAGACAAATCAAGCAGAACAAACATTTTCATATTGTAATTTTTTGAGTGTTTTCTCACTTTCCAGTAGAGCTGCTGCCTCACAGCGCCTGAGACTCAGGTTTGATCCCAACCAACGGTGCAGTCTCTGTGGAGTTTACACGTGCTCCATGTGAATTTCTCCCAGGCTGCCCTGAAGAAGGGTCTCGACCCGAAACGTCGCCTATCTCCTTCGCTCCTTAGATGCTGCTGCACCCGCTGAGTTTCTCCAGCCTGTACCCCCTTCTCTCAGGCTGCTGCTGTTTCCTCCCACATCTCAAAGACATGTGTGTTTGTAGGTTAATTTGCCCCAGGCCCTTTGTACACAGGGAGTGGATGCAAATGTGATAACACACAACTAGTGGAACAGGTGATCACTGGTTGGCATGGACTTGGTGAGCCTGTTTCCATGTTGTATGCCTAAACTAAACTAAACTAAACTAAACTGAACTAAACTAAACATTCTAAATCATTGTTCAGAGATCCCATTCATCCTCTAATGAAAATAAAGTTTGAGATAACATCAGATTAAATGATAGCATGGCTATCAAGGCATGGTTAAACAAGGCGAGCCCCAGAAGCAAATATGTCAAGATTGAAACAAAAAATATTAAGTTATTTATTTAATTCTCAATCTTTGTCTCATAATTTTTAAATGTAACAAGATACATATAGCTGGTCATTGTGCATCAGCACAAGAACACCTTTATCTGTGTAAGAAAATATGTGGTGAAATGGCAATCCACAAACTTGCGCATAGCATCTCGAGCAGCACTCCCCATTACAATATGACAATATTACACATTTAGAAATCATCAGTGAAACCGATCTCTCATCCTGCTGCTGGATGATAGAGGTTCCCATCCTTTGTACTGGCTCGCTGCCGCTCTCACTTGGCAACCCATCTTTGTCAAGGATTTTTTAGTGCAAGTGGACTGTCGACTGGCAAGAGGGCTCTGGCTAAGCAAGGCCTCGATAGGATCAGGATCTCTGGCTTGGACTGGGGTAAGGTGCCCATTAAGGCCCGTGCTAAAATGTGGGATTAAATTCAATCAGCACTGTGGGTCCATTACAGATAGGCAAGAGAACCTTTGGAGGTAGTCATAGAGTAATAGTAATACAGTGTGGAAACAGACCCTTCGGCCCAACTCGCCCACACCAGCCAACAATGTCCCAGCTACACTAGTCCCACTTGCCTGTGCTTGATCCATATCCCTCCAAACTTGTCCTGTCTATGTACCTGTCTAACTGTTTCTTAAATATGGAATGAACTACCTCCTCTGGCAGCTTGTCCAATACACCCACCACCCTTTGTGTGAAAAGGTTACCCCTCGGATTCCTATTAAATATTTTTTCCCTTCATCTTGAACCTGTGTCCTCTGGTCTTCAATTCCCCTACTCTGGGCAAGAGACTCTGTGTATCTACCCAATCTATTGCTCTCATGGTTTTGTACACCTCTCTAAGATCCCCCCTTATCCACCTGCGCTCCGTGAAATAGAGACCTAGCCAACTCAACCTTTCCCTATTCTCACACCGTCTAATCCAGGCAACATCTTCGTAAATCTTTTCTGAACCCTTTTAAGCTTGACAATATCTTTCCTATAACATGGTGCCCAGAACTGAACATAATATTCTAAATGAGGTCTCACCAATGTCTTATACAACTGCAACATGACCTCCCAACTTCTATACTCAATACTCTGACTGATGACTGCCAAAGTGCCAAAAGCCTTTTTGACCACCTTATCTACGGGATGGAAGATTGTAACCTTCATGTGGTCTGCCTTGTTTCGATGAATGCAATCAACCCGGCGTGCACAATCAAATAGAACAAGTTGTCCTACTACTTTAGGCTGTGCACGCCATAAGCAAGAAGAAGAAGACCACCTTGCCTACCTGTGACTCGACCTTCAAGGAACCATGCACCTGTACTCCTAGATCCCATTGCTCTACAACATTACTCAGAGGCCTACCCTTGTTTGACATCACAAAATGCAGCATCTCGCACTTCTTTGTATTAAAGTCCATCAACCATTCCTCCACCCACCTGGCCAATCGATCCAGATCCTGCTGCAATAGTTCACAACCATCTTCACAATCTGCAAAACCACTAACTTTTGTATAATCAGCAAACTTTCTAATCTTGCCCTGTTCTCATCCAAATCATTGATGTAGATGACAAACAGTAATGGGCCCAGTACACCACTAGTCACAGGCATCCAGTCTGAGAAGCAACCTTCCACCATTACCCTCTGCTTCCTTCCATGGAGCCAATTTGCTATCCATTCAGCGATCTCTCCTTGGATCCCAGGTGATCTAACCTTCCAGAGCAACCTACTATGTGGAACCTTGTCGAACGTCTTACTGAAGTCCATGTACACAACATCTACAGCTTTGCGTTCATCAACCATTTTGGTCACGTCATAAAAAAATCAATCATATTTGTGAGACACGACCTCCCACATACAAAACCATGCTGACTATCCCTAATCAGCCCTTGCCGATCCAAATGCCTGTATATCCTATCCCCCAGAATACTCTCCAGTAATACTCACCAATGACAGATGTGAAGATGTTAAGCTCACTGGCCTAATATTAATTGTGGTGATTTATACAAGTTGATTGGTATATTCACTTATGGAGTGGAGAAAGCATCATTATATCAATGCTATTATATAAGTGCAGTGCTTTACCTTAGTAAATATACTTTTAATTTCAATACAGTTCACGGTTTGAATCCAGGAACTTGATTTATTTAGTTCAGTGGCTCTGCTTTAAAAAGCCTTGGATCTGGGATCGGATTGGCAGACAGCAGGCCCCAGGAGTGACTGAGACGGAGATTGGAATTCCACATCTGTGTTCTGGCCCATTACAGCCGTGGCTCGTTTTATGAAATCCGCCATTTGACTTGTCCCTTTATGCCCCAGTAATTATTTGCTCAATACATCAGGCACAAGGTCATGGTATTCCAGCCAACCAATTTAATGAAGAGAGAAGCTGGCCAAACCTTTTCCTTTCACATCTTTTTTTAATATTTCAAATTCTGGATGAATGATGTGGAAACCTTGGTGACATTTCTCACCTTGGTTTCTCTGTTGGGGTTTGGAGTAAATAAAGGAGTAAAGGAGAGAGCTAAGGAGAGCGCTAAATATTGTCGGCAAGGTTGTGAAAAGGGATTACACTCAAGGCCTACGTACAGTGCCCTCCATAATGTTTGGGACAAAGACCCATCATTTATTCATTTGCCTCTGTACTCCACAATTTGAGATTTGTAATAGAATATATCACATATGGTTAAAGTGCGCATTGTCAGAATTTAATATAGGCCATTTTTATACATTTTGGTTTCACCATATAGAAATGATACATAGTCCCCCCCATTTCAGGGCACTATAATGTTTGGGACACAGCAATGTCATGTAACTGAAAGTAGTCATGTTTAGTATTTTGTTGCATATCCTTTGCATGCAATGACTGCTTGAAGTCTGCGATTCATGAACTTCAGCAGTTGCTGGGTGTCTTCTCTGGTGATGCTCTGCCAGGCCTGTATTGCAGCCATCTTTAGCTTATGCTTATTTTGGGAGCTAGTCCCCTTCAGTTTTCTCTTCAGCATATAAAAGGCATGCTCAATTTGGTTTAGATTGCGTGATTGTCCTGTCCACTCAAGAATTGACCATTTTTTAGCTTTGAGAAACTCCTTTGTTGCTTTCGCAGTATGTTTGGGATCATTGTCTCGCTGTAGAATGAGCCGCTGGCCAATGAGTTTTACAGCATTTGTTTGAGCTCAGATAAGATGTCCAGGCCATAACACACCCATCACCGTGTTACACAGATGAGGTGGTATGCTGTGGATCTTGGGCAGTTCCTTCTCTCCTCCATACTTTGCTCTTGCCATCACTCTGATATAAGTTAATCTTCATCTCATCTGTCCACAAGAACTTTTTCCAGAACTGTGGTTGCTCTTTTAAGTACTTCTTGGCAAACTGTAACCTGGCCATCCTATTTGTGTGGCTAATCAGTGGTTTGCATCTTGCAGTGTAGCCTCTGTATTTCTGTTCATGAAGTCTTCTGCGGACAATGGTCATGGACAAATCCACACCCGACTCCTGAAGAGTGTTTCCGATCTGTTGGACAGGTGTTTGTGGATTTTTCTTTATTATAGAGAGAATTCTTCTGTCATCAGCTGTGGAGGTCTTCCTTGGCCTGCCAGTCCCCTTGCGATTAATAAGCTCACCGGTGCACTCTTTCTTCTTAAGGATGTTCCAAACAGTTGATTTTGGTGAGCCTAAGGTCTGGCTGATGTCTCTTACAGTTTTATTCTTGTTTCTCGGTCTCATAATGGCTTATTTGACGTTCATTGGCACAACTTTGGTCCTCATGTTGATAAACAGCAATGAAAGTTTCCAAAGGTGATGGAAAGACTGGAGGAAAGACCAGGTGCTGAGAGCTCTCTTATACCTGCATTAAGGAGGCAATTAAACACACCTGAACAATTACAAATGCCTGTGAAGCCATGTGTCCCAAACATCATGGTGCCCTGAAATGGGGGGACTGTATAAACACAGCTGGCATTTCTACATGATGAAAGCAAAATGTATAAAAATGGCCTTTAATAAAATCTGACAATGTGCTCTTTAGCCACATGTGATGTTTTCTATTACAAATCTCAAATTGTGGAGTATAGAGGCAAATAAATAAATGATGGGTCTTTGTGCCAAACATTATGGAGGGCACTGTATATATGGATGGCCACTGAAGGCAGAACCTGACACAGGATCAGCTTCAGAACTCAGGTGGGAGTACAGCCGGGTGTCATCCACATTGTGACCACAACTAAACAGTGAGTAGCGAGTGATGAGCAGGTTGGACATGCCAGTTCATTACCTGGTCATTCAATCATTGCCATTGGTGGGACTTACTGGGGAACAAACTGGCTCCTGAGCTTTTAACACGATTGCAGGATTTACACTTCAGATCATAACTGACTGTAAGATGCTTGCACTGTTGAGATCACAAAAGGTAGTACAAAGGTACCTCTCTCAATACTCAGAATGTGTTCCCTGGACTGGGAGAGCACTCATGGAATCAGTACTAAAAGGTAGCATTATAGCACTGCAGATGTAGAATGTAGATGTAGAAAGATCAACTGTAGATAGCACAACAGATGTAGAAACACCTACAGCCATTGCCTTCTGGGTGACAGCCACAGACGGCAATGGCTATCACAGGCCATTGCCCTCCCTACTGTTGTGTTGGGAGCTTGGCGCGAGTTCAGCAATGAATCAGCCCTTGGCCTGTTGTGGGGAAGCTGCCTGTCAGTACTGGCGTTGGGCAGGCCAGAACAAGTGGCACAGTCACTCAGTGCTGAGGTGCAGGTTACTAGGGTCATTGCTGAGCACAGCCAGCACCTGCTCTATATGTTGATGGACCATCCAGATCCTGCAGTCTCCCTCATTACCTCCGTCTCGTAGACGTGATGGAAGTGGCTTCTCCTCCTCTCTTTGGCTGCACAGCTCTCATCAGCTCAGTAATTCCTCTGTGGTGACAAGCTCAACCGAGAGAGCAATTTTTAACATATCTGAAGAGGTGGTGTTGAGAGAAACCCCAGGATCCAGATAGTAGTCAATAGTTGGTACAAATGCTGCCTGTTGCAATGGCTGCAATCAGTACACTGCTGAGAAGGTATTCCCTGGTTGCACATTTCACCCACTTGGGTTGGAAGGGCTGGGTTCGATGCAGCAGCTCGGAGCCCGAGCAGATGCCTTTCATAATCTACAGGGGGTGCCTTACCCGAGTGTTTGGATTGGAAGATTCAAAGGTTCTATAGAATCAGTGCACTTCAGAGTAGTGCTTGTCTATATAAATACAAGCTTCAGTGTGTTTGTGAATCACTAAGTTTAGAGTTCATAGCTTATTATAATAATCAAAGTTTAAGGTTTGGTGATGTAGTGGACTAGGTGACTAAATACAATGTAGTTTGCAGATTAATTTCAGTACAGGCACTAACATTTGTGTCTTCATATTATTCCCTCACATCCAACTACCAAGATATCTAAGTCTTCTCTTCAATTACCTTCATTACAATATTGCATAAATTGAAAATTGTTCAGAAAAACCTTTATGAATGATTCTTAATTTATACAACGTTGTGATGAAGATAATTGAAGGAAAGGCTAAGCTATCTAGGTAGTTAACATTGAGTGAATGATGGTACCAACATGTTAGTGCCTGGACTGAATTTACATTAGCATTTAATGATTGATACGATTGTGGACATATAACACTTGTTGGAGTGCACCATTATGATTTCCCAAAATAAGGACACCAGCATTCAAAAGAGTTTCTGTCTGCTTTGCAGTTCAACAGCAGATTTCATTATCTCAATAAGTAAGGAAACTCAATAAAAACAGGGCAGCAGTAGAGTTGCTGTTTTACAGCGCCAGATACACGGGTTCGATCCTGAGTTTGTATGTTCTCCCCATGATCAGCGTGGGTTTTCTCTGGGTGCTCCGGTTTCCTCCCACACTCCAGAGACGGACAGGTTTGTAGGCTATTTGGTTTGGTTTAATTGTAAACTGTCCCTAGTGTGGTTAGGATAGTGTAAGTATGCCTTGGGCAAATTGGATATAATGGAAAGATGTAACTAGGCCTCTCTGAATGTTATACTTGTTGAATAATCTCACCTCTATCCCCATCTCAAATACCTCTTTTGTTCGAAAGTAACAACCGAGCCAATCTTTCTTGCAGACAAATGTACATCTCAGGCAATATCCTTATCTCTTCTGCATTTTTGAGGACTTTCACACCTTTCCTGTAATGTGGTAGCAATAAATGTATGTATTTTTCCAGGCCGACAGAGTTCTTTCATGATTTTGCCATTTTTTAACATGGCCAATTCTTTAACATGGCCAATGACCTTTCTTATCTTCCAGTCCTGCTACGGTATGTTCAGCCATGCAGCCTACTGTATGT
This sequence comes from Okamejei kenojei, assembly GCA_035221665.1. Lineage (NCBI taxonomy): Eukaryota > Metazoa > Chordata > Chondrichthyes > Rajiformes > Rajidae > Okamejei > Okamejei kenojei. The sequence continues at coordinate 66,799,654 of CM069138.1, forward strand.
TCAGCCATGCAGCCTACTGTATGTTCAGCTGTGCAGCCTACTGTATGTTCAGCTGTGCAGCCTACTGTATGTTCAGCTGTGCATGCCACTGTATGTTCAGCCATGCATGCCACTGTATGTTCAGCCATGCATGCGATGCCGAAGTTGCCACTGTTCCTCCATACTTCATAATTTATCATTTGCCTTGTTCATTGTAACCACCGCGATGCATAGCCTGACGCTTTCTATATCGTTTTCTGACGATCTGAATGGTTCATTAATATTTTTCTCCAATCTGGTTTCCAACTTCACTATCGACAACGTGGGCAAGTTTCTCTACAAACTTTTTAATCATACCACCACATTTCCACCTGGGAGGTTGGAACCCGGTCACTTAGAAAGTCAGTTATTTTGTATGCAAAGAATGAGCATTTACCACATTTCGCTAAAACCAGAGCAGATGAAGAATCAAAAGCTTGGGAACTTGCATGTGTGCTCAGGAGATCAGTTGGTGTGATCTAAAATTATGCAATACACCATTTATATATTTGATATTATCTGCCCAGCCAAAGATCTAAAATTTACAGCAAAGGTTTGACCATGCAGGTATAGATCCACCTAACAAGCTGTCTGAACAATCATATTAGTGGCCAGGATATCATGAAATTTCAAGATTATGGAATCAGCTTACCCACCACCTAGCAAGACTTAGTCTACTGGAACCAATAAAACCACAGAGCTGAGAGAAGATGGTCTCTCGTGAGGGTGGTAAGCCTCTGGAAATCTCCACCCTCCAGAGTTGCGAAGGCTGTGTTACTGGAGGAATTTAAAGAAGGATATTTTTGAAAGATCATGGATTTGAAGGTTTATGAAAGATCATGGATTTGAAGGCCTTATTTTGAATAGTGGACAATGTTGAATGGCGGAGCAGGCTTGAGCCGTCAGGTCATGGCGTTAAACAGGAAGGAAACTGGCCCTTTGGCCCAACTTGCCCATGCTGACCAAGATATTCATGTAAGCTAGTCAGTCCCATTTATCTGTGTTAGACCTTCCAAACCTTTTATATCGGTATACCCGTCCAAATATCTTTTAAACGTTATTGTACCTATTTCAAACATTTCCACAGGCAGTTCATTATAGAGGGAGTGGTGTATATATACAAAGACATTGCCCTTCAGGCTTCTTTGAAATCTATCCCTTCTCTCCTTCAACCAATGCTCTCTAGTTTTTTTGGGGGTGAAACTGTGTGCATTCACTTTATCTATGCCCCTCATGATTTTATACGCCTTCATAAAATCCCTCAGCCTCCTATGTTCCATGCCCAACCTCTTCCCATCGCACAGTCCCTCAAATCCTGACAACATTCTGGTAAAGTTTCTTTGGCCGCTTTCCAGCTTAATGACAACTTTCCTACTGCAGGATAACCAAAAGTATACAGACTACTCCAAGTGCGGGCCTAACCAACATCTTGTACAATATTAACTAGAGGCAGGATTTTGCCATGAATGCCATAAGTACCTTTTCTTGCCTTTTTTGATGATTTCACCAAGATAATGCCTTTTTCACGATCGAAGCCTAAATCAGCCTTTTTTTGCTGTTTTGCTAAAAGATTGTTCTATTTTCTCTAATTGTACCATGATTACAACGACATTTTCTATGTTAACACGTTAATATTAACAAGTTATTAATATCAACGTGTTAACATAGTATAACTTACTAGAAAGTTTCCACCACCGGGGCAAAACCGGGGGCGTCACCATCGGTCGTTCATTCGTTCATGCCGCTGCCCACAGGTTCAGCTTTCTCCAAGATCTATTTAAGAAAGAACTGCAGATGCTGGAAAAATCGAACGTAGACAAAAAATGCTTGAGAAACTCAGCGGGTGAGGCAGCATCTATGGAGAGAAGGAACAGGCGACATTTCGGGTCGAGACCCTTCTTCAGACTGATGTGTGGCGGGGGGAGGGGTGGCAAGAAAAAGAAAGGAAGAGACAGAGACAGTAGGACTAGAAGGAAAGCCAGGAAGGGTGAGGGGGAGGAGGGAGAAGACAAGGGCTATCTAACATTAGAGAAGTCAATGTTGATACCGGGATGCCCAAGCAAAATACCCAAGCTTGTCTCCTCACTACATTTACTGCTGGCTCCAGTCGCAAATCTGAGTTTGAATGATCTGTGCAAGGCATTCATTGATGCTGGAATTCCACTGTGGAAAATGGAAAACAAATCTCCCAGAGGTTTTTTTGGGAAATACACAGAGGAACATATACCAAATGAGTCATTACGGAAACATTATGTTGACAGCAACTTCAACATTGTTGTGCAGAAAATTAGAGATGAAGTTGCATGCAACAAAATATTTTGTGACTGATGCAGCTCTGTACATGAAAAAAAGCTGCTCGTGCTCTTAAAGTTTTATTCCCCAAAATGTTGCATTTGACATGCTTAGCACAAGGACTTCATAGGGTTGTCAAGCACATAAGTATCTTGTTTCCAAATGTCGCTCGCCCAGTTTCCAATGTCAAGAAAATCTTCCGCAAAGCACCGTCACGTGTGCAATTGTTCAAGGAAATGGTACCCGAGATTCCACTACCTCCTTAGCCCGTTTTGACTAGGTGGGGTACATGGCTCTCTTCTGTACTCTGATGCTGTAAATTTTGAAAAGATAAAATAAATCGTCAACTGTTTTGAAGAAGAGAATCTGCTGCAGTCAGGATAGTCAATAAAATCATTCAGAAAAAGTCCCTCCACTGCGATCTTGTGTTTATTGCTTCCAATTTTGCAAACTTCCCACAAGCTATCATTTCCCTTGAGAAACGTGGTCAAACATTAGTGAATAACTTGCAGGTTTTCAACAAAGTAACTGATGATATTTGTAAAGTTCCTGGCGATGTAAGTAAAGGTACACAAGGAAAATGTAAGAGAGTGATTTTAGCTAACAAAGACCTTGAAGAAATAAAAACATAGCTAAAGTTCTCAAAGGTAGTTGTAATGCACAAGATATCGACATGAAATTAGAGCCGGTAGTTTGTTACGGGTATGCACCAGTGACCTCAGCTGAGGTAGAAAGAAGTTTTTCACAACAGAAGCATATTCTGCCTGACAGACGGTAATTTAACATCAGATAATTTGAAAAAAATGCTAGTAATTATGTGCAACTAGGCAACTTTAGTCATTTAATGTAGAATACCTTTATATTATCATTTGTAACCATATTTTGGTGGTGGAAATACATGCTTTTTTATTCCTTTTTTTGCAACAAATGCCTTTTTCGTGCAGTTTTTGTACTTTTCTTGTGCCTTTTTGCCTCCCTATTTCAGAGCTTTTTAGCGCCTAAACATCCTGGCTCTAATAATAACATAATGTCTCAACTCCCTGACTGATGAAGGCCAGCATAACAACCACCTTCTTCACAACACGTATACCTGTGACACCACTTTCAGGAAGCTATGTATTTGCACTCCCAGCTCCCTCTGTTCCCAGATCCCAGAGCCCTGCCATTCATTGTTAAAGTCCTACTCTTGCTTTGCTTCCCACAATATTAAGGGCCTGTCCCACTTGGACAACCTAATCCACGAGTTCAGAAGATCCTAGATGAGTTGAAAAAAATGTCAATGTCATGTTGACTTGCCGAAGTAAAAGACGTCCTACGACCTCCTACGACGCCCTTCGACCTCAGCCATCCACACCTAAGACCAACTACGACTAGCTACGAGTGATTTTTTTTTTCTCGGGCTAGTTAACGACCTATGACTACCATCACGATCTACTACGACCTACCTACGAGTAGAAATTATAAATCTTTTCCATGCCGACTTTTTTTTTTACTCGTGGACATTTTTTTATTTGGCTGGAAAAAACGCTCCGACCTACTTGAGGCCACGAGTACGCGGAGACCACTCACGAGCATGAGAAAGAGTTACGAAGACCTCCTATGACCTTGTGGTGACCATGCTGCGAGTATGAGTCAAGGGCAAACTCGACAGAGGTCGCCAATTAGGTAGTGAAAGTAGGACAGGGACTTAACACCATGCACTTATCTGCATTGAACTCCATTTGCTATGATTCAGTCTATTTGCTTAGCTGATCAAGGTCCCAGTGTAATCTTTGATAACCTCATTAAGTAGGTGCCAACTCCTGCTTCTACATTCTTGGCTTTTTTTGTGATTCATCATCATACAACCGAAAGTTGGGCAAGAGCATTAAACAACAGGATCATCCAGCCACGCAATCTACTTCACAAACAATCTGATCATGGTGCAGGCCTCACTTTCCAAACTGTTCCTCCTGGTCCTTAATACCCTGCACAGTTCAAATCCTGACACCATAGATTTACAGAGAGGAGGATTCCAAGGGATCACGATTCTCAGGAGAGTTTCTGCCCCATCTCCACTTGCAGTGACCCAGCATTTATTGTGAAGCGATGCCGACTAGTTCCAGATTTTTCCCATGCCCCACAATGAGAAGAAACATCCTCTCACTATTTGCCTTGGTGGTGACTATTATTTTCAGACCAGAAATACTTTTTTTTTTTTTTTTTTTAAATAGTTTGCAACATTTATCATTTGGAGACTGCAATGGAATTTATTTTCCCATTAATAAGCATTCATATGCTTGAATATTGTCTTTATTTTGCGTGGACACAAAGGGTTTGAGTTAATTTACAGGTAAACTCATTCTATATTCTTTATTTCAGGTGACTGCGATGGTTGGGATGCAATATTTGCACACATCCCTAGACAGCATTACAAACCCCGAAGATCCTGAATGTGAAAGTGAGGGTTGGTTAATGGAGAAAGGCCTGAAGGAAACAATAAAATCGATGCTGGAAAGTATTAAGGAGCTGGGTAAGTTTAATCAGGTCGCTACTGCAGCTGAAGAGGAGAAAAAGCAAGAGGGTACGACTGTCGCCACAGTCAGCTGAAGAAAAGCAACTCGTTCGGGGACGGGCACGGGTATAGAAGCAAGTTGGAGTCAGAAGGAAATTAAATTGAATAATTGTTGGATACAAAATCGGACACATAATTCCCTTCACTATGTAAGCTATGAAGCATGTATGGTAACAGCTACTTATCTGTATTTTGTATTCAAACATAACACCAGTACTGTCAAATTCTGTTAACTCTTTTTGACAATTGATACACTATGCAATCAGCAGTAGTCTTCTTCATTGTTTTGTACTATATAAAACATTTACTATATCCACTCAATTGCATCTGAAGTAAGGATGTGACACAGGTATATTTAAAATATTCCAGCCATTTGCTCAAATGCAATGCAAAATTAAATATATATGCTGCTACAAAATAGGGTTCTACATTAAAAGCATCTTTGAAGACAAATGGACATTAACTTATTAAATCAAGATTGTCCATAAATATCATTTCAACTATCATTTCTCAGAACAAAAATCAGGCGTGTAAATTGAATTGATGGATAGCATTGGAACGTTCTGTGCTTAAACAGACTTGTTATTTAGGGGAAAATATGGATGGGAACCTTTCAGAAAACATGGAACTTGAGCGGAATCAAAATGCAGTCTGCCAAAATATGCAAGGTAACCCTATCTTCAGCTAATCAGTGGGTTGGGTTAATGTTAGACCAGATAATGCAAGACAGAACGTTAGGCCAGATAATGCGAAACAAAATACTCGATGTATAAGCAGAGTCATTTGTTGTTTATGTACAGGAAGTTGAGCTATTGACATCCAATTAAGACCAAACTATGGTATGGTTTTCTAATTAAATGTGTAATATGCAATTTGGGTTGTATTTAGGTCAGAGACAAAATGTAGTCAAAATTCCCCACAACGAATGAGTTTAAATATTTCTGTAAAGTATTTCAATTCAGTCAATATAACATCTCTTCGTAGAGTTAATGAAATTTGGAATGTCTTTGAAAGAAATTCTATTAAACCAAACTCTTTCATGATCACTCAAAGTATTTGTGTTAGCTGTAAATGTCCAGAGTAGCTTCAAGGATGCAGCTCCTAAGTATGCTTAATGCGAGTTTATAGGATTAACTTTTGTAATTCGTCTCAAATGGCGACGCAAATTCATCATGACATCCAAATTGTCACACAAATCTGTGATAACTATAAGATGAAAGAAAGGATAAACATTGCCCCATATACTGCCACTTTAAATTCCTTCAAATTGCCATGGCTACGAGTCTCCTATAAAACATCAATTATACATATTTATTATTTCTTGAAATTCACTCCTAAATTAACCATTTACACCTCAAAATATCTTATGATAATACTGTACCTTTTAAAGGCACAAACAAACAATTGTAAAAAGCGGCCAGTAGAGAAAGAGATATATTCTGAGCAGATTTAAAAACCAAAACAGTAAAGTAACAGACAATAGTAATGGAGTTTGAGTTTGGCACAAAAATGCCTGAAGTTCCATTATCAACTGGGGACTGATAGACGGGGAAGGAATACATGGGAAGTCAGAGTCGGGATTATTGTGCAAAAACTGGATATAGTTGTCGAACAATGTGGTGCCAGCTGACAGAGCTAACAATGGATAATGAGATCACATTGGATGCTTGTAAAATTCAATGAGTATAATTTCCTCAACATTTCACAGGATAATTCTCCAATCTGGGAAACAGTCCATGAACCTTCTTTGCACTTTAAAATGTTACATATTGCTCAAGCTATGGTCTCAATAAGCCCCTACTCAACTGCAGAGAAGCTGCATTAGTTTTGTATCCAATTATTTTATAATGAAGGCTAACAATTTTCTGTCCTACTTGCTTGTTGTACGTGCATGTTAGTTTCTGTGATTAATATACAAAGGTATACAAATGGAGTATGAACTGGAGTACTAACATTTCCCAAATATAAAAAGTGATACTTTTTCTGTTTTCAATCCAAACTGGCTAACTTCACGTTTCCTCACATTATGCCCCATTTTTTCATTCACTGAACTGCCATATCCCTTTTCTCCCTTTGTTTTTTTTTGTATCACTCATTTTCCCAATTATTTCATTACACTTTGTCCCCTCAGCTAAATTGTAAATAGGATAACTTCATGGCACATGTATTTGGAAAATCCAAATATAGCAACACACTAGTTAAATTATCTGATTTACGCTCTGAAAAATCGGACAAATTTATCAATGTCAGTATAAAGCGTTAATTCTCCGATAATATAATGAAAAATACTTCATAAAATAGTACATTGCAGGCAGATGGGCTGAAAAAAGTACAATATTAAAACACTATTCTTCACAAATAAAATTGTGAGCAGCTCATTTTTGAACTAAATTTAATGATGGCTTTGCATTGCAATAACTTATGAAGTTCTTGCACTTAAAATTAATTAAAAATGGTTATTCAGAAAAAAACGTCCCTTGCTTTTAAATGTTTCTTGTTATATTTATGTTACTCCATTTCTTTCTTCTGAGCCATTTGTAGAATTTGTGGACATTACAGCAAAGGTCGTTAGAAATCATTGAAAAAAGCTGTGTGAATAGAAGACAAGAAAGTGACATTCTTCTAATTGGACCATGGGTTCTACAGTGAAGCATCTGATTGTGTTTTCAAACCATCTCAAAATACTTAATTTTAAGGATTTCATTTTTAAATTCACTATGGGGCAAACTTGTCTTCAGTACCAACAAAATTAATGAAATCTGAATTAAATAGATTGAGTTAATTGAGAGGTCCAGCCATAGATATAAAAAAAAAGCTAATTTAGTTGAAAGACAGTTTATTCAGTGTTGGGATTTCAAATATTTTCCCAGAAGGTATTTCCCCCAGACACGATCAAATAAAGTCTAACTCAAACTGCTGCAAAACACATTTGACAATTTCTTTAGAGAGTAAACAGGTTAATTTGGCACATTCAATTTGCAGAAAATCTTCAAATCAGTATAAAGTGTATATGTTTGCAGCTTGCAATATGCTCTTGTACTCAAGCAATCTTTGAACATTTTTTTTTCATTGGCTAGAATAGTGCAATGGTTAAATTACTTGACAAACAGCCATGAACAAACTGGCTGCTTGTCAACAGTTCTTTGTACATGGTAGCAGTAACAGTAACCTGTTACATAAACACTCTGGTCTATTAATATGCTTTAAGAAAATAAATATATCTTCCTTCTCCTGTCCATCCTACATGTGACTCCAAATCCTACCAATATAGTGGACTCTTAACTGCCTCTTTGATTTAGGAGTCATTGAAAATTGACTTATTGCCAGTATTAACAAGATGTGAAAAAAAATAAAATTAACCTGAACCACAGCTCATTGTCCCTTAATTTTTTCTACATTATGTCTTATTTTAAAAAGCATTCAGAAACAAAGAACAACTAGTAAAATTTATCCTGGCTCAAAATTGATAAAATAGTCCCATAACATCATAGGGCAGCAAACGGTTTTGCATACTGTGTATCCGGATTTCCAACATTTATTCTATTTAAAAAAGGCCAGGTTTATTCATTGAAATTCATTTACAGCAGATTAACGTTTGCACTGATGGGCAGGAGAGAAATAAACTATTTTAATTATTGCTTTTTGAATGAGATAGTAAAGCAATGTAATCCATATTTCATATGTTCACCCAAGAAACTGAGAAGTTCTTTTTAGACTAAGGAAGAATTTGAACAAAAAAATAATTATTTTCCACGTTTGTTCACAATTTGAGGTAGAACACTGCCATCTCTAAAAGTTCACAAAAGTTTATATTCATCCATGAGCAACCTTCAAATTAACAACTGGTTAGTAAAGCAGCAGTATTCTCTGGGAACTCTGTATGTTATGTGTTTAACTCTGAAAAAAAACCATTAACCTCCAATTAGCTTTATTTTTTCTGTATTTTAGTTCTGCAAACAGTAGTTAATGAATAATGTATTTAAATACTGTATTATAAATGAATAGAAGATATAATGAATCTAATGGAAACGGCTGTGGTTATTTCATCTCTCAAAAAATACACACGAAAGAATACATAAGATATGAAAGTTGTGCAAAAATCCTAAAGTTTTTCTTCCTGTTTATTTCTTTCATGTTTCTTTAATTTTCCATCTCCTTAAGGGAGCTTGTGGTAAGGAACAACATGGAGGCGGTGCTGATAGACTTTGCCCAAATTGAGTTTTTTTTAAAAATGTGAACCTGATTCTAGGTATCGGTCAGAGACAATTCAACCCATTGCAACTGAAACACCCCACACACATCCAGTAGATAAGGATCAGAATAAGGTAGCCTGATCACTTTTTCCATGTAAATCACAACCCCCCCCCCACCCCCACAAAAAAAAGTCAACTGCAGAGGTTAGCTTAATTTATTGGAAATTACTAAAAATCATAATAACTCTCAAACCAGAAATGTGTTATGCAATATACAGTGCCACAAACAGCAAATGTTGTATATTTAAGGGGCTGTTCTAAATTAGAAAGTGGATAAATTTGTAATACTTCTTACCTGTCAAAAGTGCAAGTATGTGTTCAACTGAGAAAAAAAAAAGCATTGGGAAAGATACTTCCAAATATTCAAAATATGGATATCAAAATTAAATAAATTGTTAGTGAAAGTTAATCCAGAGAATGGAGGAAATTATCAACTGTTTTTACTTGTGCTATCTAATAAATTTTATTTTCTCACCAGACGTTTTATGAATAGCATAATACAGGCAAAAATTAACAGTCTTCAGATATCCAAAATAAGACTGGTTAGCATTATTGTGTTAATTTTCATTTGGCATTTGTATTTGCAATGCCCTCAGATGTTACTCCAAGGACGAATACAGAAGATTAAGGCTAATATGATAATCATCTTAGAATTCAACATGCTAATAAAACTGCAAATTAAGACTGTGCTCTTGTAACTTCAGCTAAGTGGAACTGGAGAATCTGAAACCCTTTGTAGAACAGAGATCGTGAAGGAGCAAGACAAAGTCATTTTCAAAACCATGATGCAAATAATAAACTGTTTCCATCAGGGGGGTTCAGACACAGATTTAAAACAACTGGTGAAAGGGCTAGAGAAGAATGGTTCTTTGATCCAAGAAGCAGAGCGTGCAGTAACTATCAACGGGCAATTTGATATAAACTCACAAAGGTATAGTTTGCAGTGCAATGGCCAAGGTCAGTTGGAGATTAATTAGATAATTCTATCAACGAACTAACACAAAGGGACAAAGTGTTATACTTTGATTTCAAGCTTCAATCAACAGAACAAGTAAAGATTTACGGATCTAAAATGTATCAGCACCAGTGCATCTCAGTTTACTACAAGCTTCTGGAATTAAAAAGTAGGCAATTATTCAAGGTTGCTTTGCTCAATACATCCAAGGTACACTTGTTAGTTTTAGGGACAAATGCAGGCCCAGTTCAGCTCCAAATCAAACTCCTGAAGCTCGATCCCTATTTGGGCCAAACCTTGCTTTACATTTCGTATCTCTTTATTTTCTCCTTTTTACCTCCAGCCTTTGTCCCTCCACCCATATTCACCTTTCACATGCCAGGCTTTGTCCCACCTCTTCTCCCTTTTCCAACTTTATTCCCCCTACTACAGTCAGTCCATAGAAGGGTACTGACCTGAAACATCGCCTGTCCATTCCCTCCACAGATGCTGCCTGACTTACTGAATTCTTCCAGCACTTTGAGTTGCTCAAGATTCCACCATTTGCAATTCCCTGTGTTTCCACTGTACATATGCGAGCTCTCTATTTTGTTCAGTAGCCATGTAATGGGATAGAAGAATACAGGAACCAGCTTTCCAGTTTGTCATGGCTGTGAGGTATGGTGGTGACATGGCACAGTTGGGCTCATTTCCTATCTTCCTCTGTCAACAATGTTCAAAATGTTTGGAATTTTTTTTTTTTTTCAGTCATTACCTCTTGATGACAGTTAAAGAATACAAGAAGCCTGGTGTTTATTTTTGGTGGGGGGGGGGGGGGGGGGGTTTAATATACCAATTAATATGGGAATTTTAACAAATAAACTCCTTTAAATTTCAACCATTCACGAACTCGTGTGAATGCCACATTCGTATTAAAAATAACAGAATCACAATACCAGGTTTTAAAATATTTTAAACAAATTTTATTCAGGTGCATGCAGATTTAATTCACAGAAGATTTGGTATTTTGCTGGTTGTTTTGTATTGTTACTTTTCAATGAACTCATTGTCATAGAATATGGGAAAAGGCCCTTTGGCCCCACTTGTCCACACCCACCAAGTTGCCTTCCTGAGTTAGTTCCATTTGCCTACTTTTGGCCTCTATCCCCCTTAATCTTTACTATTCATGTACTTGTCTAAATGTCATTTAATCATTGTAATTACGCTTACTTCCAAAACTTGCTTTGGCACCTCGCTCCATATACATACCAACCTCTGCATGGAAAAAGGTGCCCTTCCAGTCCCTTTAAAATGTTTCCTTTCTCACCTCAATTTTTTACTTTTGAGCTTTTTAACTCCCTTGCCCAGTAAAAAGACTGACAATTCACGATCTATACCCCTCATGATTTTATATGACTTTAGTAAGAACACACCCAAGCCTCCAGGAAAAAAATCCCAGTCTACTCAGTCATATCTTATAACTCAAAGATGTTACCAGAGCTGGAGGGCTTGTAAATCATTTTTCTACCCTATGCAGTTTAATTACATCCTTCCTATTGCTAGGCAATCATAAGTGCACACAATATTCCAAGTGTGATCTCACTGATGTTTTCTACTGCTGTCACATGAAGTCCCAAATCTTTGACTCAATTCCCTGACTAAAGGCAGCAAGTGAAGCAAATTACATCTCAACTGCACTATCCTGCACTCAACAGCGTTATCAGTTTCAGATTACTTTGTACTTGGATAAGTTCTCTTTTACAACAGTCTCCAGGGCCCTGTCGGTTACCGTGCAAGTCTGCTCTGGGTTAATTTAGCAAAATGGAATACCTTGCACTTGTCAGAGTTAAATTTCATTACCAGTCTTTTCAAGTTGATCTAGATCCTGTCGGCTCTTTAAGAAAGCAGGTTTAGTGTTATATCGAGAAACTGCAGATGCTGATTTATACTAAAGATAGCCATAAATTGCTGGAATAACTCAGTGGGCCAGAATTTCTGGGGAAAATGCATAGGTGATGTTTCGGGTCGGGATACTTCTTCAGGCATCTCATTCATTCTAAAATGTTTAATGTTCATGGGTTATTCTTTCCAAAGCATTCAGTTCCTGCTAATGCAACAACTGGCAAGAGAATCTTTTTTTTTCCATATTTGGAATCATTTATTGAGGTTAAAATGACCAAATGTCATGTAATGAAATGTCATGGAACAAGCCTTTAAAAAAATCCATAAATTGGAAACACTTAATACCAAGGTAATTTACCTGAAAATGTGTTCATAGTTAATGCAGTTTAATTCAGATAAGTGTGAGGTGGGCATTTTGGGAACAAACCAGGGCAGGATTTTTACAGTGAACAGTAGGGCCCTGGGAAGTGTTGTAGACCAGCGGGACCTTGGAGTACATGCACATAGTACCCTGAAGGTGGCATCACAGCTAGATAAGGCTGTGAAGACGGTTTTTAGTATGTTGGCCTTCATCAATTAGCACCATCTGAATATTCATAAAAATACTGAAGGGAACATTTTTAACCGGAAAGATTTGTAGTGCCAGATTTGATACACAAATTGATTTGCGTGATCATCTAATAATTCACAAATTGGCGACACTGCATATGGAGTATTGTGTTCAGTTTTGGTAACCCTGCTGTAGGAAGAATGTCATTAAGCTGGAAAGGGGGCAGAGATTTACGAGGTTGTTACCAGAACTTGAGGGTCTGAGCTATCGGGAGAGGTTGGGTAGGCTAGGACTTTATTCCTTGGAGTGCAGGAATATGAGGCATGATTTTATAGAAGTGAATAAAATCATGGGTGAAATAGATAAGGTGAATGCACAGTGTCTTTTTCCATAGGGTAGGAAATTAAAAACTAGGGAGCAGAGAGTTAAGATGATAAGGAAAAGATTTTAATGAAATCTGATGGGAAACTTTTTCGACACAGAGGGTGCTGGAAATATGGAATGAGCTGCCAGAGGAGGTTGCATGTAAACAACACCATTTGATATTTGAACAGGTACACAAATAGGTACGGTTTAGAGAGAGATATAGGCCCAACGTGGTTACAAGTTCACAAGTTATAGGAGTAGAATTAAGCCATTCGGCCAATCGAGTCTACTCTGCCATTCAATCATGGCTAACATCTGCCACCTAATGCCATTGTCCTGCCTTCTCCCCATAACCCTTGACACCCATTCTAATCAAGAAGTTGTCTATCTCTGCCTTAAACATATCCACTGACTTGGCCTCCACAGCTTTCTGTGGCAATGAGTTCCACAGATTAACCACCCTCTGACTAAAGAAGTTCCTCCACACCTTTTTAAAAGAGCACCCTTTAAATCTGAGGCTATGATCTCTGGTCCTGGACTCTCCCACCAGTGGAAAAATCCTTTCCACATCCACTCGATCTATGCCTTTCATTATTCTGCACGTTTCAATGAGGTCCCACTCAACGTTCTAAACACATGAGAACAGTTCAGCTGAGGCATCTGGGCTGACGTGCCTGCTTCAAGAGCCTAAATCCATGGCTCCCCGAAAGTAGCAACACAAGAAAGCAAAGTTGCAAGCAATGCTTGCTTTCATCAGTCAGGGCCCAGGGGTAGGTGCCTGAAGCGCGCTGCCTGGAATATAACAGATACGATGGTGGCGCTTAAGGCTTTTAGAGAGGCACGGGAATGGATCACATACAGGCAGAGATTAGTTTAACTTGGCATCACGTTTGGCACGGTCAATGTGGGCAGAAAAGCCTGTTCCTCTGCTGTACTATTTTGTGTGCTGTATATCTCTATATAGTAGGTACAAACCACACCAGTTTGCCAACTAAACATAATCCTCGCCATTATAGATGCTGACTCATGATCATATTTTCATAGATGCTGGTCAATACTCGTTTAAATTGCCTCTGATATTGAGGTAACCGGAAACTAATTTTAATTTTTGCACAATTATCACTTAAACCTGATTTTGTGATTAATCAAAAATGGGATCCATTCTCACTGCCAAAGCTAAAACTCGAATAATTAAGAATGCACTTCTAAGTTAATATTTGTTATGACAAATACTAATTCGGCAAGTTTTTCATTATGAAGAGGGACAAATATTTTTCAACACCTAAAGCATTTATTTTCAATCTTTAGCTTTTTACATATAGTACATAGTACCAATTATACATTAATTCAACATATATTAACAGCCCATTTATTACAAGTATTCTCCCAAATATCGAAAGTATTTGTTTTTATAAACATTTCTACAGTGAATGTAAATGCATGCTAAATGTTTCCATGAGAAAATTGCACAATACAAGAGGATGTTGTCAATTTAAGGACAAGTGAAAGTAAATTAAAACTGGTGTGCTTTCTGTTTCAGTAAATATGTACATTACTAAAAAAAAAATTCTCAGTAATGTCAGGCTTTTTTGTCTATATCCACAGAAGTGTCAGCCAACAGCAGGTAAATTGAATGACCTCACTTTCACATTAATTTGCATTTAAATCAAGTGAAAACAAATATCTGGAAGACCAAGTATATCCTATGTTATATTCAAACTGCAACACCTGCGAATTTTCATGTTTATTCAGGCAGTAAATATCTTCATTCCTTGATGCCGTTTAAAACAGAAAAAATATATTTTTAAAGATGTAGTACTTCAAGTGGGATTGTGTCTATACTTGATAACAACATTCAAATGCAGTTAGCTCACTTCATATACCAGTGAAGTGTCCTGTTTAATTTTTTTTGCAGCTTCCTACGTGGAAGCATCAAATATTTTTGCTGTTAGTATTAGCAAAGGTAGAATACTAGACAGCATTGAATTTACTTCACCAAGAGTATACATTTGTAAGCAGCAATAAGATGTGAATGGAACAATACCAGAGGAAAAACAGCAAAATTATCCCCCAAATAAGCAAAATTCAGTAAATCTTAAAGTGCACCAAATTTGCATGGCATTCTTCAAGTTTAGAGTTTAATATTTTAAGCACTGTTTCAGTGTTTCATTTCAAGCACTGTAAAATACTCCAATTTTGTCAATGCAGGCATCCACAATGTCAGATAAATGTATCAATTTTTTAGTAGTCACTACCTGTGTCGACACAGCAAACTGAAAAATAGCTCTTTTCTAAAATCACAGAGCAAGGAAAAAACAATAATCGTCAAAATTCTTTGAACATTGAGGATCCCCAAGTTGATTCTCACATATTTTCGAATGCTCTGTAATTATTTCAACCGTCAACACGAAAGGGACTAATTCAGACAAAAGTCACTACAGTGCTCTTTAAGGGCCTGTCCCACTTGGGCATCATTTGCGCGTCACGCTGGTGGCGTGCGAGAATTTTGAGAATGCCAAAATCCTGGGGCGCCGCGCATTACTGCCTACGCCACCATGCCTCACCACACGCGTCGTGACGCGTAAATGACGCCAAAGTGGGACAGGCCCTTTAGTATTCACAGGCTGCCTTCTGAGCAAAGAAAGACTGGAGATGCTTTAGCTTTTCAAGCTTGAATAAAATTAATTGAGAATGAATATTAGACAATGGCACACTAAACCACAAACGTGGGACTTGGGGCGACATGATCAAACTAACAAGAAACACATCTGATGTCAGAATAATATGTAAATAAATGAAGTTTTAGTCAGGGTAGAACATGAAAGATACTAGACTAGAGAAATAAATGAATACTGTTAGAACACAGATCTTTTGAGGTGCATGAGCTAAATGGCTTTTCTCTTTCAGTTTCATCTTCTGAAAAAAATGATAGCCAGGATGAAATGGGCTGGAATTATTATAGGTACACAATCAAGGCAACATCTCCAAAGTTAACTGACAATAGATTTTTTTAAAAAAGAACTCACCTGAAACAGGCTGGAAAACAAATGATCTTTCAACAATTTTTTTTTTTTAATTTTGGCAAGCTTATCACCAACGTTAGTTAAAATTCCATATCCTTTCCTGATCTTTATTTACTAACTCTAAAATTATTTGTTATTGCACTTGGTTTTCAGTCCAGAATGGACTTTCGCCCCCTTTATCCAATTTTGTATGATTCTAAACGGTGTTGTTGAAGATTAATTAAGTTTTGTACTGAAAACCCCATCGTATCATGATTAACTGGAGTTAATCAAATTTACTGCACGAGGATTTTTACTTAATTCTGAAAAAATGAGGAGATATCACTCTGGACAAGACGAACTGTCAGCTTTGTCAACTCCTAAAGTACTGATCAATTCCTCTAATTATAGTTATGAACATGTCGATCTTCCCATTTTTTATCACTTGGCTTACCTTTTAATCATCCAACTAATTCTGACTGAGAATAAAGTGATATGTGACACATTTGTATGCTATTAATATACCCTAGTACACAAAGGCATAAGTGTGAATTAGATGAGACTCCTTAAAAAGGTATTAACACAATCCATTTCCTCATCTTACTAAATAAAATCTTGCACTGGTGAAACTGATGAGATAAAATGCTTGGGTACTCAAAAAGCTGGAGAAACTCAGCGGGTGCAGCAGCATCTAAGGAGCGAAGGAGATAGGCGACGTTTCGGGTCGAGACCCTTCTTCAGATAAAATGCTTACTGGTGTGCTGAATGTTTTTTTTCCCTTCAGAAAAATACTAATTATAATACCCATTTTATTCTGTTTCTTTTTGATTGTTTCGAGAATGTCATTAATGTAAATTAATGATCGACTACAGCAAAAGAATAAAGGAATTAAGTCTTTATCATGGGTTTTGTTTCACGTAGCCGCGAAGAGCAAACCAGAACATAATCATAAGCAAATAATTAATAATGGAATGCTTTAAATAAGCAAAGATTAAAAGAGTAAAAATTGAACCATTTTCCCTTCATTTCAATGAATAGCATAGTTCATGATGATCAATTCTTCTCACTAATGATTACCATCAACTAGCCTGATTCACGATATCTCTTCAATAATGAGGCTACCATTTTTAAATTAACATAAAATAGCCCTATTGATCCTTTCAATGCATTTTATAATACTTTTTCTCAGAGCACAAGGAGTCAGATTCTTAACCTCAAATGACAATTATTTTTTTCTAATGGTGAGCTTTATCATGTACTGGTGACCAACGTACTCAATTTTAGATTACTTGACTGAAAGCAGATGCACACCTAAAAAATGCACATTCTCAAATTGGTGCAACCAAGTTGACCGTTGAAAGAAGCCAGGATAGAGAGGGAAAGCAAGAATTTTAAAAACTGCTTCCAATTGAAGTTCAGCAACCTATTTCTCACGACCCACATTGTTAATCAAACATCACTAACTATAGAGCACAGAAACACACTTTGGATGTCAATATTGTATTAGTCCAAAACCTGATAAATAATTTGGATTCAAAATAAATTTCAGCTATTTTGAAAATGTGGGCTTTATTACCCAAAACGTTTCACTGTTGAGGAGATTTTAAGTGCAAATAAAGCAAATGACATCTAAAATAATGCACTTCACAAGCGTTCCACATTTTCTTAATGACAGGTGAAGAGTAGCGTAACATGTTGTTACTGTAAATAAGGAGCAAGTGTTCCAAAAATGGGTCGCCTGAGGTGTATTTCATTTAACCTGATCCTCTGACTTCCCACGAGAGGTTTTTTTGCTTCAGATGTGCCAAGTGTCTGTTCTATTGACAATAAATCACAAGTGCTGCCAGTCGATGCCAACTAGTGTCTGATTTGCTTCTTGCGCGTGACCAATCTCTTCTGTAATGCTATGTTGCTGCCACAGTTTCTGAAGTTTCCTGTATCGTTCTTTGCACAAATGAAGTGGGTTTCCTCGTCTAAAAAATATAATTCAGATACGTTTGCCATTACGTATATACATTTAAATATCAACCCTTTCCACAAATAAATGACAAGAACTTGGCCCAGGACAAGCATTTATATTCTATAGCAAATATATTTATACCAAAGCTGTTGTGGAGAATATATAAAAATTATCCCACATAACGTATTTCATATTCAAAAGTACTCCAATTTGTCCATCATATTTAAAAGCACTAACATTTAATTCTTAGAACAGGCAAAAACATTGTCAATCAAAACAACAACCGGTGCACTGATTGATAACAGCAATCCATCTCAAAAGATTAAAAAGTTTATATTACAAATTTGGAATTTGATATTTTTCTGACAAAAAACAGGTTACGTACAAATAAATCACAAGGAATTAACATTTCTACATGCTATCAGATTTAATAAAATCCCAATTGATTTGTACTCTTTCACTGAAATGTAGTTTCTCTATTTATAATAGGAAATATGTTAACTTTGTACCTCAGTCCCTGATCAGTCTCTCCATAATCATCCAGGTAGGGTGGTGGATAAAAACACCCTTTTGTTTTTCCAGCTAGGAACAGGACCTGACTTTCCCGAACTCTGAAAATAGACAAGTGCACAAAAAGATCATTTTTTCGTATTAGAGGGCAAAAACAAATAAGATGACCATTATAATTTCATTTCTTGATCAGGAATTAGTCAAAAGAGCTGAAAACTAAGGAATCAAATCTAGTACTAAAGCACAGGATTTCAGTATTCATTCTGTGCAGTTTCTCAAATGGACAATTTTGAAATAATTCCCGAATATGTTTTCGAAAATATATATGTAGCCACCAATGGCATTTATGGGCCCTGCTTAGACAATTGTTTTAAAAGGTTTATGACAATAGGATTCCAAACTCACCGCAAAAAAATTCCAACTCCACACCCACAGGTATATGTGTGAGCAGTGCAAGCCCCAACATCTTCACCTTCTAGCTCCGTCTGACAGCAGTAGCTCTGAGAACACAGCATTCCGCCACACACCAAGCAAAGAGTTGGTGCTCGACTTTTATCGCCACCAGATTTCGGACATCTA
The DNA here is from genome assembly GCA_035221665.1 of Okamejei kenojei. NCBI lineage: Eukaryota > Metazoa > Chordata > Chondrichthyes > Rajiformes > Rajidae > Okamejei > Okamejei kenojei. The sequence goes on from CM069138.1 coordinate 66,818,574, forward strand.
ATTGACATTATATAAAAACAAAAAAGCAAACCTTGCATAGTGATCATGAGCAAAACAGATAAAATTCATATAATTAAGCAAATCAGATCAGGGGAGCTCAAAATTACATGTCCTTCATGAAATAAATTGTCAACATTTTAGTGTCATCTTACAATTTTCTGATATGTCAACAAACTGATTGGTTTCAATTTTCCAGTGATTCGTTTTAATTTTCCACTGTTTATGGATGACGAGTTGGTGTTAGTGCAACCAGTCTGCTACAAACCTTGGATGGTCTTTCAAAGACATGAAGAGAGAAAGAGCACATCTTACTGGATGCAAATCCAGCCCCATAATAATTGTGAATAACATTTTATGTTGTTTAATGTATTTCAATGAAACATTTTAAAATGTAAAATAGTTTTAAACAAATTCAACCAAACATTTAGAAGTCAAAATATTATGGTTAAGCCATCTTCCAGCTCCTCAGTCCAATTTGTCCATGCTGACCAAGATGCATGCCTTTGGGATTGAGATGCAAACCTGAGTTCCCAACGGAAGCCCACAGTAACAGTGAAGAAGTGCAAACTCCACACTGATAGCACTGGACGTAAGGATGATACCCAGGTATGGCAGCAGCCTTACCAGCTGTATCACTGTGACTGCTATTAGTAGTTTCATCACCTGATACCATTCTGCCATTTTTATTGCTTTCTTGAAAGGAAATGTAAAATAAGTAATAAACAAAATTATGCGACACAATAAAGTTTCTTGTTTTTTCAGAGCATGGACAACACTACCAAGGCCGCCTTCAAATCATTACTATTTTGAATGCACAAGAACCATAAAAATAACAAATGGATTAGCATTCTTAGCAGAAGGGAAATTTAAAGCTTAAAATAGATTTGAGAAACCATATACAGCCAAGAACATGCTCATGAATACAAGCGTTCACAGATGTGATTAAGAGATCCAAAAGTTGTAATACGTAAACAATTATTGCCATTTAATCATCATAAGCATTAAAATAATATGTTTTTACATTTGATTTTACATTGGATCTACATTAAATGTATATAAATAGAATCTGGAAAATGTTTTGTTTACTCACGTAAAACAGGATGCCCGGTTTATGAGGCAACTATAATCGTCGGGAAGGTCTATCAATTTATTTGACTCCCTGGGATAACTGGAAAAAGGTGGGTGACAGAGATGGTATTGATGGGGAAGAGAAGAGAAAATATTCATTTTTTGCAAACTGTACATTTGAAAAATAAATATAATTAATACAGAAAATTAACTATCACAAAAAGTATGTTATCAGCCTACCTAATAGCTTTTCTCTCCCCTTTCACAAAGTTCAGCACTTCTGCAGCTCCACACCATCTACACATTCAAAGTTATGTAAAGATATGTTCGCTTACAACAAAGTATCAACACATACATAGTCAATGCAATCCTATCACACATTTGCAAATTAGAAGGAAAAGCCGAGCAGCTTGCTATGTATAATGGTATGGCTGATCCGATTACAACCTCAGCACCGTTACTACTAAAGGCAGTAACTTTTCACTCTCTTGCATTAACAATGGACATTATAGTTACATTTTATAACATTTGATGCTGAGAAATAACTGATCAAATTGCCTTTTTACATATATTGCATTTGAAAAATGAATAGTTTAATTCACTCTAAACAGCACATTTTAGGAGTAATATCCAAATTCAATGGTGAATGCCTTTGTTGAAAGCACACACATGCAACATTTTGTTCAACACCAAAGCCATTGATTATCTTCAACCAAATTATTCAAACAAATATCTATTGGCATGAAACCTGAATCTTACCTTTGCATCAATGGCTCAATAGTATCACTGTTTGTCTGGAAAAGACTCATTAAGTTTATTGGTAGAGAAAGATAATGACACAATAGTTCAAAATGGTGTGGTCCAATCTCTGTAAATGAAGGGAAATTGTATCATTGTAGACATTTTGCCTGCAGACATCACAAATGACACAAATAGTTTTGAAATAATCTTGCATTCAGATCCCAGTATCAAACATTTTCTTTGTTGTATGTAACACTACACTTGTTTCTTGATTGGTACAGACCCCATGAAACCTCATGTCATAAAACATCTATGATTTCAATTTGCTATAACATCTGAGAGCTTCTTTCTTGAGTTGTGATTCTGTCTAATTTAAAAATGATTTGGAAAGCAACTTACCTGCATTAATGAATAAAACATTTTGCTGAAAGAAACATGCAGTTTCACTGATTTTGTGGACATACCGATATTATGACTGTATGATTGGACAGTAGCTTCAGGATGTAGTAGTAATAAATTGCCTTCAAGAGGGCTAGTCTATGGATCCACAGGGTATGGATACCAACTAAACAGCAGTTGTCTGGTCGGGTTTAGTTAAATTCACCCCATTCAGAACACAAAACCAAAAGCTAGGAGAATAGCACACATTTAAGATGTATCTAAATTAGACATACTTTTATCCCATAAAAAAGTGGAAACATGTTTTAATACAGAAATGAAAAGCTCAGTTTCCAAAACTAATGCCACTAGATTAAAAGTGTCATACTGGAAAATTACCTTGCAGTTCAACTGGTACTGGGACACCATTAAGGTAGTGAAAGAACAAAGCAGAGCATCGTAGATACGGCATGATTCCGGTCTTGATATATTGCCAGAGGTGCCAACCTGAGGCCATAAAATTCAAGGCACTATTGGAAATAAAATGTAAAAGCCATCAATTCATGATGAACAAATGCAGTAAAGAATAATTGTATTTTGCAACACTCCACTAAGTCTTAATATCACACAATTCTCAAATCTTGCTTGCATTTTCTGACAGCCATTCTATTGTGATGTCTAAACTAATCTTAAGCTATCAAACAGCTTTTCATAGGTTAAATAATACTGATTTATGAAGTCCATCTACGCCTCAAAAGTTCCAAAAGATTAACTCTAACTCCAACCACTAAGTTCAGGTTTCTATTTGTAAACTTTATGAAGCCATGTACAATGACTGGGGTAAAGACTGCATTTCTTCATTAATCGTGAGAGTACCAGCATAACATTTTGTTCTGCATCATTTAATAAATATGAAAATATCAACCCTCAAGGATCAGTCTTCAAATCTGGAAGAATATTGGCATGGTGTCACTGACATCCCATCAAAATGGAAACATGCAAACGTATCAGCATGAATGAGTAGCTGTAGCAGTGCCATTTGATTCCCCCTTTTCATCCCTGAAAATACTGCAGGACATCCACCAATACCTTAGCCAAAGTATGTCATCGGTACTCAGACCACAGAGCTATTATAGACATTTTCATAAAAACTGAATGAAACAATGAACATGCTGGATTATGATGAAAATGTGCAATTGACCATGACAAAAGTTGAATATACAATAATGTATTGAAAAACAAATTTTCTTTGTTATAAACAGCTAATTTTTGCATTTTAAATTTTGCTGATCTAAATTAAAACATTTTCATGTTTGCTTTACCTTCCTTCAAGCATTTCATCTAAAATGTTTATTTGCTCCTTAACCTAGCCACTAGATGGTGCACTTAAACAAGACAGTAACCTCCAGATCCCTCCACAAATAGCAATGCTTCTTGGTTGACTACTATATTATTATAGTACGGAGCGGAAGCTCATGAAATGAAACAACAGAAAGCAAAAGAAGAAATACCATTAAGAACAACATGTAATTTAAAAGCCACACCTTTGGTACAAATCGCTATAAGCTTGGTTTTACAATATGTAATGAATTTGTTTTGAAAATGCACATTAGTTTGGTATTGGTTTATCAACCTCTGCCACATAATCAAAGATGTTACGTGTTTTAGCCCTGGTTCCGACCGTATATAACAATGGCCAATTTTGTGGCCCAAGCCAGGGAATGGGAAGGGGACTCAAAATGTGGCTGTGTGCAGAAGCCGATGACCGAGCGAGAAATGAAAGGGGAGGCAATGGGCAAAAAGGCGGTCACGGTGGCGCAGCGGTAGAGTTGCTGCCTTATAGCAAATTCAGCACCGGAGACCCGGGTTCGATCCCGAATACGGGGCCTGTCTGTACGGAGCTTGTCTGTTCTCCTCGTGACCTGCGTGGGTTTTCTCCGAGATCTTTGGTTTCCTCCCACACTCCAAAGACGTACAGGTTTGTAGATTAATTGGCTTGCTAATGTAGAAATTGTCCCTAGTGTGTGTACAATAGTGTTAATGTGCGGCGATCGCTGGTCAGCGTGGACCCAGTGGGCCAAAGGGCCTGTTTCCGCACTGCATCTCTAAACTCTATGTTGCTGTGCCAGAGTCTATATATGTTTACTTGTGTGTATATATATATTCACACACATGCACTAGTATCCCATTAGTATCTATGCAGCATAACCCAGTCTCCAGTCTTCTTAGCCCCCCTTGCTAATGGAGTAAGATCTTGCTCGGTGAAGGCCAGTGGTAGCCGGTGTCAATGGCAACTTCACGATAAAATTAATTGCACATCAGCAACTTCCATTCCACATTATGATGTTATGGATCTGGAATGTAAAGGCCTTGATAAACAAACCTAACAGTGACGAATCAGAATGCTGTTCTGCTATCATCACTCAGGAACCCAGACTCTTTGACAATGCTGCAATAATTCAATGGTAAATAAAGAGATCTACAACTATGTTCAATGCATTCTGGACATGCTTCGATAGGGAGGACTTTGATGTGCCTTCTCGGGCCCCCATAGCCACTGATCGTATTGTAATCTCGGTCACAGAGGGTGACGCCACAATATCCTTCAGGAGGATGAATCCCCAGAAAGCGCCTGGACCTGATCGCATTCACATAACCTGTGCAGACTACCTGAACACAGATCCGGAGAGAGAGAGGGGAGGGGGGGAGGGGGGGGGGGGGGGGGGGGGGGGGGGGGGAGAGGAGGGGGAGAGGAGGGGAGAGGGAGCATGACTTCAAAACTTCAATTTGATCTGCTGATTGTAAGATTGCCGAGGTCTGTAGGATGCTATTTTTGCTGATTAGCATGCACACTTTTCTGTGTGTTAACTTCAAATTGACATGGGATTGTTAATGGTGTTGTTCTTGACATGCTTTTGAACATTCTTCATTTAGAAATGAAGGCATTCATGGTCAATGAGGTTTCATATTATAATAGCCGCTTCGTTTGATCTGTTTGATAGAATTGAGTGCATTGCTAGTCAGATAAAAGGGAACTACATTGGTTAAGATTGATAAGTTTTAAACCAGACCAGAAGAATGGCAGCCTTCCATACAGAATTTCAATAAACCAGCTCAGTTTGGAACAGAATTTCAATAGAAACCAGGCCATTCAGTTTGCACCGATGACATGGCTGTTCATCCAACTCAGTATCCCGTACCTGCCTTCTCTCCATACCCTCTGATCCCCTTAGCCACAATGGCTTTGAATCATAAGATTTTATTTCCCCCATCAACAATCAAAGGAAACATCAATGGAGGCAAAGTTCAAGAAAAAGAAATACAGAAAATTAAAATAATTATGAAAGGGTTGTTGAATAAGGCAAAGATCATTGGTGATAGTCCCTTACTTTTCCAAGATGACTTGCAAATACTTTCCAATATTTCCCCATCTATTTAAAATTGCTAAGTTCCCAGATGGTTTTAAATCCAAAGAATAATTATTGCTTAGATTGTATCTTACCTTCCAGAGTGTTGCCTAAGTTTGTCATACAAAGTAAAGGCAGCAGATTCTTCATCTCCATCAGTACTCTCCTGATCCATATTATTTTCCTCTAAAAAAAATTAAGGAGTTGAGTTAAAAGCTTCATATAAGTATGCAAAAAGCAAGTTCTTCTAGTATAGCCAACACAAATCATTTATTAAACTCGACCTATTGCTCCCAGCAATATATTGCTATTGGTTTAATATTGACACATGTACCAAGATACAGTCAAAAACGTTATTTTGCGCGTTATCCAGGAACATTTTACCATGAGTATATCATATAGTGCAAAAGAGAAAATAAACAAGAGTGCAGAATACAGTGTACAGCTGCAGAGAAGGTGCAGATAGAACAAAAATGCAAGGGCCGCAAGTAGGTAAAGTGGAAGTTTGAGAGCTCATCCCCAGCATACAAGAGGTCAGTTCAAGAGTCTGATAACAGCGGGGAAAAAACCTGTTTTCGAATCTGGAGGCATGTACTTTCAACTTTTGTATCTTCTGCCTGATAGCAGAGGGGAGAAGGGAGAAAGGCCAAAGTGTGTGAGATTCTTGGTTATGTTACCGAGGCAGTGTGAAGTATAGAGGGAATCGATGGGTGGGGTGCGAGAAACTGGTTTGTGTGACGGACAGGGCTACATTCACAACTCTCTGTCATTTCTTGGGAACTTAAGGCAGAGCAGTTGCCATACCAGGCTGTCATGCTCCCAGAAACAATATTTTCTGTGATGCATTTGTAGAAAATGGTAAGTCATTGGTGTCATGCCAAAGTTCCTTTGCCTTCTAAGGAAGCAAAGTTTGCGTTGTCAATGTGGTTGGACTGGGACAATTGTTGGTTTATATCGAGGAATTTGAAGCTCTCAACCATCTCCACCGACACCATTGATGCTGACCTGGGTGTGTACTCCAGCACACCCTAAGTTCATGATCAACTGTTTCATTTTGCTGATATTCAGGGAGAAGTTGTTGTCCTGACACCATATTATTAAGCTTCCTTTATTCCTCCTCGTCATTAGCTGCGTTCCGGCCTACCATGGAGGTGTCCCCTGCAAACATTTGTAAATTGAGTTACAGCAGAATTTGGCCACTCATGAGTATATAGGAAGAATATTAAGAGGCTAAGAAAGCAGCCTTACAAGGCAAGAGGACTGGGAATTGTTGTGGAAGGTGTTTCATTAACTATTCTCCCTGCTTGCAGTCTATGGATCAGGAATTCAAGGATCCAGTTACAGGGGATTGGGAGCGAGGGGAGGGTCCTAGGTCCAGGAGTTTGGAGACAAATTTGGATAGAACTACCGCGTTGAAGTGACAGTCAGTATGTTGGAAATGATGCAAGGACAGGATATCCCGTGCCAATGTGTTTTTCATTCAATTCAAAAGTTTGGAGACTTCATAAAATACCTGTTGAAGATGTAAGTAGAATCTGTACAATATGTGCCATGGTAACCAAATGGAAAAGGTGAAGGACACCAACAGATAAGCTGACGCCTCTGAAGTCATGACAGTGCACAGCTGGGAAGGAAAGCACCAAGCTCACCTGTTGGGGGAATGAGAGTGTTGTCACTCTGAGCAGGTCACTTAGAGAAACAATGGAAATGCTTTATTTGATATGCAAACTTGAAAAAAATGCATTTAAATTTAACCTATAAAATGACCATGATACACAAAACAAATATTAGTATGTCAATCCATACTTGAATTTACCATAGCAGTTAATCTGAAAGCATGGAATCTTGGAATTAATTAAATCTTTTTCATCAATCAACACATTTTAAGTCTACAATTCCCCTTCATATTTATTGCCACCAGCATTTGCTATTTTAAAGATACAGTGCCCTCCATAATGTTTGGGACAAAGACCTCTCGTTTATTTATTTGCCTCTGTACTCCACAATTTGAGATTTATAATAGAAAAGAATCACATGTGGCACATTGTCAGATTTTATTAAAGGGTATTTTTATACATTTTGGTTTCACCATGTAGAAATTACAGCAGTGTTTATACATAGTCCCCCCATTTCAGGGCACCATAATGTTTGGAACACATGGCTTCACAGGTGTTTGTAATTGTTCAGGTGTGTTTAATTACCTCCTTAATGCAGGTATAAGAGAGCTCTCAGCACCTAGTCTTTCCTCCAGTCTTTCCATCACATTTGGAAACTTTTATTGCTGTTTATCAACATGAGGATCAAAGTTGTGCCAATGAAAGACAAAGAAGCCATTATGAGACTGAGAAACAAGAATAAAACTGTTAGAGACATCAGCCAAAACTTAGGCTTACCAAAATCAACTGTTTGGAACATCATAAGAAGAAAGAGAGCACTGGTGGGCTTACTAATCGCAAAGGGACTGGCAGGCCAAGGAAGGCCTCCACAGCTGATGACAGAAGAATTCTTTCTATACTAAAGAAAACCCCCCAAACACCTGTCCGACAGATCAGAAACACTCTTCAGGAGTCAGGTGTGGATTTGTCAATGAACACTGTCCGCAGAAGACTTCATGAACAGAAATACAGAGGCCACACTGCAAGATGCAAACCACTGGTTAGCAACAAAAATAAGATGGCCGGGTTACAGTTTGCCAAGAAGTACTTAAAAAAACCCACAGTTCTGGAAAAAGGTCTTGTGGACAGATGAGACAAAGATTAACTTATAAATGAGAACTTATAAGTTTGAAGAAGGGTCTCGACCCGAAACGTCACCTTTTCCTTCGCTCCATAGATGCTGCCCCACCCGCTGAGTTTCTCCAGCATTTTTATCTACCTTTGATTTTTCCAGCATCTGTAGTTCCTTCTTAAACAACTTATAAATCAGAGTGATGGCAAGAGCAATGTATGGAGGAGAGAAGGAACTGCCCAAGATCCAAAGCATACCACCTCATCTGTGAAACACGGTGGTGGGGGTGTTATGGCCTGGGCATGTATGGCTGCCGAAGGTACTGGCTCACTTATCTTCATTGATTATACAACTGCTGATGGTAGTAGCATAATGAATTCTGAAGTGTATAGACACATCCTATCTGCTCAAGTTCAAATAAATGCCTCAAAACCCATTGGCCGGCAGTTCATTCAACAGCAAGACAATGATCCCAAAAATATTCTAAAGCAACAAAGGAGTTTTTCAAAGCTAAAAAATGGCCAATTCTTGAGTGGCAAAGTCAATCGCGCAATCTGAACCCAATTGAGCATGTCTTTTATATGCTGAAGAGAAAACGAAGGGGACTAGCCCCCAAAGCAAGCATAAGCTAAAGATGGCTGCAATACAGGCCTGGCAGAGCATCACCAGAGAAGACACCCATCAACTGGTGATGTCCATGAATCGCACACTTCAAGCAGTCATTGCATGCAAAGGATATACAACAAAATACTAAACATGACTACTTTCATTTATATAACATTGCTGTGTCCCAAACATTATGGTGCCCTGACTGTGTATAAACACTGCTGTAATTTTTACATGGTGAAACCAAAATGTATAAAAATGGCCTTTATTATAATCTGACAATGTGCACTTTACCACATGATTTTTTCCTATTATAATTGTGGAGTACAGAGGCAAATAAATAAATGACATGTCTTTGTCCCAAATATTATGGAGGGCACTGTAAGTGTCAATAATAAGGGACAAATATTTATTACCAGCAGAAATAAATCAATTACCCGAATCTGCAGTAGAATAGCACCAAAAAAGGGGAAAACAAGATATAATTAAAAACAAATTGGGGATTTTAAATTTTAAGGTTTTCTACTTTGTGGATATATAAAAGGTCTGCCATGTATAATTTAATATACATTTGAAGATTAATCAATATTAAAGTGATATTCCAGAAGATCTTTAATATTCTTCTGAATTCATCTGATAATTCTTTTAGTGAACAAGGATGTTACAAGTTCAATTTTTTTAAGTTCGAGAGTCCTTTTAAATGTAATGCAATCAATATCAATTTACATCAACTTTAACTAATTCCCGGAGAATGACAACGAATATGACAGCTGTTCTACATGCTTTTACAAATTTCCAAACCAATCTTCTTCATTTATCAAGCTTTCTTTCACTGCATATATAGAAACAATCATCTCAAAAATGAGAGAATGTTAGAAGAATAGAATAAATTGGACACCTACCAATAAATGGAACATGTCAACATCAAGAATAGATGGAGGAATCTGCGTCTTATTGTCATCAGGTACCAGAACTGAGAAGCGGAAGGGAGAAAAATAAAATATGACAGGTTTTATTTTACATCAGATTTATGATTAAGAAGGCAAGGAATAGATAAGGGGGACAAAAAACTGAGGTATGATCATGGACATTTCATTGACGCAATTATTTTTATCACTCAGAAGCATATGTTCTGAAAATGACGGGAATGCTTTAAAATAAATTAGGCTGCTCCCGTGCACAAGGTGATATTTATCATTTCTGAAATTTCAAAGTGCAGTGGACTGACGAGTACTGAAAACATCACAGAAGAAAATTCCTTCACCGAACTATCCACTCTATCCAGACATCATTTTAGATACTATCAAATCGTCCTGCAGCTCACTAACTCTATCCTTTTAACTGTGGCTCAACCAAAGAATTATTGTCGTAAATATTTTTGGGGCGCTGCCAAATGCCTTTACATCCTTCCTATAGTGTGGCAACCACAAATTAACACACTATTCCAGCAACATTTCCACACTACTTCTTTGGTTTTACTATCTGTCTTCTGTTGATAAAACCCAGAAATGTCTATGCCTTATTAACCACTTTCTTAACTTGCCCTCTCTGGCACTTTCAATGATTGTTGCACACATACCACCAAATGTTTGCACCACTTCAGGAAAAGCATCCTTTATTCCGAATTTCATCTCAAAGGATTCCTGACCTCACAATTCTTAGCATTAAACCTCATCCGCCATATGCCTGCTCACACACCAGCCTATTTTTCACTTGCTATAATCTAGTACCCTCCTCTTTGCAGTCTACAAAGCTGCCAATTTTCTTGTCATTTACAAATTTAGAAATTGTGACTACCGCATATGATGATTACTGAATAGGTTTGCTGACACTGTTGAAAACTGGCGTCATTGAGGGAGTACTCAAAAAATGACCAATTCATTTTCAGCTTTTTGGACAGTGCAGAAGCATATGCATTCAATTCAGCTTCTGTCTAAAAGGTCAAATACTATAGAACACTATCCTATGTTATGGCCAGACCAAGAGCCGATTCGGCGATTGTTTCGTTGAATATCTTCACTCAGTCCGTCTCAGCCTACGTGATCTCGAGGTTGCCAAACACTAACTCCCCTTCCCATCCCCATACTGACCTTTCTGTCCTGGGCCTTCTCTATTGTCAGTGAGGCCAAACATAAATTAGAAGAACAGCACCTCATATTTCGCTTGGGCAGCTTGCAACCCAGCGGTATGACATTGATTTCTCTAACTTCAAGTAATCCTTGCACCCTCTCTCTCTCTCTCCGTCCCTCCCCCACCCTGGTCATCATACTAGTTTTACTGTCGTCCTGTTGAGTTCCACTGTATAACTCGTTATCACCCATCCCACAACCAACAATGGACCATACATTTCTTCTTCCCTTCCCGCCGCCCCCCCCCACCCTCACCCTCACATCAGTCTGAAGAAGGGTCTCGACCCGAAACGTTGCCTATTTCCTTCGCTCCATAGATGCCACCTCACCCGCTGAGTTTCTCCAGCATTTCTGTCTACCTTCGATTTTCCAGCACCTGCAGTACTTTCTTAAACACTGAGTTACTCCGGCCATTTGTGTCTGCCGTCAGTATAAACCAGCATCTGCAGTTTCTCCCAACACACTATCTAATTTATGATTTTTGTCTTCAATTTTTGAATGTAAAATCTGGAATTGAATTTTAACAGGAACTGAAATAAAAATGTGTTCTTGCAGAAAAACTGTCTCACTGCAATTACTCAAGGCCTGTTGAGACCAAAGATCCTATAGCGGAGCAAGATTGACTACTCCCACGGAAAACATGTAGTACGGTCATGGGCAGATTCATGGGTAATTATAGGACCCATTTCAGCAACCAGCCTCCACCATCTTGCTCCACCATCTTACTTCCGCTATCTTACTTCCGCCTCCGTCTTCGGGGTTGAGGCGGAGCGGCCCGACACGGGGCTGAGTCTGAAGCGGAGCGGCCAGACTCGGGGCTGAGACTTTGTCACAGCGGAGCGGCCCGACTCGGGGCTGAGTCTGAAGCGGAGCGGCCAGACCCGGGGCTGAGACTTTGTCACAGCGGAGCGGCCCGACTCGGGGCTGAGTCCCGACGCGAGGCTTTGTCCCGGCGGGGAGTCTGGCCCGGATCAGCGGGGAGGTTTACAATGTTTTTTTATTTAATGTTGTCCCTTGTTTAGTCTGAAATAAAGTTCATCATTGGATATAAAATCGGAAGACATGTAAATGTGTGTGATATTATTATATACATCTTTAAGTTATACATCATTTGCAAATTTGCTTAAACACATTTAATTTTGTGAAATACTTAATTTAGATAACCCCTGCAATTACTGCAGTTGTGAACAGTGTGATTAGATGAATGGATTACCGAGTGAGTGTCAACTCAACAAAATCAACAAACACAGCATATGAGCCATTTAAAAAGAAATGATTTAAAAAACATTAAAAAAGAAAATTACCAGAATCAAAATTCATAAACATTTTATTCTTTAACAAGAATTAACAGAATTATGAATCTAACCCTATATATCACACACACACACAAACTGTTCCCCCGCAACGTTGATTACACTGCAAGTCGGGTCGGGTAGAGTCCGGTTACTATAAAATCAACTCAAACACAGCTTATGAGCCATTAAAAAGAAATTATTTAAAAAAGAAAATTACCAGAGTCAAATTTTATTATTTAACAAGAATTAGCAGAATTATGTATGAACAGAATTATGAATCTAGCCCTATATCACACATAAAAACTGTCCCCCCTGCAAAGCTGATTACACTGCGAGTCGGGTCAGGTAGGTTCCGGTTACTGAAATGGACGAAAAAAAAATGCACATGTTCCTCTCCGTTGCATACTACACGTCAGCCCATTGCATTTTGCAGGAGTGGCCTATCTTGCTCCGCTATAGGATCTTTGGTTGAGACTATCGTATAGGGCAAAGTATGCAAAGTATACTTTAACTCTAAGGAACAGGCAATTGGAAGTTAATCACCTTGGCAAATGGAGCAATGGGCTACTGCAAATATTGGATGAATGATTTGCAGTTTTTCGTTTTTGGCGTCCTACACTGTTTCAGTGATGTCCAATGTAAAGGTTCGAGGTAAATAATCTCATCTTCTGGCTAGGCACATTGCATCCTTTGGGGTTCCATATTTAATTCAATTTTAAGAAAGCTGAATTTGTGCCAGAACCACCAGTTCTGTTGTATGTCATCCAGCTGTTTTTCTCTTTCCACAAATGCGACCTGATCTGCTATGTATTTCTAGCATCTGCATCTTAATACTCTAGCAAGTAGTGCCATCAAACGTTCATCCTATGTCAACCCACTCATTTCTGGGATCATTCTCGTAAACCTCCTCTGGACGCTCTCCAGCACCAGCACATCCTTCCTCAGATATGGGGCACAAAATCGCTCACAATACTCCAAATCCGGTCTGACCAGCACCTTATAAAGTCTCAGCATTACATCCCTATTTTTGGATTCAAGTCCTCTTGAAATAAATGCTGGTGATAGATATTTATATTAGGTACTCAACAGACATACATATACAAACCTGCTAACAGTCGAGCAAAGTGTTGCTGAACCACAGATAGAAAACTCACAGTCCAGTGTGATGCAGCAAAACGGGTTAATGCCTTTAAACAGTCGTCCTACAATAAAGGAATATCTAAGTTAAAACAAGTGCAAGTATTTTGGATCAATGACATTTCATTGTTGGGAATTAACTACGTTTTCACTCCACACATTGCTTGAACTGCTGAGCATTTTCGGTTTCTAGCAATTAGCTTTTGCTTTTCTCAATTACCATTCTAGATTGGTGATTTTGCCTTATAATTATGCACAATTATACATTTTAATAATTCCTACCTGTCTGCATGGCAGATGACCAAAGAGTGGCTTTTCTTCATCTGCCAGAAAACGCTCTGGAAAAATATGGAAGAGTTTACAGGCTACTGTGGTCTTGAACAATGTAAATATCAGAGATTATTTATAAAGTGACTTTGTAAGATAAATTCAACCATGTTTTTAAGGTTACTACTCAGATAATGATTCATTCATCAAATACAACATTTAAAAACATGCATTCTGATTTATACCCCAATACAGACTTCGTTGTTTATTCTTTCTATCCCTTTTATTTTCTTTTAGGTAACTTAATCAATAATTTCCACCTAGTTCCATTAATAGGTTAAGCGTCTCTCTATCATAAAAATGTTGCCTAATCTGTATCCATTTTCAGTATTTTCAGCTTTGAAAACACGTCCAAAAACATATAAATTAGCTTTAAGCAAAAATGGCATTTAAATAAACACACACTATGGTTGAATGCACCACGACTAACCTGTTGTTTGAATTGTGTATGCACAGCTTCCCCAGCATAGTATAGGAACACGTGGGTCCTGATCGTTGGGATGAACCTTCAGCCCCACTTTGTATGTTGCTGTAGCCAATGTTGTAAGCATCTCCTTGATGCTATCTGAATAAGGATTCCTAATAAAAATAAAGCACATTTGCAAGAAATATTATACAAAAATACACAACAACCAGCTACTGTAGGTAACAGGTAATATATAGAAACAACTAGCAAGCATATACATCTGGCCAGGCGATTCTTAACCCAGCACTGGGCTCAATAAGCATTGCATTGCAGCGGCTGCGGAGTTGTCCGTTAAAGAACGAGGCAGACACGGTTTGTCCGAAATACTGGTTCTTTATTCTACACTAACTCTCCTCACTCACCAACAATGCGCGCGCGATTAGCCCTTAAATACTCCTCAAGGGCACCCGCGACCAAACCGTGACCACTGTATTTCGTCACTGGGACACGAGACGCCCCCCCCCCCCCCCCCCCCCCCCCCCCCGCCAGAACCAGCGGCACAAAAACGGACGGGCAGCCAAACGAGGCGGCCGGACCTCATACGTACGTCCCCATGCAAAGGTTTATTTTCTGGTAAGGACGAACTAGGTGGGACCCTAGATGACGGATACCCCCAATGGAGAGGCTGGGCCACCTGGACTGGCTCGCTCAGGTCCAAATGGGCCGACTTCAAACGAGCCACCCACATGGTGTCCTCCCGACCCCCCATGACCAATTGAAAGGTCGTGTGCCAGCGCTGTAGCACCCGAAAAGGACCTTTGTAAGGGCGCTCTGTGGGCGTCGCGGCGGAGGAAGACATACTAACAGTCCGCAAGAGCCGGCGGCATGTGAGATGGAGCGACACCATGCCGAGACATTTGGAAAGGAAACAGGACGCCGACCCTCTCCCGCAGTCGGACCAACATGGATGACGGCGACTCCTGGGGGCCGCCAGCGGTTGGGATAAACTCCCCGGGCATGATCAGTGGAACGGCGTAAACCAACTCGGCTGATGAAGCCTGCAAGTCCTCCTTTGGGGCGGTGCGAATCCCCAGCAGGGCCCACGGCAACCGTCCATCCAACCGGGACCGGCGAGGCGAGCCTTCAAAGCACCCTTAAGCCTGCGGTGGAAACGTTCCACCAACCCATTCAACTAGGGGTGATAGGCCTTCAAGTGGTGGCGCTGAGCCTCCAACAGGCAAGCCATTGCTGACCACAGCTCCGATGTGCATTGAGCACCCCGGTCGGACGAGATGTCCAGCAGTATCCTGAAACGGGCAACCCAATAGGTCACCAGGGCACACACGCATGACATGGTTGAGGTATCGACAAGCAGGCTGGCCTCCGGCCACCGGGTAAAACGGTCCTCCACCGTAAGCAAGTGTGCAATTCCACTGGACGGAGGTAGCGGCCCCACGATATCCACGTGGACATGGACGAAACATCGGCGACGCACCGCAAGATCTTGAACTGGCGCCCGGACGTGCCGCTGAACCTTCGATGTTTGACAAGGAATGCACGTCTGGGTCCAATGAGCGACCTGCTTCCGCAATCCGTACCATACAAATCTTGCAGCAACCAATGCCACCGTTTCCCGGATGGATGGGTGGGCCAAACCATGAATGGCGTTCAATACACCACCAACCGCAGAGTCCGAGGCATCCTCAGTTAGTGCTGTCGACCCGCGGATGTACCAGCATCGTCGCCCGAGCCAATGCCTCTTTCGCCCCTCGAAGGCCGCCATGGCAACGTCGGTCCACTGCACGTCCCGCCGCTTGCCTGACAACAGTTGAAATACTGGCTGCAGTATTCTCGCCGCCACTGGCACATATCGGGGGTAGAACTGTATCATTCCGACGAATTCCTGCAAGCCCCGCACTGTGGATGGCTGTGGAAACCGGCGAATGGCATCCACCCTGTCTGGTGGAGTCACTGCATCGTGCTGCGTCACACGATGCCCCAAGAAGTCGATGGCCCGAAGACCGAACTGGCATTTATCCGGGTTTAATACCAGCCCAAACTCGCTCAGGCACTGGCACAACAACCGGAGGTGGGTGCAATGTTCCTGTCACGAATGACTCGCCACCAGGATGTTATCCAGATAAATGAAGACAAAATCCAGCCCCCCCGTCCCACAGTGTCCATTAGGCGTTGGAATGCCTGTGCGGCGTTCTTAAGGCCGAAGGGCATACGCACAAATTCGAAAAGCCCGAAGGGGGTGATGATAGCCATTTGGGCACATCCTCTGGTCGCACGCAGATCTGATTGTACCCCCTGACCAGGTCAATTTTGGAGAAGAATTTAGCTCCAGCCAGATGGGCAGAGAAGTCCTGAATGCGTGGGACGGGGTACCGGTCTGCAATCGTAGCGTCATTCAGGCGGCGGTAGTCGCTATAAGACCTCCAGCCGCTGGAGACCTTGGGCACCATGTGCAAAGGGGAGGCCCATGGGCTGTTTGATCGCCGGACAATTTCCATTGCTTCCATCTTTCGGAACGCCGCTTCGCAAGCCGGAGTTTGTCAGGGGACAGTCTGCGGGTGCGAAGCGGTGGTTCCAAAGTCAGAATGTGATGTTGGACCCCATGCTTCGGGTTGATCAAGTCGAACTGAAGGGTCAGGATAGTCGGGTACTCTGCCAAAATTTGTGCCTAGATATTGTCCACCGCCACCATCAGGTTGCGAATTGGCACAGCAGATGCAGCAGGGCTATTCTGGACGTCGGGGTCAAAAAAATGTAGCGGAAGCGGAGTTGTCCGTTAAAGAAGAAAGCAGGCACGAAGTTTGTCCCAAATACCGGTTCTTTATTCTACACTAACTCTCCTCACTCACCAACACTACGCACGCGCGATTAACCCTTAAATACTCCGCAGGGGCACCCATGACCAAACCCTGACCCCTATATATCGTCACCGGGACACGTCTACCCCCCCAAGAGCCGAAGGCTATGTACTGTGCGTTGCCCATCACTCAGTGCCGCCACATTATAAAGTGGGAAAGACAAACGGAGTTGTTTCCAACCAATTATGTGTACATTTATTCAATAATCAAGTGTCCAGTGCCTTTATCATTACGTCAAAAATATACCAATAAACGTGCCAGAAGTGGGACATTGAGCTTGCATCAGCTAAATTACCTTAAACATACACCAGCCCGCATGATATCTATATAAACAATCTAATTGTATTTTGAAAGATAAAACTACTGTCACAATATAGGCTGTCAATTAATTTTAATTTACATTTTGCTAAAACAGTATTCAGTGATTCAATCAGCAAAATAAGGATTATTTTTTGAGAATCGCAGAAGGGTCAAAATACATACTTTGGTTTTACATCAGGTCGAAATCTGTCAAGGGCTTCAATTCCTTCTAGGCTGGCATTGGTGTTATCTGCTAAATCAGGATATGATGTATGTTCATTAAACTCTTTATTCTTAAAACATTGAAATAGAACATTGAACAATACAGCACAAGAACAGGCCACCCAGCCCATAATATCTGTGCCGAACATGTCAAGATCAAGACCAACTATTATCTGCCTGCACATAATCCATTTCCCTCCATTCCATTTAGATCCATATGCCGATCCAAAAGACTTATAAATGCTACTATACCTGCCTCAACCACCACCCCAGTACTGCATTCTAGGCACTCAACATACTATGTGTAAAAACAAACTTGTCTAGCACATCTCTTTTAACGTTGTCCCTCTCACCTTAAAGCTATGGCCTTTAGTATTTGATCTTTCCATCCTGCGAAAAAGGTTCTGACCCCATCTATGCATCTCATAATTTTATATACAATCAGGTCTTCCCACAACCTCCGGCATTCCAAGGAAAACAATCCAAGTCAGTTCAACCTTTCCCTGTATCAATAATCCAGGCATCTAATTTTCTCCCTCTAATCCAGGCATCATTCTAGTAAACCCCATCTTGTACCCTTTCCAAATCCTCCACATTCTTCCTGCAATGGGGCAACCAAAACTGCATGCAATATTCCAAAATATTTTACCTTAAACCAAAGGACAGTCATGAATATTTAGAAAAACACAGGCAAAATATATTCAAAATCCTTCTTGACCGGAAAGATGGAGCAGAGCATTGCCTTGTTTCTAAGGACTAACTGTTAAGATTTTGCCTTCACAATTATTTCTAATTTGGCATTTGTTAACCAGATTTAAGAATCAACCCCCATAAAGAATAGCCATATTTTTTACATTAATGATTTATTACATCCAGCTTTCCTCACATGATAATCATCATAAGCTACTTAAACTTGCTTTTTAGCAATTGGAAAAAAACACATCCTCCGTACAAAGATTGATAAACGAGAACTGATCAGAATAACCTTTTAACATTTATCTAACCTGGTTAGTGTTCCCAACCTTCCCCCTTGTTATGAGTTTAATATTTGGAGAGGATTTACACCATGCAAATGCTATGGATTGGTCTACAAAATTAAGAATTTTGCAGGAGACAAAATAGCATTAGGTAGTCTGCAAAAGGGAAGCCACACTTGTTAAAAATATGATTTATTAACAGGGCGCAGGCATTTATTGCTCATGTCTGTTTGTAAAGGTAGTGCCTCCTCGTGTTATTGGTGACTTTCAACTGAAGGTGCAAACGTTATTATTTTGCAAACTCCTAGATTCTGAGAAAGGCAATGATAGACTGATATTTTTTGGGAAGCAGTCAGAATAGGCAAGTAAATGTAGTGAATTTTAGAGATGTGCTGCGATCCCTGTGCTCCAGTGTTAGAGAAAATAAATGTTTAGGATGACAGTGCCAATCAAATGGGTTGTTTTGTCCTGACTGTGGTTGCATTTCAAGTGCTCCTTGACTTCATTTCTTTTATCAAACTTCTTCAGAGCGCAGGATTTTAAAAGAAGGCGTTCAACTTAAAATATTTTAATTTACAGGAAATAATTAAATAATATTCTAGCACATCAAGCTTTACCTAACACCCATGACATATTTCATCTTAACATCTACCCGAGAATGATTGGGTAAATAGTAGACCCTTATGGTAGACACAAGCAGTTTTGCAAACTGTCTCTTATGAAGGAAACATCTAGAGGACTGAAAGTGTGAGTTATTTAAACCCATCCAATAATAAATTCATTCTCAAAGGTCTATATATAAAGTATTTTTTATGGATTGCAAACGTTTTCTCTCAGTATTCAATAACCATGGCTTTGGCCAATCTTGCATCACAGACATAAGCTATTTAATTTTGAAAGATTCTAATGATAATCATAGTAAGGCAAATTTCATTTCTAGGATAATCAATGATGTAATTAGGCATGCACCATTTATTTAAGACATTACCAGATATTGGCTGCTTTTCATTGATTTTCCTCAGGACTTTCGACTGTTGCAAAGTACATTTTAGCCATTGGGATAATACAGGGATACCCGAAAAGCTTCTTGAATTGTCACTGAAAACACATAAACACAGTAGCTCACTGTTTTTTCATAGCAACGATGACCAAGGAGGAAATACAATGCTACTGTTAAAAAATAATAAAATCATTCATAATTTTTAGAGTAACTGTCAAAATTCAAAGTATTTTAAAGTACTATTCCACATTTAAAATAATCCAAGAAAAAAAACGCGTAATTTTCATCGGACACTGGTTGTGTGCATACATTTGTAGTTCAATAATTCATGGTAGAAAAGTGGCATAGAGACACAGGAGGGAGCAGGTGCTGGAATCTGGAGCAAAAGAATAATATGCTGGAAGAAGGCAATGGGTCAAGCAGCATCTGTGAAGGCAAAGGGATGGTCGACGTTTTGGGTCAAGACTGCACCATGACTGATGCAAGGTATTGACTCAAAATGTTGACCACCCCTTTGCCTCTGCAGATGCTGATAGAAAAGTGGCACATAGTAGATTGGCTGTAAATGGTGTAAACTCAACCACCCAGATCCTGTGGATGTAATGATAATAAAAACACCAGCATCTTACTATTAACTAGTAGCAACTATTGATTGGGTGTCTAGATTATCAAGGAGACTGGCACAGATCTGGCCCATTGGCAATAGTTCAAAGAACTTTACTAGGGTTGATGCTTGAGCTACAGGGTTGTAATCATTGAGAAAATGCACTATTTATCAGCGAAGGCTGCAGGCAGTTGATTGGAGCATGGTATCATGTCTCTATGACTTGGATTTAGTCAGGGAAACAAATATATTTGCTCATACTCTGACTTCAATCAACAGCTGGAGCTGTTGCTCATAGTCTGTGCTTCCTCATACGCTGTATTGTGTTGTGAAAAGAGTAACTCAGCATGCACAATGCTGGACACATAACATAATATTACCTGTTCTGTAGGCTCCAAGACAAAGGAAGTAATGGAATAACAGTGTTGCTCAAACATTCACACAGAGGACAAAGAAATTCTCCATTCTCCACATCGTAGCTCGTATGCACCCTTAATCTCTGCTGTCTCCTTTGCTCTTTTGCTTGAACTGCATCAAAGTAACTGTAAGAAGAAAAATGTTTAATTTGACAATCCTTTATTTAAATACAACTTATGCAACACTCTGCCTACTAACAAAACTTGAGAAATAACTCCTGTGTTTGAACAGGTGTGTAAAAAATACAGAGCTGAAAATCCCATCAACCATTTGAAGAAATCAATAGAATGTAGGATAGAACTGTGTGAAAAAAAAAGAACTGCATTTCGACCCAAGATCCTCCATGGAACATCCTGACTGGTTCAAAACATGACAGTCAGTGTGATTAAATATAATGCCGTCAGGCTTGAGTATTTATATATATCATTACCAAACAGGAACAAATTTCTGTTTCCAACTCGTAATATACCTAGTTTATCACAGACGCTAAGCTAAAGACAGAACTGTGAAATGTTACATAGGTATATGGCTTCAGTAGATAAATTGAAATGTGTTGCAATCAATCATTATGACAAATTTCATATCGCTGCTTCAGAAGCAATTTTCCAGGTAGCAACACTAGATAGCGGCCAATTTAAGATTCCAGTGATAACTGAAAATATTCAACTAAAAATACACAGTAGATCATGAAGTATCTGTGTAGAGAAAAAGACCTAACTTTTCAGCACAATAATTTCTCAGATTTTACTAGTACAAAAAAACATGGGAATTCCACAGATCCACCACCTGAGAAGATCAGGGGAATGTTTCAGATTATCAGCCAGAATCGAAACTGTTTCTCTCTCCACAGAAAAAGGATCCGAAGAAGGGTCTCAACCCGAAACGTCACCTATTCCTTCGCTCCATAGATGCTGCCTCACCCACTGAGTTTCTCCAGCATTTTTGTCTACCTTCAATTTTTCCAGCAACTGCAGTTCATTCTTAACCATCTCTCTCCACAGATGTTGCCTAACCTGTTCAGTGTCCACAATACTCTTTCTTTCATTTCAGGTTTTCATCATGTGCAGGCAAATGCTTCACAAATTAATATTCCAGCATTTTGATTTGCTGTTCAATTTTATAACTTGCTCCTACATCATTTGTAAAGATAAGCCCTGAAAAAATATTAGCAGTTTGTGTGGTGGCAGGAACTACCTATTATTAAGATTTCATACTAACCTCTGCCAACAGTGGGCATGCATGATGTGTCCACAGCTACCAATGTGGGTGCCACAAGCCAAATCTGGCTGCATGAACAATGGATCATAGTTTTCTAATAAATAAAAATAAAAGCACAATGAGAATAATTTCAACACTGAATTCAAACGCAGAATTTAAAAAAAATGTTTCCCAATCACTATGATTTTTAAACAATACTGTTTTGCTTCAGGCAATTAAAATATACTTATTTTAAATATGTTAGCTCAACAGGCTGAACATGACACTTAACTTTCCTTGAATGGGATGAATAGCAATTAAAAAAATATCCTAACAAAGTTAAAGTCTGCCATTTTCCTTTTTATAAAGTGGAGAATATAAATAGAACTATTGATATTGCAATGAATAAAATCCTTTAAATCTAACCAGAAGCTACAGAAATGCTAATGTGAAAAATTTACCTGGATCTTGAATAGTTCGCGACCTGTTCTTAGATAAGACTGTTGACCTTTGAACAAAAGATGCCAAAACCATTGCTTTGCTATTCAGTTTAATCTCTTGTTCTTCTTGACACAAGATACAGGTTACAACTTGCTTCTTATCAAAAACCTTTGTTTGTTTAGGACCCAAAGCAATCAATGCTGCATCAGGAGCTATTGCGCTAGAAGAAAAAAAAGACAACATTAGTACATGATTTTGTAGCTTGCACTTGAATGAAGAGACGAGAACTGCCCAAGGTACTACTTGAGTGAACAGAAGTTAAAAATGTGAGATGTAAAAATGTGAGAGAGTAATCAATCTGATTGTGATTGTCAAAAGAGGTAGTGAAACTGCTGTAATGTCAGTGTGAATTAATAAAATGAGAAAGTCATGCATTATATGTCAGCATTAGTAACTATGTTAAACTGAAAAACAGTTTATGTTTGGGAAAGATAATATGGTTATATAACAATTTCAAAGTTTTATCTGTTTAATAGCATGTTTCGCTTCTATGCAAGTATGCATGAGAAAATTATTTTCCCTTTACCTGTTGTCAGGTGCTGTGGAAGATGAAGCTTCTAGTTCTTCTAACGTTTGTTGAAATAATTCCCTATTTTCATCTATAAAATGCCTCTGCATTTCTGACATCTGAGCCATTATCTTCTCTCGACGCAATCGAGCAATTTCAGCTTTCCGCTTTCGATCGGCTTTATCTTTATCTCGCAAACACTATACAAAGAACAGTGGCATTACAAATTTGTCAAATACTTAGGTCATACAGCAAGAGCATTATATTACTTCCAATTATTTTTTTATATATTTGAATCCCTAAGTTAAAAAAAATCCTCTTAAAATTGAAATCTATAATATTAAGCAATTACATTTTGCATTATTAATGTAAATTTGAAATGGTCTTCCATTCATTCATACCTCATCCACACTGTGCCCTTCTACCTCCATGACGGGTGCCGAGTTATTCCGCTCTCTCAACTTTTTAATAAGTCCAAAAAGCTTTGGAACAAAATTCATAATAAGTTAAACTTTATCACCAATTAATTTTGTCATTAAATTAATACGTTTTCTTATGGATTTCCTAAAAATATGCATAAAGACATGAACTTTGATGTTTGGGTTTGGAGTCAGGTCTCTTTATAAAATTTAAATTAATTACTTTTACAGAATATATGATGCCCCTTCCAAAAGTAAATTGTATCTTTCTCTCCAGTAGTCAGCAGTAGGTCAACAAATGTAATATATAGTGCCCTAGTGTGAGACAGTGAAATGAGCAGCCTTAATTTGACTCGCTCTATTAATATTGCTTTGTACCAGAATACTTCAATACTGCTAAGAGTGCCACTTTTTGGTGTACGACAGGAAAGCATAATTTTCTATCCCATCGTCTAAATTATTTATATAGAGCCAACCGATGATCTTGCAAGGCCCCACAACCTGCACTGTGCCAATTTGATTACGTGGCCAAACTGATAAACAGTGCTAACAAAAGTTACTGCAGCAATGATTATGTGCAAGAGAACAAGGCATAGATCACTGTTGTTAGTAGTATCAGCAGAAAGCACACTGGTTAAGGCATGGAGCTAAGATAACAGTAAGACAAAGCAAACTTCATCCTACTATTCAAGGCTGCATCTGAATAAAGACCCTTTTGGGTGAATGATCATTATTTAATCCATTTGCAACAATATTAGAAACACCACTTCAAAACTGATTGGTGTTAAGGAACAAGTGCCACCAAATCTAGGCAGAGAAAGAAAACGTTCTCACATTCTCAGTTAATGGAATTCTAGTAAACAGACATTAAATTCTAATGTTACAGTACCAATTCTGCAGTAGTGTACACTTGTTAAAGATTCCCTTTGGTACTGAAGAAGCCTAGGCCACACAAAGTAAGTTTAATTTATTTCCCATACACACAGAAATAGAGATAGGAGCTGAGAAATAAAATTGCCTTTCAGGAAATAGGAGAGTTTCTTTCACAATTAACACGTCTTCCTCCAAGGTATTTTTGTTCAAATCTGTATTGATTAAATGTGAATACATTCATATGAAACTGAAATTTAACGGATTAACATTGCTAAAACATACCTTAAGTATCCATTTGACCATGTCCTTATAAACCTCTAAATGGGGAGCATTTTGCAAGGTTTCCAGCATTGCCAAAATACTAGGTGAGTTTTCTGGAGCTTCCCCAGGACCTGCCAAATATTATCAAAGTAAGCTATACGATAATGTGCAGATTACACAGATTTAGATAAAACTTCATAAAATAAAGTGTCTTTTAAACATATTGATAAAGCTTCAAGATAATATCATTTATGTTTCCAAGAAAAAGACCAACAGCCACATTAGAAAGTTTGATAAACTCTCCTCTAGCTTCTGCAAACCACACTTGGACTCATCTTAAAAAGCTACGTAAAAGGAATTGAAAAGAACAAAGTGGTGAACGTGGGTGTGTGCATGTGTGTTGTGGATGGGGACAGCCCAAAGTAGTAGGGAAAAATAAAGTTGTATGATCTGTGATCAAAGTCACAGACTATATTACTGTATTCTATTTACAGGATGTAAAGCCAATTTGAAAATAGCAATTAAATAACTGGTAAATGCAGAGAGGCATCCCATTCAATCGAAAGGGATCATTAAAAACATTGCAAGTAAATTTAGTGCAAAGACCAAGACTTTCATTCTTGGACAAATCAGTTTACAAAAACAAATAATACTCAGCATTGTGACTAAACAATAACTTAGATTATTTTTTATAAACTAAAATATAATTTTATATTTTAGAACTTATTGAGATAGAAAGGTGAAAAACCCAAATGAGAGAATAAAAAAAATAAAATTAAAAAAAATCACACCTTTCTCCCAACAGTGTTTTATTCTCACAAAATTGCACAAAATTTTTCCACAATGTATACGTACGTGAAACTTTTGATGTGAAGTTAAAAGTAAAATCACTGTCTTCATTCGCACTTTCTAATTGTTGTTTCTCTTCAAGTAAAGCCATTCCAATCAAGTGCAAAACCTACATTAACATGTTTAGGAGATAATGAAAAGCCATCTATGCGAACACAATCTAAATAAAATAAATGAGCTTTGAAAAGCTGTGAAGGAAACAATTGTCTTTGAAAAGCTATGAAGGAAACAATGTGATCTACATGTCGGTGTTGTAGGATTTCACCTCATGCGCTAATGTTTCTAAGACTCCCTCAAATTCAGTAGTACCACCATCTATTGCCCTATCAATAGACAGGCAAACATTTTTCTACAGGATCAAAATAATGCACTTCCAGGAACCAACAAACAGGTGCCAGCTGGTGACACTGAATTTCATAAACTGCCTGATGTATTCTTGATGAAATGAAAATGATACATACACCTCAAATTTATAGAAGTTCCACATAGTTTATTACAATTTGATATCAGTCACACAGCACAGAAACAGGCCCTTAACCTTGCCCATGCCAAGATGACTTTGAGGCAGAAATGCCCTGTTAAATCAATTATATTTTCAAAGACAGATTTCTTGAGTAACTCAGCAGGTCAGGGAGCATCTCAGGAGAACATGGGTGGGTGACGTGTCGGGACCTTTTTCAGTCTCCCATCCATGTTCTCCTGAGAGGCTGCTTGGCTTGCTGAGTTAATCCAGCGCTTTCTGCCTTCTTTTGTAAATTAGCATCTGCAGTTCCTTGTTTCTAAATTATATTTTAGCTGAGTTGAGGTGATAGATTGAACAATAAACACATGTAACTTGAGGAGCAAATTGGCAAAGCTTACCCTCTGTAACATGCTCTCAGTCCATGCATGTCCATTCGGCTCCACAACCCACTGCAACACTGTCCTCAGAATGTACAAGTAGACATCTGACTGAAGGAGGTTTACCAGACTGGCAAACAGAGGGCAAAACTGAGGAAGTACAGGAGGTGGAAGAGCTAAAATAAAAAACAGTTTCATTAATATTTTTAGCATTTGAAGCAATGCTCAAATTATCGTGGATTGCTGAATTCAACAAAAAGTGATTCAATTCAATGATTAATTTTTGAACAGTCATAGAAATAAAGAGCACAGATATTAGCTGATCGGTCCAACTCATCCATGCAAAACAAAATGACTATTTGAGCTGGTCCCACTTGCCTGAAATTGGCCCATATCCCTCTCAGCCTTTTCTCTCCATGTGCCTGTCCAAACATCTATTAAACATTGTAATTGTACATACCTTTCCTGCTCATCTGGCAGCTCATTCCATATAGTCAACCATCCTCTGCATGGAGAAAGTTGCCCTTCGAGTCCCTTTTAAATCTAACCCTTATCGCCTTAAACTTATGTCTTACAGTGTTAGACTTCCCTGAACTGAGAGAAAGACTGTAACCATTCATCTAATCCACGTCCCTCAGGATGTTGTATATCTCTAATGTCACTGCTCAACCTCCCACACTCCAGTGAAAAAAGTCCCAGTTTATCCAACCTCTCCTTATAACTCAAGCCCTCCAGTTCCAGGCAACATCCTTTTTTCTGCACTATTTCCAGCTTAATGACATATTTTCTATTGCTGGGCGACCAGAACTGCATACAATACCAAGTGTGGTCTCACCAACAACTTGTGCAGTTCAAACAATGATGTTGCAACTCCAGTACTCAATTCCTTGTCCAATTGAGCTAGGAATGCGACACACCTTCACCACAATCTTCTCTGTATCACCACTTTTAGGGAACTGTGCACCTGTAACCCTTGGTCTCTCTGTTCTACTGCACTTGACAAATGACTCTACCATTTACTGTGCAAGTCCTACCCCGGTTAAACTTACCAAAAATGCTATACCTCACACATTCCATCTGAGATTCCTTGCTTCACTTCCCCAGATCATGATGCCCAAATCTTCTTGTGATCTGATAAACCCTACTTTGCAGACCATTACACCATTAATTTTGATATGGGGTGGAAGATTGCAACCTTCACGTGGTCCGCCCTGTTTCGACGAATGCAATCAACCCAGCGTGCACAATCAAATAAGATCAAATAGAACAAGTTGTCCTACAACTTTAGGTTGTGCACGCCATACGCAAGAAGAAGAATTTTGGCATAACCCGCAAACTATATTAACATCCGAATCGTTAATATTGATGACAAACAAGAGTGGACCCAACAGCAATTCCTGTGGCACACCAACAGTCACAGGCCTCCAATCTAAATAACAACGCTCCACTAACTCCCTCTCCCCCATACCACCCAGCCAATTTTGTATCCAATTGGCTAGCTTATCCTGGATTCAATAGGATCTAACCATTGCTGATGGATCCTGACCATCAGAATTCCCTCCAATACCTTTACCACCACTGGGTGTTAGGCTCACTGGCTTGTAGATCCCTGGTTTGTTCTTGTAGTCCTTCCTAAAAAAAGGCACAACTGTAGCCACCCTGCAGTCTGTCAATATCTCATCCAAAGCAAAAGATGGCGTAAATATATCTATAGGGTCCCTTCATTTTCTTCCTTTGCTTCCCACAATGCCCAAGGATACACTTGATCAGGCCCTGGAAATATATTCATGAATATAACAGTTATGCTGCAAAGGTTCATATAGCAAATCAATGACTCCCTGAAGTGCTACATGTCCAGTTATGAAATAAAAACAAATTACTGCAAATACTTTGAACAGATGCAAAGAGAAAGAGAGCAATCATCTATACGAAATAATCTTTCAGCAGAGGCTGCATGTTATAAATGATGAAACAAACATAAAGTAGCAAAGAAATGGTAGGAATAGGATAGACACCAGGAGCAAATGTATGGTCGTATTGGTGCTGACTGAAAGAGCAAGAGCAAAATGCAAGATACAAGAATGTATTGATTAATCTAGAATATTGTTGAATTACTAAATGTCATGAAACCTGGTGTGTGCCTTCTTAAAATGAGATGTTGCTCTTCAAGCTCACATTCAGGTTTGAATGAAAATCAAACAGCTTCTGAAGCTGGAATCAAAACAGAAAATCCCTGTGTATACTCAGCAGGTCAGGCAGTATAGAAAGAGAGGCAGGGTTAATGCTTTAGGTTGAAGGCTTTTCTGTTTCTCTTCCGAAGATGCTGGCAAATATGCTAATTATCTCCAACATCAGGTTTTGATATGTTCAGCTGTAATTGAACCATATTAGGAAGCTGCAGACAAACATATGAGCAGGGATGGACAAAGGCAACAGGAGGCTAAGGATCATCCTTATGGGCTGAATGGATGTGCCTCACAAAGCTGTCAACCAATCTTCATTTAGTTTTCACAAAGTAGAAGAGACCACATTACGAGTACTGAATACAATAATGTAAACAAATAATATAGAAGCAATACAGGTGAATACTGTTTCAATTGGAAGGAGCATTTGGATAGCTAGCCAACAGAAAGAAAACAGGTAAAAGGGCACATGTTACACAGCCTACAGTTTTATTTCTCAGTTTGCATCAGAGGAACACATCTACTGAATGATGACAGAGTATCCCAAGATTGTAAGAATGACAACTGAGTATCCCAAGAATTCACAACACAAATCCATAAGCCAAGTATTATAGGTGCTTGAAATCTGGGAACAAAACAGATAACATATAGTAGATGAGACTGGATCTATGAAGAAAGAAAGATTCAGGCTAACTCAATTTTTCTTTTCTCAGACAATGTCTGACATGTTGAGTACGAGAGAACCATTTTATTTACAACATAAACTGATGTGGGATAAATGACACAAACAGAGGCCATTGGGCGATACCAGTCCAGACACTTCAGCCTACATTTTCCTTCATCTAAATCAATCAAAATTCCCCTATTTTTTCATCTCCCTAATATGCATGCCCATTATTCGGCTTAAATGCATGCATTCCACTTGCTTCACCCATTTTCTGTGACAGTGAGTTCTATATTCTGACGACTCATTAAAAGTTTATTTTTACTTCCTTACTGGGTTTCTTCGTGACCATATAATATTGATGACCTCAAGTAACACTCGCCTCCAGAAGTGGAAGTTTCATTCTCTCGACAAAAACTTATCATAATTTTCAAAATCTCTACAATATCATTCCTCGGCCTTGTTTTCTCAAGCCTGTTTTTGAGTGTGCATGCTCTTGCATTTCTGGTGTCATGCTTACAATCTTCTCAGCACCTTTTTTCAGTGCCTCCATATCATTTTTCAACCACTCTATGCAGTACCCTTTATGAGGCCGATCCAAGGTGGTACAAGTTTGGCTTCACTTCCTTGTTTTTCATTTCTGCTTCTCTAGTACTGAATCCCAGTTCCTTCTTTACATTATTTAGGGCTTGCCAACTGGCATTATTTTTATTTTTTTTAATTAATTTTTGGGAAGTGGCAATGAAGAGCCATATATTTTAAATGGTGGTGCTGTGACCATGTGCCTGTGGCTTTTGTACTTTGTGTTGAGATTAGATTTTTGGGAAGTGTCCAAAAGAGCCCAGCTAGTATCTATACTGCATTTGGAACATTTAACATAATTCCACAACCATGGAACAAAATAAATATTAAGCTTGTTAGATAAGCTATCAATCAAGCATGCTGCTTTCTTAAATATGGTTCGGTTGAGTGTTGATGGAGCTGTATACATTGAGGAAAGAGGAAAGGATTCAATTACACTCCTGACTTGCACACTGTGGACTGTGAAAAGTGTCTGGGATGCCTTGTAGCCACAGTAGTTATGTTGCTAATACAGCAAGCATAGACAGCTTCAATAATTGATGAATTGCAAAGGACATTGAATACAATGCAATAACCAATAAATAATGGTAGAAGCAAGGAACTTCAGATACTGATTTACAAAATAAAAAACACAAAGTGCTGGAGTAACTCAGCAGGTTAGGCATCATCTTTGGAGAACACTGATAGGTGCGGTTTCAGGGTGGGAGCCAGTCTGAAGAAGGGTCCCGACCCAAAACAGTACAAATCTATGTTCTCCAGAGATGCTGCCTAAACCGATGTGTTAGTTCAGCACTTTGAATCAATACATAACTCCATCTAGCTTTATATTGCAAAAAGGCCAGTGAGGAAGTATTGAAAAGGCTGGAGCTTCATATAATTCCTGCTGTATAATTCTATGGCCGGAAAGATAGACTTTCAATGACCACAACTATTTCCTTCTGTGTGAAGCACATCTCAACTCAATGGATGTCTGTCCCCTTGATGTCCATTGACCAGCTCTAACAGGGCTCCTTGCTGTTACAGATAATCACAAGCTGCCTTGAAGTCAATCAAGGACAGTCACTCTGACACCTGCTTCAGAATTCAGTTATTTGGTACATTTTGAAGCCTGGAGTTTAATGGTCCTGCACACTTAGCTCCATCTCCAAGGATTGTTTTTCTACCATTGTTATCTCTAATGAGTGCCACTATTATATACACTTTTCTCCTCTCTTTACTAATTCCTGTTTTACTCCAGACATGATGCCATTGGTGTACAGATAATTTAACACCTTCTTGAATTTCCTCTCAATTTGCTGTTGACTATTTGTTAAAACACCTATTTAAGATCTCCCTTTTGAGAATGGCTTCCCTTAGATTTCCTATTCTCTTCTTCCCTGTTGCATTTACATTCAGGCTGTTCAAGTTCCTTATTCTATCTCAATCCAACCTTGTTGCTTCTAAAAACTATTCTTCTTTAGTTAAATATGAACAAATGCAAAATTCTTGTCACTCCCACTCTCAAACAAGCTAAAACTATGGCTAATTATGCATCATGTAAGGCACAGGTTTTTGCCATCATTGGACAGTACTAACAAAATATGGTGTGAATATCCACATATTTATTTGGTAAACATACTTTTGTTCTTTTTCTGATATAAATAAGAGTACCTCCTGCACAAACCTAAAGCATGCCGTTTCCAGACAAATTGCTATTGCAAAATTAAATTAATCTAAAACATGCCAGCCTACATGACTCTTAATCCTAATCTGATCCTCATGAGGAATTCTATTCAATATGGCAGTGGATCCAAAGTTCCCACAGCTTATATGTATACCACATATTGCCCAGTTGGAAAGCTGTCAGAACCATAAATAATAGAATAGAAAATAAAAACATGGAGCTAGATTAACTTGTGCACCAGTGTAGATCATCTCCAGACTGAAAATTAGCGTCAAAATATTTGAGATATACGGCTGGAAGGGAAACATTTTTTAATATACCTGTGTCTTCTCCATTCTGCTTCTTTAACTTTCTCTGAGCTTCTTCAGCCTAAAGAAAGCAAAACGTTAAAATGAAACATGTTATGACTACCTACCCTATCTTTCTATGCCTAGCATGATTTTATTTACTTAAATCACAGTTTAAAAAAAGTGAAGACTGGGCAGCAGGATGGGTGGGGGGGGGGGGGGGGGGGGGGGGGTAGAGGAATGGAGGGGACAGAAAGAAAGGGCAAGCGAGAAGGCACAACTTGTCAATCACAGTTTAACTCTGCTAACTGATGTATTACAGTTGAAGTTCAGATAGATATACACCTAATTTCCATTGAAATAAGACTTACCTTAGATTGATCAGCCCTGGAATAATGGTAAAAGAAAACGTTAAATTCCTTGGCACATTCACGTTTTAGCTCATAAAGGCCTCTTCCTGTTAAACCTGGTTTCCTGTGATGGAAAAATAAATAAATTTATGTGTTGCTAGACATCATAGCTCCATATCCCTAGCAATATTTTACATTAAGAATGAAACTTACTTGAAATAAGCGACAGATTCAATGACCTTCTCCATTCCAGTTTCTCTGTTCTCCTAAGAAAAAAAGAACCTCCACTTAGGAAACTGATCACTGTCAGCGAAAAGCAAAAATAGGAGTAATACATGAATATCTTTTTGGTAATTCAGAACATCCATACTAATTAGGATAGCTTGCTTTCTGGTAACACAAAATATTAATTTCTCAATATCTAATATCCTTATGGCTTACCCATTTATGTATTAAATTTCTGAGCTCTTCAAGCTTATATTAAGCATAAGTGGAACAGTGCAGAAGGACAAAAATGATGGAGAGCTTCACTTCTGCACTCTATTTACACTCAAACGTCAACAGGCTGGCAGTTCCAAGAGAGCTCCCGCATCTACATAATCTTGCTGTTAATGAGCCATAAAAGCAAATTTCTGTGAACACAGTAGACTTACATCTTCTGGCAAAGCTTTGACCAGCTCACTATGTGCCATTGGTCTTATGCATAGCTGATGGACAATTTCACGTTTGATTTCATCTTCAGGTGACACTTGGCCAACTCCTGCAGTATATCGCTCTCCTGAACCCCAAACAAAATAAATAGATTAAAATGGTAAGATAGCAAATACGAAACAGTTAAAAAAAAACATCACTTGTTATTCTTGTTATTTCAAGCTGGATACTTTTCCCTGAAGGGGAAGGCACACAGTTTTTCTGCTTTCCTTTTATATGTGCAATATTATATAACAGAAGATGCACATATCCAGATTATTCCTCTCGCCACTGACAAGATAACTTTAATTAAAGAGTTAAAATATCTGGAGAAATAATCCAGAAACATGATAATTGACAATGCCTTACCAACTACCATCATGATCAGGTGAAGCATTTCCTCAATTAGAATATTGTTTTGTTGTAGAACATCCTAAAAATGAAATGTTAATGCAGAATAATTAACAGCGTAATTTATAAATGTACACAATTCAATTATGTAAAAACCTAATGAGAAATTGGCATTTTGACAGTGGGAGAGAGAGCGGTGGAAGAGATTAAATCCCAGAGGAGGCAACAGGTGTGGGCACTGAGGAATTGCTCAGTGAGAAGCAACTGCTCAGCGAGACTGTTGAGAGAGCTTCAAGATGCAGAGGAGATGGAAACAAGATGAAGACAAGGGAGCCCTCAGTCTCTCAGTAGGACATCCTGCAGCTATATCAGAGGATTCAGCATGGATCAGAGGATGGGCATGCTGCCCTACAAAGCCAATACCATTTGCTGCACTTAAAAGAGGGGCAGATGTTTGTCAGAGGGCACTCCTTCGAGATGCCTGCAGTGGCAAATGGAGGAAAAGAACGCTGCCAGTGAGCTGGCTGGGGACCCGCCTCCCGGATAATCGGCGCCGCTTTTGGTGCTCCGAGGTCGGCTGCGTGGGCACAGAAGCCGAGTGGTGGTCATGTGAGGGGCGGCATGTTTGCGGGTTAATGTGTCCAGGCTGATGTGTTGGTGGAATAACCCTGGGGCTCGATTGGATCAGGCACCGCTCCAAAGGCCGAGAGCACGGCCTGCAGCGGCACAGGGCAATGCAGCATTGCCACGTTGCAGGCTATGATTCTTACACTCTTGCACTTAAGTATGACAGGCATGATATTAACCTCCAGAAAAAAAGTAGGAAGTAATGGCCGGGGGTCCTAGAGGCCGACTAGGCCCCCAGCGGGGTCCAGGGGCAGCACCCCGGTGGGGGTTCAGGGGGTTCCTGCATTTTCAATAAATTGAAAGTAATTCTTAAGCTTTCTACTGGTAGTTTACATAACAGAAGCTTAGAATTTTTCTAACATAACCAGTAAATTAACCCCCAAAAGATAAATATTTCATGAAATAATTGACTTCATACAGCCAGAAAAATCTTTGCAAAAAATGTTACCTGAATTTCTAAATGAGCTATTTGTAGAGATGCAAAATAACACAAAAGTAAAACCTACACATCACCTTAGAAAGGTACCATCTCAAGGCATAAGTATGCACGTTACTGCAAGGCACAGTTAACTGTCAAGACACTGATGTCACAGCTACAATGCTAAGAAGGTAGAAAACTAAAAACCTCAGCCAATAACCATGAAAACAAAAATTCCCAATATAAACAGAAAATCCCCAGAAAGGGAGAGGGGGTAGCCGCTGCCCGGGAGGTAGGGCCCCGCATCTCTCTAACCCCCAGTATCATCGCCGATACCATTCCCTTTCCAGTCACAGCTCCATATGGGAAACACAAAAAACTGTTGTGTTAATTTATTTATTTTCTCCACAAGTGAGGAGGGGGAGTGGATCAACGCCCCGCAGCCATCACCCCCGTCCTAACCGTCCGGGCGTCCAGGTCACCCGAGCCCCGCGTCTCGCCCGCTCGCGCTCTGGTTCCCTCCGACAAACGGGCACCGTCACAGCTCACACGGCGCCGCCGGGTTGATCTCAGCAACAGCCAAAGAGCGTCGTTGTGTTCCCTCTGCCCACGGCCTCCTGCGTGTCCCCCCCACTATTGGCTGACCTTGCTGACTTCCATCATGAATTGCAAGCTTGCCCGCCTCCAGAACGGTACCTCCACTGACTCTCCTTACCTCACCCTTTTATTTTACGACCTTGCCAACTAAACTGTCAAAATCTGGCACAAAACAAATGAAAAATCTGATTCATTGCTAGGAAAAGAAAAATAAATAAATCGGAATTTCGATTTAAATCAGAAGAATATCATGCCTGGTATAATTGTTCCCATGTGTGGTAATTTTTTCTACTGAACTGTATGCAAAAGAAATATCATTATACTTAGGTACGTATAACAATAAAGTGCAATTGAACTGAAATTGATTGAGAGAGACAAGACAGTTCATTTGAAAATCATGCATTTCCTACTTCACCTTGTTGGTGTGTTCAGAGTTGAATCTTTTTCCATAGTGAGGATTGTTAAATATATGGAAGAGCTCAAATCGACAAAGCACAATCATGAGAAAATGATTTGGATCCATCATAGATGCTCCTGCCTGTAAAACAATTTTTTTTAAAGAAACAGTTTCATAATGTTAATTCTGTTCTCAAACCAGTTATTTGACAGAGATGCTGGCAAGAGAGGTGGGAGAGTTGGCTTTTTGATCAGGATGGAATTTGTTCAAGAAAGTTTCTTTAATTAATATATAGAGGGCCCCGCTAGACAGGACACAACACTGGACTTCCTCTTAGGGAACAAATTAGTGTGTGTGACTGAAGCGGCAGAGAGGGAGCGCTTTGGGACAACTGGCCAATTTTTATTAGTTTTAAAATAGTTATGGTGAAGGACAGGACAGGCTCACAAGGCAATGTCCAAGGTTGGGGCAAGGCAAATTTTTGGAGGCTTTGTGCAGGAACTTGCAGTGGTGGATTTGGAGGGTCTTTTTGCAGGCAAGGGGACAGTTGGCAAGTGAAAGGCTTTCAGAATTGAGTTAGCAAGTGTACAATGCAGCATGGACCTGTTAGGGTGAGGATTAAGGCTGGCAAATTTAGGGAACCCTGGCTTGCGAGAGATGTTGAGGCTCTGGTAGAAAAAAAAGAGACATGTCGGATTTAGGCAGTCGGGATCAGGAAGATCCTTCCGAATGCAAGTAGTATAGGAGTACCCTTAAGAAGCTAATGAGGAAGGCAAAAAGAGTTCATGAAATAAAGCAGGCAAGGTAAAGGAAAATTCCAAGAGATTCTATATTAACAGTAAAAGGGCGGCCAGGCAAAAAATAGGTCCTCTTAAAGATCAGCAAGGCTGTCTTTATGTAGAACCACAAGAGATGTGGGAGTTATTAAATTGACACTTCTCATCCATTTTACTGAGAAGATCATGAAAACTGAGGAAATGAGGCATAGAAGTTGTAATATCTTAGCGGATACAATTATTATTTTTAAAGGAAACTTGGACAGATATATGGATAGGAAGAGTTAGAGGGATATGGGATAAACACAGGCAAAAGAAAGTTGCCCAATAGGTGAACTTGGCATGGACAAGGTCAGCCGAAGATCCTGTTTCAGTGTCTATGACTTAGTAATTCGGTCTCAATAACTAAGTAAAAATGACATTGATAAATATGATCAGTACCACTGGAAAGACATGAAATTATGCTGCATTTGTTGCAGCACATGGCTCTTTTGTCAGTGTATTTTGCCACTGTGTAATGGGGATACAGGATGATTTGATCAAAGCTTTCAAAAGGGAACTATCAGGATATAGACAGAGGAACAACTGCTGATAGCAGAATCCAGGACTGGGGATGAAACCATGCTTTTCAAGAGTGCATTTAGGAAACCCTTCAACAAACTAAAAAGGGTAAAAACTTGATATGCTGTTTAAAAAATAACTAATGGAAATTACAAATGTGAGATTTGATTGATTTTTAACCTACCACCAGGTGGCCCCATAAGTGGCAGCCTCGCAAACAGCCTGTCTCGTCCCTTTCTTCTTATGTTGTTTTTAGTCGGTTTAATTTTTCTTTTGGCATATCTTTAGTTTTTGTATTATGCGGGGGATGGGGGAAGCTTTTTTTAATCCACCCTCGACGGAGATGCAACTTTTTCGGTATCATATCTCCGTCCACACTGCGTCCTAACATCATGGAGCTGGTGGACTCTTTGTTAGGGATCGACTTTGGGAGTTCCAACCACAGGAGCTTCGACCGCCCTGATCGCGGGAGCATCGATCGCCCCAATGCAGGGACTTCAATCGCCGACTGCGGGAGCTTCGATCGCCCTGACTGCAGATGTTTGGGTTGCCCCGACTGCAGATGTTTGTATCGCCCCGACCACGGGAGAAAAGTAAAAGTTATTTTCCTTCTATTACTGTGGGGAATGTGATGTCGCCGAAAAATAAGATGGGCGTGCTGCCTGCGCTGATGGGGATGGAGGGATTGCCGTGCAGAGATCTCGATGTTTGCGGGAAAATCGCGCCGTGGGGATATCCTGGAGTCTGGTGCGAGTGTGGACGGCTTTATGTCTGTTCGGGCGGACAGGGACAGCAGAGAGAGTGACAGCGGTTGGTACAACTCTGGTCACATCACGGTGAAGGAGCGCGTGTGTGGCCCCGGACATTAAACTGATGGCTATGGGTCTCCGCTTATGCTGTGTGCCCTGGGGATTCTCACACGATGCTGTGGTGGCTGTATGTATTTAATCTTTATGTCGTTTTGTATCTTGCTTTTTTACTGTGACTGAATGGTAAATCAAATTTCACTGTATCTCGGTACACGTGACAATAAAGGACCATTGAACCATTGAACAAATGGTGTGTGAGATGTGGGGAAAATCAGATAAGGTATGAGAAAAAGTAATTAACCCTATGAACAGCAGTAAGGCATGAGGGCTGAAATAGACAACAGCTCCTTTACAGTCCTGAATTTAAATCTCTATTCAATTTCAAGCTCCATGGAAATGCATTAATAACATTGAGGTAAAGATCAAACATTTTCTTTCAATTCTCACTTTAAAATTTAACGTATTATCTTTAAACAATGAATCCAGATATTCAGCTGAAATTTAGCTTACCTGGAGCATTATTAAGTCTTTGTCGTACATTTCAACTCTGCATTTTACATTGTGATAATAGTAGATCTGGTAGGAAGGAAATAAAGTAAAGCATTGTGAATTGAAAACCTTTGAGAAAAACAGAAATATTTTTATATCATTACAAAATAAACTAAGGAAAGAAAAATTACATTTTCCTTCCTTTCTGTACAAAATAGAGAATCTTTCCTATGAGCCATTTTTCTCTATTACATACTCACTACTTGCTAAGCAGTACTAATTTGCTAAGCAGAATTAGCAATGTCTCAAGAGAGAGTTAGATAGAGCTCTTAAAGATAGCAGAGCCAAGGGATATGAGGAGAAGGCAGGAAGGGGGTACTGATTGTGGGTGTTTCAGCCATGATCACAGTGAATGGTGGTGCTGGCTCGAAGGGCCGAATGGCCTACTCCTGCACCTATTGTCTATTGGTCATTGAAATTGACAAGCATCACTTCTATTGACACTGTTGAAAAAAAGTTACAAAATCTAACATAAAAAAACATTAATATTTTTAGCTTGCAGTGGCAAAAGTAAATTTGCAGCTAATATAAGGATCCTTATTGTTTGAGAATCTTGCAGGTGACATAACTTTGTTATTGCGCATCTGAATCCCTTTAGCCCAAATTCCCTTTTTGGCGCAATTTTTGTTTTGTATAACGTAAATTTCCATAATGTGAGATCTTTTAGGAATGCAACTACCGCATGTTAGCAGAACTGGTTGTCGGCATATATTCTTACATTTTACATTAAATGGAAATAAAATGCTAGAAGCCAAAAAAAGCAGGAATAAGAGGTAATGAGAAAAAACATGAGTGACAGGCAAGAGAAACCAGGTACAATCTAACCTTTATGAGAAAATGTCACTGAATTTAACACTTCAGTGAATATGTTAAAAAGATACAGGATAATTCAAATCATTAACAAAATGTAAATCTGAAATCTAGAAATTTTGACCAGGGAGAGAACTTCAATTCAACATTGGCAGGTGTTGGCAGGAACCATGGTTGCATAACAGGAGGCACAAGGGAAAATGTGACACCATCTGAAGCTAGATACCAGGATGCTTCAAGATTCCTTGAAGTGTTATTATTACAATGGAAGAACAAGTGAGCAAAATCAAAGAGCACGAATATCTTTTAGAACAATAGAAACATTTATGCAGATATTTAATCTTTCAAATATGTTGATGGGGATAATGAGGCTAATCTAGTCCACATGGATTTGGAGGCTTTTATAAAGGTCCAAAATGGGAGACTCATCCAAAAGAGCTCCTGGGATCCACAGCAATTTTGATCAATGATCGGAGACAGAGATGGTGTCCATAATCCACATGATTATGATTATGGATTATTGTGTTACTGGACAGTGATGGTGAAGGGTTAATTTTGCAATTGGAAGCCTGTGGCCAGTGTTGTACCACAGCCAATGGTGCTCGGACCGTTGCTGTTGTTATATACAATAATGATCTGGATGTGGATTAAGGAGGTATAATTAGCAAGTTCACAGATAATGTGAAAATTAGTGTGGCTGATAGTGAGGAGAGTAGTCCTTGTTACAAAACAATTGATGAGTATGCAGCAGAAAATGAGCAGAGAAACTGCAGATGGAACATCACAAAATATGTAAAGAGAGATATTTTTCAAGAATTAATAATTTAAGATTAATATATATCCAATGAATGATAGGACCTGAGGAAAAGAAAGATCTCTGCGTACGTTCAAGGATTCTGAAGGTACTCCAGGTAGATAATGTACCTGTATCAAGATTACGGTAATTGAATACGGTGACAGAAGAGGTGGTGTGCTTCGATCCACAGATTATATACAATTGAGATCGTCACACAGGTTAACAGAAGGAACCAGATGATGGATGGGATTAAAAAGGCAATCCAACAGGGACAATATATATTTATCTTCTTCAGCATGATGATCATAAATACAAAAAGACGTGAAATGCATTTCTATTCATGAAGATCGTGTAAAACTCTCAAAATTGCATTAGTTGATCGATGTACAACCACTGCTTGAGTCCTTAAATCCTCACAGATGCACACACAATAAAGCCTTTAAAGGGTGTGCAGACTGGTTAATCTTGTCCTGCCATTTCATATTGTTAATATTAGGTTTCACAACAATCTATTGCAAGAAATATCTGGGCAATAACAGAAACCTTTTTCATTCATTGAATTTTGCATATATTCAATTGATAAAAGAAAATAATTCGCAACCCACTCAAGAAACATGCAATAAACCATGACATTTTGAATTATAAAATTGCGATGCGAATGGATCATTAAGGGATTCAAGAGATATAGGGCGACTACACGGGGGGGGGGGGGGGGGGGGGGGGCGGTACCGAGGTACAACATTTCCTGCAATCTTTTTTAAGACAGAGCAACCTCGTAGCCAAATAACAGGGGCACAAGAAACTGCAGAAACTACACATATTCCGTATGGGTAGTTTACACTCGTATATCGATTCTATAATTGTCAGTTCAGTTTTAAAGCAAACGTATTATTAGAGAAATTGTGTCCTTTACAAGAAAATAAAGGCTTGGAAATGTATTCCATTAATTTATTTGCAATCAAAACAGACATGCAGAATTAAAAAAATGTTGGAATCTGCCGCAAAAAATAAGCTGCAGGAAGAATTCAGCAGATCAGTCAGAATTTGTGGACCAATGGTTGAAGTTTCAGGGTGAGACCCTGCCTCAGGACAAAGAGTGGTGAGGAAAATTAATGAGCATACACAAGTGACGGGGAAGGGCAAGACAGAGGCTAGAAGGTGGTATATGGAAACAGAATTGAGGTTGTGGGGGGGAATGCTGGGCAGATTAAGCTAGGTGAGGGAGGGAGAGCAATGAGATGGGCTGGTAGGTGATAGGTGGAATCAAATAAGGGAGGAACAATGGATAGATGAAATAAGATGGAAGAGAGTGATGAATCCAAGCAAGAAGGTGGTGGGTATAGAGGAGAACGGATAGAAAAGTTGAGGGAAAAGAAGCTAATGTGGATAACTCACTCCCCAATGTTCCTTTTCATTTGTTTACTGATGGCTTGTGAGCTAATTATCCCGATCTTTACCTCTTTCATAGATGTTAGTGGTAACAAAGCCTTAATTTATCCGCATCGTAACTGCCCTCAACTTCAGATGACAGTGAAGAATCAACCAGTCTGAGTAAAGATGTCAGATATCCTTCTTTGAAAGGACATTAGTGAACTAGATACGTCTTTAAAACAACACTTTGATAGTTTCAGTGTCACTATTACTGAAATGCAACATTTTATTCCAGAGTTAAATTTTTTTTTTTTTTTTTTTTAAGGGAACTTGGGTCAAATCTGCCATTGTAGGTTTTGAACTCATATCTTCACATTATTAACCCAAATCTTTGTATTATCTAGTAACTTAATCCCAAAGCTGTCACAGGCCGACACCAAATACTGTGCAGTACAGTACATAGAAACATAGAAAATAGGTGCAGGAGTAGGCCATTCGGCCCTTCGAGCCTGCACCGCCATTCAATATGATCATGGCTGATCATCCAACTCAGTATCCTGTACCTGCCTTCTCTCCATACCCCCTGATCCCTTTAGCCACAAGGGCCGCATCTAACTCCCTCTTAAATATAGCCAATGAACTGGCCTCAACTACCTTCTGTGGCAGAGAATTCCAGAGACTCACCACTCTCTGTGTGAAAAATGTTTTCCTCATCTCGGTCCTAAAGGAATTCCCCCTTATCCTTAGACTGTGACCCCTTGTTCTGGACCTCCCCAACATCGGGAACAATCTTCCTGCATCTAGCCTATCCAACCCCTTAAGAATTTTGTAAGTTTCTATAAGATCCCCCCTCAGTCTTCTAAATTCTAGCGAGTACAAGCCAAGTCTATCCAGTCTTTCCTCATATGAAAGTCCTGACATCCCAGGAATCAGTAAGCTCGACTGGGTGCTAGGTTCTTATCCTGTCAGGCTGCATTCTGAAGGCACTCTCACCAAACGGACTGTAGAGATTGCAGAAAGTCAGGCACTACCTTTGCAAGCGCACCTGATGTGCTAAAGGACTAAAAAAAATACTTCAAATCGATCCTTCAAGGCAGGGAAAATAAGTTATCTGCAACATTGACAAATTAGGTTTGATCAGTCTCTGTTGTATCAAATTGACCTGCAACTTTTTATTTCTCACTCAACAATTATGCACTTTGTTACAGACTCATGTCTGTTTACAATAATGGCCACAGCCAAATGTGAAATGTCAAAATTGGACAATTAATATCACACTTATCATTATACAAATTTATTTCCTCCTTTAGAAAGAGTATGCTTTTGAAGTAGCAAAAAGCTATATCCTGCGTGAATGCTGAAAAGCATCCAAAACATTTTATAAAGGCTTTAGCTACAATGGATAGTCTGAAATGACATTCATACTTGTATCATTAGTATAAATGCATAAGAACAGGTGACTGAAAACAGCAAAGTAGACTAAGATTGACCAAAAGAGACACAAGTGTTCATTCAAGATTTATTGCTAAATATTCTACATGTTATTGAGAAAAATAATATAAATATTATTGATATTTACCTGATTGACTAAGGAAAATCCATTTCTCCTCCACATTCCAGCATGAACTTGTGCACAAAGTACCATACAGTGAAGTGGATGTTCTATGAGCAGTGGTGGGCTCAACTCGCTCTGTGGGTAATTGAAGTAAAACATATATACTTCAATACTTGCAAGCAACTGACAGCTGAAGGGAATGTCTTTACAGATTTCTGTTGATTAAAATGAAGTAAAACACATGCAATAACAATTGATATCAACAAAGAAAGGAGAGCAAGAGGATTCCAGAGCAGAATAAGGTAGTTCAACTGGGAAAGCTGGAAAGGTATATGGTAGTCTATGCAATTATCTGTAGCTATGAGCTCCAACTATTGTCCATGCACTGGTTTTAAGGACATCTACTCTTGGCCAGGGAAGAACATGGGTTAGGTGGGAACGAATCAGCAGACATCATTGAAAGTCTGAAGAAGGGTCTTGACCCGAAACGTCGCCTATCTCCTTCGCTCCTTAGATGCTGCTGCACCCGCTGAGTTTCTCCAGCTTTTTGTGTAACCCCAGGGATCGAGTCAAGTTTGTTGGTGATTTTAGGCATAGTGAAAAGGAACAATGCTGGATTTAATCAGTAATATAGAGAATGCAAACAAGACATAATGCTGAAAAATAACATTATCTATTTGAATAGGAAAATAAGTAATAGAATATTATTTAAATAGTGTGAATGGACAAAGATTGACATTCAATGGGGTTTGTATTCTTATATACAAAATTACAGAAATTTAACATAGGTTCAATAGCTAATCTGGAAAGTCAATGGTTTGTCTTCATTACTAATGATTGGAGTATACGAATAATGAAGTCGTACTGTACTTATGTAGAACTTCTGAGAAAGCACACCAGTAGAACCATGCATATTTTGGTGCCGCTACCCAAAGGTATCAAGGTTTTGCCTTTAACAAAGTGCAAAGAAATAGATTGATTATTGGGATTGGGGATGGGTTGAAGAATGTGGAGAAGATTATATTATGAGGAATTGTTAAGGACGCAGTTCCACTGCTGGGGAAAAGTAATAGTTTAGAGTACAGAAAAACAGAGGTGTGATCTCAATGAAATCTAAAAATATTAAGTCTTAAAATAATTGATGATGTTTTCCTTTCAGGGAAGCTTAGCCAAGATCTTATTGAATGGCAAGACGACTGACACCTGTAACTATTTATCTGGCTTGGTAAAATTTTACTTTCTGAATTATTTACTGAACTCGAAGAACAATCTACACACTTCACTTGCATGATAAGTAGTTGCACTGATGTATTATGAATGAATTCTGGCAGAGAAGGTTCCCAATTTAATATCCGGTATGTTTAAATTAAAAGGTTAATCTCAACTGCAGCACCAACAGATCATTACAAATAGCCTAAGCATGTTCATATATTCTGGTGGAAGTCAGCAGGAAAATGTCTCCAGTCCTGGTCATGATATATCCTGCCACATACTCTGTGCAATCAAAAAAGCCTGCAGATGCAGCAAATCTGAAATAAAAATACAAGATGCAGGAAATAACCAGCATGCTAAGCTGCCTCCATGCAAAGAGAAACAAAATTAATATTTCTCATAAAAACCTACCCTCAGTATACCCAAGAAAAGTTGTCCTGTCAACAATCTTGATTGCAGTGTTGGGGGTTACCCATTATTGTGCAGAATGCTTAATGTTCAGAAGGCACGAATGTTAAAAAAAAAAGATCTGCTATGCCACAGCAATAATTTCTTATGAATACCACAAGAAAGGGCAAGCCAGAGAAAGAGATTCACATGCATCAAGGATTCTGAAGGAAGAAGGAAAATATCTGGTGCTTGAGATGAAGATGCAAAAGAAGAGCTCAACAAGAGATTAGGTTCAGAATTAATTGAGATGGGAATGTAGAAAATGAAATAAAGGCCTTGGCAGAAGTCTAAATGTTTGGGAACAGAGAGCAAAAGGTCAATTACCCAAAACATTACATTCCTCTTTGTACGAATGAGACCAGACCAGCTGAATATTTTCAGCATTTTCTGTTTTCAATCTCCCAATGATTTTTTTTTTACACAATACTCATCAGAAAAACATTAAGTGAACATCCATTGCCACTGTATTTTCTACCCTTATTCTCCAGTAATATGGCAAAATATTCAGGGAGCCTATTTATGAATTGAAATTTAATCAAAATTCACAAACTTACTTTTAAAACTAAAGAATATATAAAAAGTACATTATCTCTATTTTAGTTTAACCCAAGGGAAAACCTATGTTAGAAACAACTTTAAATTTGAATATGGAGACACAAGGAACTGCAGATGCTGGTTGCAACAAAAAAAAAAACCAAAGTGCTGGAGTAACTCAGCAGGTCAGGCAGCATATCTGGAGAACAATAGATGATGTTCCATGTCTTCTTCAGACTGAAGGGTCCCATCACAAAATGTCACCAATTCACGCGAGTTACTCCAGCACTGTGCCCCTTTCAGTCTGAATATCTCAGAAATGGTAGATTAGTCCTTTTGGTGCTGGCTAGGTACCAAAGTACCCAAGCAGGGAACCTGAAAATAATTTTAATTTTAGAACTTAAAATAATCATACTCACAAGCGGCAACAATTCTGGAAACCTGTACGCCACTTCTGTTTTGCTCAAGAGCACATGCAATCCTGAAATTAAAACAACCTTGAATGTGACATGATAACATTGTGCGTTTCAAAATGCGCCAAGTGAGTTAGAAACCATATTCCA
The DNA here is from genome assembly GCA_035221665.1 of Okamejei kenojei. NCBI lineage: Eukaryota > Metazoa > Chordata > Chondrichthyes > Rajiformes > Rajidae > Okamejei > Okamejei kenojei. The sequence goes on from CM069138.1 coordinate 66,863,434, forward strand.
GTTTTCTTTAGCAAACTAGTTTGCAATATAAATTCCCTCTCACAAATATCATGATGGTATTTATTAGATTGACAGGTTGATGCAAACATGGTCGACCAAAAGGACCTATTCTGTCACTATACTGGTCCATGTTTTAGAAGCTTGGAGTGTACTATATCTAAGTACAGAGGATTGAGGATTCAGGATTTATATTACTCCAAAGCACAGAGTGATAGCAGATCTATTGAGCTGAGTGAGTGTATAATAGCTGAGCAGAGTACCTGGCAGACAGTGGGTGACACTGTGGCACAGCTAGTAGAGTTACTGCCTCACCATGCCAGAGATGTCTGTTCGATCCTGATCTAGCGTGCTATCTGTGTGGTGTTTGCACATTCTCCTTGTGACTGCGTAAGTTATATTGGAATCTCCAGCTTCCCGTTTCATTCCAAAGTTGTATAAATTGCTTTTAATACATAGATAATTGTATCCTTGCCTTCAGCTATTTCACTCATATATTATTACTCATGTCATTTACTGCTTTCTCTCAGAATTGAAAATTAATTCAGTTTCCTACTTCCATCCTTTGTGAACTTTTGCTTCTTTGGCCTACGACTTTCAATCTGCTGCCTGACGCAACAACAATTTCCTGCACTCTTTTTACTTTAATAAATGACAAATGTCTAATTTGTGGATGTATCATTGAAACAAATAATTTAATTTTACAGGGAATATTGCACAAATCATCAGGAAGAAATGTAAAACATGTTCAGCATCATCTGAGGTTAAATATTATTTCAAATAATATTAAAACAGACAGCTATTTAGTTCTTTGATCATTCATTGAGATCATGATTAATACGTAATCAAAATCGATTTTCCTCCTTTTGCCAAAGTCACTTTAATGCCTTTGGCTCATAAACATTTTCCATGCTGAGAATTTAAAATAAATAAGGATTGATTTTAAGAGCATTTCCTAACATTACTGCTTAAAAGATCCAACTTGAATTTTTTGAATATGCCCAAATCCTCGACATCCCAAATAATCTGAAATAGCATTTACCCAAGACTAATATTCACTTTAATAAATTGAACGGTTCAATCAAATCACCCATCAGCCAACCAAACTGCAAGGAACACAATCCTAGCTTCCATAACGTCTCCTTAAATGTAACACCTTGGAATCGAGATATAACCATTAAATCCATGCTATATTGATTTCAAAACGAGTACAGTAAAATTCCATTGATTCAGCATGTTTGGGACATTGGCAGTAATAGACTGCCAGATTTTCAACATTAATGAATATTATTCCAACGAATACGCCAACATTAACGTTTTTTTATAAGCTTTTACGTGGTAAAGTAATACATTTTCCAGCACACTGGTGGGTTTAAAGGAATCACGACCCTGATGAGTTTGAGGGGGTTGAGAATCTGCACCTGCCAAACCGTTGTTTGTTTTACAGTAGGATGACAGATTATTGGAGTTTCACTGCATAAAACTTCTCAGTGGTGCAGCTTCCAGAACTGAATGGAATCCTCAAGATGGGATCTGCCTCAGTTAGGTACTTGTACAGTTTAGTTTAGTTTTGAGATAGAGCGTGGAAACAGGCCCTTCAACTCACTGTGTCCGCGCCGATCAGCGATCCCCATTCACTGGCACAATCCTATATACTACAGACAATTTACAATCTTTTTCACCAAAGCCAATTAACCTACAAAGCTGTACATCTTTGAATGTGGGAGGAAACCGGAGCACCCGGGGAAAACCCACGTGGTCACGGGAAGAACATACAAACTTCATACAAACAGCTCCCATAGTCTCGGGCACAGCAGTTGCATAAAAATGTATTACTTCCTCCAGATACAATGGCAAACACTCCATTCACATGACTAAGAAAAACAAATACTTCAGATGCTAGAAGTCAGAAATAAAAATAAAGCAGAGATACAGATCAACTAGCATCTGTGGAGAAACAGAGACATATGATTGATAACTTTCGAATAATCATTACATAAAGTAACACTTCAGCTAAAGTAACAAACAACCTTTTGCTATTCAATGACTACTTAGAAAATGATCCTTGTTTAACTTTTAAGCAATAACAACAGCATTCAAAGACTTTCAAATCTAGGATCTCAAAGTTAATCCGCAAGTGGCATAAGAAAAATAATAAACAACTTAGTTATTTCAAGACTTTCAAAGCAAAAGATCATCAAAAGCAAAGATGGGGGTAAATTGCAATCAGCAGAAATAACATGTTTGACCAGATGTTATGAAACTTCATGGGGTCCAGAATCAACAACTGAGGATGTCCTCAACCATTCTTCCACTATGTGTTCAGAAAAAAAATCCACATCCAGGGATAATGATGGTCTCAGTTTTTGAATTGCTTTTAATTAAATGCTTTTGATTAATTGCTGTCAAAACAATTAAGGTCTCGCTCTAATCCTATCTTCTTCAAATAGGTTAGGCATTAAAGGTCATCAATCTGAAACATTAACAGTTTTCCCACAGATGATACCTGACATGGTGAATATTTCCACAACTTTCCAGAAAATGCATAGTTACCTGAAAACAAACGTGAAACTGGCAAATGGATGCTGACTTGATGTTGAGACACACGATACTGTACACTATCCAAAGAATGCCCACACATGTTCAATGTGATAGGCTGCTCACCATCACTAGGCCCAATTTGGCACTGTAATAAAACAATCAAACACTTCCTGTATGCTTCAATGAGTGCTCTTTCCTGGAAGAAAGAAAGTAGAAATTACCTCCAGTAGAACAAAGATCACAGACGGAACAATAAAACAAATCATGATATCTTAGTTTCCTTTGTACAATAAATAATGCTCCCAAGCAGAAAGGACAAGAGGAATTTGGCAAGAAATATGAAAATCAAATCAAAATGTAACCTCAGGAGTGATTAGGCAGAGGAGTTATCAAATGGAATTGGCTGATGAATATTGTGAACCTGCAGCCTAAAAATTCCAAGATGGAATTTAGCAAAGATGATATATTAGCAATAGTTACAAACTATGTCTTACACAGATTAAGCCCATCCTATATTTGGATGGAGATTAATGAGTTTATTTACTAACAACAAAATAAACTGCAGCCTCCAAAACTTCTGAGTGCAAATGGACCAACAATTTTGTTCCTGGAGAAGAAACATTTCAGTGGAAGTCCATGTTTAATCACGGAATCAGCTTTGTAAAATTTGAATCTTATTGAAACAAGGGAAATTAATTTAGACAAAAGATCTTTAGCCTAGCCTTAAGAAAACAGAGGAGAAAACTGATCAGTGCCTGGGTAGATAATGGTGGGCAAAAGGATTGTTCTCACAGTTTTAAGCAGTTTATTAGTTAGTTCTCTTGAAACTTTAATACGTGTTGTACCTTGACGTGTGTACGACCCGACTCATTACATGGTGTCAGAAATGGGATCAACGGGGGTTGTACTTGAGGGGCAACTTACCAAGCTCGTCGTTAAACAGTTCTCTATATTGAGAGTGTATTTGCTGTGTGGGGCCCCCAGCGAGAAAGAGTTGATGAACAACACGGCCAAAGTAGATTAGGCCTAGATCATGGAATACATTGATACCAACCAGAGTTTCAGAATCCCACTTGACAATATAAAACTTAAGGGTATAAGACTGCGAGTTTATGATGCAGTTCAAATCAGTTTCTCCAAGCTGGTGTAGAACATCTCCCCCGTAGGCCCTTAGCGTGGCCGAGGCCTTCTCAACATGTTCAGCATTACGTATTTTTTTTAACTCAGATAACGGGATGACATTACACTTCGCACCCATATCAATCTTAGCGATCACAGGCTTGTTATTTACAATCATGGTAACTTCAGGGTCAAGCTGCTCGTTCGAGGAAGGGAGGAGGGAGTGGATGGCTGAACTGTTATCTTCACTTTCAGAGAGCTGAGCAGGGGATGGCTCCTCAAGCTCTTGGCTTTCGTTATCACAAGCTCATGTTGTAACAGGTGCAAACTCGTTGTTGGGACAGATTGAGTCGCACGGAAACGGCAACATTTTGCTAATTTTACCAGAAGCAATACAGAACTCCCGACCCGGAGCATGAGAATAGTTGCAATTAGGACATTGAGCAGCAGACCTTCGCCCCTGCCAGGCAGGGGAAGGCTGTGGATACTTGTTACAACAGGAGGTGTCTGCAAGATTAACACTATACTGGGAGCACTGCCCAGAGGTCATAGACTTGGTGTGATCTCAGCAATCCGACGGGCGTGTTCGGCTTGATTTAGAGTCAGTTCAGTGTTACGAAGTAATTCGTCTCTCACCTTATCACTGAGTATACCTCCAACGAGCTTGTCGCGGATCAGTTCATCGCATCAATTTTCAAAATGACAGCGCGTAGCCATGCGTTTTAACTCGCTGATAAAGCACTATATTGGTTTGCAAACTGCTGCATACGAGCAAAAAAACTTGGTGCGTGCAATTATTGAGTTTGATGGAAGGTCGCACAACTGTCGCAAGCAGGACAGCAGGGTCATCAATCGTTTCTGCAGGCACTTGGATCAGATCGTTGGGGTCTAAAACAGCAGGCGCAAAAGTAAAACGGTCCGCACATTTCATTGCCTCGGGGCCAGCCAGGTGTAGTAGCACGGAAGCACGTACATCCGGAGGATCGTTGCGATGAACAATACGAATGTAGTGAATGTAGTCGCACTCAAAAAGGCGCTAACGTTCAGCAATGTCAGAGTCAAAGATCAGAGGACTGGGATGGCGAGACGAGTTTGCCATGATGGAGATAACAGGCACATAAATCAAATATTAAAAAAACCCGATAAACTTGAACGGAGTAGGTAAGAACTCACTTCTTGACGCCATGTAATGAGTCGAGTCGTACACACGTCAAGGTACAGCACATATTTATTAAAGTACACTTATAGCATTGGTCTGTAGGACATTACAGTAACTAGCAGCTACTCAGACTGAATTACATAAGCAAACTCCTGGTAATATAAATCGCATAGTAGATGGAGCTACTACGAACAAGCACTACAATTGATTAGTAGGAAATAACCAATCTACACCAATTACAATTCTCAACTGTTTATTGCAGGTAAGAAATTAGTCAATGTTAAACTTTACAAGTAGCTTCTTTTAAAATTTCAGTATAATAATTTTGTAGTTTTTAAATCGCAACATTTGAATTGTATAATTAAGATTAATAAAAAAAACACGGATGTCTAAATTATTGTGATAACTTAATTCTCCGCTCAGAAATAGACATTAAGGACTTATTAAGAAATAAGTTTGAACGTCTACCAACTTACTCTATTGTATAAATAATATTTCAAAAGTTAAATTTAATTTATGCCAATATAGGTCCTGCTCTCATTCTAAAAAGTGAATAAAAATAGAAACTTACATCTGAGGCACACCATTCCTGCATCATTGAAATAATGTGCGTGAGCTTCATCTGCAAGGTAAATGCTGCCTCCCACTCGGGTTCCATCTCTATATGTTGACCTACTTGTCTTGTTACTGGATCCATTCCCTACAAAGGATGTGCAAATGCTAAAATGAACAAGTCGGGTTAAATATCACAACAGAATTATTAGTCATAAAAGATGTATTCTGTTGAAGACTAGATTGGCAGGGATGTGGGATCTCGTGCAGGACAGAGGCATGTGAGAGGCTAGAAGTTGGTATGGAGGGTGGTGTGGGAAAGGTTAGTGAACAGAATAGGCAAGTGAAAAGTGGAGAGCGAGGAAGGAGGGTTGGTTTAAACTGCACGTATTTTAATGCAAGGGACCTGAAGGATAAGGCAGATGAGCATAGGGCATGGATAGGTATGAGCGACTGGGACATTGTAGCCATGACTGAAACCTGGTTAAGGGACGGGCAGGACTGGCAGCTCAAAGTTCCAGGGTACAGGAGCTTCAGGAGAGACAGGGATGAGGGAAAAAGAGGAAGGGGGGGTTGCATTGTTGGTTAAGGAGGATGTCATGGCTGCGTTCAGGGGTAACATTATGCACGGTTCATCTAGTGAGGCTATATGGGTGGAGCTGAGGAACAAGAAAGAGACGATCATTGTTGGGGGTGTACTACAGACCCCTGAATAGTCAAAGGAAATTAGAAGAACAAATGTGCTGGGAGATTGCAGACAGCTGCAGGTCAGTAAGGTTGTTGTCGTAGGGGATTTTAACTTTCCCAATATAGACTGGGAAAATCATAGCGTGAAGGGTTTAGATGGGGCGTAATTCCTCAAAAGTGTTCAGGAGAGTTTTCTTAAGCAGTATGTGGAGGGCAATGCTGGATCTAGTATTGGGAAATTGGGAAGAGCAAGTTAATGAAGTGTATGTGGAGGAGCCTTTTGGGACCAGTGATCACAGCCCACTTAGGTTTAAGATAGATATGGAGAGGGACAGAGATGGTCCACGTGTTAAAATGCTCAACTGGAGTAAGGTCAACTTTGAAGGTATGAGAGGTCTCGCTCAAGGTGACTGGAACACACGTTATTTGGGAGAAAGCAGGAAGGGCTGAAGAAAGCTCCGGATGTGTGTCCCCGTTGGAATGAAGGACAAAGCAGGCAAACGTAAGGAAGCTTGGCCTACGAACGAAATTGAGTTGTTAGTCAAAAACAAGGATGATGCATGGGACAGGTATAGGCAGCTGGGATAAAGTGCAACCCTGGAGGAGTTTCAGGAACTAAGGAATAAACTAAAAAGGAAATCAGAAGGGCAAAAAGGGGCCAGTAGATAGCTCTGGCAGGTAGCATTAAGGACAATCCCAATTTTTTAAATAAATACATAAGGGGGAAAAGGGTAACAAGAGAGTGGGATCTCCCAGGAATCAAAGTGGTCATTTACCGAGGAGAAAGACAGTAGGACGAAGGAAATTCGAGCAGTCACTGGAAGTGTCTTGAGAGCAGTCAGGGTTACGGGCGAAGTAGTACTGAAGGTACTGTCGTGTTTGAAGGTAGACAAATCTCCAGGGCCTGATCAGATATGTCCGAGGATACAGTTTGTCATCTACATTAATGATTTGGATGAGAACATACAGGGCATGATTAGCAAGTTTGCTGATGATACAAAAGTTAGTGGTTTTGCAGATAGTGAGATGGTTGTGAACAATTGCAGCAGGATCTGGATCGTTTGGCCAGGTGGGCAGAGGAATGGTTGATGGAATTTAATACAGAGAAGTGTGAGGTGTTACATTTTGGGACATTGAACATCAGTCAGAGTATTGAGTATAGAAGTTGGGAGGTCATTTTGGTTATATAAGACGTTGGTGAGACCACATTTAGAATATTATGTTCAGATCTGGGCACCATGTTATAGGAAAGATTTTTTCAAACATGAAAGGGTTCAGAAAAGATTTATGAGGATGTTGCCAGGACGAGAGGGTGTGAGGTGTAGGGAGAGGTTGAGTAGGCTGGGTCTCTATTCTATGGAGTGCAGGAGGATGAGGGGGATCTTATAGAGGTGTACAAAATCATGAGAATAGATCGGGTAGATGCACAAAGATTCTTGCCCAGAGTAGCGGAATCGAGGACCAGAGGTGAAGGGGAAAAGATTTAATAGGAATCCAAGGGGTAATTTTTTCACACAAAGGGTGGTGGGTGTATGGAACAAGCTGCCAGAGGAGTTAGTTGAGGCTGGTACTATCCCATCGTTTAAGAAACAGTTAGACAGGAACATAGATAGGATAGGTTTGGAAGGATATGGACCAAGCGCAGGCAAGTGGGACAAGTGTAGCCAGGACATTGTTGGCTGCTGTGGGCAAGTTATGTCGAATGGCCTGTTTCCACGCTGTATCACTCGATGATTTGATGACTAAATATTTAAGTGACCATTTTGAGAAACATCAAACAAGGTTAAAATTTAAAATTCAATTATTGTAAATGGAGGCTTTCCTCAGAATCGGAAACATAAAACAACAAGCTTTCCATTTTTTACCGCTATAAATACATGATAAAAAAATAATTTGCCATGCACTTCAAACTTTCGTGAAATAGGACTCGTAATTCGCATAAGGACATCCGCTTTTATCAAGAAAATGTTAATCTTTGGTATATTTCTCTTAGCTATAGACATCCACAACCAATTACCGCCATATGAAAATGATAGTATCCAAGAACAATGACTCCCCGTGTTGTTAGATTTTATAACCTTTAAGTGCTAATATTCACAACACTCTTCTTCACTACAACACTCAGCAAATTAAAAACCATCAAATGCACTTCTGGGTAACAGGTCACCTACAATTGAAATATTTCTTGACTACAGTTGTTACCCATAAGTTAAAGCTTGAAAAAATATTAAATTTATGAACCATTCTCTCATTCTTCCAATAGAATTGGCCTCCTGTCCCCAGCAGGGCAACATGCCAGTCTTCAGCCAATTCAATTCACTCCCAGTAATATCAAGAAATTGCTAAATGCTTTGAATACTGCAATGACTATGCGGGCCTGACAACATTCCTACAATATAGTCCAAGCTTATGCTCCAGAATTTGCCAAGCCTCTTCAACACAGCTGCAACATCCGAAATATGTAGAAAATTACAAGGCATGTCCCGTTCACAAGTAGGATAAACCCAAGCTTAGTTGGGATTCCACCTCAGATCCTGACATTACAGCCTTGGTCCAAACATGAACAAAGGAATTGAACGTCATAGCAAAGTTAAAGTGCACTTGATATAAAGGCAGCACTTGTGAGAGTCTGGCATTAAGGAGCCTTGACGAAATGGGAAACTTGTGATGGGAATGGGGCTAAAGGCCTCTGCTGGTTTGAATCATACCAAGCATCAAGGAAGATGGTTGTGGTGGCTGGATGCCCTTTATCAGCCACAGAGATCACTGCAGGAGTTTCTCAGGGTAATGTACAAGGCCCAACCACTTTTAGCTGATTGTACAATGTGTAGCATCATTCATGACTCCTTGGACAATGAAGCAGTCCAATGTCCACGCCTGGGCAGATTGGTGACAAGTAAGATTCACTCCACACAAGTTCCAGTCATTGATAACTTGCAAGATAATTCAGCTATCACTCCCTGACATTCAATGACATTGCCATTATCGAATCTGCCACTATGAAAATTCCAGGATTTATCATTGACCAGAAACCAAACGGGATGAACCCGCCTACAGACAGGAAGTGTCACAGCTGGCGTCCTGGTGCCATCACAACAACCTAGAGCTCAATGCTCTTAAGACAGTGGAATTGATTGTAGACTTTAGGAGAGCTCTCTCTCCCCTCACCCCACTCACCATCAACAACACCACATCTGTAGAGTCTTAAGTTCCTGGGAACCATCATCTCCAAGGACCTTACGTGGGGGGCTACCATCGACTCCACAGTCAAAAAGGCACAACAGAGGATGTACTTCCTACGGCAGCTGAGGAAGCACAATCTGCCACAGGAAATTATGGTCCAATTCTACACGGCCATTGTAGAGTCTGTCCTCACCTTCTCCATCATGGTCTGGTTTGGCTCAGCCACCAAGCACGACACCTGGAGTCTGCAGCGAATCGTCCGATCAGCTGAAAAGTTTATTGGCTACAACCTTCCCTCCATTGATGAACTGTACACTGCAAGGGCCAGGAAGCGAGCGGGCAAGATCATCTCTGACACTGGCCACAAACTATTTGAATCACTTCCCTCTGGAAGGCGACTCCGGATTGTCAAAGCTGCCACAGCCAGACATAAAAACAGTTTTTATCCACGAGTAGTTGCTCTACTCAGCAGCCAAAAATCTGTAGCCTCCCTTTGATCTGGTATTTTGTTGGTTCACATGCTTGATCAATGGTGTTTTATCATTAATGTTTTATTATTATTAATGTTTAGTGTTTTCTGAGTCATTCGTAACTGTCACAGTGTGTCATGTTGTTACTTGTGAGCGGAGCGCCGTCAAATTCCTTGTATGTGAATACTTGGCCAATAAAATTTACTTAAACTGGAGTAGCCATACATGATGTGACTACAAAACCTGGTCAGAGGCTTGGAAAACTGCATCTAATGACTCGCCTCTTAAATCCCTAAAGCCCATCTATCATCTACATGGCTCCAGTCAGGAGGCGATGGAATACTCTCCACATGCCTGATGAGTGGAGCTTCAGCAGCAGTCAAGGAGCTTGGCACCATACAGGATGCAGCTGACTGCATCAGCTACAGGATGCACTGTAGCAATTCACTAAGAAATGCATTAACAATCTCACAATTTGCAAGAGTTTGCAGCATATCGAACTACAAAAGGGCAGGACAACATTAAAAGTACTTTAACATTGCAGATAATTTTGTGTTTAAATTATCTTTGCTTAAATTATAACACTTGACCATAAAAAAATGTCAATGGCCATGGTTTTAAATTGAAACAGAGGAGAACGTTGCAAAAACAATTCCAGATGCATTTTTCTAAAGAAAATGGTATTTGATATGAACAATGGAATTAATTTTTCACAGTATTGGGCATAAAATCTTAACAGATACGCAGTGCTGCATTATGTGGGTGCTACACTGTTAGAACTGCTTTACTGCGGATGCAAAAAGTGGAAATAAGTGAAACTCCGGATGCTAGAACCTGAATTTGAAGGCTTCTCTGGCTGCCTTTCTACAACCGCATTTTTGTTTGGTTAACTAAACATAAAATCTGGTCTTTGTGGGAACTTGTCATGTCCCGGCGTGCAAAAATATTTAAGTGGTTACGAAATCCTCGCAATGCATATTGTTATGATAGGCGTTGGGTAAATTAAAGTTTATTTCCATTTATCATGCAGAATGATAGGCTCCACTGCCAATGACCATCTGCTTTCCATCTACACATACTTGGCATTTACTCTCATTCAAACATTTTGCAATTACACGTTGAGGTCCATTATTTGCCATTTTATAGGACATAAAAATTTGAAACCAACCTGCATACGCTTTAAAAGCTGCAAGAAGACTTCAAAACCTTCCAGAAATTTCTCCCTTAGTTTGTCCGTCCACTCGGTTGGTTTGCTAACCAATACGTACCTAAGAAAAGCAGCACATTTGAAAATGGAAAGTGAAGGAGTTTTCAAAACAAAGAAGATACCTCTATTTCATTGCAATGCAAATCATAATAAGATTTTTCAAATATCAACAACCAAATGAATATTGCTTCCTTTAGTAAAAAGAGTGCTTAATTGCAAATTAAGTAAACTGAAAACCTTGAAGCCAAAAGTAAAATAGTGCACACAAGTGAAAAGGAATAATGATTGGCAGTATTTGTGCAAATAATTCAGATTTTGGGTTCGTGTGTTTGCTTCCGAACATCTTAACATATTACACACCATTAAACATTTATTTCCCTTGATTGTGATATTAAATCCATACATCATTTGACTACCAAGGTGACTATCAGAAAATTCATGGTAGACAAAAATGCTGGAGAAACTCAGCGGGTGAGGCATCATCTATGGAGCGAAGGAAATAGGCAACATTTCTATTCGAGAATCTTCTTTAGACTGACGTGAGGGTGGGGGGCAGGAAGAAAAAAGGAAGAGGCGGAGACAGTGAGCTGAGGGAGAGCTGAGAAGGGGAGGAGAATTAGAGGTCAATGTTCATACCGCTGGGGTGTAAATTGGCCAAGCGAAATATGAGGTGCTGCCCCTCCAATTTACGGTGGGCCTCACTCTGGCCATGGAGGAGGCCCAGGACAGAAAGGTCGGATTCTGAATGGGAGGGGAGTTGAAGTGCTGAGCCACTGGGAGATCAGATTGATTATAGTGGACCGAGCGGAGGTGATGGGCGACGCGATCGCCAAGCCTATGCTTGGTCTCACCGATGTAGAGCAGCTGACATCTAGAGCAGCGGATGCAATAGATGAGGTTAGAAGAGGTGCAGGTGAACCTCTGCCGCACCTGGAAAGACTGCTTGGGTCCTTGAATGGAGTTAAGGGGGGAGGTAGAGTGACAAGTGTAGCATTTCCTGCAGTTGCAAGTGGTGAGAGCCTCATCTATAGTAGAAGAGGGGAACCCCCGTTCCCGGAAGAATGAGGACAACTCCGATGCCCTGGTGTGGAACACCTCATCCTGGGTGCAGATACGGCGTAGTCAGAGGAATTGGGAGCAGGGAATGGAGTCCTTATGGGAAGCAGGGTGGGAAGAAGTGTAGTTCAGATAGCCATGGGAGTCAGTGGGTTTATAGTAGATGTCGGTCAGTAGCCTATCCCCTGCGATGGAGATAGTGAGGTCTAGAAATGGTAGGGAAATGCCGGAAATTATCCAGGTGTATTTGAATTCCGGATACGAGGTTCTCACCAAGGTCCTTTCTATACCCCATAACTCTGCTCTCACTTCCCACCCCCCCCACTCATAACAAGGGCAGAGCCCCCCCCCCCCCCGTCCTCACCTTCCACCCTACCAGCCGTCACATACAACAAATAATCCTCCGACATTTTCGCCACCTCCAACGGGATCCCAGCACTGACCACATCTTCCCATCTCCTCCCATCTGCTTTCCGCAGAGACTGCTCCGTCCGCAACTCCCTGGTCAATTTGTCCCTTCCCACCCAAACCACCCTCTCTCCTGGCACTTTCCATTGCAATCATAGGATCACCTGCACCTCCTCCAACCTCATCTATTGTATCCGCTGCTCCAGGTGTCAGCTGCTCTACGTCGGTGAGACCAAGCGCAGGCTTACTTCGCCGATCGCAGGCTTGCCGATCGCTTCGCCCAACACCTCAGCTCGGTTCGCAATAACCAACCTGACCTCCCGGTGGCTCAACACTTCAACTCCCCCTCCTATTCCGAATCCGACCTTTCTGTCCTGGGCCTCCTCCTTGGCCAGAGTGAGGCCCACCGGAAATTGGAGGAGCAGCACCTCTTATTTCGCTTGGGCAGTTGACAACCCAGCGGTATGAACATTGACCTCTAATTTCAGGTAGTCCCGACTTTCTCCTCCCCTTCCCAGATCTCCCTCAGCCCACTGTCTCCACCTCTTCCTTTCTTCCCCCCCCCCCCCACCCTCACATTAGTCTGAAGAAGGGTCTCGACCCAAAACGTTGCCTATTTCCTTCCCTCCATAGAGGCTGCCTCACCCGCTGAGTTTCTCCAGCATTTATGTCTACCTTCGATTTACTAGCATCTGCAATTCCCTCGTAAACATGGCGCTATTTTTAAGAAATGAACCTGGACATCTGTGTTGAAAGATCATCGATTCAAAACATTATTTTGTTTCCCTTTTCCACAGTTGATGCCCGACCTACCAAATGTTTTCAAACGTTTTATGTGACAAATATAATTTTGTTGAATGTGTTTGAAGTTACAAACTAAAATACTTCCATCAATTTGATCACAAACGTTTTTATGTTCAGAGGATTATGTTAAGTTCTTACATTCAATCAAAATCCTTAGTAATATTCACGCCAAGGGAAGATACAGTACAAATTAGTGTTATCCAGTATAATAGCAGAGGTGTAAAACGGATTTGAACTTTGGATCCCACTGGCAGTTTGGAACAGAAGGCTGAGAATTCCTTATAAAATCAGTGGCAAAAAGTAGCATGCATTTACATGGCAATTTCTAAAGAAATATCAACACAAACATCAATGTTATATCAATGTTAAATGTCATAGTTGCAATTGCCAGGAACAATATTAAAGAGGTAGATGAACATAGTGCTGAACAATGCAAAACTGGTTCGTAACTGCTCTTGAATTTTACACTTGGACTAACATTGCAACTAAAAGCTACACCATTCCATGGGAGAGATACATCAAATCCTGGAACAGTCCAGACTTTATTTCATTAATGGCTTCAATAAATTCATATGCAAACTGCAAGGAAAATTTGGTGTATTATTTTGCATCGTATACGTCTTTTCTTAGTTAAGTTCGATACAACCACAATAAATGGATGGAAGGATTTATCAAATACTCATGTAGACATTTATATTGAAATATGCTCTGATTGGGTGATGTTTTTACACTTACTTCAAATCACCAATGAGACTTTGTACCCTCCTAAATTTGAGGGCCTGTATGGCTGTATATCTTTCAAACTGAAATCTACCATGGGAATCTCGCTGTCTCATCAGGTGATCCATGAAAGTTTGAATTATGGTTGTCATGAGGTTTTCTTCTGTTATCAGCACGCGTGCCTAAAATGCAAAAGACCTATCAATTTTAACAGTAAATGTCTTCCAATTGCAGAAACTCCATAATAATCAAGCAAAAAAACATGACAAAAGCACAGAGAAATGTCAAAATATGACAATTGGAAAACATAGATACATAAATGCTAGGGCAAATAAGGCCATTTTTCAGCTTCTACTTTTCACAGGTGTGGTTAGAACCAGAATAGTACAGCTTCAAATTCCTCAATAAAAAATACAAGTGCAGATAGAAAATAAAAGACTTTGGGCATGACGAAGTAGTAGAATTGTTGTGCATCATAAAGAATAGTCACGATTTGAAGCAAAAGTCTTAATTGTACGACACATTTTCAAAACTAATGGAACAAGCAGGATGCAAAGTTCTCCCCCTCTTTCTCACCCACAGGATTAAATATAATGCAATTTAAGTTTAAATACACATAAACAAAAACTGCAATTTGGAAGCACAATGAGTGGTGAACTGACCACGTGGTGATGAAAATGCAAACATAGACAGAGAAATGCTTCAATAAAAATTCTTAACATGCCAAATTAGCAGAAGTTCTACACGGAAATCAACTGGAGAAATGATGGTGCTCTGCACATATATCATTTGTTTAAATATCAAAGGCAGATCAACATCAATACCTCTCAGTTTAAAAAAAAATTCAGGATCAGAGCCTTGCTGGCATGACCGACAATTATAGCACAGACCAAATTGCCAAGCTGTAATGCCATGCCTGGTTTTGACCTGCTGCAGTGTTTCTGATGAAGGTACTCCTCGAATTCAGTTGGGGAAGGTCATCCAGAATTTTGAAACAACCCTAATGCATCGTTTTTCCCCAAGTCAGTATGTTGCACAACATGGAGAACATGCAGGTAATGTTGCTGTATGCTGAAGCCCTATTCCTACATGGTGGCAGCGGGCCCATTCCAAATATATGATTTGAAAATGGTGGGAATGACTTTGGGATGTCAAGAGACGAGCCAATGTCAAAGGAAACTCCTGTAATGTCAGTATTGACATGGTTGGTGCAGTACTCAATGGTGAATATGAGGATATTGAGAGCGAGGGACTCAGCCACATCACTGCCATTGAATATCAAGGAAACATAATTATATTCTTTATCGTGTTATTAAAGATCAAAATGAAATCAAATAATACAAGTGCAGAAGGAAAATAAAAGACTTGGGGCGTAATGAAGTTGTAGAAATGTTGTGCATCATTAAGAATGGTCACAATTTGAAGCAAAAGTCTTCATTGTACGACACATTTTCAAAACTAATGGAAAAGACAGGATGCATAGATAAGTTCACACACACTCACATACACACATCCAGTCAAGGAATCAAATATAATGCATTTTGGTAGCACAAAATGAGTGGTTAACTGACCATGTGATTGAGTTTCTACTCAATAATGAATACAAGGATATTGAGAGAGGGACTCAGCCACATTAATGCTGTTGAATATCAAGGATAGACAATTAGATTCTTCAACAAGAATAATACAATTAGTGTAAATGGATACTTGATGTAAATTAATACATGTGTTTGATGGGCAGTATGGGCCTGTTCATGGCTGCAGGACCCTCACCTTTGCTGGACATGGTCATTGGCTGGCACTGTGCTGACAAGGATGTTAATTTCCATTTGCCAGCCAATGTTAGAATGCTGTACTATTTTTAATAAAGGCAGGTATGGATTGAATGAACTGCTTAATTTGCTGAGATGTTGCATTGTGAATGGAATTGAACATTGTGCAATCTTCAGCATTCCCGTGTCATTCTTTACAAAGGATCTCAATGTAATTCTGTTTAGTGAGTTTGGCATGGCTTTGATGATTAAACTATTTGCAACAAGTTAATTTATTTTGAGAAAAAGTTGCTTTTTAATATTAGCCTCATTTACAAATGGGATCTTGATCTTGACCTCTCAAATATTGCCAAGGATGGATTTGTGAAGCATAGCTGCTACACATAAAAATATAACAACAATCAGATATTATTATTATATTAAGGGTCTCGACCCAAAATCTCTGGATCTTCTCCGGAGATCCAGAGATGCTGCCGACCATGCTGATTTATTCCAGCATGGTTTCCTTTTCAAAATATCACTGTATTTTATGCAACAGATAATTTGTGCACAGTAATATCCCACCAACAATGTCCAGACAATCTGATCTTTGATGACGAGTGAAGGATAGACTGTGCAGATTTATGTTCAACTGGTTTAACACCTTATCAGCTGAAGACACTTCAGTCTGTGTTGCATACCCTCTGATTGGATGTTATTTTTATACCCTATGATCTTATGAAGGAAGGTAATTGATTTAGCAACTTATGGTAGTTAGGCCTAGGACAGTGCTCTTTGGAAAACTGAATTTAATTGCAGGTGTTTTCTGGCATTATCAGCGCCGGGTGACTAACACAATAAGTGGAAGTCTGCCCAGAAAGATCTGGCATCAAGATCCATAGCAAGAATACTGGTTCACAGGTAACTGCGCAATGTAAGCAAATATAACCACGAATGCGAGGCCAAAAAAAATCCAAAAGTTCCAGAACGATTCAGCAAGGCAGCATCGATCATCTGTTTGGATTAAAGATTTTCAAAATGAAATGCTAATTCTGTCTCTCCCTCCACAGATTATTCATTTTTCTGGAAAAAAGGTTCATTGACAAAGCTTACATTTATATTCAGTTACTCGTTGTACTTGGGAGGACGGCAGCATGTCACCGTCTCCAAATTTAGTAGTCCTTCTAAAGAAATTAACCTCAATGTTTTTGGAGGGGACAGGCACAAAATGCTGGAGTAATTCAGCGGATCAGGCAGCATCTCTGGAAAAAAGGATCGATGACGTTTCGGATTGGAACACTTCAGACTGAAAATAGTTTTTGTTTTTACGGGTGCCTGGTTTCCTCCAACACTCCAAAGACGTACAGGTTTATAGGATAATTGGCTTTTGTAAATTGTTCCTAGTGTGCAGGATAGTGCTAGTGTACGAGGTGATCGCTGGTCGGCATGAACTCGGTGAGCCGAAGGGCCAGTTTCAGCGCTGAATCTTTCAAGTCTAAACGGGCAAACATTTCTATTTATTTGAAAGAATTAAGCCTGCATTAATGTTAAATTGATTGTGTCATTAATTTTTCAATTTCTGGTTAATGATTTGTAATAGTTTTTAAATATCTCTGTATTTTACAAAGTCGGAAGGCATGGCTACAGGCCAATGTTTCTCCAACCATTTCTTGCAAGGGCCTTAGTTTGGTCTGCCCACAAAAAAAAAGTAACACTCTACAAGCACTTGCCTCTGTGTAGCCCCTCATCATTTAAGATCTGATTAGTTATGGGCAGCAAGCAAGATATGATGAATCTCGAAACAGTCCATCGTTTGAACACACTTTGAAAGTAGGGAGTTCATCTTTGGTAACAAACACTGGTGCATTATAATTTTGAGGGTTTTTGTAGAATGTTTTGTTAACTAAAGTACTTTATACAGCTCATACAAAATTGTAATGTGTTACTTTTGCTGATAAAAATGGAACACTGTTTTCATATTAAATTATCAGTCAAACTGATATATATGCAGTCATGAATTCCAAAGTGAGTTGCAGGAAATCAAGTTCTTACAATATGCTATCATTTCAATCTCATAGGTTAGATTATATATAGGTTAGATTATATATTTGTATATTCACCAACTTCCCAAATCATGGTCACCAAGTAAGGATCAATAATTACATTTTTAAAATGGCAGTTTTGTGAAGCGAGTTCAATGCAGATCAAACTTAATTTACAAAGTACATCCAGACAACAATGATTTGTCTGGTTTCAATATTCCAGTGTACATAGGACAATTAACCCACCACTACAACATCCGGTTGAGAAACGGGAAGAAACCCACCTGCTGCAGCATTCAGAATTTTTATATCACCCCTCTCAACAATTTTGATTCACTGAAGCTCTAATTTTTCAAATCTTCACAGATCAACATAAAAATGCATTTTCTCCTCCCACTACATGCACAATAGTCACTAATAAATAATATACATTACAAGACTTGCCATCACGTTTGAAGATTGGAACAACATCACTCAACATTAACTCTCTCAAGGAAACAAATGGATTGAGAAGCACAGTGAGCTGTTATAGAGCCCGAGTGCACAGATGGCTCTATCATTCTGTGCTATCTTATAGTTACCCTTATATTTGAGTTAGACATTACAGTGAATGAACAATAAAGCATTCTGAAACATAATTAACATTCAGCCCTTTATAAACTAATACCAAACTGCTGCTCATTAATTCCTAGTCCTCAGAGAACTGATACATCACATCAGGTTCATAAGAACACAAATGTTGCAACGCACTGCATCAGTAATGAATGTACAATGTGGAAGAAAAGTGAATAAAAGATTTAATGGAAGAAGACAAAAGCGATACATTTTTCCAGTTTTTGGCAAAATCTATCTATGGTATTTTCAAAACACAATCAAAAGGTTCTAAAATGCTTACCAAACAGAACTGGTATAACTATATTGGGTGACCAACATGCAGAACTCGTTTTCTCTTCCATATTTCTCCTTCTTGAGGTATTGACTCATAAGTAGAGGACATGGCACCCACTATTCTTTCTCTATTTGTGTTTCTTAACATGCAAACACAATGACCATCACAAGATTGGAAAATCGATAAACAATAATGATCTTTTCCTCAATAGAAATCTCTGCACACAGAATGTCACTGCACAAGATATCCTTATAATCAGCATCTAATCCCACCCTGAACCATCCAACTCTTCAAGTTGTAGTCCCCATGCAAATCTGCCATCTCAAATGGTATAACTATAAATCAGATCTTCTGATCTATGTGTCAGAACTCAATTGAGAAAAAACAATGCAAATTGACGTTCACATAATAAGTGATACCAATACATCTTGCTGTGCTGGATCAAAGTGGAATTATTACTTACCAAGGAAGGCACTGTGAAAATTTGCACAGAGAGATCGGTAACTGAGAACTCTCTTTCATGGTCATCATTCACATAGTCAGTCTGCAACCTCTCATAGCTCTAATGAAAAGGCAGAGAAGAGGCAAGGAGGGGGACAAAAATAAATTGAATGAAAATCCACTGTACTCACCAATGTTGGGACAGTGAAGAGCTGGACAGACAGAGCGGTCACTGACATTACCCGCTCATGATCATCTTCCATAAAATCACTCTGCAATTGCTGGTAATTCTAAACACAAGATAAATTCACCTCCAGGTCATGTCCAAATTGTCCTCAAAATTAAGTGCTGATTTAATATCTATTTATTAAGATTCAAATGGCAAAAAACTAGGGGGGGTAATCATCTGCAGATTTAATTAGAAATGAGTAAAGAAACTTTCACTCAACTACAAGCAAAAAGAGATTTACTGAAAGTTCAAACGGGAAATTTGGAAAAAAACACTCCATTGTATTAATTTCACATAATGCTTTATCGCATTGGCCATTCGTTTTCAGATGTCTCAATTTCAGCTTTAGTAACATTAATCAATTTCATATATAGCTACACAGGCTACGTGGATGGGTGCGAGGATAAATTTTGCATAATCAACTATTATGACCGGATATTCTTATCATTTTTCCACCACAAGCAAATCTCCTTAAATGTTGAAAAGATCTTCAGTCTAACCTACTGACCCTGCTCAGAGGACCTCTGGGAGTATCACTTGAGAAGCCTCATTGTTTGTGAGAATAACACTTGTAAGAGACAATCACAAATCACAAATACAATCACAATCACAAATACATGTCGAGGTGTGTATACAACAGCAACTGAGATTCTTTCCTCCTTATCCAACATATTTATGTATGCCAATTATCTTGTGACCTCAGAGCAAGGTTGCTTGCGAATCAGAATAACCAAAGTTTACACAACGCCAAAAGCTGGGATGGTTAACAGTGCAAATCTGCGTCTGGCGATTATTCTATTGTGGCAGTTTATCTAGTTTAAGTCTCAGCGTCAAAAATGATGGAGCATGGTTTTAAACCACAGCAACATCTAGTTTCCCTACATATCAACCAAGGAATGACAACTTTAATATGCAAGTCAAATTTCATTCTTTTGTGAACTACATCAATGTTTTTTCAAATTAATTCCAGATTAAAATAAATGATACCTCAACCAAAAGTTTCAAAGATTAAATTAATAGCCATAACACAAATGAGGCAATGAACATGCAAATTCTATATCAACAATTCACAATGAAGATATTTTAACCCAGCTTCTATGCATCCTTATTTAAAATTATATATTTATCCAGCACCCAAAACTGGAGCAATCATTCCTTAAATTGATTTAAAGATAGCATACACAGTAAATAACAGAGAAATTATATTTTTGACCCATTCCTAAAAAATCCTGTAAATTCAGAGTTAAGAACTAAATGAAAATACTTAACATTACAAATACAACAGACTAAATTATCAAATTAGAAACTAGTTTTGTCAGAGAATTAACCTTCATATAAATTGTCAATATTGAACATTATTCAATATATCACTTACTTTTGCAAATCGGACTGCAAATAGTTTTTTATATTTCAGATCCATCAGAAGGCTGCTCATAAATAACTGGTGATAGATGTTTCGTGCTCCTGTTGAAAAAATAAATCTCTCTTCAGGGAAAAACATTGAAAATGAAGACGAAAAATTATATTACTGTAATAAAAGGAAATCTATTTCCACAGATTAGCAGACACATGACTACATGAAACTGTTACATGAAATCATTTTTGCCACACTTTGAAGCAACTCGCACCAACACTGATAATTATAATTGGCACCATTTTTCCTTTACATGATCTATCCCCTTCATGAACTGTCATCAAGCAAAATGTCAATCTTTGCTGAACTAGGATTTCAAGAATATTGGTTACTGCTGTACTTCAACCTTCACCGATATATTTAAAGAATGATACTTGCATTGGAACGTTTGCAAACAACAGATGAGGATTCACCAATAACCCAAGATTTCATCTTTAATTAACCTAATGTTTAATTAAATAGTTAAATGATGTGGACACACATTAGAATCAGTTGATGATTAGATTCAGTTGATGAAGTTTCAGAGGATGATTTGCAAAAATTATGAACTGGGTTCATTTCCCCTCCACCCCCCCCACCCCCCCCCCCCCCCCCCCCGTGTATCTAAAAGCATTGACCTTAATTTTGAAACTCTAGTTTTTGTTTGAAGGTTAGCAGAAATGAAAGTAAATGCATTGTTTAAAGAATGGTACTTGAAGGAGAGATTTCCATTTCATGAGATGCTGGCAACAGTACTTGGAAAGGAAGGAGAATAACCATAAGGTACGCTGCACCGAGCATGGGATGGAAACAAGCTCCCAAGAAAAATGAAGTACCAAAAGTGACTGAGTACAGACATTAAAGCTGAAAAGGAGGAAGTGGAAGGGACAACAACTACGAGATAAAACAAAGACTGGATAAGAGCAAATTTCAGAAAACATACAACAATAAAGGTGTATTAACATTCCAGGAACAAAACACTTTACAAGAATAGTCAACAACAAAATACCAATAATCAAGGAGTGATGAACAGGGTGAACACCTTTCTAAATCAGCTATTTAACTATTTGTAGATCAACAGCTGAACTAACCCCCTTTTTCCAAAAAAAAACAAGAACATCAGGGCATGTGGATAAGGTGACCTAAATATTATTCACATACTGTATGCCAAAGCCTGGAATACAAAACAATAAAAAGATAGATCTTCAAAAAAAGACATTCTGCTCATAGGCCATAACGGCATAAAGGAGACCCGATTATATGATAGACAAGACTAGCTAAACATTCAAGGCTTTAAGATCTTCTTCTTGTGTATGGCCTGCACAGCCTAAAGTTGTGGGACAACTTGTTCTATTTGATCTTATTTGATTGTGCACGCCAGGTTGATTGCATTCGTTGAAACAGGGCGGACCATGCGAAGGTTGCAATCTCCCACCAAGATCTTTATAAACTTAGAAAGGAAACCACAACATTCACAATCACTGCAATGGAAATAAAGGAATTAAAAAGACAATGGATAGATTGAGACGTAGAGGAACAATCAATGTTCGAAAACTCCAAGCTTGAGTTATGCGTTGGATAGACAGAAGTGATCCCATAATTTATAAATACGGAAATCATGGAATTTGTAAAATAAGAGTTGCAATAAGATATTTTCATTTTCAAGGAAAAGAACTTGTGAGGTAATGATGTCTAGAATGTATTAAGAAAACTATTTTTGAGAACCTCCAAAAGATCACACATTAAACTGACATGATATAGGGTATATTTTGCAAATTGGGACCTTTGCCTGGGCTCATTGCAGCCCTTGGAACTCAATACCAAATTTAACAATTTAAATTAATTTACTTTCTGTTTATATTAGAACTTGCCAGTTCTGCAGTAGGTTGTTCATCTGAAAAATTAATTCCATTAATCTTATTCCTCACTCTGCTTCACCTGCTGGGCATTTCACACAGCTCTGACCTGTATTTCCCAACTTCCACATATCCCTTTGTATTCTAACTACTCTCATTAATCTATCAACCAGATGGGCCCATCTGCAATTTATCACCATGGTAATCGTGGCTCAATTCTATTACAGAGATATTACTTTTGTTTTAGTAGTATCTCCTCAATTCTCTGTGCAATGTAAAATTAGCTGTTTTCTCTGCTATCTAGCATTGATAATTGAAACACCGTCTCGGACGTAATGTCTTTACAGCACTATGTATTTATTTTGGGTTTCTCATTAACTTGCTTTACACTAGATAGTGTCACATAAAATGAAAGAGAACATAGGGTCTTGAAATAAATCAGGAATAAGCCCCTTGGCCATTCAAAGACATATTGTATACCTCGGAGGACATGTTTCTGCACAAACCCCACACCTTTAACATATAAAAATCAAACAATCAAAAATAGTATTACCTTTCCATAATTTTGAGTCACACAGCATCAATTTATCAATGAGAGAAGAATGGTCCTCATCTGGTCTTTGTTGTAACCCTACTTGACACAATATTCGCCTCAATCCACCTTAATTGGACAAAGCAAACGTTTCATAAAATAAATGAGCCATTTTTATGAAAAATCCACTTGTTGTTGCTGAGTTGATTACACGTTATTCTATAACTAACATGAAGATACTTCCCATTCAGAGTATTTTTGCCATTCAAATACAATGCAAATAGTAGAAAAGCCAAGTTTAAATAAAACTAAGTTACATTCACAGTTTTTTGTTGGTAGCATAAAGTATAAAAGAACAATTGATAATACTTGCCAGTAGACTACTGAGAGCTGTAGTGACCAAAAATAAATTCTGAAACACGGACAATTAATATTTCTGGAGAGAAGGAATGGGTGACGTTTCGTACCGAGACCTTCTTCAGTCTGAAGAGTCTCCACCCGAAACATCATCCATTCCTTCTCTCCCGAGAAGCTGCCTGACCCGCTGAGTTACTCCAGCTTTTTGTGTCTATCTTCGGTTTAAACCAGCATCTTCAGTTCCTTCTTACACCATGAATGTTTCCATCTATCTTCCAACATTTTAACTTGATTGGCAAACCTAATTATCTAATGACTTGAACCTGTAAATCAGGAATTTTAAAACGTCTCTTATGCCATCAAATAACAGACCAAACTTCCCACCACCTACACTTCACCTCTTATGCCATCAAATAACAGACCAGACTTCCCACCACCTGCCTTGGAAAAACAGCCAACATAATAAAATACTTGTCCCACTCCGGACATTTCATCTTCTCCCTGCTCCCCTATGGAAAAAGGTACAGAAGCTTGAAAATGTGCACCCCATGATTTAGGAACCTCTTCCTCTCTTTATCAGGCTTCTGGTCATTCAATAAGCTAGGGTACTGTCCGATTCACCTTTGCCCCATGTGAATAATGGACTTTGTCTATGGAACTTGTCTATAGATGCGCTACAATGCTGAGAACTATATTCTGCACTGTGTATCTTTCCTTTCGCTCTATTTATTGTACGAGTATGACTTGATTCTATTTATGACGTGATATCTGATCTGTTTGGATAGCATGCAAAATAAAGCTTTTCACTCTACCTCGGTGCACGTGGCAATAATAAACCTGAACCTAAAACTACAACCTAGTGCCAAAAAGCATTTTTTTTAAAATAATTCTTACCGGAATAACCAATCACCTGGCTCAGCCATATTAACAACTTTATGGCAAATGCCTGATGTGCAACAACAGATGAATGCATCACTTGCACCTTTAACGGTTTGGTTTGTCGACTAGTATTCCTCTAAAGCAAATTAAATATGAAAAAAAAAAACAATTAATCAAACAATTTACATTGGGTATCTTAATAAATATAGTACATTTTGAGAGGAAAGTTAGATTCTTACTCACCACTATTACTGTTTTAGCTTGCTCACAATATTGGAAGTCACCATATCGAACTGATCTACGACCCTTAAAATACCATAAGAGTTAAATTAATTGTGAAATTTGCACATCTAGAACTCCAATTGCAGTCATCAGTAAACTAAACAAAGAGTTTTATCTGGATTTCTGGGGTAGATCAAGAAGTCAAAGTTGCCTTAGACATAACATCTGACTGCTTATCTGGAGTTTTGGATTCTGCAACTTTGTTCCTGATGATAGAACTGCTGTGCAATATTGGGGTTTGGATTGTATTTGTAGCTTTCCTTGTGGTGAGCTGTAAACTTCAGCTGACTGATTAAGATTCCGTTGTGCAGAGAGAAAAGGAAAGGGGATCACACTTATACTTTATGATGATTTGCAATTTTTTTAAAGCTGGCATCAGTCCAAGATTATTTTAAAGTAGGGAGCATTTGTAATAAAAAGCAGATAAAATAAACAGTAGATTAAAAGTGGGATTCAACATTTCCTATGAATGTCAGTAATCATAGACCATCAACTAAACCAAATTACAGTAAAACCCAAACAATCTGTATCATTGGGACGTTGGTGGTGCCAGTTGAGCACATTTTCCAGACTATTAAACATTATTCCCATGAATAACCCAATATTTTGTCTTCACTATGTTTAAGAAGCACAGCAACGGAAAATTTTGTTTTCACTATGTTTAAATAACACAGCAGAGGAAAAATAGTGAAATTGGACAATTTAAAGGGAATGGAGGGAATAGCCACCATGAGAACTAAATGGGAGAGCAGATTATCAGTATTTTACTATGTCTAATGTGTAGGAAGGAACTGCAGATGCTGGTGTAAACCAAAGATAGACACAAAAAGCTGGAGTAACTCGGTGGGTCAGGCAGCATCTCTGGAGAGAAGGAATGAGTGACGTTTCAGGTCGTGACCCTTCCTCAGACTAGTTAGGGAAAAGGGAAACAAGCAATATATATATAATGTATAGATAAAGAACAATGAATGAAAGATATGCAAAAAAGTAACGATGATAAAGGCCATTGTTAGCTGTTTGTTGGGTGAAAATGAGAAGCTGGAGGAACTTGGGTGGGGGAGGGATAGAGAGAGGGAATGCTATATTTAAATGAGTGACAACATTTATTTTAAATGTTTCCTGTCAACTTTGGAAGATTATAGGCCAATATATAACATGGACATTGTAAAGAGGGATAACATAAGAAAGTGGAATGCATAACTTATATGAATGATTTTCAACTTTATACCAATTTGTTCCTCAAAGAACATCAATCAGTTCAATGGTTTTAACATTTCCCTGTAAGTTTTCAAATTGCAGCTGTTTATATAAAGTTTGGAGATTACAGGCAAGAAATAACAAAAAAAATGAAAACTCACATCTCTATCCACAGTAGTGGCAAAACTAACAGCTTCCTTTTGTGTACAGTTCACAGCCTTCTGCAAGGTGTAAATCACCTGCTCGTAAGTATGGACTTCATCATTAAATAACATACAATAATAAGTGTCCTCCTTTTCCCTAAAGAAAAAAAACAATACCTGAATTTAAAATTACCTTTTGGCCTTCATTTTGAAATACTTCATTTATTTTCATGAATGAGCACCATATATATCAACTGTTTTCGATAAATAGAACACAAAGTTTTCACAACAAATTACCAGGTAAAAATATTTTTTTAATTTGGAAATTATTTACGAATAGCAACACATGGATTTCATATTTTCCTTGATGGTCTTTCAACTTTTGGGAGTTCCTTTGAGGTCCTGCTTGGGATTCTGCAATTCACAGCAGCTAAATTGCCCGGTTTTAACAATGTCACAGTGAGAAAAATGGAGCATTCAGAAATGAATCCTTCTTATGTGGTTAGTTACAAGAGCACAAGATATCACGTGTTGATCCATCTTGAAAACTTGCGCTGGAATTCAGTCAATCAATCCGTCTGAGACCCAATTGTGGTAGGCCCACAGCGGATCAGATTGCTTCAGCATTAACTGATCAGGCACAAAAGCAAATATATTGATGATTTCCCACACAAGTATTAATGATGCTAACCATTTAGAAAACGTAATGATTTCAGCAAGCAGCCGGGGTGAAATTAGCAGTAAAGGACCATGGGAAATGTGGGACAGAGGGAATCAGAAGTGGACCTGAGTAAACAATGCTTTCAGCCCTCATTGATCAGCATTAAGGGAGGAATGCTTCCGTAAGTGAAGTTGCAATGCTGATTTCAGCTCAGCTGACTTATGACATGGCGTTTGCCAAAGTGCTGGCAATTGTGATGAATGCTGTCACTGTTTTTCTAAAGGTGGCAAATGGATGGGGAACAAAAGAGATACAATCTTTTGTTCCCCATTTGTTAATTGGATTAATGATCCCACTGGCAAACCGGTTTCTGAAAATTAGGTGCAAATATCAATTATTTTCAATTGCAACATCAAGCTTGACGATGCAAGCGGAAATTCAGGTTAAAAAGCATACATACAGACAAAGTATAATTTGCTTCAATCCAATTATTTTGCAGGAAGAGATAAATGACATGTAAAGAGTGTGTAGGAAGGAACTGCGTACAGGATGTGTGGCATCTTTCAATATAATGCAGCATTTATGACATATTTAAAGTTTAGGATATAATCAAACAAAAAAAGTGAAAGCGGGAAACAACAGAGGAGGAAAAGTAATAATTCCCTCCCCCCCCCCCCCCACCCCAAACATATAGCCCTCCACTCACTCTGCAACAACCCAGACTGGGTGATCAAACCTGCCGACAAGGGAGATACTGTGGTAGTCTGGCGCGCTGATCTCTACAAGGCTGAGGCCACGCGCCAACTCTCAGACACCTCCTCCCACTTATCCTTAGACCATGAGCACCAGGCCACTGTCTCTAGAAACATCATTGACTTCATCAACACCGGCTCCCTGCCCTCCCAAGCCTCCAACCTCATCGTTCCCCGGCCCCGCACGCCCGATTTTACCTTCTCCCCAAAATCCACAAACCTGACTGTCCTGGCAGACCCATTGTTCCTGCCTGTTCATGTCCTACCAAACTTATTTCCACATACCTCGACTCCATCCTATCCCCCCGGTTAAATCCCTCCCTTCCTATGTTCAAGACACCTCACACGCTCTTCATCTACTCCAGGACTTCAGTTTTCTCGGCCCCCATTCCCTCATCTTCACCATGGATGTCCAGTCACTTTACACCTCCACCCCCACCAGGAGGGTCCCAAAGCCCTCCGTTTCTTCCTCGACCCCAGAACCAACCAATCCCCGTCTACTGATACTCTCCTCCGCCTAGCAGAGCTGGTCCTTTCCCTTAATAACTTTTCGTTGACTCTTCCCATTTCCTCCAAATATATGGGCACGCGCATGGGCCCTAGCTATGCCTGCCTCTTTGCAGGGTACGTCGAACAATCCTTGTTCGAGACGTACCAGGGCCCTATCCCCGAACTCTACCTCCGCTACATCGACGACTGCATTGGTGCTACCTCCTGCACTCACACACAACTCACTAACTTCATCCATTTCACCACTAACTTCCATCCGGCACTCAAATACACCTGGACCATTTGCGACATTTCCCTCCCATTTTCTTACCTCACTATCTCCATTGCAGGTGATAGACTACTGACCGACATCCACTATAAACCCACTGACTCCCACAGTCCTATCTGGACTACATTTCTTCCCACCCTGCTTCCTATAAGGACTTCATCCCCTACCCTCAATTCCTCCGTCTACGCCGCATCTGCACCCAGGATGAGGTGTTCCACACCAGGGCATTGGATATGTCCTCATTCTTCAGGGAACGGGGGTTCCCCTCTTCCACTATAGATGAGGCTCTCACCAGGGTCTCTTCTATGCCCCGTAACTCTGCTCTCACTCCCCATCCCCCCCACTCGTAACAATGGCAGAGTCCCCCTTGTCCCCATCTTCCACCCGTCACATACAACAAATAATCCTCCGACATTTTCGCCACCTCCAACGTGATCCCACCACTTGCCACATTTTCCCCACCTCCTCCCCCGTCAGCTTCCCGCAGACACTACTCCCTCCGTAACTCCCTGGTCAATTCGTCTCTTCCCACCCCCTCTCCGGGCACTTTCCCTTGCAACCGCAGGAAATGTTACATTGTCTCTTTACTTTCCCCCCCCCTTGACTCCATTCAAGGACCCAAGCAATCTTTCCAGGTGCGGCAGAGGTTCACCTGCACCTCCTCCCACCTCATCGAATGCATCTGCTGCTATAGATGTCAGCTGCTCTACATCTGTGAGACCAAGCGTAGGCTTGGCGATCGCTTCGCCGAACACCTCCGCTCGGTTCGCAATAACCAACCTGATCGCCCGGTGGCTCAGCACTTTAACTCCCCCTCCCTTTCCGAATCCGATCTTTATGTCCTGGGCCTCCTCCATGGCCAGAGTGAGGACCACCGTAAATTGGAGGAGCAGCACCTCATATTTCGCTCGGGCAGTTTGCACCCCAGCGGTATGAATATTGACTTCTCCAATTTCAGGTAGTCCCTACTTTCTCCCCCACT
This sequence comes from Okamejei kenojei, assembly GCA_035221665.1. Classification (NCBI taxonomy): domain Eukaryota; kingdom Metazoa; phylum Chordata; class Chondrichthyes; order Rajiformes; family Rajidae; genus Okamejei; species Okamejei kenojei. The sequence goes on from CM069138.1 coordinate 66,892,501, forward strand.
TCTCAGCTCTCCCTTAGCCCACTGACTCCACCTCGTCCTTTCTTCTTCCCGCCCCCCCCCACCCTAAAATCAATCTGGAGAAGGGTTTCGACCCGAAACGTTGCCTATTTAATTCGCTCCATTGATACTGCCTCACCCACTGAGTTTCTCCAGCATTTTTGTCTGCCTTTGATTTTCCAGCATCTGCAGTTCCTTCTGAAACAATTTTCAAACCAACTTTTGTCTGGAAATCAGTATCATCTCAGCTACAGGTCCACCACCAAGAGGTCACAGCCTCCGAGAGGAGTCGAACGATATCAGAACGGCCTGCCTAAGCTTCCGGGGGACCAGAATTGCAGCTCACAAGGCCGGCTTTGGAACTCGACTATGGGAAAGGATCTGGCGGCTCCGGACGGGCCGGAGTTCCAGAGCCCAGGCCACTGGGGGCAAATCCGACCCGCTGATCAGAGGTTTGGCCACAGAAGCCCTGATGAGGTAGAGTTCGGCCGCCTCACCTTCGGGGGTTCATAAGTGCCACATTTTCAGGGGGGGACTTCCGTGAGTGATTTCAAGTGCGCTCTCTAAATTTTGTTCGGATTAAAGGAGGTGCCAGACCATCAGTTGACAGAAAATCGGTGGTGGACGTATTTGCAATTGAAATCATCACCAATACTCCATAGAATAAATAAAAAACATTTATGTAAATCAAAAATAAATGGAGGTCTAGCACTGCCAAACTTTATGTTTTATTACTGGGCAGTTAATATTAAAAATATGAATTTTTGGTTAGAAGAGTCAGATAAACAACCAATCTGGTTAAAAATGGAAAAAGAAAATTGTTCGCCTTTTGAAATTGGCTCGATTTTATTTGCCAATATTAAACTAGGTAAGAAAACCTATAGAGAAAACCCTATAATAGAAAGTGGGATACGAATCTGGAAACAAATAAAGAAAACATTAAAAATGGAATGTATACCACTAGCCCTTACATTGTAAATAATGTTACATTTAAACCCTCAATGATGGACAAAGGTTTTTTACAATGGAAAAACTATGGAATTAATAAGATGGGCGATCTCTACAGGGAAAACTCCTTCCTTTCAACAAATTTATGGATTACATTCAAAAGATTACTTTAGATATTTACAAATTAAAGACTATGTAAAAGCAAACACACAAGAAATCAGAAATAGAAAGACAGAAATTTTAGATGAATGTCTAAATAAACACCCGAACACAGAAAAATTGATATCATATATTTATAACATTTTATTGGAAAACGATGTCCCAATGACAGAAATATATAGGCAATCATGGGAAAACGAATTAGGTCAAATAATCAGACCAGAAGTATGGGATGAAAGTTTACAACATATACACCACTGCTCGTTAAATGCTAGACACCCTCTTATACAATTTAAAATATTAAATAGATTACATTATTCAAAATCCAAATAACATAGTATTTTTTCAAATGTATCTGCCATATGTGATAAATGTCAGCACTTAGAAGCTAACTTAACGCACTCATTTACAAATTGTATAAAAATTACTAAATGTTGGACAGAAATATTTAAGATAATTTTGAAAGTTGTTAATACAAATCTGATTCCTGACTCAAAATTAATAATATTGGGAATATTAGAAACAGATCAATTAATAACAACGATTCAAAGAATTTTTATTGATTACAGTTTAATAATTGGGAAAAAATTAATATTGAAATTCTGGAAAGGTCCTACATCCCCCACAACCAAAATGTGGATTACAGGAATGTCGGAGACACTTCATCTGGAAAGATTAAGGCTTGTCCTACTGGACAAGTTGGATCTTTTCAGAGGGATATGGTCTCCATTTATTAAATATTTAAAGTGTCAAAATGGCTCGGTGCGAGAGCCTGACTGAAGCCTGAATGAAGGAATAGATGAAGAATCATACATAACAAACCATGGATATATCTCCAATGATGGATAACCTGTTTAACACTCCATTCATCTTTTTGATTTTCTATTTTTACTTTATTTCTCTCTATTTTTTCCTATCTGCGTTAAAAACTAAAAAATGCATAGAAGTACAAACAAGACATAATTGTTAATATTAATAATATTAAGAATGTATGTAACAAGTATATTCTTCTTTTAATATGTCCTTCTAATAAAAATATTTAACAAAAAAAAAGAAATCATCGCTAATACTTACAGGGGCTCTAATCCGGAAGGCAGTCTCTCTTCCTCTACCCATGTTAGCATATCTACTGCATATTTGAATGCAATTGCGAAAATATTATAGGCACGTCCAATCATGTCCTCCGATAAATGCTCCAGTGGATCCTGAGAGAATGAGGGATTTAAAATGTAACTCAATTCAAATGTATATCAAAGCACAAGAATTAACATGGTAAACAAAACTGAATTCTAACATGTTAAGAGTTATAATAGGTAGCTGAAAGTCGCTTCACTGATTATGTTTGACATAAAAAAGGAAAACAGCTGCTCTTCTCAATTTCGCCAATTTGTGGCTCAAATTCCACATCGATGTGTTTGTCTGACTTTTAGTTGTCAAGGTAAATTGTCCTACAAATTGGCCCAGCAGCAACAGAATCGTCCAAAAGTACCCATAATCCAAAGATTAATATTTTATTAATAACCTTTATATTAAATATTTTAAAAGAAACATTACTATTTTAAATAACTGATCAAGAAAATATGCTATACCTCTTCCAGAGCTTCTGAGCCAGAAGGTTCATGTTTTTGACAATATGGACCTTGTTTCCAGGCTTCAGTGTCTCCACAGTCACAGAAACCTCCTCCACCTGATGTTGTCATCTAAAAAGCAATCATTTAAATATTAATCTTATTCCCGATTAGAAAAACAAATTCAAAGAAATGGAAAGTAAGAAAATAATTCCACAATCATTCACATTAGTTTGGAGCATGACAATTATGACATGTTGATTCTTATTAACAGTTATCAATTATCAATTAAGAATGCACCTGCCAGGTGAAGCAACAAAATCTAGCTTTACAGAAAATATTTGTTGGGTCATTTTTAACAAAATGCCTCAAATTCCTTCATGTTTTTGAGTCTTTGTTCTTTTACCCAACTCAAAGGAAGAAATTAGAAGAGAAAATCTACATCTGCAACAGGGTCTTAGGGGCTTTTTTTAAAGATGGTGGGAAAGGCTGCAAACATTGAGAGAGAGAGATCAATTGGGGAAATAAAAACAGATGCTATAGAAAACAGCTTTGTGGACAGAAAATCTCGGGTCAATGATATATAATAAAAATACCATTTTGTAAATGTTACAAAATGATACCCTACTATAGGAAATATGTCATTAAGCTGGAGAGAGTGCAGAGATTTACAAGAATATTGCCAGGACTAGGGGGCTGAGCTATAGGGGGAGGTTTTTTTAGTATATAGGTTTAGAGATGCAGCAAGGAAACAGGCCCTCCAGACCATCAGTTCCGCCCCGACCAGCGATCCCCGCACATTAATATTATCCTGCAAGTTGTCCTACAACTTTAGGCTGTGCACGCCACACGAAAGAAGAAGAAGAACATTATCCTGCACCCACTGGGGACAATTTTTACATTTACCAAGCCAATTAACCTACAAACCTGTACGTCTCTGGACTGTGGGAGGAAACCGAAGATCTTGGAGGTCACGGGGAGATCTCCGTACAGACAGCACCCGTAGTCGGGATCAAACCTGGATCTCCAGCGCTGCATTCGCTGTAAGGCAGCAACTCTACCGCTGCGCCACCGTGACTGCCATGGCTAGGTTGTCCAGGGTAGGACTTTATTCCTTGGAGCGCAGGAGATTGAGGGGTGATCTTATAGAGGAGTATAAAATCATGAGAGAGGGATAGGGAGAATGCACTCTGAGTGAGTCTTTTGCCCAGAGTACACAGGTTTAAGGTGAGAGGAGCAAGATTTAATAGAAATCTGAGAGACAATATTTTTACTCGGAGGTGTTGGATATATGGAATGTGCTGCCGGAGGTAGTTGAGGCAGGTAATTTAACAGCATTTAAAAGACATTTGGACAGGAACATGAACTGGAAAGATTTAAAGGGATAAGGACCAAACATGGGCAAATGGGACTGGCTTAGATGGGGCATCTTGGTTGGCATGGATGAGTTGGACTACAGGACCTGTTTCCGTGCTGTATGACTATTAGCTTAGTTTCTCTTACCACGGCAACTGGCCCTATCTGCTTAGTATTTCCAGCAATTATTGTTCTAACTTTTTATTTTCATCTGCAGATTTTCAATTCTTAAAATGCAAAACCTTGGATTACTGGCAATAAAGTTGGGAAAGTCTAAGTAAACTAGAGTTGCAAATGCAGTGATAAACAGTAGCAATGTTACAAAATTTTGAGATTTAAAAAATCAAGTCTGCAATTTATCCCATCAGATAAAGCATAAAAAGTTTAATTTGACACCTAATTCAATTTCATATCTTCAGTATTAAAAAAGTTATGGCCATTTTCATACTCAGAAATTAGCATCTTGTTCCCTATTGCTTTTCTATTGACTTAACACAAAAGCTGTGATCAAGGACAGTCAAAAGCCCATAACCTTCTTAAAAATTAAGAGAACTGAATGAAATTTTAAATTATTATAGATTTAAGCATTCTGAAACAAATGTGAAACAATCTTATTTGGATGACCTGAAATTAAAGCATATAATTAGTTAGTTACCTCATTGTAGCTAATTACAAAATTCAATTGCTAGATCTAAAGGAAGGACATTATTGCCATAGAGGGAGTGCAGAGAAGGTTCACCAGACTGATTCCTGGGATGTCAGGACTGTCTTATGAAGAAAGACTGGATAGACTCGGTTTATACTCGCTGGAATTTAGGAGATTAAGAGGGGATCTTATAGAAACTTACAAAATTCTTAAGGGGTTGGACAGGCTAGATGCAGGAAGATTGTTCCCGATGTTGGGGAAGTCCAGGACAAGGGGTCACAGCTTAAGGATAAGGGGGAAATCCTTTAAGACCGAGATGAGAAAGACTTTTTTCACACAGAGAGTGGTGAGTCTCTGGAACTCTCTGCCACAGAGGGTAGTTGAGGCCAGTTCATTGGCTATATTTAAGAGTGAGTTGGATGTGGCCCTTGTGGCTAAGGGGATCAGAGGGTATGGAGAGAAGGCAGGTACGGGATACTGAGTTGGATGATCAGCCATGATCATATTGAATGGCGGTGCAGGCTCGAAGGGCTGAATGGCCTACTCCTGCACCTAATTTCTATGTTTCTATGTTTCTAAACATCTATCCATTTCTTAAGAAAAGGTTAACATTTTTAAAAAGCCTAAGTGTCCAAATAACATTCACACAAGAATTCACAATATAACATGATTTTAAAATCTCATTGTCATAAATTTATAGGCCAAATTGAAGGAATTTAGTGTTTAATTCCCGTAAATTAACGGCCATTTATATCATCTTGCGAGTGGGTTTTTGTGGAACGCGATCGTTTGGAACATTGCGGTTTGCAGTGAATTTAACCCCCAATCCGCAGGAAAAATACTGCCGATTCGTATATTTTTTAGTCACCTTATCGCAACATGAAATTTTGATGAAAGGCTTCCTAAGAAGCATGTTTTTATGTAAATATAAACTGTACCTTCTTTTGTCCCCTACGTAAGATTTGTCCCATTGTTGGCGTTCACGGCTTTAGAAGATGATTTTAAAATTACTCACGCCAATACATTATCCAGCATAGTTTGAAAATACCTCCATAAAACAAATGTCGGAGCGATTTCTCTTCAGCAACGAAATCCCCCGAGATTAATCGATTTGAATGGTCTGGAGTAAACGGCATTTTAAACCCGCCCCCCTCTCAAAGACGCCAAAGTCGCGCACACGGGCAGTGGCAGAACTGCAGCGCCGCTAAAGGTAAGTTTTGTAACATACCTATAAAGAGCAGCATCGAGTATAGAAGAATCAACACGGGATTAAAAAAAAACCAAACTGATGTGCTGAGCTGAGTCATGAATATAAACTCATACAAGGTGCAACCAGAACTTTGTGAGAAACTAATGCAGTTTGAAGAGTTCTGGATTTTCTGAAAATGATGAGGACATAAGTTGTTAGGGGAAATAGTGCGTTCAATAAAAATGAGAAATAAAGGAAAATAAAAGCAAATGGAGTGCTGAACATTATTTAATTACTCGTTAATACTCAATTCTGAAGTTCATTCTTTTCAAACTGCTCAGTTGTGTAATAACAATAATAATGTAACTATTTCCTGCAGTTTGTGTATAGCCTCACTCTGGCAATGGAGGAGGCCCAGGACACAGAGGTCAGTATTGGAATGGGAAGGAGTCACAATTGTTAGCAAGCGTTCAGCATAGTGGGAGGAAGTTGAGTCCACATAACTGTGAGTCAGTACGTTTATAGTAGTCATCAGTTGTTAGTCTGCCCCTGTCATGGAGACAGAAAGATCCGTTTGGCGACATCAGCGCGCCCAGTCCCTCCAAAAATTGTGTCCAGTTGGAGGCCTCTGCCGGCCTCCCTCAGCTCCAGTAAAGACGCGATGGCGCAGGAAGGGGCGGACCGTCCCGGGGAGTGACAGGAGAAGAGACTAATCCACGCGGCGCAGACTGGCAAGAGAGGAGATCGATCTGCGCATGCGTGGTTTTTACGATTTTTAAACCTCGGTAACTTTTACAATATACCACCGATTGGAAGGAAACTGGTTGCACTCACAGCACAGGAGAACGACGAGTGAGCTGACGAAAAATCGTACCGTTTTTGCACAAATAGAAAAACCGCATAAACCGAATGAGCACAATATCAGAGCTTTAGTTATGTATAGATATTATGTACTAATTTAACCGTTTTTTTGAGCTACTTAATCAGAACAGAAACATTTCAATGCTTTGTTTCAGTAATTTAAGGAAAGTAAAATAACCTACCCTATATCTATGTTCTCTGTGCACGCTGGCCAAGAAGCATTCCATGCACAGCACACAGGTTGGATCTACTGCACAATCCCTTCAATAAAAATAGATAAAAAGTCATGTTATCATGGTATCATAGACATTTTATATAAAAAGATTTATCTTCCAGAATAATACGGAGAACAGAGCAATTAGGACAGGAGATTTGTTATCAAATCCTTTACATTATTTTAACATCATCTTGAAATAATTCACAGATCATTTCTGATTGAATATTCCACTCTCCTGGCTATGTGGAAAACAACACTTTTTTAAATTCCCACATGAGATTCCAATATTTGCAACACCAAAGCTATTTTTCCTGCAGCCCTACCAGATAAAGATTCTTAAAGAGTACAATGTTCCGCATTTTCTTTACCCCCCTTCTGGAATTCATTAATCACCTTATTGGGGTGTAACTCCAATGTCAATTTGTTCCACTTTATTTATCTTATTATGTTTACCACTTTAATATCAGGCAGGTTAAACACAATTCTGCTCATGCATTGCCAATTTATCCAATCTGCCAGGAGATCGTATGATTTTTGGATGAGATGGGGAGAGCATTTCATGATGTACAGATATAATGGCTGTGTGGGGAGACTAAGTTTTCACCTGCAATTATTTGCAGCCCTCTGAAAAAAATGCGTCTGACCTTGCCCTTTATATGATGATCCTAGGATTGTGATCCCTTGATACCAATTCATCAGCTGGGGAAAACAAAAGGACTAAGGTCATACTGCAGATCTTATCAGCAAGTCTCATGATCTTTCACACAAACAGAGAATGATTTGAACACATCAACAACGAGTAACTCAAGATCCACAACGAGATTTGAGCATGTCCAAACTGAATTATTGCATTGTCTTTTACACCATATGTTATCATATATTAAGTGAGACTATCTATCCATTACATTTATTCCCATCTTCATCACAAACAGTATTAGCAGTGCAACCTCAAAACAATGCAAAAATAAAGACTAATCTCTTTTTAAAGTTGCAAATGCAGCAAGACCTGGATGATCAGTCTGAAGAGGGTCTCAACCCAAAACATCACCTATTCCTTTTCTCCAGAGATGCTGCTTGTCCCGCTAGATTACTCCAGCTTTTCGTGTATATCTTCAAGACCTATGATGTTCAGCCATGATTTGATAAAAGTCAAGTAACATTCTCACTGTAAAAGCGTCCAGCAGTGACCACGTGCAATAAGAGAGAATCTAATTATCCACCATCTAATTCAGTAGCATTACCCTCACCAAATCCCTGACCTTCAGAGCGACTACTTCACCAGTCACATAAATACCATGGCTACAAATACTGAAGTGAGTGATACACCTCCTAACACCACCAATTGTTTCCACCATCAAGACAGAAATGTGGTGGAATATTATCCACTTGCTAATAATTCTCAAGAAGTTTGATGCTATTTAGGACAAAGGAACCTGCTTGACTGACATCCATTGTCTACGAAATGTATCAGTTACTCGTTTAGTCTACTCCTGATACCAAGGACAAGGGCAACGTACAAGATTCCCTCCAAGTTGCCCACCATCCTGACTTGGAAATATATTTGCCCACCCAACATTGGTGGGTCTAAATCCTTAAATTCCTTCTCAGCTGCACCGTGGAAGGCAGGCTCACTGCCACTTTGTAAGAGCAATTAAATATTGATTTTTACCAGTGTGTTCACCATGTCAATTTCCAAAATAATTTAATCTATTCAGCAAGATTACCTATCATTTTTCCAAGCTCACAAAATGCCAACGCATCTGTTTAAGTTCCCAAGTGATAAATTCAGTATTCCAGCAGTATACCTGGTGATCTTTCTCAGCACTTCCTCAATTGCAACTATACTTCAGTGGTGGAGGAAATCAGACCTGTACACAATATTCCAGATGTGAACTCACCATGGTTTATAGAAATGGAGCAAAATAACTAATGTTATTCTATGTGGAATGGCAGAAAGCAAACACGCAGTTTTCTGTACCTACACAAACTCATGTACAACAAACAGTTCATTCTGCTTCGGCAACTTTAATGCCTGGAACAATGGAGATTACAAAGAGTGGTGAACATTACCCGATCCAGCACAGGTACTGATTGTGGGAGATTTCAATTTCCCAAAAATAGACTGGGAAACACATTCTGTAAATGGGCTGGATGGTTTGGAGTTTGTAAAATGTGTGCAGGATAGTTTTTTGCAGCAGTACATAGAGGTACCGACCAGAGAAGGGGCAGTGCTGGACCTCCTGTTAGGAAATGAGGCAGGACAGGTGACGGAGGTATGCGTTGGTGAGCACTTCGGGACCAGTGATCACAATACCATTAGTTTCAATATAATTATGGAGCGAGTCAGAACAGGACCTAGAGTGGAGATTTTTGATTGGAGAAAGGCTAACTTTGAGGGAATGCGTGAGGATTTCAAAGGAGTGAATTGGGACACTGTTTCATGGGAAGGATGTAGAAGAGAAATGGAGGACATTTAAAAGGGGAAATTGTAAGAGTACAGAATCTTTATGTCCCTGTTAGGTTGAAAGGAAATAGTAAAAATTGGAAAGAGCCATGGTTTTCAAGGGAAATTGGACACGTTTCGAAAAAAAGAGAGATATCTACAATAATTATAGGAGGCATGGAGTAAATGAGGTGCTAGAGGAGAATAAAGAATGTAAAAAGAATCTTAAGAAAGAAATTAGGAAGGCTAAAAGAAGATATGAGGTTGCTTTGGCAAAGAAAGGTGAAAGTAAACCCAAAGGGTTTCTACAGCTATATAATAGCAAAAGGATAACGAGGGATAAAATTGGACCATTAGAGAACCAGAATGGACAGCTATCTGCAGAGCCAAAAGAGATGGGGGAGATATTGAACAATTTCTTTTCTTCGGTATTCACCAAGCAGAAGGATATTGAACTCTGTGAGGTAAGGGAAAAAAGTAGAGTAGCTATGGAAACTATGAGATTCAAAGAGGAGGAAGTACTGACACTTTTGAAAAATATAAAAGTGGATAAGTCTCCAGGTCCTGACAGGATATTCCCTAGGACATTGAGGGAAGTTAGTGTAGAAATAGCAGGAGCTATGACAGAAATATTTTAAATGTCATTAGAAACGGGAATAGTGCCGGAGGATTGGCGTACTGCGCATGTTGTTCCATTGTTTAAAAAGGGTTCAAAGAATAAACCTAGCAATTATAGACCTAGTTTGACGTCAGTGGTGGGCAAATTAATGGAAAGGATACTTAGAGATAATATATAAGCATCTGGATAAACAGGGTCTGATCAGGAACAGTCAACATGGATTTGTGCCGGAAGGTCATGTTTGACAAACCTTCTTGAATTATTTGAAGCGGTAACTAGGGAAATTGATGAGGGTAAAGCAGTGGATGTTGTCTATATGGATTTCAGTAAAGGCCTTTGACAAGGTTCCCCATGGAAGGTTGGTTCAGAAGGTTCAATCTTTGGGTGTTAATGGCGGAGTAGCATAGATGGATTCAACAGTGGCTGAAGGGAGATGTCAGAGAGTAATAGTGGATGGCTGTTTGTCAGGTTGGAAGCCGGTGACCAGTGGGGTGCCTCAGGGATCTGTGTTGGGTCCACTGTTGTTTGTCATGTACATCAATGATCTGGATGATGGGGTGGAAAATTGGATAAGTAAGTATGCAGATGATACTAAGATAGGTGGTATTTGTGATAATGAAGTAGATTTTCAAAGTCTACAGAGAGATTTGGGGCCATTTGGAAAAGTGGGCTGAAAGATGGCAGGTGGGAGTTTAATGCTGATAAGTGTGAAGTGCTACATCTTGGCAGGACAAATCAAAATAGGACGTACATGGTAAATGGTAGGGAATTGAGGAATGCTGTGGAACAGAGGGATCTAGGAATAACTGTGCATAGTTCCCTGAAGGTGGAATCGCATGTAGATAGGGTGGTAAAGAAAGCCTTTGGTGTGCTGGCCTTTTTATAAATCAGGCATTGAATATAGGAGTAGGGAAGTAATGTTAAAATTGTACAAGGCATTGGTAAAGACCAATTCTGGAGTATGGTGTACAATTTTGGTCGCCTAGTTATAGGAAGGATGTCAACAAAATAGAGAGAGTACAGAGGAGATTTACTAGAATGTTGCCAGGGTTCCAGCAAAACTATGTTACAGAGAAAGGTTGAACAAGTTAGGTCTTTTATTCATTGGAGCGCAGAAGGTTAAGGGGGACTTGATTGAGTCTTTAAAATGATGAAAGGGATAGACAGAGTTGACGTGGATAAGCTTTTCCCCATTGAGGGTAGGGAAGATTCAAACAAGAGGGCATGACATGAGAATTAAGGGACAGAAGTTTAGGGGTAACGTGAGGGGGAACTTCTTTACTCAGAGGGTGGTGGCTGTGTGGAATGAGCTTCCAGCAGAGGTGGTGGAGGCAGGATCGATTTTAACATTTAAAAGTAAAGTGGATAGGTATATGGACGAGAAGGGAATGGAGGGGTATGGTCTGAGTGCAGGTAGATGGGACTAGGGGAAAACAAATGGTCGGCACGGACTGGAAGGGCCGAGAGGGCCTGTCTCCGTGCTGTAATTGTTATATGGTTATATGGTTACTGGCTTCCCCACCATCGAAGGGAGCTATAGGAGACACTGCCTCAAAAAAGGCAGCCTGCATCATCAAGCACCCACACCATCTCTCATTTGGCCATGCTCTCATTTCACTCCTGCCATCAGGAAGGTGGTATAGGAGTCTGAAAACTGACATCTAGGTTCAGGGATAGCTTCTTCTCAACAACCATCATTCTATTGAACACTATGAACTTCAACTAAATTCCAAATGTTACATTAGGGACTTCAGCCTTTGTTTGGTTTTGCACTGTATCTTTTTTTTTTAATTTAATGAGCTTTTGTTTTGTTTGTTTCTTCTGCTATCTATTGAGTACTATGTTTACAAATCTGTTGTGCTGCGGCAAGTAAGAATTTCATTGTTCTAATTCGTACATGACAATTAAACACTCGACTCTTGACCTTACAAAATGTTTCTATTTTTTCTTCCAAAAGTGGATAATTTCTTATTTCCACAATATTCTATCTGTCATCCAGTCAATATGCCCACATCCCGAATTTTCACAGCATTCACCTCTCACTGAATACTGTCATGTCATTGAGAGGATAGAATATTTATCATATTCTATCCTCTCAATGAAATCATTGTAAATCACCGAACAGTGGAGACCTATATTCCTGCAGCAACACATGGGTCACAGCTTCCCAACCCAAAAAAGACTAATTTTTTTCCTAATTTATATGCTGTCCCTTAAATTAAGTCGACACCAGTATATTTTCTCCCAACTGTGTGCACTCAAAATTAGGTTCAATAATTATCTTTTGTGACTCTTATTGAAGAGCCTCCTGAATATCTAAATACAATAACTCTTACATGTATTGCTACTTACAACCTCTCAAAAATTCAGATAGATTTTGCATGATTTCCCTCATAATTCTACATTGACTCGGTACAATCTTATTTTCAAAGTAGCCTATTAAAAGTTGGAGATTCCAACATTTTTCCTATTCATTCCGTAAGAGTGATGATTGATGAATTTCCATTTCCCAAACTGTCAAGCCACTAGATACACTGTTTATGGTATCCCTCCTTCACCTTTTAAGGGAATTACAAATTATTTAGTTTCAATTTGAGAGAGGCATATAAATACCGGGATACTTCATCCTTGCTTAATTAATCGGTAAGGTTAGAAAAATAATTGGACCTTGAGGATTCTGTGAAGAGTTTGGGAATGCAACATGTTCCAAAGAAATGACTCAGATATTAATTTCCAAAACCTAAAAGAAACTGGAACATTTTAATTTGCCATTCACAATTGTCTGCAAACAATCTCTATAAAGTGCCAAGTTTAACAGAGCTGCTTGGCATACAGTGCAGGGGCTAGCCTCAGTTAAACCAACAATCTTGCATGCAGCACAATATTAATTTGATATGCTCAATAACATCCAACAGTTTACAAAGTGCAGGTTAGATGCACCAATTGTTTATGTTCATATTACATAGTGCTGATTGAGAGGACTTAATTTGATGTACTTGGAATGTACAGAAACCCGACCTGACAACCCCCCCCCCCCCCCCCCCCCCCCCCCCCCAGAACGACACAAACGCAAAATTAAAAAGCTTGCTAACTCAAGTCACTGCAAACCCATTTAAGGAAAATTATTAACCTAAAGAAACTTAATTAAAATTAAGATCTTTGGGAAGTGAACATGATTGACTATTAGTTGGTAAGCATACAGTGGAAGCTGATGTTCGGTTTGTGTACAATTAACCACAGAAACCCCATAATTGTAGTATACGTGCTCACTATTTCTGCAAACTATGTGACAATCATATTAATGGGCAAGTGAGTTTTAATGACATCAGTAAGAATTTTTACATTTATTTTTAAGGATCTGGGAATCACTGCATCACTATTGTGTGCAGTTTTGGTCTCCTAAATTAAGAAAGGACATTATTGCTATTGAGGGAGTGCAGCGTAGGTTTACCAGGTTAATTCCCAGGATGGCGGGACGAACATATGATGAAAGAATGGGCAAACTGGGCTTGTATTCACTGGAGTTGAGAAGGATGGGAGGGGATCTTAACTAAACCTATAACATTCTTAAGGAATTGGACAGGCTAGATGCAGGAAAAATGTTCCCAATGTTGGGGGAGTCCAGAACCAGGGGTCACAGTTTAAGAATAAGTGGTAGGCTATTTAGGTCTGAGATGAGGAAAAACCAGAGATTTGTGAATCTATGGAATTCTCTGCCACAGAAGACAGTGGAGGCCAATTCACTGGACGTTTTCAAGAGTGAAGGGCCTGTCCCATTTGGGCGTCATTTGCGTGTCGCGTAGTTGGCACGTGAAGATTTTGTGAATCCCAAAATCCTGGGGCGCAAGACGCGACCTCTCGTCACGGCCTACATCACCACGCACCATGCGTGCATTATGTGCACCATGCGCGCATCACGTGCAATGATGTCGCGTAAATTACGTTCAAGTGCGCAGGCCCTTCAGATTTAGCTCTTAGAGCTAACTGAATCAAGGGATATGGGGAGAAAGCAGGAACGGGATATTGATTTTGGATGATCAGCCATGATCATATGAATGGCGGGGCTGGCTCGAAGGGCTGAATGGCCTACTCCTGCACCTATTTTCTATGTTTCTACATAAGAGTCCTTAATTACTCACAATTTTCTTGTTCAAGAATGTATTTTCCTGTCCTTCTCTGCATGTTTTCTTTTCCAAAACTGATTAACTTACCTTCATATTATTAGAATCTATCTTATACTTGCCAGTTTAAATTCAGTGCTCCTCATAAACAACTGTGATACTGATTGGTTGAAAATCCTTTCTGTTTCTTTCCCTGATGACATACACCATAAACATTCTTGATAGAATCACGCTGGATACCCCAAAACAGCAGATCTCTGCTTCAAAGACCACATAAAATAGCAACTGTCAACAGAGCCCATTCCTTCTCTGTTGCCCATAAAATGCAGCCAATATTAAAGAACATTGGTGTTAGAGTGTGATTCCTGTTCGTTGACAGCCAAATATCCAAGCATGCACAAGTAAAATTCACAGAATTTAACTCGTCACAATTTTAGTACCTGCACGAATAGGTAGGCTCTCCAATTTTGAAAACACGTCCGCAGAGCTGTGATGACTTGTTCGCCTTTTCAAGTTTGATAATTCCCGTAGCTGGATCCTCTCCACAAAGGTACCATTCTAACGGTTCCAATAGAATATGTTGAGCTAACATTTCTTCATTAAGTGGATTGGGGTTGGTATCTCTGCAATAAATCTTTGGTACAAAATAGGCAAGATGATGATACACATCCTTGGTCAAATCTGTTGCTTGAAGCCAGTTCTATGAAAGATAAATATGAAATATTTGATTTTTGCAGAGATATTTAGAACTACATGCAATATTACATTCAAACGGTAACACTGGCAACATTGAAAACAAATCCACTAATTTTAACTATATATCAGTAAGTTTGAGATAAAATCAAGTTCAACACAATAGCAAGCTTGTCTGCATACAAAAAAATTAGTTTGGATATTACACCTTTGTGAATGAACCTCAAAATAGACAGGGCTATATCAAACCACAGACTATTTGAACATACAGTACAGGAGTCCATTTAGTCACTGAGTTTGGATAACTACTTTTGAATCCAGGGAGCATCACTATCCTGCTTGCACTCCAAATTCTTGCAGCTTTTCTTCAAATAATTAGCCAATTCCCTTTTGAAGACTATTTTGCATCAATCCAATTAAGGAAATCCGTTCCAAATTCCGATCCATCTTTCAAATCTAGAACAAGCCCTGCAATAAAATATTTATTACGTCCAAGTTACTGCCAAGCTCAGCTAACTATTAATTTTACCAGGGACTGAAAGTTTATGTCACTGATGTTTAGTTCTAACTGCATTCTTAATTAATAATTAAAAAAATTGAAAACGTAAATAAGATTAAAGAATTAAAAACAAACAATTAAAAACAGTGAATTATCTTGTACTTACGCATGCCCGTAGCAATCATTTTTCTATATTAAAGTGAAAAACTTTATTTTAGTACGATCAACCTGGTTTGCACTTTGCCTAAGCACTCAATGTGGAGTTGAATGACATAGCGCAAATACGTACCCTCGAAAAGCAACCAACAAATTTCTCACCTTTCAATTTTGTTTTTTCACCTTGTCTAAATATCACTGAAATGAAATCTCCCAACGAAGTTCAACACTTGTCCAATACTCAGTGAGAGTGTTCCATATATTACGGCTTCAAGACAAGACTTGATGACCACATGACCATTTTTTTCCTCTCAGTGGCTGAATCTAATAATGGGAATTATCCACAAATGGTAGTATTGGCATTCAAAACAAAAAATAAAATGCAGATCAGGGCAGGGAACAGAACTTGATGTTTCGAGTTGGGACCCTTCTTCAAACCAAGTCTGATAAAGGTCACGTTCCGAAACATCATCTGGCCATTCCCTCCACAGATGATGCCTGACCCACTAAGTTCTTCCTGCACAGTTGTTTTGTCCAAAAATACATCCACGATGATCAGAAGTATTCCTTCTGATTGAAATTTCCCTTTTTCAGTTTAATGTATGCTCACCACCACAACCAAAAAGCCAATCTGTTAACATTATTCCTTTGCCATTAAATACTGCTTTCATTTGCTTCACATTTCAATTGGGTCATTAGGATGAGATTCAACAGAATAAAAATTAGATTGTGATAACATAAAACCTCTCAGGTCCATTTAAATACTCTTTTACATAACCTTCCCTTGTTACTTTAAACTAAAAATCTAAACATTTTTTGAAAATAAAAGCAAACCACACAGATGATGAAAATCTGAAAACCCAACTATTTCCAGGAAATTATATACCACTGCCTTTAAAACAGATCTAATGGCCAATTCCAAAAATAATAGCTTTGACTATTTCAATTTTTTTTTAAATTACCAACTCTCAGAATTTGACATTAGGTAGATTTTAATCAATAATTCATCTGGTTCCCAGTATCCTGGCTGTTGACCACTGCGGAAATGTACTTTTGAATTCAAATGTTCAACATATCTTGCAAACATATTAACCACGAATCTCAAAAATCAAATGTTTTGCCCTCCAAACACCAACCTGACACAACAGCCCCTTCACCCACCAAAGTACTCCTCACTAGCTGAATATTTCCAACTCCTACTTTTATTCAGACATATTTATAGCAGATTCGGTGAGTATCAGTGATCTCACGCACAGTATATGACAACTCAAAAGTAAGTGTTCCACTAATGACATTTTTGATAATCTTGACTGTCTAAACTTTTCTTGAAAGATGTTATAGCGTCTGAGACCCGTGTTCGAACTTGATTATGGGTGCTGTCGGTATGGAGTTTGCACATTCCCCCTGTAACCATGTTTACTCTGGGTGCTCTGGTTTCCTCCTACATTCCACAGATGTGCAGATTAATTGGCCTTTGTAAATTATCCCCAGTGTGTTGGATAGAACAAGCATACAGGGATCATTGGTCGGTGTGGACTCAGTGGGCCGAAGGGCCTGTTCCACACTGTATCTCCAAACTAAGTAATTTCTAGTTATCAGAGTGCTATCTTTTGTAAGAGTACTTGAACTCAGTTCAATTATCATACCTCAATTACACTTTTAAATTGGAGTTTGTATCTGAAGTCAATTTAAATCCCACTCCAAAGGCAAGCACTAAATTACTCAACATTTTGGTCTGTTTGGATCAGACCTTAAATTCCTTCTGGCAATTCACTGAAACACTTTGTTCTATTACATCAATGATTCTATTTTGGAAAGTATTTGCTTAAACTTCTCAGAGCTCCAGTCACCTGGGTTCAATTGTGATCTCAGTTGCTATTTAAGTGGAGTTTGCACGACTTCTGACCATGCCGATGCTCTGGTTTACTCCCACATGATAAAGATGTGCAGGTTGGTATGTAAATTATCCATTCTAAATTTATCTGGTGTGTATGTGAAGGATTTAATCTAGAATGAGTTGAAGGGCATGTGAAGAGAAGAGCTTACTGGGAAATTTAGAGAAGGAACAGGATTGCCATAAATCAAATGGTCTCTCGTGACATAAAATGTGTAACTATGGAAAACTAACATCTGCTTTAAAGCAGACTATTTCCTGTCAAATATTTATCAATCGGTCAACTACAGTACATTGCCTGCTAATTTTCCTTTCTTCTTTAAAGCGAGAATTGTTTTTTTTTTAAATCATGAGTTAATTCATTTGTTAAATTTCCCTTTTTACTTTGTTTCATTTCAGGTAACTGACATCCTAGTAATCATATTTTAAGGAATTTAGATACCTGACCAAATTTTACAACAGGCTTGCCATGATTATAAATATATTGAAAATTCTAATAAAATGAACCCCAAAGATAAACTATTTCACAACCGAAACATAAAGTTACTGGAACAGGGAAGATATTAGGTTGTACACCACCAAGCAGCATAACCCATGTCATTCTCGATCCCCAGGGTCTGCCTTAAGATGATTGCAACTTAAGGATATTTGGAGAGCAGCCAACTGACATGAAATATAAAATTTGATCGTCCTTAATTGAAATATTAACAAGCACCGAGCCTTTGCTGAAAAGTAACCTCTTCCTCGCCCCCGATTCGCAAATTCATTATTTTTAATGTGATCGGTGTCAACAAAATGAATTGCAACTTCACGTTAATAACAGGAAGTGCCGAGTCCGGCAAGTTATTAACACGAAGGACCTTCCGTTGAAAAAGGTAGCTACAATTAATAACGTTCATCCTTAGGTTTATACGAGTCCAAACACGAAAGGGGTCAAGTGGTCCTCGTCTTTTCAGCAGCCTGTCGGTTGACCCGCTGCGGGCACCTTCTCTCGGCAAAGCCGAGGACAGCGCTGTGGGCCTGGGATAGGTCTTAACTTAGCAACCTTCTCCCTCCCCACGTCTAATAAGTACTGCTGAGCGGGGGAAAACAGACCAACATCGATCTCGCGTGTGTCGTGTCGAGATAGATATATTCAAAGCATACTAAGTTTCGTACCAAGGCGATGTCCTTCGGCGAACAGTCCATTAAAAACTTCGAGATAGACGGAACCTCTTCCGACTCCGTGGCCGCCATCTTGGATTCTAGGCCCTAGGCCGGCGGCAGCTGTCAGCACCGGAAACGATCGTCACCAAGGCCGAACATCCGCCGCACTGGGCCTCCCTCAACTACTCACCGAACATCTTCTCTCCTAACCACGCCAATTCCACTCTTAAACGATCATCCTCTGTGAAACGACCTTCTTTGATACTCACTTTCAAATGTTTTACTTGCGAAATAATTGCCTTGTTCACCAGTTTGTTTTTGTTGAACTTATTGTTAAAATGTATATTGATTAGATTGCTTTACCAGTAGATCTCACCTTTACTAATAGATCACACCTTTACCAATAGACTCTCTCAAAGTTATTTTGTTACAATTGGAAAGTTAATTTCCCTCTCATCTCCTCAGATGCTGACATGCTGAGTATTTACAGCATTTTATTTCTGGCTAATTACTACTTGTATGATATTCAAATTATTAGCAAAGTGATGGAAGGTGTTATCAAATGTGCAATTGTGGCAATTCTTCATCAATAATTCGCTCACTAATGCTAATTTCATAAGATCTGAGACATTACAGCCTTCATATAAGCATATTCAAGATAATGAACTGCACAAGAGTGACCATCTATTAATATCAAAGCAACACGACTGAATATTGCAAAAAGGTGACTGAAAATTAAGTTTATGGTAAACTGATGAAAGTACTCTTTTCATAGATACTGCCTGTCTTTTAGAATACAGCATTTTCTGTTTTCTATTTCAGCACTTCTCGACTCCCTATCATTTAGAAGGCATATGGAATTTAGAAGGCATATAATTATTGAACAATTTCTTTTCTTCGATATTCACCTATTGAACAATTTCTTTTCTTCGGTATTCACCAAGGAGAAGGATATTGAACTCTGTGAGTTAAGGGGAAAAAGCAGAGTAGCTATGGAAACTATGAGATTCAAAGAGGAGGAAGTACTGACACTTTTGAAAAATATAAAAGTGGATAAGTCTCCAGGTCCTGACAGGATATTCCCTAGGACATTGAGGGAAGTTAGTGTAGAAATAGCAGGAGCTATGACAGAAATATTTCAAATGTCATTATAAACGGGAATAGTGCCGGAGAATTGGCGTACTGCGCATGTTGTTCCATTGTTTAAAAAGGGTTCAAAGAATAAACCTAGCAATTATAGACCTATTAGTTTGACGTCAGTGGTGGGCAAATTAATGGAAAGGATACTTAGAGATAATATATATATAAGCATCTGGATAAACAGGGTCTGATCAGGAACAGTCAACATGGATTTGTGCCTGGAAGGTCATGTTTGACAAACCTTCTTGAATTTTTTTGAAGCGGTAACTAGGGAAATTGATGAGGGTAAAGCAGTGGATGTTGTCTATATGGATTTCAGTAAGGCCTTTGACAAGGTTCCCCATGGAAGGTTGGTTAAGAAGGTTCAATCTTTGGGTGTTAATGGCAGAGTAGCAAGATGGATTCAACAGTGGCTGAATGGGAGAGGTCAGAGAGTAATGGTGGATGGCTGTTTGTCAGGTTGGAAGCCGGTGACCAGTGGGGTGCCTCAGGGATCTGTGTTGGGTCCACTGTTGTTTGTCATGTACATCAATGATCTGGATGATGGGGTGGAAAATTGGATAAGTAAGTATGCAGATGATACTAAGATAGGTGGTGTTGTGGATAATGAAGTAGATTTTCAAAGTCTACAGAGAGATTTGGGCCATTTGGAAAAGTGGGCTGAAAGATGGCAGATGGAGTTTAATGCTGTTAAGTGTGAAGTGCTACATCTTGGCAGGACAAATTAAAATAGGACGTACATGGTAAATGGTAGAGAATTGAGGAATGCTGTGGAACAGAGGGATCTAGGAATAACTGTGCATAGTTCCCTGAAGGTGGAATCGCATGTAGATAGGGTGGTAAAGAAAGCCTTTGGTGTGCTGGCCTTTATAAATCAGAGCATTGAATATAGGAGTAGGGAAGTAATGTTAAAATTGTACAAGGCATTGGTACGACCAATTCTGGAGTATGGTGTACAATTTTGGTCGCCTAGTTATAGGAAGGATGTCAACAAAATAGAGAGAGTACAGAGGAGATTTACTAGAATGTTGCCAGGGTTCCAGCAACTATGTTACAGAGAAAGGTTGAACAAGTTAGGTCTTTATTCTTTGGAGCGCAGAAGGTTAAGGGGGACTTGATTGAGGTCTTTAAAATGATGAAAGGGATAGACAGAGTTAACGTGGATACGTTTTTCCCATTGAGAGTAGGGAAGATTCAAACAAGAGGGCATGACATGAGAATTAAGGGACAGAGGTTTTGGGGGTAACGTGAGGGGGAACTTCTTTACTCAGAGGGTGGTGGCTGTGTGGAATGAGCTTCCAGCAGAAGTGGTGGAGGCAGGATCGATTTTAACATTTAAGAGTAAAGTGGATAGGTATATGGACGTGAAGGGAATGGAGGGGTATGGTCTGAGTGCAGGTAGATGGGACTAGGGGAAAACAAATGGTCGGCACGGACTGGAAGGGCCGAGAGGGCCTGTTTCCGTGCTGTAATTGTTATATGGTTATATGTCTGGAGTGTGGTGGAGTGCTCACCACTTGCCTAAATTAGTGCTGCTCCCATAACATTAGGAATATGATACCCACTCATCTGATTATAAAATCTTCCCCAAAAGTATTTGTTTCTTCTGTTGTATCTTGCATTTCTCAATAAAATTTCCTCTCAATTGTGTTTGTTCGAAAAAGAGCAAAACCAGTAATTGAAATTGGACTTCTCTGGGAACTCTTTGCACTCCCAGTAGGACGACTAAGTGACAGGTGAAATTTTTGATGCAGCGAAATGAAACAATTTGGCTGAAAGTATAAGGAGAGACAATATAGATTAATTGGGACAGTTCTGAGGGTATTTCGGAACAGAGGAATCTGGCTGTACAAGTGCATAAATTCTCAAAAGTGGTATGGCATGTTTATTAGACTATTATGGAAAGCAAACGGGATGCTCGGATTCATAGACTACTTTGGTTAGACCTTGGCTGGTATACTGTAGTCAATTCCACTCATGATACTTGAGGAATAATGTGAAGATTCTAAAGAGAGTGTAAATGAATTCAGTTTATCTTGGGGATGAGGGATTTAAATTACAAGGTTAGGATGGAGAAATTGGGATCATTCTCTTGAGCAAAGAGGACTGAGTGGAGATTTGACAGACGCATACATCATAACAGACCTAGATAGGGTAGATGGAGGGAAACCTCTTCCCATTAATGAATAGTGCAGGCACTGGTGGCAAGATTTAACATTTCAAGGAAAATGGTATAAGGGACATGTGAACTATAACTTGTAATTCAATGCCTGCAAGGGTAGTGTAAACGTAATCACCTGTACTTTCAGAAGTGAATTGGGTAGGCACTTGAAAGCGAATAATTTTCAGGGCAATGGGATAGGCAGAGGAATAAGCCAAATGGGAGTTGGCAGTGATTCCATGGGTCAAGTGGCCTCCTTCTGTGACAAAACAGAATGATGATTCTATAATTAAGATAGAAGAGACACAGGAACTAAACCACTTGCATGGTTGGTATGAACAAGTTGGGCCGAATGGCCTGTTTCCATGCTGTATAACTCTATGACCTACATCCGCTTTAAGTTACACAACATCCTACATCCTAAACGTTGCTGTTCCTTCATTATTGCAAACTCCAAATACTGAGACTCTCATCAACAGCACCATTAGTATACCTTCACTACAAGAACAACAGCAGCTCCAGAATATTGCTCACCAATACTTTTTCTCCAGCAATAAATTGAAGCCTACATCCTATAAATTAATTTAAATCTCACAACCAATACCTTTGTTAAATAATTTGAGACCACTCCATCAGAAACCTGCAAACTACTGCGTCAATTGGACTTACACTGCTTAAACTGGAATTTTAAGCTCAAAACAGCTTTAGATGTTTGGGTAACAGTTATTTGGCCAATTTTAGTTTGCTCTCGCATTTATTTATCATCTTCGCAATGTCCTTAACAAAGTATCAAGGGCAATGCAATCGGCTAAATCAAAATGTGCAAGAAGGAACTGCAGACGCTGGTTTAAACCGAAGGTAGACACAAAAACGTCACCCATTCCTTCTCCCCAGAGATGATGCCTGTTCTGGTGAGTTACTCCAGCTTTTTGTGTCTATCTTCAGCTGTCAAAAGGTATTTTATCAAAATTATGAAATCATTTACAGTTGCTAGGTATTTTACCATAACCTAAAATAATATTAAGATTGATTTTTTACAGAAAAAGTACATGGACTGTAATTAATTGATTTGGACCCGCTCATTAGTTCACATACCACGGAGAACTTTAGCGAGAGTGAGTAACAAGAACATTATTTGATAATATTCATCATATGAGGTTGTAAATTGCTTTGAATACCCCGCCCTCAATCTGGGACAATTTCCCTTTAATTTTTTTTCAAAGGCATTGCAGGATTGTGGGTGTAGTTGCATATCGTGTTCCCTGAGTAACGCCACAATATGTGAAAAAGGTAAGAAGTGTTTGGCACACAGTTGAAAATGAAATGATTGTATTGTTTTCTCTGTATACATAATTTTGTCAAAGGGAAGCGCAGATTACCGGCTTTCTTAGAGGGCGTTACAGAATAGTCTCGGCGAGAGAGCCCAGTCATTATCTGATTTATTATTCTTCCACCACGAGTGCGGGTCTTGAAAATTGATCTGCAGGCCTGCAGCGTGCAATGTAAGTGTCAGAAAACGTGGCATTGCCGAAAAAAAGCCCTTTGAAGAGTTTGCGAGAGACTTCTTCATTATGCAATGTGGACATTTAGAATTGTACATTGCGTTGAGCACGTCAGAGGGACGTACGGATCTTCTCCAAGTAACA
Organism: Okamejei kenojei; assembly: GCA_035221665.1. Classification (NCBI taxonomy): domain Eukaryota; kingdom Metazoa; phylum Chordata; class Chondrichthyes; order Rajiformes; family Rajidae; genus Okamejei; species Okamejei kenojei. The sequence goes on from CM069138.1 coordinate 66,915,960, forward strand.
ACAGAAACTCTGCTGGGTGAATAATGTGATCATTCATTAACGCGGCGTTTACGTTAGTTCTGGTTGTCGCCTGGACTATATCTTGGTAATTTCAAACTTTGTTTACCCTTGGTAGAGTTATGAAAAAATATAATGCGTTGCACGATTGGGCGCGCTGCGGATTGGTGGTACACGTGCAGGTGGATTTGCCTGCTCCAGTTATTTTTGCTGGGGGGAATGATCCTCTCGGGATTCGCGTTCCATTTGCAGCCTATTGAGTTTTGCCGTGTTGTAATGATGGGCAGCGCATAGAGTGGGGCGGATTCAACACTTCAAATATATACAATGTGCAATCCTATCCTTGCATTTCGAACCATTAGAAATAATGAAGATAATGAAGGACCGATATGTCTAAACTTTCAGCAGCTTATTAACTTGCTTCCCTGACCTCGGCTCACTGATTACTGCGATTTGTTCATTTGGAGAAAGGGATGCACCAAGAAGCTCAAGTTGATTGATATATCGTTTATTTCTTTATCGTGGGCTGTAAGTTATTCGAATGGCCCACCTAACCGTGTTCACTAAAGCTTTTTGTTCTTGAATTAGAATAATGTCCACATGAAAATCGAAATTCTGTACGCATTGATTTTTAAATGTAGCAATGCTACAAAATTTTGAGATGTTAAAAATCAAGTCTGCAATTTATCCCATCAGATAAAGCATAAAAATAAATTTAATTTGACACTTAATTCACTTTCATATCTTCAGTATTTAAAAAGTTATGGCCATTTTTATACTCAGAAATTAGCACCTTGTTCCCTATTTCTTTTCCATTGACTTAACACAAAAGCTGTGATTGAGGACAGTCAAAAGCCCATAACTTTCTTAAAAATCAAGAGAACTGGATGAAATTTTCAGTTATTATAGATGGAAGCATTCTGAAACAAATATAAAACCTCTTACTTGGATGACCTGAAATTAAAGCATATAATTAGTTAATTACCTAATTGTAGTTAATTACAAAATTGACCTTTGTGACGGAAATAGTAATAAACACCCAGACTGCCTTAAATTCAAAAATGTGATATTCTCAAGATCAGAACTTTAATATTATTGTATTATATGCTGTAAATCCGTAACAGATAGGTAAATACAATTTCTAGCAATAGACCGTCTTTATGGAGAAGATCAGTTGCTAGCTGGCACATTGGCATATCATAATCCGTAGCATCATCATACTCCTCGGATTGTAACCAATAAGCAACTCTGTACACCTTGTTTTCCTCAACTTTTCAATTTTGGCATTGTAAACTACAAGTTTTTGCTCTTCAAACCACACATGACATGCCTTTCTGCCCACTATTTTCCCATTAAGAATGTCCTGTAGATTCAATTTCTTCAGAAAAGGATATTTTTTTTAATAGCCTAAGTATCCAAATAACAAACTAATCCCATTCACACAAGAATTCACAATATAACATGATTTTTAAATCTCACTGTCATTAATTTATATGCCAGATGGAAGGAATTTAATGTTTAATTCCCATAAATTAATCTAGTAACATCCACTCAATATAAATTTTTTTTTTGCACAATACATGGGACTAAAACTGATATTTAGTATAAAAATATTGACTATGGGTAGACAATAACACAAAATATAGACGATGTAGATGCTCTTATGACATGACTGTCCAAAAAAAAGAGCATTTAAATCATCTTGCGAGTGGGTTTTTCTGGAACGTGATCGATTGGAACGTTGCATTTGCGGTGAATGTGAACCCCATATCAGCAGGAAAAACACTGCCGGTCCGTATGGGGCCCAAATCACATTTTCGCATCGTAAAATTTGATTAAAGCCATCCCAAGAAACAAGTTTATATGTAAAATAGATAACTTACCCTTTGTTTTGTCCCATTCATGCGATCCGTCACATTGTAGATGTTGAGGGCGTTAGAAGTCGCTTTTTATTTTAATGTAATTATTAAATTATCTCTCGATTATATAAATTAAAAAATCAGGAACGGAAGTCCGATCAATTGTTCTTTAGCAGCTCGAGGAAATCCGCCTCCGATAAGCAGGAGAAAACGGCATTTTAATCCACCCCCCCCCCCCCTTCAAAGGCGCGAAAATCGCGCACATGGCCAGTGGCAAAACTGCAGCGCCACTGAAGGTAAGTTTTGTAACATCGCTAATACGCCTCTCTGAAAGCACCTTTTATGTATTTTATGCTACAAACATTACAAAACAACTTAACGCAGAAATCAATTAAGCCAACGATCATCCAAATTTGACACTCCCTCTACCAACTTCAAACTACATAGAAGCTTACGTTGTTTTTCGTATTATTTGAAACGCAAATGCGTTTGAAACCTAGACTACCTTCAGCAGACACCTCAAGAGCAGAGGAAAATATGTAAGGATTTCCCAAATTTGATTGAAAAAAAAAGTATCCAAATTGATTCCGAGAAGTTCAAAGTGAAGCATTTGTATTCTGGATACTTTGAAAAGCTCCTGTTCAAGTATCAGGTGCATCATGAAGCCCTGAAAAATGGCACGGGTGCACCACCTGACAGTCTCATCTGCTGTTCCCACAATGGTTACCTCGGAATCCACAACATTTGAGTGGAAGCAAGTTATTCTTAATCCCGAGAGACTGACTAAGCTGATGTGCTGGAAACACAACAACCGTAGCATGCATGTGGTAGAATTTGATTTTTATCAAATGCAGTCAGGGAATACACTGAATGTGAATTTTAATTGGACTACAGTGCTTGATCTGAATTTGGAAGACCTTGCTTCTTTGTTAGTACTTGCTTTAGAATATTGTACAATTTGCAGTTGACACCATTGTAATAGGTCGGATTTTGAACAATGATGAGACAGAGCACAGGAAGGAGATAGAAAGCTTTATAACTTTTGTTGAAGAAAGACTGCAGATGCTGGAAAAATTGAAGGTAGACAAAAATGCTGGAGAAACTCAGCGGGTGAGGCAGCATCTATGGAGCGAAGGAATAGGTGACGTTTCGGGTCGAGACCCTTCTTCAGACTGATGTGGGGGGGGGCGGGTAGAAGAAAGGAAGAGGCGGAGACAGTGGGCTGTGGGAGAGCTGGGAAGGGGAGGGGCAGGAGGGAGAAAGCAAGGACTACCTGAAATTGGAGGTCAATGTTCATACCGCTGGGGAGTAAATTACCCAAGCAAAATATGAGGTGCTGCTCCTCCAATTTGGGCGGGACTCACTCTGGCCATGGAGGAGGCTCAGGACAGAAAGGTCGGATACGAAATGGGAGGGGGAGTTCAAGTGCTGAGCCACCGGGAGATCAAGTTGGTTAATGCGAACTGAGCGGAGATCGGGATTTTGGTTAATGCGACCCGAAGCCTAAGCCTAAAGAATGAGGACACCTCTGATGCCCTGGTTTGGAACACCCTGAACAACTTTTACTTTGGCTCCTCCCATTTCCTAAAAATCCAATGTGTAGCTATGGGCACACGCATGGGCCCCAGCTATGCCTACCTCTTTGTAGGGTACATCGAACAATCCTTGTTCGAGGCTCACCTTGGCCCTATCCCCGAACTCTACCTCCGCTACATTGCCGACTGCATGCCGCTACATCCTGCACCCATGCAGAACTCACTGACTTCATCCATTTCACCACCATCTTCCAGCCAGCACTCAAATTCACCTAGACCATTTCCGACATCTCCCTACCGTTTCTTGACCTCACTATCTCCATCGCAGGTAACAGATTACTGACCGACATCTGCTACAAACCCACTTATTCCCATGGCTATCTGGACTGCACTTCTTCCCACCCTGTTTCCTGTAAGGACTCTATCCCCTACTCCCAGTTCCTCCATCTGCGCCGCATCTGTACTCAGGATGAGGTGTTCCAAACCACGGCATCGGAGATGTCCTCATTCTTTAGGGAACGGGGGGTTCCCCTCTTCGACTATAGATGAGGCTCTTACCAGGGTTTCTTCAATATCCCGTAGCTCCGCTCTCACTTCTCCCCCCCCCCACCCCACCTCCGTAACAAGGACAGTCCCCCTTGTCCTCACCCTCCACCCTACCAGCTGTCACATACAACAGATAATCCTCTGACAATTTCTCCACCTCCAACGGGATACCACCACTTGCCACATCTTCCCATCTCCTCCCCTTTCGGCTTTCCGCAGAGACCGCGTCCTCGGTAATTCCCTAGTCAATTCGTCCCTTCCCACCTAAACCACCCCCTTCCCTGGTACTTTCCTTTGCAATCACAGGAAATATTACACTTGTCGCTTTACCTCTCCCCTCGACTCCACCCAAGGACCCAACCAGTCTTTTCAGGTGAGGCAGAGGTTCACTTGCACCTCCTCCAACCTCATCAATTGCATCCGCTGCTCTAGGTGTCAACTGCTCTACATCAGTGAGACCAAACGCAGGCTTGGCGATCGCGTCACCAAACACCTCCGCGCAGTTCGCATTAACCAACCCGATCTGGTGGATCAGCACTTCAACTGCCCATCCCATTCCGTATCCAACCTTTCTGTCCTGGGCCTTATCCATGGTCGGAGTGAGTCCCACCGCAAATTGGAGGAACAGCACCTCATATTTCGCTTAGGTAGTTTACACCCCAGTGGCATGAACATTGACCTCCAATTTCAGGTACTCCTTGCTTTCTCCCTCCTTCCCACCCCTTCCCAGCTCTCGCAGCCCACTGTCTCCACCTCTTCCATTCTTCTTCCCGCCCGCCCCACCCCCACATCAGTCTGAAGAAGAGTCTTGACCTGAAAAATCACCTATTCCTTCGCTCCATAGATGCTGCCTCACCCACTGAGTTTCTCCAGCATTTTTGTCTACCTAAGCTTTATAACTTGGTGACAAGCCAACAACCTCGCCCTCAATGTCAATAAAACTAAGGAACCAGTTATTGACTTCAGGAAGTGAGGTGACTGGAGACAGTCTTCAGACCAGAGCAGACATCAAGTGTAGGAAAGAACTGCAGATGCTGGTTTAAATCGAAAGTAGACATAAAATGCTGGAGTAAAACTGCGGGATAGGCAGCATCTCTGGAGAGAAGGGATGGGTAACGTTTCAGGTCGAGACCCTTCTTCAGACCGTCTGAAGGGTCTCGACCCGAAACGTCACCCATACCTGCTCTCCAGAGTTGCTGCCTGTCCCGCTGAGTTACTTCAGCATTTTGTGTTTAGAGCAGACAACAAGTTTCCCGGGTCCTCACCTTTCAACCAATTGGCCTCTGCATCCAGCATTTGGATGCACATTGGCGCAGCTGATAGAGCCTCGTAGTGCCAGAGACCTTGGTTCAATCCAGACTTTGGGTGTATCTATGTGGAGTTTGCACGTTTTCCTATGAGGTTCCTACGGATGTGCTGGTTTCTTCCCACATTCTAAAGATGTGTGGGTTTTAGATGAAATGACCTCGGTAAATTGCCCCAAGTGTGTAGAGGGTGGATGCCAACGTGGGATAACATGGAACTGGTATGAACAGGTGATTGATGGTCAACATGAACTCAGTGGGCTGAAGGACCTATTTCCATGTTGTATCTTTCAATGAATCAAGTTCATAATTTCTGCATGCTCCAACAAGATCCCACCACATCTCCTCCCCATACTGCTTTCTGTCCTCCACAAGGATCACCCCCTTTTTGACTCGAGCCGATGGTGTGAACATTGCATTTTCCAATGTTAGCTAACCCTGCCCTCCAGTGTGTTTCCTCATTCTCTCTCCCCACTGTTTCTGCTTGACAGGCAGAGTTCCATCAGCTGATTATTTGTTACTCCCAGCACTATTGTCAGTAACCTATTACTTAGCCAATTTTCTATTCATACTTTTTCAGCTCCATTTATTCCATGGATTCAATCTTGGTTGTCAGCCCAATGTTGAACTTTGAACAACTTTCTTTTGGAAGGCTATTTATATCACATCTGTTGCATTTCCCTCTTTGTTACTTTCCAAAAACTCTTTTGGGCAGTCCCGTGGGATTGCGGATAACTTTGTTTCCACTCTAATTCTGCAGTTATTTTGGCATTATTTCCCTTCAACAAATCAACAATGGCTTTCTTCAATCAATTTGTTAAAAATGTTATTGCACTTGCCTCAACCTCTTTCTATATTCAGCTCATTCCATATGCACACCACCCTCTGTGCGAAGAGGTTGCACCTCGGGTCAATTTTAAATATTTCCCCTCTCACCTTTAATCTATGCCTTCTAGTTTTTGATTCCCATTCCATGTTCCGAGGACAAAGCCAACCTTTCCCTATAACTCGGGCCCTGAGGTCCTCGCAACATTTTTGTAAATCTTACTGCATCCTTTCCAGTTTAATAACATAATTCCTTTGGCGGAATAGCCAAAACTGAAGAAAATGGAGCCCTTACCAGGGTCTCGTACAAACTGTAACATAATGTCGCAACTTCTATACTGAATACCCTGACTGATAGAGGCCATCATGCCTAAAGCCTTTTTACCTGTGACACAACTTTCAGGAAATTATGCACTGGCCTTCTAAGGTTCCTCTGTTCTACAACATTCTGGGCCCTACCGTGAAGGTCCTACCTTGATTTCACCAACTGCAAGAGCTCACAATTACCTGATCTGAATGCTATTTGTCATTCCTTGACCCACCTATCTAGCTGATCAGAATCCTGCTATAATTGTAGATAATACTATTGTGGCTACTATTCTACCTATCTTATGTCATCTGCAAATTTGCCAATCATAACTTGCACATTCTCTTTCAAATTGTTTCCATGTCTGTGGTGATGAAGTGTTTAGAGAGCTTGGTTGAGATGCATATCTCCTGCTTTAGTAAGGACCTGGACCCACTACAATTCGCCAATGTCTAGATCAACAGGGGATGTGATCTCACTGCCTCTCCACTCTGCAATGGATAACTTTGACAATAAGGACATGTATGTCAGGCTATTATTCATCGACTGCAGCTCGACGTTCAACACCATCATCTCCTCCAAAATTGTTATCTAATTCAAGAGAACTGGGTCTATGCTTGTACTTGTGTAATTAGATTGATTTCCTCATCAGTGGACCATATTCAGTATGAATTGCTAACAACACCTCCTCCTTTAACCATCAACCGCAGTGCACCTCAAGTTTGTGTGCTCTGTCCACTGCTCTTTAAACCCACAGCTGTGTAGCCAGACAAGGCCCCAGCGCCATCTTTAAATTCTCCAATTATACCACCATTGTTGGACGAATAACAATAACGACTGCAGGAGAGAGTTTAATTAAATGAAGCTGGAGCAACAATCTTGGTTTCAATATAAGCAAATCCATGGAGCTGATTGTTGATTTCATGAAGGGAAAGACGGAGATCCTTGTCCTCAGCGATTGGATGGCAGTGGAGAGAGTCAATAGATTCAAGTTCCTGGGTGTGTATGTCTCTGAGGATCTGTCCTGAGTGTAGATAGTTGTGCAATCACCAAGAAAGTTCATAACTGCCACTACTCCTTGCAAAGATTGATTACATTTTGCTCTTTCATTGAATAGTACATTGAACTTCTACAGGTGTACGGTACAGAGCATATGGCATGGTTCGGCAACTCGAACGCCCAGGAACGAAGGAGGTTACAGTGTGGTAGATATTATCCATCACAGGTACTGATCTTCCCACAATTGAAGGGATCTGTAGTAGGTGCTGTCACTAAACGCCAGCCAATATCATCAAAGATCCATGTCCTCCTCCTCATGCTCTCATTTTGTTCTTGCCATCAGGAAGCAGGGAAAAGGGCCTAAAAAACATGACCACTGGGTTCAAGAACAGCTTCTTCCCAGCAACCTTCGGGCCCTTGAACACTGCATCTCACTAACCACAGACCAGTCTGAAGAAGGGTCTCAACCCGAAACGTCGCCTATCTCCTTCACTCCTTAGATGCTGCTGCACCCGCTGAGTTTCTCCAGCCTTTTGTGTAACCTCAGCAACTATGGTCTTCAATGGTACACAAAATGCTGGAGAAACTCAGCGGGTGCAGCAGCATCTATGGAGCGAAGGAGATAGGCAACGTTTTGGGCCAAAACCCTTCTTCAGACTGATGGGGAGGAGATGGGCAACGTTTCGGGCCGAACCCCTTCTTCAGACTGATGGGGGGGGGGGGGGGGGGGGAGATAGGCAATGTTTCGGTCCTAGAAGGAATGATCTTCAATGGGCTGTTTTTGGTTGCACTCAGGACTTTGGTTTTGCACCGTGGTTACCTCGTGTTACTCTTACTAATTTATTGTATTATTGATGATTAAATATTTGTGTTATTGTGTTCATGGGCCTGTTAGGCTGCAGCAAGTAGGAATTTTATTGTTCCATCATCGTACATAGAACAATAAACACTCTTGTAAAAGACGAACAACGGTGAGCCCAGTACGGATCCCTGCGTCATCCCACTAGTCGCAGGCTTCCAGTGTGTAAAACAATCTTCCACCATCACCCTCTGTTTCATACCATCAAGTCAATTACATAGACAATTATTTAGTTGAAGAGTGTATGAAGTGTATGGGAAGTAGGTCAGAAGGGTCTGAACAAGGGAGGACAGGGTGGATTTGATATATTTGGAAGTGTTTGGTGGGGCAGGATCAGGCAGAAGTAATAGGATTGTCCTGCTAATGGGAGAATCCCACAGAGTATGTATGAGAAAGAAAGTTCTCAAACTAAATATTTAAACCAAGGAAGGTAGGGGAAAAATATGGAAAGAGCAAGACAGTAGGTGTAATTTTATGTTGTTCATTCAAAACCCCACTACTGTCGCTATAGGTTGAATGTCCCAGGTCAACACTGCAGATTTTGTGTTGTGGTTCTGTGATCAGATTACATAACCTGCATTTAGCAAAAGTAATAATGTGCTTCAAACCACTTTGTTCCATGGATTATCTTCCATTTTCACTTAGCATGTGATGGTAAATGTTGTATGAGCTAGAAATAATTGTGAAGTGAATTGTAAATATGATTTTAGCTATTTAAAACTATTAAATAAATTCTTGTTTTTGATTTATTTTTCCTCCGAAAAGATAGTGATGTTTCACAGCAATGAGTAGAAAAGCATCACTTTGTAGTTTGTCACTGAATCTTAGATGGTCCAAAATTGAACAGGTGTGGTGTGCACTAACTCCTTAAGTATCACTTCATTTTGCATTTGAGATTTTTCAAATGAATGATTCTGCTTCCTCTGATGTCTTGGAGATAATTCAGTTAATGTTTTGCAGACGATCACGTACTCCAGCGCAACTTTCCATTGGTCTTTCAAGCTTTAGGAGGTACTGAGATGAAGCTGCATTTCCTCCACTGGACAATTGTTACTAGTTGTATCTTCCAGCTATATGGTCTGTTCAAAACTGTCATTGATGTGCTTGAGGCAATTGAAAATTATATCTATTCTCCTAGGTTTAAATAAATCCATAGCTACTTTCTATCCAAGTTACATATTTTCAAATGCCAGGTAATACGACTGCATAAAGTATTAACGAGATTGCAGCTAATCATGTCTGTTCAAACTGTCCATTGTCAATACAAAATTACAACACAACAGGGTCACTGAAGCATTGAATTTTATTTTTCCACCTTCCTCTTAATTGAATTGTGAAATCAAAAGATAATTATTGATCTGCAAGCACTCTTCAGTCTTTCCACTGTAATATTTAATTGCTTTCTAAGTGCCCTTGATTTTTGCCATTGGCATTCCAATCTGGAAACCAAAGTGTTGAACTTTTTTTCATATAGGAGATCATCTTCTTCTCAGTCTAAGTTGAATTTTATTATAATCAGTTCTGTTTACACGTGCAATTTTAATGTAAAATACAGCAGTATTTACCAGTTCCAAACAACTTGATATTATAAGTAAAAAATTAACTTTCTACCAGTTATCTTCACTGTACTCCTATCAATCTGAAAAAGGGTCCTGACTCAAAACGTCAACTGTCAATTTCCCTCCTTTGATGCTGCCTTATTTGTTGGAGGTACAGTCTCTTGTGCCAACAATGATATTTTATATACCTCCTATATGATCACCTCTTATTTCCCTTGCTCAGGAATAAAGTTAAAGTCTTTCTGTTGTTCACCATAATGATGGAGCCCTGCAAACAGTTGCTAAGCTGATGATTGTGTGGATGTTTGTTTTGTTCTGAGATCATTGGTTTAAGCCAGGACATGAAAATATGATACGATAGAACTTTATTCATCCCTGGAGGGAAATTGGTCTGCCAGCAGCCATAACACACAACAAGATACGCGAAAACTTAAAATTAAAATTAAATTAAAAGTGAGAAAAAAGAAAAAGACAAGCGACTGTTGGCTGGCTGCAGTGTGCACAGCGCCTTAATGGGAACAAACAAACGAACGCAGGCTTATTCCCTGGGCAGAGGATTATAATCAATGCTGAATCAAAGCAGTGTTGGATGAGATGTTAAAACAGATAGTTCTGCTCACTCATTTTGGTACTGAAGTTACCAGTGCACTATTTCAGAGAAGAGAGTTCTCCTGGTGTCCTGGTCAACATTACTTTATAATTTAATTATTGCCGATCTGCGACTTGCTTTGTGCCAATTGTCCGCTGTATTTTCTCCATTTAACCATAATTATTCTTGAAAATGTTTCAAAGTGCCTTGAATCAACATGCCAGGTCCAGAGATTATAAAATGAAAATTGCAAATTTTCTTACTAATGAAAATTAGGGGAAAGATTAAGTGTGGAGCTAATTTTCAGAACTGGATAATGGAATGTTGTAAAATATTAAAAGGAAGGATAAAATAAAAAGGAAAGATAAAAATCAGGCCATTCTGTGCAGAAATGCTAGCACTTAATAGTGATGGTGTGTAAGTTTACACGTGTGCATGTGAATAAGAGACTGCTGAAGGCAAAGCACTACAGTTCGATGTTGAACACCTTGTGGAGTCCAGCAGTAGAATGAAAACTGCTGCAGTTCTCCAGTACATGCTGGGAAATCTGCCAAATGTGCCTGGATCAAGTCTGGAATTGGCTCAGGAACAACAAACCCAGCTGTTGCAACATAGAGAAATAATTATGAGGAGAAAGAGTAAACATAAGATAAATTGTAAGTTTTGATTTCATAAGTTAATTTAGATGTTGTTTGGATATTGTTTTTCATTGAAATGAGAATAAAATTTAAGTCTTTATTATTAAAAAAAACCCAATCTTTTGACAGTACTGGAAGCCCTAGGTAGAGTGGATCTGGAGTGGATGTTTTCAGTAGCAGGAGAGTCAAGGACCAGAGGACACCTCAGAGTAAAATGACGTACCTTTAGTATGGAGAAAGGGAGGAATCTCTTTAGCCTGTGGGTGAAGAATCTGTGGAATTCATTGCCACAGATGGCTATGGAGGCCAAGTCATTTGGTATTTTTAAAGTGGAGATTAATAGGTTCCTGATTAGTAAGGACGTCAAAGATTATGGCGAGAATGCAGGATGATGGAGTTGAGAGGACAAAATAGATCAGCCATGATCTTATGATGTGTGAAAGAGGACAGGGTGGCTTTGCACAAAAACTCTCCAATTGGACTGGAGCTAACTCCCTGGGGGTGATTAGCTCCAAGTTAAGATGGATGTTCTTGCTAACCAGGCTTGTCTGCCCAGATTCTTGCAGAGGTTTTGGGTGAATGTATTGTTCAAGATATTCAAAAGAACATAACATTAAAATGAAATGTGTAGGAAAGAACTGCAGATGTTGGTTTAAATCGAAGATAGACACAAAATGCTGGAGTAACTCAGTAGGACAAGCAGCATCTCTGGAGAGAAGGAATGGGTGACATTTCGGGTCGAGACCTTTTTTCACAATTATGTCATGGGAGTGGGCGGTGCAGAGATAAAATGTAGTCTGAGACAGTAAGACTGGTACGTGAACTGGGAAGGGGGACGGGATGGAGGGAGGGGAAAAGCAAGGGCTACTTAAGGTTAGAGAAGTTAAAGCGCATACCGCTGAGGTGTATGCTACCCAAGCGAAATATGCCATACTGTTCGTCCAATTTGCGCTGGGCCTCACTCTAACAATGGAGGAGGCCCAGGACAGACAGAAAGAAATAATATTAAAATAAAATGTCTGGAGCTGAAACAGTACCAAGATTTTTACAAAATAAATGTGAAATTTCATTGGAATTAATTATATTTGAGGAAGGAATTGAGGATTTTACTTCAACAGGATTCAAGGAAGAATTAAGCATGTCAAAGCATATGATCAGCCAGGATCACATTCAATGGCGGTACTGGCTCGAAGGGCCAAATGGCCTATTTTTGCATCTATTGTCTATTGTCTAAAGACCCATTCAAAGAGATGCACTGGATATTCTTAAAGTTTACTACTTTGGATGGCTGCTTCATTCTCGAATGGGAACATCACAGCAGATTTAACTCTGATAGAAGCAAACTACTCAGACAACATGCCAAGAGAGAAGGCAATAGTGTTAATGCACAGCATATTTTTCTCAAGGTAAGGGAATCGAGAACATAGAGAAGAAAAAACGTAATGTGAAACTGAGGGGCGACCTTTTCACACAGAGGGTGGTGGGTATATGGAACGAGCTGCCAGAGGAACAACATTTAATAAAGACTTGTTCAGATGTATTGTAGAAAAGATTGAGCGGCATATGGGCCAAACAGGAGCAACTGGGATAGACACAAAATGCTGGAGTAACTCAGCAGGATGGTGGATTTGCTTAGATTGGACAGTTTGGTGGACATGGATAAGTTGGGCTGAGGGAATTGTTTCCCTGCTCTATGACTCGATGAATGTATGAGTTAGAGCAACATTTAGCTCCACAGTTGTGAGTAGATCGTGAGTATAGTAAGGTACTGAGAATGTGGCCTTGCGGATGCTGATGTTGAGGATTATTGTGAAGGATGTTTGTAACCTACCTTGGTGATTGTGGTCTACAGGTCAGGAAGTCAAGGATCCGGTAAAGAGTGAGATGCCGAGTCCTAGGTCCAGGAGTTTGGCGATGAGTTTGTTTGAAATTATGATTAAAGGCAGAGATATAGCAGATGTCCTTGTTATCCAGATGTTCCAGAGATAAGTGTGGAGCCAAGGTGATGGCATCTGCTGTGGAACCTTTGGCGCAGTAAGTGCATCGCAGTGGTTTCAGGATATCTCTGAGGGTGGAGTTGATGCGCACTATCACCAACCTCTTGAAGTACTTCATGATGGTGGATGGGAGAACCACCAGATGGCAGTCGTTGAGACACACTGCTTTGCTTTTCTTTGTCCCTAGGATGATATTTGTCTTCTTAAAGCAGACACAACCCGAAGATTGAAGTACGGTGAGGTGAAAGATGTCCCTGAATATTTCAGCCAACTGGTTGCTGCCGGTTCTGAAGTCACGGCTTAGACTCCATTGTGAGCGAGTTGCTCTCTGTGGGTTCTCGCAATTTCAGGGCAGGTGACATTATTCCACTGATCTTCTGTTTCAATGAGCATAGAATGCATTGGTTTTATTGGAGCAATGCATTGTTCCCAGCAATTTCACTTTGTAGCCTGTTTTAGCTTGCAAGTCTTGGCACAAGCAAGGGGTGTCTATGTGATTAGTCTGTGCCTCCAGCATGGACTGGAATTGACGCTTGGCGTCCCTGATGGCTTTGAGTAGGTCATAACTAATCGATTGGTTGGTACAGGAACCTGATGGTTGTGAATGGTACCCTCTAAGAAACAGCATTCCAGCATTATCAAACCTGTGCTGATTCTCCTTGTTCAACCTGTTCCTTTTTTATGTTTTTGTACCTCAGAACAAATTCCAGTAATGGTTGCCCCCAATTATGTTAGCCCGAGCCGCCAATGAAATACTTGATCTTTCCCGATTTAAACAATATTTTAGCTGTTCCAATCTTCCAGCACCAGACCTATAATCAGAAAAAAATTGGAACATGATGTCAGAACCACAGTGATTTTATTTTCTCTCTTCTGTTCGCAGTCTTGGATTCATTTTATTCATAAATGCTAATTTATCTATTGTTGATGACATCAAACTCCCACTATTTCCTTCCTCTCTATTTTGATGATGTGTATTATTTCCCCTTTATTCACATTTAATTAAAATATCTGTGCTGTTCACAAATATTGTATATTACTTCCAAATGATGTTCAGGTGAGAATTTAAGTCTCCAAACGGTCATACACTCTCCTTTGTTCCTTCCCCTTCATTTTTATTCAATATAATAAAATATTTTTATTTTTCCTTAAATCTAATTACCAGTGTATTTTCACACATTTATTTCCTTTTTGATTTTGTGTACACTTGGTATTTTACTTGGCTGCCTGTGGTATTGTATTCTTGGCACCTGCCTTAAGCTTCCTTTATTGTTTTCGTCTTGTTTGCTTCTTGACATCTAGTGCACTTGAGACATGGGATTCTCATCTTTATTCTTTCATTTAGGTATCTTGTCCTTGAATTCCTTGCTGTTGCAACACTGATTTACCTTCAGGATCCGTTTTTTTTAAATGCATTTTTACTTCGTTATGTTGGAGCCCCATAAGATTGGTAGTATCGCAGTTGAAAGAATTAACAGCTGGCTTGGCTTTTTAAAAAACCTTTACTATGACAAATTGAACTGAGTTATGATCACAACTAAAGATTTCTTCCATCTGCCTATCTCCATTCCATAAAAATAAGTCAAGAACCAGAATCACACAGCAGATAAACCAATCCTTTGTTCCACCAAGTCCATGCTGACCATCATGTACTCATCAGTACTAACTTTATTTACAAGCACTTGGTCTGAAGCCTAGTGATTCAAGTGCTTGTTTAGATAGTTAAATGTTGTGAGAGCATTTGTCTCCAACGTGCATTCCAAATTCCAACACTCCTCATAATTAAAAATAAGTCTTCCTAGGATCCCCTCTAAACATCTTATACTTTAAATTTCTGCACTCCAATTTTAAATACTACGAGGGAAAGCTCCCTACTATATGCTTCATCATTGCCCCTTATAATTTGTTTACCTTTTTATCTGGTCTCTCCCTCAGCCTCTTTTCACTGCAAGGAAAACAAACCCAGCCAACCCACTCCCTCCTCATAACTGAGACTCTGCATCCCACACAAAATCCTGGTGCACTTCTTCTGCACCCTCTCCAGTGCAGTCATAACCTTTCTATCGTGTGATGTCCAGAAATCTACAATAGTACTATGTGGTCATAACAATATTTTATGAAGACATACCATAACTTGCCTTGGTATCATTATCTATGCCCTGGCTTAGGAAGACAAGCCTTTTTTTAAACAATTATTTGATTGACCTTCAGGGATCCTTGGACTTGTACACCAAGTTCCTCTGTTCCATAGGATTCCTTAGAGTGCTGCCATTCATGATGTTTTACCCTTGGTAGTCCTCCCAAAGAGCATATTCTTGCACTTAACAGGATTAAATTCCCATCTCCCTGGCTGATTAATATAATTCTGTAGCCTGAGACTATCTCCTTCACTATCAGCAACTTGTTGGAATTAGTTATTTTGTAATGAAAACACAATCGAGAGAGAGGTCAGTTTGATTTTAATCACAATGAAGCAGATCTTTCATTGAGTCTTGCTTCTTTTAGAGTGTCAAGAATATTTTGTCAAGATTCTGCAGCAGCATGTTCCTTCTGGTGTAGGAAAATATAAAGACTGTTCAATTTAGGGTGAATTGTTAATCTAACTTAATAGGATTGCAGATTTTGTGAATGTGTGTAGCACATATACAGACCTGGATATTTCTTAAAAAAAAACGTACCCCAGTTGGATTCCTGAGATACATATGAATCATGACTGGGAGTGTTCCCCCCCCCCCCCCCCCACCAAGATTGTGATCTGGTTGTGTGTAAAATTCCATTAATTTTCAAATTATTGTAAATGAGGGTCTTCCCTGACAAAATCTAGCTTCCACAAAGTTCATGGCATTAAATTCAAAATATGTTTCAATGGCTTGGAGAAAACAAAACAGTACAATTAAAATTGCAAAATCTTAACATTTTTATTGGCTGTCAATATTAAAATTAATGTTGTAGGTTATGCACGGCTGGGAGTTATATCCTGGCTTACTCATATCAATGGATGTTGGATCTGTAAGAACCCAAAGCTCAAGACGCCATTGAAAAATACTATTCAATATATTTCAGACAGAAAATCCTATCTTGTAGAAATGTCACCACTTTAGATTTTTTTGCCTGTCTATTCCTTTCTGGAAATTAATTAAATGATTTTCTCTCCGCGAAGCTCGCACTCTCTGCTGATATTAAATTGAGTTATTTTTGACATTAAGTTCAGATTTTCTGTCAAGATTGCACGGATATCTGTGTTGCTCAATGCCTTTTCCGTGTGCCTTATTAAAACAAATTCTGAGCTAATTGCTGCAAGTTAAACAAGTCAAGTCAGGTTTATTCGTCACATACACATACGAGATGTGCAGTGAAATGAAAAGTGGCAATGCTTTCGGATTGTGCAAAAAAACTACAAACAGACTGGAACAGAATCACATATTCACATATCACATATTTGTCGGAGGGAAAAAAAAGAAAAAAAAGCTATTTTTAGAAGACACCACACAACAGTAAAGTGGTACAGTAAAGTTAGTCACTGGTGAGATGGTATACAGTCCTAATGGCCTCAGGGAAGAAACTCCTTCTCATCCTCTCCGTTTTCACAGCATGGCAACTGAGGTGTTTGCCTGACCGTAACAGCTGGAACAGTTCGTTGCTGGGGTGGAAGGGGTCCCCCATGATCTTGTTGGCTCTGGAGTTGCACCTTCTGATGTATAGATCCTGCAGGGGGTCGAGGGTATATCCCATAGTGCGTTCGTCCGAACGCATTACTCTCTGCAGAGCCTTCATGTCCTAGGCAGAGCAGTTTACAAAACCAAATCGTGATGTTCCCGGACAAGATGCTTTCCACAGCTGCTGAGTAGAAGCACTGGAGGATCCTCAGAGACACTCTGAATTTCCTCAATTGCCTGAGGTGGTAAAGGCGCTGCCTTGCCTTGCTCACCAGTGCTGCAGCGTGTGATGTCCATGTCAGATCCTCTGAGATGTGGACTCCCAGGTATTTAAAGCCGCTCACCCTATCCACAGTATCCCCATTAATCTTCAATGGTGTGTGTAGGTCTTCTCATCGTTATCGGAGATCAGGCCCACCACCACCGTGTCATCAGCAAACTTGATTATAGAGTTGGAGCTGAACCTAGCCACACAGGAATGTGTGTACAGGAAGTACAGTAGGGGGCTGAGGACGCAACCCTAGGGGGATCCTGTGCTCGGGGAGGGGGACTTTGATGTATTTCCTATCATCTTGGCTACCTGGGGCCTGGCGGTGAGAAAGTCTAGGACCTAGGATACAGGGGGGTGTTGAGCCCCAATTCCAGCAGCTTCTCAGCAAGTCTGGTGGGGACTATCGTGTTGAAGGCTGAAATGAACAGCATCCTCACATAGCCCCTCCTTCTGGCTGTCAAGGTGAGAGAGCGGTGTGCAGAACCTGCGAAACCGCATCGTCCGTGGATCTGTTCGGACGGTATACGAATTGTAGCAGGTCCATGTTGTGAGGGAGAAAGGCACAGATGTGTTTCTTGACCAGCCTCTCAAAGCATTTCATGACTACCGAGGTGAGGGCCACCGGACGGTAGTCATTCAGACAAGCTGTATTTTGTAAATTAAGCAATGTTATGACATAGTTACACATATGCACTACAGTTTCAGAACTGATGTGCTTTTTGATCATCTGCTTCATTTAAACATAGGTCTGTTCTTTGGCACTGAATCTAATCTGTCATTCATGTTTAAAGTTGTTAAACTTTCTTGTTCAATGTATAAGACCAATAATTTATTGCATACACTAATAACAGAATAAAAATCTAACTGATACAAATCCATCTTCATTTAATTGACCTATTTATAGCAATGTTACAAAATTTTGTGATTTTAAAAATCAAGTGCAATTTATCCCATCAGATAAAGCATAAAAAGTTTAATTTGACACCTAATTCACTTCCATATCTTCAGTATTAAAAAAGTTATGGCCATTTTCATACTCAGAAATTAGCATCTTGTTCCCTATTGCTTTTAAAAATTAAGAGAACTGAATGAAATGTTCAGTTATTATAGATTGAAGCATTCTGAAACAAATATGAAACGTTCATACTTGGATGACCTGAAATTAAAGCATATAATTAGTTACCTAATTGTAGCTAATTACAAAATTCAATTACTAGATCTAAACATTTATCCATTTCTTAAGAAAAGGTTAACATTTTAAAAAAGCCTAAGTGTCCAAATAACATTCACGCAAGAATTCACAATATAACATGATTTTTAAATCTCATTGTCATGAATTTATAGGTCAAATGGAAGGAATTTAATGTTTAATTCCCGTAAATTAATGGCTATTTAAATCATCTTGCGAGTGGGATTTTGTGGAACGCGATCGTTTGGAACGTTGCTGTTGCGGTGAATTTAAACGCCATATCGGCAGGAAAAATACTGCCGGTTCGTATGGGTCCTAAGTCACCTTTTCGCAACGTGAAATTTTGATTAAAGGCATCCTAAGAAGCAAGTTTATATGAAAAAATAAACAGTGTACCTTGCCTTGTCCCCTACGTGAGATCCGTCCCATTGTCGGCGTTGACAGCATTAGAAGACGATTTTAATTTTACTCCTGCTATTAAATTATCTAGCGCTAATTTTAATAAACTTAATAAAACGGCATTTGAAGCGATTTTTCTTCAGCTACTAAACAGCCTGTTCAAAATCGATTTGAATAGGCTGAAGAAAAAACGTATTTTAAACCTGCCCCCCCTCTCAAAGGTGCCAAATTCGCCCACACGGCCAGTGACAGAACTGCAGCGCCGTTGAAGGTAAGTTTTGTGACATACCTACTTTTTATTAACTCGAAATCTGCATGTGGCAGAAAAGTTTAAATTCAATATATGTAAATCGATCATTATTTTGCACATCTGTCATATTTCCTCTTTCTCTTTTCTCACAAGGGTATTCGATTTATGTCATTATATATTGCTGGGATTAACTATTGTTTGCCTTTCTCTGATTAGTTGGCATTAGTTTATTAATGTTACGTATGCCGTGATACAATGCTTAGCTTTGTTTGCACGCTATCCCGTCAAATCATGCTCACATGAGTGCAATTAAGCCATACACAAGTCCAACAGGTGATAACAGCTGGGAAAAAGCTGTTTCTGAATCAGGGTGGTATGTGCTTTCAAGTGTTTGTATCTTCTGCCTGATGAGGGAGAGAATGATCTATGAAAAAGATTATTTTTCTGCTATTTCGCTGCTATACTGAGGCAACGTCAATTGTAGATGGAGTCGGTGCAAAAGCTGGTCAGTGTGATAGTCTGGGCTACACCCACAATTGTTTATAGTGTTGGCTGTTGTCAAACCAAGCAGTGATGCATCCTGATTGGTACTTTCTGCAGTACAACTGCAGAATATCATAAGATTCCTGGAGTCTTGCCAAACTAGTTTAGTCATCTGAGATAATAGAAGCATTGGTGTGCTTTCTTGGCCATAGCTTCACTGTGGTTGGTCCAGGATTAATTTGTGGGTCATATTTACTCCTAGGAAGTTGAAAATCTCAACAATCTCCCCTTAGACATCATTGAAGTTGATTGGGGTGTGTACTTCACTTCGCTTTCCTGAAATCCTTTGTCTTGCTGACATTGAGGGAGCGGTTATTGTCTTGATGCCATGTTACTAGGCTCTCTCTCTCTCTCTCCCCTTCTGCAAATTTGGAAATGGAGTTGAGTAGAATTTTGCCGGGCAGTCATGAGCATATATTGAGTTTATTCGGGGACTTCACCTGGGAATGGATGTCATGGTTCATCCATGGTTTCTGGTTGGTGAACACTTATAATCTTCTGAGGCACCTATTTCTCTGCACAGTTACTGATGAAGTCTGTGACAGCAGCGTATACACATTTAGGTTGGCCACAAAGTCTGTGAATACTGGCCAGTCCACCAACTCATAGCAGTCACAAAGGATCTCCTCAGTTTCCTCAGACCAGTACTGCATGACTTTCTGTACTGGATCGTCCTGCATCAGTTACTGGTTGTAAGCAGAGAGTAGAAACACGGCCAGGTGGTCTGATTTTCACAAGTGCATTTGGGTGACGGGGTTTTGGGCGACTTTGATGGTTGTGTAGCAGTGTTCGAGGGTTTCTGGTGGGACAGAAGACTTGCTGATAGTATTTTGGAACCACACTCTTGATGATGGACTGGTTGAAGTTCCTGGCTATTATGAAGAAGGCGGTGGGATACTTCACTTCAAATTCAATGTTTTGTTAATAATGTTTTGAAGTACAAAATTGCATGCAGTGCTGCGGATATCTCTCCAGTACCGATTCTAGCTTTAATATAACTTGTTTTTCTGTTATAGTCTGTTTAGGTTAGAGATAGTGCATGAAAACAGACCCTTCGGCCCACATTGTCCACGCAGACCATTGATCACCCATTCATTCTAGAACTATGTTATCCCACTTTCTCATCCACTCCTTACACATTAGGAACAATTTACAGAGGCTGATTAACCTACAAACCGGCACGTCTTTGGGATATGGGAGTAATCTGAAGCAGCCAGAGGAATCCAACTTGCTCACAGGGAGAACATGCAAACTCAACACAAACTGCACCTGATGTCAAGATCGAACCAAGGTCTCTGGTGCTGTGAGGCAGCAGCTCTGCCAGCAGCGCCATTGTGCTGCCCCATCAAATGTCTTTTTTAAACCGTCAATAATTTTTAATGGCTGTATTCCCCATCTCATATTTGATGCCGATTTACTTGTGCAAAATCTTCTACATTTTCATTTTGCTGCTTCAGATTGTACCTGCCATTTCTACGTCAGTTGAGCTCTTTTATTTGCATGCAATGATATTTGTCAGGTTGACACTCCTAATTCGAATCTGCTGCAAGTCCAGGCACTTTGGCCACACCCTTCCTTGAATACATCCTGTAAAATTTCAAAACAACCGTGGCCCCAACAGTGAACATTATGGCACCAGATATTGGTCACATACTGTGGCTTACTGAAGTTTACCAATCAACCATTTTACAATTTATTTTAAAACGGTATCATGCAGATCCTATTGGCTATTTCTGGACATGGATGAATAACTTATGGGTTCCATAATAGACAATCACTTGTTATGCATTCATTTCTGTGTTCCAAAATGTGAATGGACACTTTTTTGCTGTATTGTAATTTTGTTATTTTTATCTCCCTTTGTCTCATGAAAGATTTCAATAAACTAAAACACCTTCCCTGACTTGAAGTGGATGCTGTTTTTTTTTATTACTCTCCCAATTGGCAGCCTTGGCAAAAGAGTAGAATTTTTCACCCCTGTTCAAGTCCGACTCCAGAAATGAGGCATCATCTAGCCTTGTGTTTCAGTTTAGTATGAAAGGGCTGTGGCACCATTGAAGGTGCATTCTTCAGGGCTCTCACTAAACTTTTTTTGCCAGCCGGGCAACCTAGGCCATTTTTTAGGTTGCCAAATGACAGTTTAGGCGGTCATTTAAGACTGCTTGCATGACGCGTGCGATAATGTGCTCAGACGAAGTGTGTAGTTACCAGTCGGAATCATGCTCAATGAAGCATCTGCTTCAAATAAAGGCAAACTAAACATATTCACCAATCAAGACATGATATATACCACAATGACATGCAGTAAAATGATAATACAATATCTCAACTCTTTTTACATGTTGCAATTAATGCAATTTATATTATTTCTTTCCACTTCCAAACAAAAATGTGGTTGGATTATTCAGCGTATGATCAACCTGTATCAATAAATCCTGGACCATGGTAACATATATGCTTAACCATGCACACTACGGATTGATGCAAGCATGATCTCTGTGAAGGACCGAAAATTACCATGACATGGCCATAGCATGGGTCGTTATTGCTATTGGCACAGAAACACTCTGGCTTCCCACATAATTTATCCACAACAAAATATACAGGTTGCAAGGAAATATCAAAACTACATTTTATGATAATAGCTGTTAAAACCGACTATACCCATCTGACAGGTTAAACATCACGCCAACTGACAAGAGATGGCCAAAGGACACAACTGCAGCAAATGTTCTTTTGGTAATTTGTTTAAAGGTGTCAAAACTCCACATCACTGGACATTCCGATTAGATGTATGTGTTATGAACAGCAAGGAAGATATACTCACCAGATTTTAAAAAAAGTTATTGATAAATGCTGTTTCCATCATTTGTCAGTGAGGTTGAATGGGGGACCAGTACGGGATGGACGGGGGGGGATCTGTGCAGGATTGATTGGGGGGGGGGGGATCAGTACAGGATGAATGGAGGGGGATCAGGACAGGATGAATGGGGTAGACAGAAATGCTGAAGAAACTCAGCTGGTGAGGCAGCATCTATGGAGCGAAGGAAATAGGCAACGTTTCTGGCCGAGACCCTTCTTCAGATTGATCCCCCCCATTCTTCTTGAATGGGGGGGGGGGGGGCTAAGTACAGGATGAATGGCGGAGGACAGTACAGTGGATCGGAGGGTCTGTGCAGGATGAATGGGAGGGAATCACTACAGGATGAATGGGTGGATCACTACAGGATAGATGGGGGATCGGTGCAGGATAAATGGAGGGGCGGTCAGTATGGGATGAATGGGGGGGTTCAGTACAGGATGAATGGGAGGAAAATGCAGGATGGATGTGGGTGGCAGGAGAATCAATGTGAAGTGGATAGGGAGATTAGTGCGGGATGAATAGATGGGGGGGGGGGGGTGTAGAAGGGGAGGGGAGCACAGGGGATGTCAATGAGGACTGAATAGAGGCAGGAATGGGGATCAGTGGGATTGAGAGGAGGGGTCCCAGGATAAAGGTGAGAGGGGGAGAGACAGAAGAGAAAGGAAGGTCAGTGCTCCTCAGACAACACCGGCATCATTGCCCCGCTGCCTTGGCCGTCCCTGTCCGCCACCAAAGGAGGCAGTTGGGAACGCCTCGCCACCGCCTCCCTTCCTCCGCCAGCCAACAGCAACTTGCGGGGCAGAGCGGTGCAGACGCTTCAGACGGCGGAAGGGGACCTCCCGCGCTCCCTCCTCCCGGCCTAGGCGTGCGGGAGGGTTTGTTTTGTAAGCGCCGTTAGAGGATTTTGCAAGCAGCTGCCGCTATCAGGGCGGGTGGGGTGCGGGAGGAGGAGGAGATGGAGCCGCTGTGGCGGCCGCCGCTGCTGCTGTGCGGGGCCCGTCATTCGCTCCGACCCTCCGTCACGCCACACTTAGCATCTTTCCCACACATTATAGCCGTCGCCCGACACAAAACGTCACGTTACTTTTCTCCAGAGATGCTGCCTGACCCACTGAGTTACTCCAGTTTTTTGTGTCTATCTTCGGTACAAACCAGTATCTGCGTGCCAAGCCGGGCAAAATGACTCTGCGTTTAGGTTGCCCGGCGGCACTTTGGGTGGTCATTGGCACCCGGGCAACTGCTAATTTCGAGCCCTGTTCTTGTGATAGAGTTATTAAAGAGGTCCATCGGCTCTCTTAGGTGGTAATAGAAAATTTCAATAATTTCTAATTGTACTTTGTAGCACCTTATTGAGTAATAAACTTTTGCATTTAACCCCCGCCCTCCCTGTTCTTTGTTTTAAAAGATGCATTATAAACAGTGTTGCAGTGTTAATTTTTTAGGTGCCGGATCTGTCAAACAGGGGCGTTATTTCAGGTTTTGCTTGAGGGGGGAGGATGGGGGGTGGGTGGCACCAACTCGCCCTGATTCTCCCGCAGCTCTGGGCCCGCACGCACACACTCTCACTCACTCCTGCAATGGACCTCAACTCTACTTCAGTCGACGCCAGATCCACACCCTCAACAAATGCTTCCTCGCCTATCTGGACTACCAAGGATCACAAGCTTGCCCGCCTCCAGACCGGTCCCTCCACCGACGCTCCTCGACTCGACCACCCACCCACAGGCCCGGAGCTCCACCGCTGGACCGTCGCGCCGTCTGCACGACCACCACTAGGCCGAGATGGCCACCACGAGGAGCAGCGACAACATCCACCACCTCTCTCCGACCCATACCGCCATCCTGGCCAAACCCAAGCCCGGACCAACAAAACTGCCGCGGCTACCGACTCTTACCTCGTCCCTGCGGCCACCGTGCTGTTGTCGCTGACTCTCACCACTTCCCCGGGGTTGTCAATGCTGCTGCCGCCGACCCATATCTCCACTCCTGCCCCCCATGGGCCTCCACCACCGACCCTCGCCTCTCTACCGGCCACCAGCGGGCCGGAGGCGTCACCTCACCGGAATTCCAGGCTCAGCACCAGGCCCACAACCTCCATGATGCAGACAGCACGTGGTCTGACTCTGCTGGGTCTTATTGCTCCCCCCCTCCTACAGGGAGGTCCTATAGGGAACCTCAGTAGTGATGGGTCTTCCCTTTCCTACTCTTTCAACCAGGTTACCCTGACCACACACCCTCTATTTAAAATTCCCGCTGCACCCCTGATTATAAATAAGTTATTTTCCTGTCTTTCTTCCCAGATATATTTTCCATGTACTTTGAATGATAGGGTAGGTGATTGCCCATTTATTGACAGAACACTTGCTATATCCCCCCATGTTAAGCCTGTAGTAGGGAGTCAATTGTCATGCCTTCCAATCTTAAATAGGTTAAATTATCATGGATCGGGCATTGAGTCCTGGACCCTCGATCCCATTGTGTGACACAAATTAACTGTTTGATTTCACTTTTGTTCAACCTGCATCTTCTGATTATATTAACAAAGACAAATTTGTCTCCAACACAAGACAAAATCCTGACTCAGTGTTTCAAAATGTTAGAGCTGAAGCAGCAGAATACATTTAAATAAGCTTCTTTGTTGTGTGAACAGAATGTCATAGACTTTCAGTTTACTCATCTAAATATATTTAGGCATTTTTTTTTGTTGAATGCTATATTTGCATATTTACTTGAAATCCGAAGAAGTTAAATCTTGGCAAAGGTTGTTGTAGTTCTATTATAGGTCAAAATACACTCTCTATGTGTTCATTGCTGCAGGAAAAATGCATATTAAAGGTGGCGCAGTGGTTGAGCTGCTGTTTCACAGCACTAGAGATCCATGTTTGATCCAGACTACGTGTGTTGTTTGAGCGAATTTTGTACGTTCTCCCTGTGTCGCGTGGGTTTTCTCCGGGCGCTCCGGTTTCCTCCCACACTGCAAAGACATGCAGGTTTGTAGGTTAATTGGCTTCTGTAAATTGCCCCAAAAGAAGTAGAGCTTTTAAAACAAGACATAGATATTGTGATGGCAATTTATAACTTTTTCAATGTCCAATTTTCCGTTGCCATTACTACATGGGAATGTGGGAGTGATCTTACGACTGGAAGATCCGTTCTTTTTGTCTGCGTAAGATCACGCCCACAAAGCCGTATGCTTAAGGCTGGAATTCAAAACTTCTGACTGGGAATTCAAAACAACAGATATCGTCGTGATTCTCAAGGTCACTCCTCAAATCTCCACAGTAACAGCCGTTTTCCAAAACAGCTTCTCTTATAGTACCTGTTCCAATCCAGCTTCTCTTAAAGTAGGTGTTCCAATAAAGCTTAATGCTGTACGTTCAGCTGTAGATACCCACGCTCCCTGCGTGTTGGCTTTCGAAGTTTCCAATCTCCGTTAATCTGATAAGTGCCGGTAACAACCTTGTCCAATTGACAGCGTCAGAAAGATCCTTTGTTCCCAGTTTTCACAAGCTCCAGTTTCACTCATAGAGACAAGTTCCTACTTTAATGTAATGGCAATTTCTAACTTTTTCAATGTCCAACTTTCCATTGCCATTACCACATGGGAATGTGGGAGTGAGCTTACGCAGACAAAAAGAACGGATCTTCCCGTCGTTATTTCCAGTCATTTTTGGTTCTTTATTGAAGTAGTTGTACAGACAAAAAGATGAACATAGCAGATCCTCTTGATTCTTATACAAATTGTAGCTCTTACTATCTGCGAAGATCTGTGTACTCTCTCTCCCGTGCTTGGTCTGATCTGACCATTCCCTCTCCAACTATGATATATGTAACGCCCATCTATGTATTAAATGGCCACCCCCAAGCATTCAAAATAATACTGCTAGAAATATCTAGACAAATAATATGATATGCCAACAGTAGCTAGCCTAAACCTAAATGGCTTCTACAGTTACTATAATTTGCTGCATTTTTTTCTAATCCGTTAGTGTTCTGCATCTTGGCATGTAAAATCTAATATGCAGGATTTAATGTCTTAAATTTGCTTTATCAATCATTTCCATCATCTGAATGGTCAGGGGCAGATTTAGGATATGTTGCATTGTTTGATTTCCATCTTGTATGCTGTTTAGGCTCTCTCTGCTTTAACTTCATAATAAGTGGCAACAATCATTACCTAAAAGATGCAGAAAATACTGGAGATGGTGCCTGACCCGTTGAGTTACTCCAGCACTTTGTGTTTATCTTAATGATTACCTACTTTAATGAATTTCCCATCCTGCATGGTAGGCTGCACTGGAAGGTTAGATCTCATGGGATCCAAGGAGAGATAGCGGAAGGAAGCAGAGGGTGATGGTGGGAGGTTGCTTCTCAGAATGGAGGCCTGTGACTAGTGGTGTGCCACAGGGTTCGGTGCTGGACCTGTTACTGTTTGTCATCTACATCAATGATTTGGATGAGAACATACACGGCAAGAAGAGCAAATTTGCTGCTGATACAAAAGTTAGTGGTTTTGCATATAGTGAAGATGGTTGTGAATGATTGCAGCAGGATCTGGATCGATTGGCCAGGTGGGCGGAGGAATGGTTGATGGGATTTAATACAGAGAAGTGAGAGGTGTTGCATTTTGCGATGCCGAACAAGGGCAGGACCTACACAGTAAATGGTAGGCCTCTGGGTAGTGTTGTAGAGCAGAAGGATCTAGGAGTACAAGTGCATGGTTCCATGAAGGTCGAGTCGCAGGTAGATAAAGTGGTTGAAAAGGCTTTTGGCATTTTGGCCTTCATCAGTCAGAGTATTGAGTATAGAAGTTGGGAGGTCATGTTGCAGTTGTATAAGACGTTGGTGAGACTGAATATAGAATATTGTGTTCAGTTCTGGGCACCATGTTATAGGAAAGATATTGTCAAGCTTGAAAGGGTTCAGAAAATATTTATGAGGGTGTTGCCATGACTAGAGGGTGTGAACTATAGGGAGAGGTTGAGTAGGCTGGGTCTGTATTCCATGGAGCATAGGAGGATGAGGGGAGATCTTATAGAGGTATACAAAATCATGAGAGGGATAGATCGGGTAGATGCACAGAGTCTTTTACCCAGAGCAGGGGAATCGAGGACCAGAGGACATAGGTGAAGGGGAAAAGATTTAATAGGAATCCTAGGGGTAACTTTTTCACACAGGGTGGTGGATGTATGGAACAAGGTGCCAGAAGAGGTAGTTGAGGCTGAGACTATCCCATCAATAAAGAAACAGTTGGACAGGTACATTGACAGGACAGGTTTGGAGGGTTGTGGACCAAGCGCAGGCAAGTGGGACTAGGGTAGATGGACATTGTTGGCCGGTGTGGGTGAGTTAGGCTGAAGGGCATGTTTCCACACTATCACTCTATGACTATGACTATGACTACTCTCAATGTAATAAACTTTCTCTTAAATTCCATATTAGATGTATTGGTGACTATCTTTCTTAATGGCCCAAGCTCTGGTCTTGTCAGAAAATATTATGCTTTGTATATTCTTAAAATATCTCCGTTACATCACCCCTCAGCCTTCATTTGTATGGAGAGAAAAAAATCTTTGTGTTCCATATCACACAGTCTTTTTTACACCTTCCCCAACTTCATTACCTGTTGACACCAAAATCGGAACTATTCATTGCACTGTAATTGTAGCCTCACCAAGATTCTAATCAAATCTCCCCGATCTTCCTGTTCTACCATTCTATTTCCCTCTTGGGAAGATTGAATTTTTTATATCTGCCACTGGAGCCCTTGTTTCTCTTCCGCACTTCAACCATAATTTTCCAAGCTTCCTTATTCTTTCTGCCAAAATATATAACATAATGATCTGTGTGGGAATGACTTCACTATTTGCTTTTTACATGCCAATTTGCAAGTTTATTAATGCTGCCTTATATTTTGGGTAATATTTATTG
This sequence comes from Okamejei kenojei, assembly GCA_035221665.1. NCBI lineage: Eukaryota > Metazoa > Chordata > Chondrichthyes > Rajiformes > Rajidae > Okamejei > Okamejei kenojei. The sequence goes on from CM069138.1 coordinate 66,944,076, forward strand.
GGTAATATTTATCGGTATGGCAATTTGGTAAAATCTATAAATCTTGAATTTATATTTCTGATTCCTGAACACAATCAATTTAGTAACAGTGAACAGCTGCGGTCCAAGCATTAGTCATGGTGAACTATCACTTGCCAACATATCTGATCTGAGTCACTATCCTTAGATTCTCAAATCTCGTTTCTGTTTGTTGCCAGCTTATTATCCTTGCGTTTTATTCCTGGCAGTCATTAGCTTACTAATTGGACTGGTTTCCAGAAATCTACAGCATGGAAACAGGCACCTTCGACCCAACTTGTCCATGCCGAAGAAGTTGCCTAACTGTGACAATCCGATTTGTCAGCACCTGGATCATATCTCTTAAAACCTTTCCTAACAATATACTTGCCTAAGTGTCATAGCCCACTTCTACCACTTCCTCTGGCACTTACTTCCATATACACACCACCTCTGTGTGGAAAAGGTTACCCCTCATACCCCTTTCCCTTCTCGCCATAAATCTATGCCCTCTTGTAGGTATTTAAAGAATTTGCTTCAGAAATTGGTTCCAATCTTCTTATGTATAGAAAGGAATTGCTGATGCTGCTATATATACCGAAGATGGACACAAAGTGTTGGAGTAACTCAGAGGGTCAGGCAGCATTACCTGTATTTTCTGCATCTTTTAGGTAATGATTATTGTCTTTACACCCACTGATGTTCATATATATGATACTAGACTAAGTGGGACCGGTTGGGTCCCAGCACCACACGGGAGGGCTGGTCCCCCAACGCAATATTCCACCTCTAAACCAATTCCCATATTGATGGCCAGTGGGGGGGGAGGGGGGGCTTTCTGGAACGCTAGTATGGGTGTTGTGGGCTGAAGGGACTGGTTTCTAGAGGGCTAGTATGGACATTGTGGGCCGAATGGATTCTTGGGCTGGCAGCTCAGTCACGCAAGCCTGCTGTGCTGGCAGCTCACTCACTCACTGCTATTCCACATGCAAGGCCACCAAATTTAAGTGCAGTTTCTTACTACTTCAAGCAGGGTGCAAGGCCACCAAATTCAAGTGCAGTTTCATACCATTCCAGGGTGCAAGGCCACTAAAGACAGCGAGTCGTGACCTCTCTCTCCTCCATCTTGGAGAGACTGAGCCACGCTCACACTTCTGGATTTAAAGTTCCTCCCCCTCCCACCAAAAGGGACGTGGCCTTCATGGCGTGATTGACAGGAGAGAGAATCTCAACATTTTTTAAACACTAATAACTCTTTTATTTTTCACCGATGGTACGAATCCTCGGCACCTGATGAGCGGAGGGGGATTCTGAGTAGGATGGCCAAAAATCACAGCCGTACGTTGTAGCGATTTTTCTAAAATCAACATAAAACGCAAACAGGAAGTGGTCAAGATTAGACTTTTAATTATATAGAAGGCAAGGCAACTTTAATAAGGCAAGGCAATTTTAATTACGTAAGGCAACTTTAATTAGGCAACACAGCTTTAGCATTTCCAAACCAAAGGCAACACAGCTCTAGCATTTCCAAACCAAAGGCAACACGGCTTTAGCATTTCCAAACTATATTTTCAAACCACATTAAGGGCACTGACAGGTCAGTAAAACCACTCACAGTTTACTAGACATGTGTTCAGTATTATTCACAGCTCATACTGAGAGATGTGACCCTCTCGCTCCCCCATCTTGCAGGGACTGACTGAGGCACTCAACACTTCCGGGTTTTATAGTCCCTCCGGAAGGGGCATGGCCTTCAGGAGAGAGAATCTCAACATTTTTTAAACACTAATAACTCTTATTTTTCATCGATGGGAAAAATCCACTTGTCCTGCACAGCGGAGGGGGACTCTGAGTAAGATGGCCAGAAATCACAGCCGTAAGTGGCAGCTTTTTTTCTAAAATCAATATACAGAACAACAGGAAGTTGTCAAGATCAGACTTTTAATGATATAGATATTTTCATCTTGTATATGTAACAATGCTTCTGGTAACTCTTCAATGACTTTTAAAATGTATGGGTACAATAGACCAGGAGTTTCTTCTCCCATTTCAGTTGGTTATCAATTACGACCAGAGATGCATCTGCTGGAGCTACTGCCTCACTGCGCCAGGGACCCGGATTCAATCCTGACCTCGGTTGTTGCTGTGTGGCGATCGCTTGTTCCCTCTGTGACCGTGTGGATTTTCTCCAGATTCTCCGTTTTCCTCCCACATGCAAAGGATGTACAAGTTTGTAGGTTAGCTGGCCACTGTAAATTGCCACTTGTGTGTCGGGAGTGAATAAAAAGTGGGAATAGTGTGAACAAATGGTCGGTGAAGACTGTTTCTAGACTGTACCTCTGAACTAAATTCCCACTGCCCTGCTCCCAAATGATCACACCTCTTGTGACAACGATATCATGAATGATCGTTTGTCAGCTGTCATCTTGCCTCAATCAGTGGATTTTCGGCTCAAATCTCATTCCAAACACCTGACCCACTATAGTGAAGCTATAAATAAAATCACACTTTTCGATCAGCCGTCTTTTGGAGGAAAGGTGAAGCCAAGGCACTGTTGCCCTCTTAAGGGAGCACTTGACATTATGTTAAAGAAGAGCAGAAGTGTTATCCCGCATGTATTCCAGCCAATTTGTTTTGCTCAATCAACATGAAACAAACAGGTGGTCATGTCCTTTCACATTGCTATTTGTGGAAACTTGTAGTGTGCAGATTAGCTGCAGTGTTTCCTTTTATTTCACCAGTGACTACTTTGGCTGCAATGCTGTGAGATTACCAGAGGCCATAAAGATATAATATAAAGGGTTTTTTAAACAGTCCATTTGTTTTGAATTAAATCTTGGCAACTCTGTCTGCTGCTTTGTTAAAATAGATCCGAAAGAAAATTCTAGCCCCGAGTTACAAATAGATTTCGCAAAATTAACTCAGAAGATGTACTCCTATTTATAGTGACCTAAATTTTGAGAACTGTTCTTAAATATGTTGGAATGGAATTGAGTCGTTTACTGCACCATTGCCAATATTTGTATTCTTAGATTAAAATATAAGCATTGTGTTCAATAACAAAATCTAAAATTCACATCTAACAAAAGTTAGTGAAAAAATATCAATGGTTACATTGGGTGGAAAAAATAAATGCAGATGGTCTTCAAGAGAAAAGTCATGCATTTGGGGAGAGCAAACAAGGCACTCTGCACAATGGGCACTATTAATGCACATACATAAATAGCTGGAGACAAGAGTCCAGACAGCTGAGCTGGAGGATATGAAGACTCAAGAGACTGCAGATGCTGAACCAAGTCACATCTTCCCTTCCATTCCATTCTGTTTTCCACAGTGACCACTTCCTCTCTAACTCCCAAATGTTCTCATTCCTCCTCACCCATCCTCTTCTCCAGAATGCTGATGGTCCACCTCCTTCTACAGATGTAGCCTGACCTGCTGAGTTCCTCCAGATGATTGTTTGAGGCATAAGGAAAACTTTTTTTGAAATATTATAAGAACAGGTTGGTCATTAAAAATAAAACGAGTGATGTGCTGGTCGGGCCTCAATTACAGTGGTTAGTACTCTCTTAATTTCCTCACCGCATGAGGGTTGTGATAGCACGAGAGAGAGTGTAAAAGAGATGTATCTGCATGCTCTCAGGGATAAAGGAGTTTAATATTTGGAATGCGATGCAAGAGTTGATTAAATTGGAAAATAGAAGGATGTCTGACGTTGCGTGAGGACTAAACAAGGATGACTACAAAGGACCTATTCCACAAAGCAGATAAGTACACAGGGTTGTGATCAGTATAAAGATTTTAGAATGGAAGCCAAGGATTTTTGTTCATACAATGTGTGTGTTGGGTTCAAGAAGTCACATGCAGTCACAAGGAGAACATGCAAACTCCATTCTGGAGGGGTTGAGTTATAAAGTGCAAGTGGATATATTTGGACTGTCTTCACTGGAGCAAAGGACTCTGAGGGGTGGTCTTAAAGAGGTTTATAAAATCATGAAGTAGGTAGATAAGGTGAATGATCACAATCTATTTCCCATGGTAAGGGAAGCTAGAAGGCATGGGTTTAAGAGGTGTGGGAGGAAATGGAAAGGGTACCTGAGGGGCACATTTTTCACACAAAGGGTTGTGGGTATATGGAAAATGCTGTCAGTGGAATTGGTAGAGCAGGTGCAACTACACTGTTTATAAGACCATGGACAGGAATGTTATGGAGGGATATGGGGTGTGGGACAAGTTTGGGAATGTACCTTGGTGGGTATATATGAAGGGCCTGTTTCCATACTGTATCGCTCTGTTTCTATGATTTGAAGAAGTCATTTCAGATTGGAAGCATTGATTGTGATCGTCCAAAACTTCCAAGGTTTTCGAATTTGGCATTTGAAGGTGCCAAATCTAACCCGAATTCAAAAAGAGAAAGATAAAGAAAATAGGAAATCTCTAGAAATGTGATCAGGCTTCAGTTGTTGGGTAAATGCACTTTTAAGACATGATAACAGGGCATTTAACATACAAATATAATAAATGTGGTCTTTTGAAAGAAAAATTGCACGACAAATCAAAGAATAGTTTTCTGCATGTAAATAGATAAATTAAATGAAACCCGCAAATGTAAAATATACGTATTTTCAAAGTTTGTTCAGCAACGTGTCACACTGGAGCCCTTATTTAGACTTTTACAAAAAGGAAGGGTTCAGGCCTGGGGAGTATCTTTTTTTATATTATGTGGAGATTAGATAAAGAATGGAAAAGGTCCAGGAATAAATGGATCATGTTTGGGTTGGCAAACATTTACAAGTAGGGTGAAGTGTGCCTGGGGTTTTGCATATTATCCATTTCTATCTGCTTGGATTTAACTTTTTAATGATGGCAAATCTGTTGTCTTTCACCTTGGAATGATTATCAAATTTTGGAATTTCTGAATAGATAGCTTAAAAATTGACAATGCTTATCTTAGTGATTCAGCATTCATCTGTAGGTTTTGCTGTTATGGACTTTGCCTCAGTAATTGAGGGAAATTGGTGATCTGTTGAGATGTATTTGTGTATTATTCTTGCTATAATATGTGAAAATATGATGCTTTTTATTTTCAGTTATGAAAATTTTTAACGGCAAATTAAATCACAATTATGATTTGTAAACACTCTGGTTGTGAGAAAAACCCTGATTTTGTTTTTTATTTTCTCTGTGTGGGTGGACCATATTTCCCTTGGGTACATTTTTAATGGAATATTTTAAAATAATGTTCAGGATATTTCAGCTTCTGCTCTGGTGAAATGTATGTGTGCCAAACTGCATTGGTGGACCGAAAAATATCTGATAGATTAGTACGAAATCATGCAGTTTGATAAATTAGTGTAATTCATCCAGTTTTTGTATTTCCTTATTTCCCCCCCACCACAAGGGCTTGCTGTTTGCCAGAATTTCCAATGAAATAAGCTGGTTAGCCAACTCAAACTATCATGTGATTTAATGTTGGGAATCTTCCTAAAGTTATGACTGAGCACAACAGACTCGAGGAAAGGATTGTTCGGCATAGAGATGTCAGATATTTCTTTACGCTGGAAGCCACATATAACACATTTCCTTTTATGCCCATTTTTTTGTGACAAATCCGACAGTTATAAGGTTGCTTCTGTTGCTGTTGGATTTTAGCTATCATAAATTTTAAACTGACTTTAATTTCCACAGAAACTGAGGTTGGATCTGGATCCCAGTTCCAAGGATTGCTAATTGAGGCATCCAAATTATAAACCAAAAATTATAATCGCTGCATATTCATAATTACTGACGTATAAAATTTATCACTGTTTCTAACTGTAATACTGGAACGTCTTCCTAAATAGTACTAGATGGCTGAACACCAAATTCCTAAGGCCAGTTGGCTTGGGGAAAAGACTGGTCTTGCCAGACATCTACTTTTGATTCAAAATAAATGGTTTTATCATAGAGTTTGATTACATGTTGTTATTGTGGACATGGCAAGTTAAAAGGTAGACATAAAATGCTGGAGAAACTCAACGGGTGAGGCAGCATCTATGGAGAGAAGGAACTGGCGAAGTTCTTCAGAAGACCGTCTGAAGAAGGGTCTTGACCTGAAATGTTGCCAAATCCTTCTCTCCATAGATGCTGCCTCACTCGCTGAATTTCTCTAGCATTTTTGTCTACCTTCGATTTTTGCAGCATCTGCAGTTCTTTCTTAAACATGGCAAGTTAAAATCCTGGTTTAGAGATTATTTCAGAGATGTCGGCTAAATGGCTCTGAAACCCAGGTTTACTGTTGTTTGGTGCACTCTCCCTTGTTCCTCCCAATTTGTTCTCGGACATCATTACAGGTACCTGGGGACGTCATCCGTATAGTAATTTTTTTTCTGCTGACATGCACTTTGTCAATAAGTAATTAACGGCTGGACTCAAACAGAATTTCCCTGAAACAATTGGTGCAGGGCATCTAATGGAATCAGTGCAAGGTGTTTGAAGTTAGAAACTTGAGAACATTACCGTAAAATTCAGTCCAGTCAATATCGTGTCAATATGGGAGAAAATGTGCCATCCAAGATTGAACTCTATCAAACAGAACATCCTTAACATTTCCTCTGAAGTAAACATTAGATTCCAATTATTCAATAAATGGCCTAATGCCTGTTTCAAGTTGGTATCCTTTTCCAAACTGTTTTGACCTTAGACAGGTAGCAGCATTGCAATCTCTGGTTCTGACCCCAGCAATCCTGATAGCCTTTAATCTCCAACACCATCTTCGTACACATAGCTTGATGCTGGTACACCAATTCCTGTTTCCTGGGTCTATTACTCTCTGCCGTTAACTCAGTTCCTGGCATCAACAATGCCATCTCCATCATGAACCTGCAATGTTGGTCCTGACCCTCAACATATGAGACTTCATGCCTCTGGGTCAGTGATGCTGCATTACACGATGAAGAGGGGTCTCGACCTGAAACATCACCTAATCCTCTTTTTCCAGAGATGCTGCCTGACCCACTGAGTTACTCCAGCATTTTGTGTCCATCCCCATACTTAGTCCCCAGGTTAACTTTTAAGAAAAAGTAATGATCTGATTTTAATAGTGGCTTTGCTGGTGCGGTCTGTGTGCTGGCTGAGCCCACCAATCCTCCAACACTTTTATAATGAGATCTGAGGTCAAATGTCTGTGGAACTGTGGGCTCTGTTCATTTGTTTGTGTTCAAAACCACACACCCGAATTCCTGGGTACGCAAAAGGCTGGAGAAACTCAGCGGGTGCAGCAGCATCTAAGGAGCGAAGGAGATAGGCGACGTTTCGGGTCGAGACCCTTCTTCAGAATTCTTCAGAACCACACACCTGATTTCCTAGGTCATTAAGGTGAGTTGAGTACTCTTATTTGCAGATAGCAGATTAAATTCGGCCTTTTTATGATTCAAAGATGTCTGGAGTGTTTGTTTTATAATTAAGGTAATGCTTACAGATTTGTGCTTGTTTATTACACTCCATGCTAAATTTTTGTAGTGTACTGCTGACTTTTGTTAATAATTATATGAAAGCTTGTTTTTACTTTGCAAAGTGCTCTATCAGGAAAATTTCACCGCCTATAGTCAGAGTTATCATCATCCTTTTCTATTTCTTGGACAGTTTCTTGGAATCAATGATAACTTGCTTTCTCTTCGATGTTGTGGGTCTTGAGGTAATTCTTGATCTTTTATGGGATATGTAGACTTGCCATTTGTGGGACATGAGATGCAACACAGGGATAGTTCGAGGTTGGCAAAATCCTTTGGCTGTTTATGGTGGGTTAGGCATGATCCTGACATGACAAGCTCAGATAGACGCAAAATGCTGGAGTAACTCAGCGAGACAGGCAGCATCTCTGGAGAGGCATGGGTGACTTTTCGGGTCGAGACCGTTCTTCAGACTGATGTCAGAGGAGTGGGCGAGACAGATAGAATGTAGTCAGAGACAGTACGGCTGGTGGGAGAACTGGGGAGGGGGAGGGGATGGGGAGAGAGGAAAAGCAAGGGCTATTTGAAGTTAGAGAAGTCAATGTTCATAACGCTGGAGTGTAACAGGGCTCTCACAACTTTTTTTTCCCCTGTTGCCAGCCAGGCAATCTTGACAGCTATTTAGGTTGCCAAATGAGAGTTTAGGTGGTCATTGAAGACGGTTTGCATGACGTGTGAGATAATGTGCTCGGACGAAGTGCGTAGTTACCAGTCGGAATTATGCTCAATGAAGCATTCACATATTATGTTCAAGAAGGAACTGCAGATGCTGGAAAATCGAAGAAAGACAAAAGTGCTGGAGAAACTCAGCGGGTGCAGCAGCATCTATGGAGCGAAGGAAATAGGCAACTTTTCAGGCCGAAATCCGTCAGTCTGTAGAAGGATTTCGGCCCGAAACGTTGCCTATTTCCTTCGCTCCATAGATGCGGCCACATCCGCTGAGTTTCTCCAGCACTTTTGTCTACATTCACATATTATTTCTGCTTCAAATAACTCACAAACTAAACATATTCACCAATCAAGACATGATAAATACCACAATGACATGCAGCAAAATTATAATACAATATCTCAACTCTTTTTACACGTTGCAATTAATGCAATTTTTATTAGTTCTTTCCGCTTCCAAACAAAAATGTGGTTGGATTATTCAGCATAAGATCAACCTGTGTCAATAAATCCTGGACCATGGTAACATATATGCGTAACCCTACACACTACAGATTGATGCAAAACATGTTTTCTGTGAAGGACTGAAAATTACCATGACAAGGCCATAGCATGGGTCGGTTTTGCTATTGGCACAGAAACACTCTGGCTTCCCACATAATTTATCCTCAACAAAATATACAGGTTGCAAGGACATTTCTAAAGGCATTTTATGATAATAGCTGTTAAAACTGACTATACCCATCTGACAGGTTAAACATTACACTAACTGACAAGCGATGGCCAAAGGACATAACTGCAGCAAATGTTCTTTTGGTAATATATTTAAAGGTGTCAAAACAAATAAAAAGTTTGGGAATTAAAACATATTTGTGAGGGGAGAGCACGGGGGATGTCAGTGGTGTTGAATGGGGGGGATCAGTACGGGATGGATGGGGGGGGGGGGGTGGGGGATCAGTATAAAATGAATGGGGGTTCAGTACAGGAAGAATGGGGGTAGACAAAAATGCTGGAGAAATTCAGCGGGTGTGGCAGCATCTATGGAGCTAAGGAAATGGGCAACGTTTCGGGTTGAGACTCTTCTTCAGACTGTTCCCCCATTTTTCTTGAATGGGGGGGGGGGGAAATCGAGAGAGAGAGAGGGAGGGAGAGGGAGGGAGAGGGAGGGAGAGGGAGGGGGAGGGAGGGAGAGAGAGACAGACCGACCGGAAGGTGCGGGGCCGAGCGATGCAAGCAGCGACCGTTATCTGGGTGATAGCAGCCACTGATGGCTAATTGCAAATATACTAGAGGAATACAGCCGCCGACACGAAAGGTCAGTTCCTTTCCGCCAGAGATGCTGCCTGACCCGCGGAGTTACTGCAGTTTTTTGTGTCTACCGGTATAAACCAATATTTGTGCCCGGCGGCACTTTCTGTGGTCAATGGCACCCGGGCAACCGCTAATTTCGAGCCCTGTGTAAGCTACCCAAGCAAAATATGAGGCGCTGTTCATCTAATTTGCGCTGGGCTTCACTCTGGCAATGGAGGAGGCCCAGGACAGAAAGGTCAGGTTGGGAGGAGGAGTTAAAGTGCTGCGCAAAGTGGCTTTGAAACACGCTTGAATTATTTCCTCTGTTCACCTGATACAGTGAAGGAGCTCAAAGCCAAGTGCCTGTGTCAGGAATCCAGTGTCAGAGAAGTGAAGTGTGTGACCTACATAAAATTACTACTAAGGCCTCAACGTTGATGATACCTCTTTGAGAGTGGATACTGAGGACACAAAACTGGGTTTGGAGGATTTTTCTGGAGACAGTGTTGATGGTACTTTTCCAGTGCTTTTAAAGTGGGCAGTGTATATAATCCATGAGTCAAATATCAGAAACTTGGAAGCCAGTTTCTATGTAGCAAATTCCATCAAGCAACAATGTGATTAGAAATAAGAAAGTGTTTCTTCTAAGGGATTTAACATAATGTGTTTATCCTGTGATGGCTCAGCTACTTGGTGATGATACAAAGTATAGAAAAGATAATAAATGTGGAAGCCAGGAACTGCATAGGTTGGGTTGCAGACGTTGGCTTGCAAAAGAAGGCTCAACGTGCTGGAGTAGTTCAGTGGGTCGGGCAGCATCTAGGGAGAACATGGATAGGCAATGTTTTGGGTCAGAATTTGATGTCAGTGATTGTGCAATGAGATAGTGAATCTGAAGAGACACTGATTTGATGTCCCATTTTGTACTTCTGATGAGCTGGAATTCTCCCCTTTTTTAAACAAAATATTGACTCTCCAAATATTCTACTCACCTGCACATCTCTCCTGATGGTGTTGACTCCATAATAAAGTACAGTTCCACAGATACACTCCAAGTTATTTTTATTATTATCCATGCAAAAGTTCATATGTGTCAACAGATGGTCATCACTGCCAAGGCTCATTCTAACCTCAGCTGACATATGGCATGCAGTTTGGGTCGGAATGCGATGTCAGTGGTGTAAAATAGCTGATCCTCTGAGTTCCTCCACCAATTTGTGTTTAAATGGAATGCGTAAATCAAACTTGATCACTTAATGTAATGGTCACCATGTTTGATCGACAATTAAAGTGACATTGTTACATAGGAAGTACTTAAATATTTTGTGGAGTTGGGGACAGGGTGGAAGTTGGCAGAATTTTTTTTTTTCATTTTCTATAAGGTTTCTGCCAGTATGTGGGAGAAAAATCCCTGGGGAAATTCCAGTCTATTATCAAGGTTCTAATTGATTAAAATGAATTTGCATTTCTGTAGTGTTTGTGAAAGTTTAGCTTTAAGGGCCTGTCCCACTTACGCGACCTTTTTGGCGACTGCCGGCACCCATCATAGGTCGCTGAAAATGGTCATGAGAGGTCTCCCAGTCACCCAAAGAGTCGTAGTGTCTTTCTGGTCGCCGCTGAATTTTCAACATGTTGAAAAATTTCAGCGACCTACGACAGGTATCGGCAGTCGCCGAAAAGGTTGTGTAAGTGGGACAGGCTCTTAAAGGTAACTTTTGAAATGCAGTTACCATTGTGGTTAAAACATTGTGCAGTTGTGGATAACAGCTACATTCATTAAGTTACTTGACAAGGAATTCAGAGAGCTGGATTAAAGATTTGGAAAAGTAAATTTAAATCCCACCATAACAACTGAGGTATTTAAATAGTTAGTTGGTAAAAACTAAAATGGAAAGATGCGAAGGATGGGCTTTCCTTAAGAGTGAGATTCATAGAATATGGAACAGTACCATTGGCCCACAAAGTCTATGCTGAACATGATGCCAAGTTAAACTATTCTCCTCTGCATGCATGAGAACATATCCCTCCATGCCCTGCATCTAAAAGCCTCTTAAATTCCCCCTATCATACCTGCCTCCACCATCACCCCTGGCAGCGTGTTCCAAGCACCCTCTACTCTCTGTCTCAAAAAATGGCCCAACATCTAGCAGGTATCCCCTCCACCTCTGACATTACAGAGAAATGTTGTCCAATTTTGTCCAATCTCTCCTTGATATTGTGGCTGGTAAGAGGATGAATCGGGGTAATTCTTCCAGCGCATTCAAGGTCAGCTGCTGGAGGCAAAGATGCCAGGAGATGAGAGGGACATCTGTTTGCAGGCACTGTTCCAGTACATCCAGCATGCGGGGCGACCAGTCTTGTGACTTGGAATAATGGTGTCAAAAATGGCGCGCCAGCATGTGTCATATATACAAAAAGAATTTCATATGTGACAAATTACCACTCTTTCTCTGAGTGTTGCCCTTTCAGGAAGCCATGGACTTCAACCCCAAGATCCAATTAGACAACCAAAGAGTGAGACTTTCTGATGAAGTATAATGTTATTGTTAAAAATAGGGATTCATATTTTTGATCCATGAAGACATTTAATATTTCTAATTTTTAATTCAAACATTGCTTAACAGTTTCTTTGAAAATGTACTCCACAAAAAATAATGGTAAATGCCATAATTAATATTAAAGTGTAGGACAAATTAAAATTTTACATGCAATGTAAACCAGTGGATTTTAACACATTAATTGATGGCTGGAGAGCCCCAAAGATCAGAATAATCCCTGATTTGTCCAGTCAGTAGACAGAATTAGAAATATTATTACCATTTAACAAAGAAAATAACCAGTAAGTCTTTGCATTTATTTATCATAATAATTCATTACATATCACAATGCACAAATTCTATTTAGTTGTTATATTATAGCACCTATAATATTTATACATATGTTTAAAGCTGGCGATTGACCTAGGCCAGGATTTGGGCCTAGAAGATCATGCCAGGTCTTGCAAATATACAGGGGTTGGTTAGTAACTTTGCAGATGACACCAAGATTGCTGAGGTCATTGACTGTGAAGAAGTTGTAAAAGTATACGTCGGGATAAAGATCAGCTACAGAAATGGCCGGGCAAGTGGAGTTTAATCCGAGCAAGTATGAAGTGTTGCACTTTGGGAGGTCAAATGTAAGGGGAAAATATACAATTAATGGCAAGACCCTTAACAGCATTGATGTACAGACGGATCTTGGGGTTCAAGTCCATAACTCCATGAAAGTGGCAACACAAGTCGATAGAGTGGTAAAGAAGGCATATGGTATGCTTGCTTTTATATTTGGGGCATTGAGAATATGAGACAGGAAGTTATACTGCAGCTTTATAGGAATTTGGTTAGGCAGCATTTGGACTTCTGGTCGCCCCATACAGTTAGGATGTGGAGGCTTTAGAAAGGGCGGAGAGAAAGTTTGCTAGAACAACGCCTGGATTAGGGGGTATTAGCTGTAGGGGGAGATTGGACTGACTTGAATTTTTTTTGTCTTTGGAACGCTGGAGGTTGCGGGCAGACCTGATAGAAGAATGACATTATGGAAGGCAAAGATGGGGTAGACAGGACCTTTCCTAGATCACTTCGTCAACAGGTTCAAGGTCATGCCTATCCTGGCTGATTTGCTCTTCCTGATCCCCATGCCTTCCTGCTGAATAACATAGCTGGCCACTTCCTAAATCGAAGTGGGCTGGACCTGGGGTCATCCACAAAATTGTTTGTAAATCTAAATCAATTTAAATTCTACTGCGAGCCCAGCAATCAATGTTACCTTAAGGTCTGGCATCACATGTTTCCGAAGGTATGTGTAGGAAAGTGTGAGATTGCATGCTAATGCATAGGTCTCAAAAACAGTGAATGACACTTTACATAATTGGGAAATAAATCTAGAGTGAGGGTGACTATGAAATGTTTCAAAAGGACAATTAGGGATTGACAATAAATGCAGACTTTGCTGGAGATGCATGCACACCATAAAATAATTCATTGATATTAAACGGTGCACATGCAGATTTAACTAGATTAGTTAATGATGAGTGGGTTTTGCGCCCAGGACCGGAGGGATGAGTGTCTCTGGGCAGCACTGAGATATGGCAATGTGTTGAGACGAGGCAAGCCTGGCCACCTTACTTCCTGCTTTGCAAGCGAAGTCCTGACCCCGACATCCCGGCGGAGGGTTTTTTTCCTCCGTTTTCGCGCCGTTCACGATCAGTGAGTCAAGTCCCCCAGGAGCTTTTCTGCTCACTTGGCAGAAACTTTAAAACGGAATAGCGAACACCAGGCGTGAGCCAAGCAACCGCCAGGCAAACTTTGCGCCGGGGCACTACATTCTCCTGAACATGGCCGCGCAATGTTATCTGTTTACAGGATGCAACGCGCCTACTGTAAAAGGCTAAAGTGTCGCGGCTGAGACGGGGGAGTCGCCGAAGGGGAAACTTTTTGCAACAAATTAACTCATTTGCACCACGAAGAAATAAACTATTAGCTCCCAGTTTGGCTCTTGTCGCCTTTTCGTTGCATCCAGAAGCGGGGCAAAGGGATTGCAGGCGATTGCAAGAGGCAGGTGAGAATTCTGGGCTATTTTTGGATGATGGTTAAAAAGATGACTTTTTCTGCAGTTGGATTTTTTTTCCCCCTACACGGCGTCGGTATGCAGCAGCGGGGAGAGGCCTGGCATGCACTTTGTGGTGTACAGCTGCACCGGGCGATTAGGTGGTGCCCTTACCTGGCCGGGGTGCAAGCCTGTCAAACCTCCCTTGACATTGGCACCAGGCATCGCGGGGCTGAGCGCCGGCCGGCCGCCGGGGAGGGGGCTTGGCCAAGGAGCGGTTGCAACCACACGCACCGGTGCTGCTGCTCCTTTGCGCACATTTTTTTTTAATTGTGTGCGAGCGTTTGGTGCATGCTTGCAAAGGTTGGAAAGTTAACTGACGCTCGCATGTTGGCACTGAATATGTCATTTTCAACTGGATAGTTGGAGGAAGTTGATTGCCTTTTCTCCTTTTCCCACCCCCTCTCCCCGCAATAACCTGCATTTACTGAGCTTGTTGCAACACTGCAAGGAAGGGGCGGGGTGTACAGTTCTCACTGAAGTTGAAAGCAGAAGTCGTCGGTCTTATCCAAAAGACATGCTGTTGGATTGTTTTTTGGGTTGGGACAAATTCTTCGCAGGGAAATAGGACGAAGGCTCCTTAACTATTGAGTAAGGTGCGCACACTCTAAGGGCATGACAGTCAGGTGAACTTGTCACTGCTGGACTGAATCAAACGTAAATTGAGTTGGCTTTTCTGCATTTATTTAATCGCATCGATGTCGTGTATGTCTGGCAAAAACTTGTGCACTTATGGTTGAACCGTCTTTTCCTTATGTGGCACATTCGAGGAGAAACCCGTGTGCACTGCAAAGAGGAGACAAAAATAAACTTCGGATTTGAAATATATATAATCGTCTCCTGAGATTTCTGATTTTTGATTAGGCTTTGACAAATGTACTGTTGATTACACTTTTGCAGGACTGAATTAAATTGTGCAGATGTCAAGGCAGCCACTAACAATTAAAATTGGAATATTGTCAAATATTTTGAAGAAGTCTGCAATGTTGCAGATATTCTCGCTCGCTGAGAAACAATTGATGATAGTGTAGAGAGATACAGTGTGGGAATAGGCCCACTGCCTAAATTCAAACACATCATATTATTAATCCTACGTGAATCCCATTTTTATTTGTTACTTAACAGTGGCTAATTAATCTATTAACTCGCTGGTCTTTAAAGGAAGTCCACACAGGCTCAGGAAGACCATGCAATCTTGACAAGGACAGTACCCGAGGTCAAGATTGAATCTGGGTTTCTGGCGATACTGGGCAGCAGCTTTACTTGCCATGTCATCATGCATTCCTCATGGAATATCCATAAGTATATTTACCTTAATACACTTACTTTCAGATCAGGTTGTGTCGAAAATTACAATAAGAAAGTTTCTCGCGAGCCCATTACTTTTCTTTCACTATAAGACCATCCTAAACTCTAATTGGATCGCAATGTATATATTTTATGGATTTGGTTTATGTCGTACCATCTCAAATGTGAACACTCACTTTCTCTGCAAGACCATTCAAAGCCCTCCAAGTCCAATACATTCTCAAGATTTGGAGCTGACAACTGATAGTGGAATTCCAGCTGCAATCCAAACCAGATATCCACACAACTACAGTGGCTTGCAAAAGTATTCATACCCCTTAACTTTTCCACATTTTGTCACGTTACAACCACAAACGTAAATGTATTTTATTAGGATTTTATGTGATAGACCAACACAAAGTGGAGCATAATTGTGAAGTGGAAGGAAAATGATACATGGTTTTCAAATCTTTTTACAAATAAAAAACTGAAAAGTGTGGCGTGCAAAACTATTCAGCCTCCTTTACTCTGATACCCCTAAATAAAATCCAGTGCAACCAATTGCCTTCAGAAGTCACCTAATTAGTAAATAGAGTCCACTTGTGTGTAATCTAATCTCAGTATAAATACAGCTGTTCTGTGAAGGCCTCAGAGGTTTGTTAGAGAACATTAGTGAACAAACAATGTTCCTTGGGCATCATGAAGCCCAAGGAACACACCAGACAGGTCAGGGATAAAGTTGTGAAGATGTTTAAAGCAGGGTTAGGTTATAAAAAAAATATCCCAAGCTTTGAACATCTCACGGAGCACTGTTCAATCCATCATTCGAAAATGGAAAGCGTATGGCACAACTGCAAACCTAACAAGACATGGCCGTCCACCTAAACTGACAGGCCAGGCAAGGAGAGCATTGATCAGAGAAGCAGCCAAGAGGCCCATGGTAACTCTGGAGGAGCTGCAGAGATCCACAGCTCAGGTGGGAGATTCTGTCCACAGGACAACTATTAGTCGTGCACTCCACAAATCGGGCCTTTATGGAACAGTGGCAAGAAGAAAGCCATTGTTGAAACAAAGCCATAAGAAGTCCCGTTTGCAGTTTGCCACAAGCCATGAGGGGGACACAGCAAACATGTGGAGGAAGGTGCTCTGGTCAGATGAGACCAAAATTGAAGTTTTTGGCCTAAATGCAAAATGCTATGTGTGGTGGAAAACTAACACTGCACATCACCCTGAACACACCATCCCCACTGTGAAACATGGTGGTGGCAGCATCATGCTGTGGGGATGCTTTTCTTCAGCAGGGACAGGGAAGCTGGTCAGAGTTGATGGGAAGATGGATGGAGCCAAATACAGGGCAATCGGGGAAGAAAACCTGTTAGAGTCTGCAAAAGACTTGAGACTGGGGCGGAGGTTCACCTTCCAGCAGGACAACGCCCCTAAACATACAGCCAGAGCTACAATGGAATGGTTTAGATCAAAGCATATTCATGTGTTAGAATGGCGCAGTCAAAGTCCAGACCTAAACCCAATTGAGAATCTCTGGCAAGACTTGAAAATTGCTGTTCACAGACGCTCTCCATCCAATCCGACTGAGCTTGAGCTATTTTGCAAAGAAGAATGGGCAAAACTTTCAGTCTCTAGAGGTGCAAAGCTGGTAGAGACATACCCCAAAAGACTTGCAGCTGTAATTGTTGCGAAAGATGGTTCTATAAAGTATTGACTCGGGGGCTGAATACTTTTGCACGCCACACTTTTCAGTTTTTTATTTGTAATAAAATTTGGAAACCATGTATCATTTTCCTTCCACTTCACAATTATGCACCACTTTGTGTTGGTCTATCACATAAAATCCCAATAAAAACATTTAAGTTTGTGGTTGTAACGTGACAAAATGTGGAAAAGTTCAAGGGGTATGAATACTTTTGCAAGCCACTGTATAAACCATATCTACTACCACCTTGTATTGGTGTGGGCATTATATTACGATAATTAGTTTGGGCTGATGTGATTTACCACTTGGTTGCATTAATCACAGTTTGGCAAAGGGCTAGACTTGTGGAAGATGGGTAAACTAGTTTTGCAAGAGGCGTTGGAGAGGATTTTAAAGCCTAATTGTCCATGTGATTTTTCTTTTGTTGAGATTCAATGATGAATACATTCCCATAATCTGTTCAATTCTCAATTGTAAGATTTAAATGCAATGACAGTGTTTGAAGGCATTGGTATTAGTGTATCATTACATACATCCTTGATTACAATCAAACCAGACACGGGTAACATTGTTACATTCAGACAAATCACACATAACATAATTACAATCAAAGCGTACATGGATAACGTGATTACAATCAAACAATACATGGATAACTTGATTAGAATCAAATTATATTTGAGTTACTTGTCAGTCTGGAATTTACACATCTTGATGGTGTGTGTGGTTTTGGAGGGGATAATATTTACACACATTTATTGTCCTTGCCATTCAATGTAGTGATTATGGATTTGAGAGGTTTTGATTATAGTCTTAATGACACCCTGGATTGCTGTCCACAATTATAAAATGTAATGTTTTTAACAACCTTTTGACTTCTGGGACTGCATGTACGTACAACAGCACAGAAAGAGGCCGTTTTGCACGTCAGGCCCATACCAGCTAACGTGAGCCGTCTCCTCAATGCCATTCTTGCTCTCCTTGTTTTCCTGCACCCCTGAAACATATGTCTGCCATTCTTAACCCCCTCCCCCCCAATTGTTTTCAGTTTTCCATGAACCTCCATTTCAAGATCATTTGTCGCTGCCATTCCATCAGCTGGAAAGTTTTTTTGACATGGGGTGAAATTGGAGTATCTTGAAGAAATCCAGATGTTCATGGAGAGAATGTTCAAACTGCCCAGACAGCACCCAAGACCAAGATTGAACCCAGGTCATTGGAGCTGTGGGGCAGTGGCATGGGCTGCACATCTGATTTAATTAAGTGATAAATACTGACTTAAAAAAATACATGTTTTTAGTTTTGCTTAAGAAATGAATATGAATACCTTTCTGAATGTTGCACAATCCGTTGTACCTTGTGTTGACATAATTTGGCTCACTAACTGTGGAAACAAGGAATCAGACCAGGTTTTTGGGCATATGGGAATTCCTGTGCTCTCCAGGAGCTCTGCTTTTTTTCATCACTATTACATAGCACATGCAGTGCCAAGAAATAATCTGCATTTATATTGTTCATATCATGCTTTGGATATTTCAAAGTATTTTGCAGATAATTAATTACTTCATGGTGTATTTATATTGGACATTGGTGTGTAATTTGAAGGTTTGTCATTAGTATTATTTGGTTCTTCCATCATGAATTAATAACAAGGGGCAATGAGTGGAATCCAGTTCTTTGGTAATAACTCTTCCCATTTTTTGTTGAAATATAGTGATCAGGATTGGGAAAAAAAAATCATGTGCTAATTATCTTCCTATTTATTTGATGTTCTGTTGATATGCAATTACACAAATATCTTCCTATGTTTCGTTGGATTGGGATAATATTTAATGTTGATTAAATTTATAACTTGGAATTGATAGTTTACAGTAAATTAACCATTTAAGTATACAGCCATTTTTGTTAGTTTCAGAAACACCATTGATAAGGATTGTTGACAAAGCTATAGGTTTATTGCAGGTTTTTTTCAAAATTTGGAGTTTAACTATCCTGTCATAAGGTTGGCATAAATGTTCGTTAATGAATACAGAAGAAAACAAGAAAATGGTTAATCGATTGCCCCTGATGGTTACATGACATAACTTGCTCTTTCCATTTGCTGCTTTTGTATCTGCTCAGATGGCAGTATTGTGTATTTTCATTTTTAATGAACTCGCGTACAGCAATAATTGATTGGTAAGGGTGTCGAAGGTTACGGGAGAAATATACAAGCCATGATCGAATGGCAGAGCAGACTTGATGGGCTGAATAGCCCAATTCTGCTCTTATTGTGCCCCCCATAATGTTTGGGACAAAGACCCATCATTTATTTATTTGCCTCTGTACTCCACAATTTGAGAGTTGTAATAGAAAAAAAATCACATATGGTTAAAGTACACAAGATTTTATTAAAGGCAATTTTTATACATTTTGGTTTCACCATGTAGAAATGGCAGCTGTGTTTATACATAGTCCCCCCATTTCAGGGCACCATAACGTTTGGGACATATGGGTTCACAGGTGTTTGTAATTGCTCAGGTGTGTTTAATTGCCTCCTTAATGCAGGTATAAGAGAGCTCTCAGCACCCAGTCTTTCCATCACCTTTGAAACATTTTATTGGTGTTTATCAACATGAGGTCCAAATTTGTGGCAATGAAAGTCAAATAAGCCATTATGAGACTGAAAAACAAGAATGAAACTGTTAGAGACATCAGCCAAACCTTAGGCTTACCAAAATCAATTGTTTGGAACATCATTAAGAAGAGAGCGAGCACTGGTGCGTTTATTAATCGCAAGGGGACTGGCAGGCCAAGGAAGGCCTCCACAGCTGATGACAGAAGAATTCTCTCTATAATAAAGAAAAATCCCCAAACGCCTGTCCAACAGATCAGAAACATTCTTCAAGAGTCAGGTGTGGATTTGTCAATGAACACTGTCCGCAGAAGACATCATGAACAAAAATACAGAGGCCACACTGCAAGATGCAAACCACTGGTTAGCCACAAAAATAGGATGACCAGGTTACAATTTTGGAAAAAGATCTTGTGGACAGATGAGACGAAGATTAACTTATACCAGAGTGCTGGCAAGAGCAAAGTATGGAGGAGAGAAGGAACTGCCCAAGATCCAAAGCATACCAACTCATCTGTGAAACATGTTGGTGGGGGTATGGCTGGGCATGCATGCTTAGAAATGACATCTATTATTGTTCATGTATATTCAAAATCCAAAATGGTGGTTCAAGGTGCAACGCATACTCAACATGGCAGATTCATTTGTACTGTGGTCTTAGCCTTGAAGCTTTGTGCAGTTAAGAATTACTTCGTACTTGTGTTGTAGAATTAATGGAGACATTTTAAATTCCATTCTGGTCTGCATTTATTCCAAATACAAGGTAAACATGTAATTATTCTGAAAGATCCATCTTAGTTCCTCGAACTCATTATTGAGATGACTCAAAACAAATTTGGTGTCTGCCATGGACTGCGTTGCCCTGATTTCAAGCACTTTCCAATCTACGTTCTAAGGGAAAATGAGTCAGTTTGTAGCGTTATAAATCATGGTCAACCCAAAATTAGCTTCGTCCAATTTCCTGCTCCTCCCTTCCTCAAATCTTGAGATCTTTATCCATCCCTTCACAATCGCCGATTTGATTGTTTGAGCAGTGTCTTTACTGGCTTAAACTTTTTCATCTCCAACTTGTCAAAAATTGTGCTGTCTAATATATCCTCTCCTGTCTGTATATATTCATTGCCACTGGTAACATGCAAGCGACCATTCATCCCTGTTTTGTTTTCGCTCTACGATTCATGCGCCCTGCAGGTGAATTTGCTATCTTTAACAATACAATACAGTTTATTGTCATTTGAACCTCAAATTAAGTTCAAACGTAATTTGGTTTCTGCAGTCATACAACAAGAAAAAAAAAAAAACAAGACACACAATGAACACAATTTACACAAACATCCATCACAGTGAATCTCCTCCTCACTGTGATGGAAGGCAAAGTCATTGTCTCTCCCCTGTTTTCCATTCTTCTCCCGATGTTAAAGCCCCCGGTGGGCGACGGTAAGACCCGCTCCGGGCAACCCCGCAATTCGGGCGGGAGAAGTTGCCGTTGCGGGAGCTCCGAAAAGCGGTCTCCCACCAGGGACCCGTGAGCTCAACGTCCACCGGGCCTGTGGCTGGAACCTCCGAAGCTCCGGTCGGGTCGCAGCCACGCGCCACCACAGCTCTCCACGCTCCGAAGCCGGCCAGTTCCACGATGGTGAGTCCACAGGCTGGAGCCCCCTGGTCCTTCCGGTTTATGAAGAGTTCCAGGCCATTGTTTCTTTTAGAGCCTTCCAAACCTGAAGCCTTCCAGTAAACTGCATGGCTTTTTATATATGGTGGCTGCAGTAGTGTGCTTCATAAGCTAATAAATTGTGAGATGGATATTGGTACTTGTTAAAGTTCATGGAGTATTTGATCAAAGGTTTTGTTATTTGGCTGAGAAAATCTGATTGAAAATCTGTGTTGAAGAAATCCTAAAGGTCACTGAAACATTATCTACATTGATCTATTTCTGAGATTTGTGCTCAAAGACAATTGAATTTGATGGCAAAGACTATTTTCTCCCTTATGGCAATAGGCTTCGGTACGGTTTCTCGTGAGTGGAATCTTGCAGCACAAAGCTCACTTTAATTTTAAGTTGGCTGGTTTTCATGGATAATGTTATATTCATACCGTCAGTTTATTGTGATGTTGATGATGAAGCTACTCCTGATGCTGAGCAGGAAGTGTATGATACTGGCATCTCAGACTACTTAATGCTGACACTTGGATACAAGCAGTTACGACATTTTTATAGTGTTGCGGTCCTTCTTTAGTAATTTAACTATTTGTTTCAAAATCAGTGTTTCCGTTAGTTTGTACGTTTAAAATTACCGTAAATTCCGCATGAAATAGCCTGTTGGACTGAAGGCTGTAAATGTTTGTGCACTGTAAATTTACAGTTCATGGGCATGAAACAGCTGTTGGTTGTGTATGGGCTCAGCTGTCTATGTTCCAAGCCAGTTTGCACAGCGCATAGTTCAGGATCTTGTGTTTGGTCACTGGGCCTCACCAGTTCAGTCAATGTTCCGTTCCTTGTGTAAGGAAATAACTACACTGATAAGGGAGGCACGGAACATTTTTTCCATTGCAGCTCATGTCTACACTCTGCCTTTTTCAAGCTCTTTAAAAGTTTTATTCTTGTTTCTCAGTCTCATAATGGCTTCTTTGACTTTCATTGGCACATCTTTGGTGCTCATGTTGATAAACAGCAATAAAAGTTTCCAAAGGTGATGGAAAGACTGGCGGAAAGACTAGGTCGGGGGTCGGCAGCCTTGTTTTGCGCCGCCCACCTGCCACTGCTCACCATCGAGCCACCCAGTGACAGCTCGGTGGACATGAGGGACCGGTCTGAGCAGTGCTCACTGTGCCGGCAGCTGGCCTGGGCTATGAGGTAGAGGCCCAACACCCCATGCCTCCCTTCCCCGTCCATCAGGTCCCTCCCCCGCCGCCAGTCCCCCTTGGAGAGGCCAGTTGTAACGGCAAAGCGGAGGCCGAGCTGTCTGACAGGGACAACGAGAGCCTGGACAGCACGCTCAACTCCAACAAGGCTATCAACTGCAGCACAGGCTCCTCGTCCCGGGACAGCCTGCCCGAGGCACCCTCCTGCCCACAGACCTACCTGCGGGAAACACGTCACAGCTGGGACTCCCCCACCCTCAACGACGACGTCTTCCAGCGACGGCAATACCGCATCGGACAAAAATAATACGCCAGCAGGCCGGGTGATATTGGGTTATGGGCTGCATCCGGCCCGTGGGCCGTAGGTTGCCGACCCCTGGACTAGGTGCTGAGAGCTCCCTTATACCTGCATGAAGGAGGCAATTAAACACACCTGAGCAATTACAAACACCTGTGAAGCCATATGTCCCAAACATTATCGTGCCCTGAAATGAGGGCACTTATGCATAAACACTGCTGTAATTTCTACATGGTGAAACCAAAATGTATAAAAATCCCGTATAATAAAATCGGCCGATGTGCACTTTAACCAAGTGATTTTTTTCTATTACACTCTCAAATTTTGGAGTACAGAGGCAAATAAATAAATGATGGGTCTTTGTCCCAAACATTATGGAGGGCACTGTACGATATGCCTTTTCTCTGGGAGATTTTGTAGTTATTGAAGACCAGTGCACTTTCAACAGCTAATAGTTTAAAATATAGTTAGTTAGGATACCTCTTTGCAACATTGTTTCGAATTGTCGCCAGGCACATTGGCTTTAAATTAAGTTAATATTACGATTGGGATTAGGTAATAAGAGCTTTTTGCTGAAATGCAACAGATAAACTACTCTTAACAATGAAAACTACTGATCCAGGAGCTGTTTGGTATTTACCATGTTATAAATTTAGTCAACTCATAAACACTGTGATTTTCTTCTTACTTTTGAATTGTTCGAAAGTTTTCTTACACATGACCTGAAATTACACGTTATCACGTACATTTCAGTTTTAAATGTGTTACAATATACAGCATGTTTAAAACTTCAAGCATTGATAGGATGGTTACATTTCATTGTTCTGTGCAAATAGGACGATGTGACGAGTAAGATGGTCTGTTTACCTCCATGCTATCGTGGAACGTTTCAGAACTTGTTCATTCTAATTAAATGTTGCATCTTGGAAGACAACCAAGCAGCCCAAAGCACCTGTCTTGACTCTGAAAGAATTAACGGAGTCGAATTCCTCATCCTGTTCCCCGTGCTTCTCCATTTCTGGAAGCTATTTATGGAGTCTGACCCATCCAAGCTTGTGTTGCAGCAGGTGAATGGAGGCTGAGATCTATCGTGTTTTGTGAAACAACAACTTAAATGTATTTTTTAAAGAAGGAACTGCAGATGCTGGAGAATCGAGGGTACACAAAAAGCTGGAGAAACTCAGCGGGTGCAGCAGCATCTAAGGAGCGAAGGAGATAGGCGACGTTTCGGGTCGAGACTACTTAAATGTATGTCCTTCAGTTGGTCACTGACCGGCAAAAAATATTATACCCTAATTTACTGAAATTAGGCTTTCCATTTTTAGACCCAGTCTGAAGAGGGGTCCCAACCCAAAACATCTGTCCATTTCCCTCCACTGGCACTGCCTGACTCACTAAGTATCTTGAACATTTTAATTTTTGCTCTCAATTCCAACGTCTGATGACTGTTGTCTCCTCTCACTGAGATTGATCAGTTGTCCTTTTTACCACATGTCATGAATGAAGATTGGTTTCTCAACGACTTGTACTAATCTAAGAACTATTGCAGTGTTCCCTCGGTTCAAAAATATCTCAAAGAATTAAGCCAGTTTAAGATATCTGAAGAATGGTCTCGACCCGAAACGTCACCCATTCCTTCTCTCCAGAGATGTTTCCTGTCCCACTGAGTTTCTCCAACATTTTGTGACTACCTTAAGATATATGAAATTAAACATGTTATAGCCTTAAACAAAAGCTTGTTGCTGTTTCCATTTTCCTTCAGCCGTTGCTAGAATCTGATGCACAAGTAATTATTATGTTGCCATCCACATTAAGTAGAAACAATTCGAACCGAATGACTGAGTGGTGTCAAAATGCTCTGGTTGCCATTTGTATTTGGGGACGGAAAATGGTGGCTTGGACATCTCTTGATGGCTCCCCACTGAACCTGGCAGTAACTGCATGTGAAAGCCATTTGGTGAGAACTTAATGTTTGCTTGTAATTCCCTTGATAGTTATATAGCCTGTAATCATTGACTGTTACAGCTCACATGTGAGCAGCGTCATGTGAATAAGGCAATTGTGCCCACAGAATCATGGCTAGAAGCTCATCTACTGTATCCGCTGTTCCCGGGGCCAACTCCTGTAACACCAAGCGCAGGCTCGGCGATCGTTTCACTGAACACCTCCGCTCACTCCGCCTTTGAACTGTTCGAACTTCTACCACCCTGCAGAAGTTACAAGGCCTTCTAAGCCCGCACCTCAAGACTTGGGAACAGCTTCATCCCCAGAGCTATAGCTGCTCTGAACCGGCCCTGCTGAGTGCCCCCCCCCCCCCCCCCCTCCGCCCATGAACTGTCTCCCTCGGATGGTCACACCGCACATCGACCTGGCACAGACCTATTTGCACTATATACTGCTTTAAAAGTTTTGTTTTGTTTTTTGAATCTTATTTTTTTGGGTGTCTAAATTTTTAGCTAATTAAGTTATTACATCGGATGGAAGCTGCATACCAAATCTCGTTGCACCTC
Organism: Okamejei kenojei; assembly: GCA_035221665.1. Taxonomy (NCBI): domain Eukaryota; kingdom Metazoa; phylum Chordata; class Chondrichthyes; order Rajiformes; family Rajidae; genus Okamejei; species Okamejei kenojei. The sequence goes on from CM069138.1 coordinate 66,969,448, forward strand.
TGTGCAATGACAATAAAATATTATTTTTATTATTATTATTATTAACCTACCTGATCTCCCCGTTGGTTTAACTCCCCCAACCATTCCTAATCTGACCTTTCTGTCTGGGCCTCCTCCATTGTCAGAGTGAAGCCCAGCGAAAATTGGAGGAACAGCACGTCATATTTGGCTTGGGTCGCTCTGACTCTCTCTAACTCCAAGTAGCCCTTGCTTTTCTTCTCTTTCCATGTCCTCCCCCTTCCCAGTTCTCCCACCAGTCTTACTGTCTCTGACTACATTCTATCTCTGACCTGCCCAGTCCCCTGACATCAGTCTGAAGAAGGGTCTCGCCCCAAAACCCATTCCTTCTCACCAGAGATGCTGCCTGTCCTGCTGAGTTACTCCAGTATTTTGTGTCTACCTGTTGTTTCTCAATCATTAATATTAGTCTTAAGATATTTTTATGTCAAAGCCAACGTATGGTTTGTGTTCAATCACTCGATTGAAGGCTTTCATCACAGTAAGTAATTAGATTAAAAAAATTATGATTCCATTTTTCCTGCACATAGTTTATCTTTTTTTAAATGATCTTGAATAAGCATGCATGCAAAATCAAGGGGAAAGTGCATTACTCAAATGCATTATTTTGCATTGTACAGGGAATTGTGAAAGTCTGGAGCTGTAATTTCATTTTTTTCAGTTTGGTGCTCTTAATTGGTTTAATTTTGCTGGATCCTAAGTCTTATGCAAATGTAGCAGTCATCGCTTCAGAGCAACCTTTGTACTGTACAGAACTTTGAGGTAACGATTGGAGTTGCTTTTAACCATGCCTGTGCTCATAGTGACTGAAGTTAACTTTTTTTTTCAATGTAGTTTCCCGTGACAAACTTTATAAAGCCTTAATTGTTCTAAGATGAGTACCAGTTTTATTCCACCTGTTGTTCTTTCAAAAGCCCAGATAGATACCCTTATGTCACATTCATAGTATCACCCTGTTCTGAAGCAGGCCTTTCGGCCAACAGAGTCTACACTGACTATAAAACACCTACTTTCAGTGATAACTAATCCCATTTCATTCTCCCCACATCCCCATCAATATCCTTCTGATTTTAGTAAGAATTTCATTGTTCCATTTTGGTAAATATGACAATAAAACACTTGACTCAAGATACTTCATATGGTTTTCAGTGGATAGTTAACCTACCAAGCTGCATATCTTTGAGATTCGAGATAAAACTGGCGTACCTCGAAGAAATCCACACATCTCCAAGTGAAGATACAGATTACATAGACAGCACCCAAAGCCAGGATTGAACCGGGGGTACTGGCGCTGTGACACAGTACAACCAGCTGCCAGTAGGCTCTCAGGGATATTGGGAGTAGACCATCAAATTAGTTTGCAGTTGGGGAGAGATGGGTGGTGATAATGATGATGATACTTTATTGTTACATGTACCTAGCTAAATGCGGTTAACGTATTCGTTTTTGTATAAAAAGTACACAAAAGAGTTGCTACAAAGGCGCTGACAAGGTTACAAAAAGTACTCATTCCTTCTTCGTCATCCCAGCGGGTCCCCCTTAGCTCTTGGCAGCCTTCCCACTCCAGGCCACCCTTTATTCTCGGCGACGAGGCCCATCTACTTTGGCCCAACCTAGAGACTATCCTTGGCCTGACCTCGAGGCTCTGGCCCGATCTCATCCAGGGGGGCTCTAACTCGATCTCGGGGGCCCTGACACGTCATCGGCCCGACCCGACCTCTTCCTTGGCTGGACCCGATCTCAGGGCTCCGACCCAACCACCACGCCTCGACCACTAGCTCCGCATCGACCTCTCTGCAGGCCGTGGGGCGAGTGGTCTGACCACAGCGGGCGAGTTGGGCCTGCTCGCAGGAGTGTCCTGGCCCGTTGCTAGCCGAGAGTGATGGGTGGTTGCGGGAGCTGAAAATGTTTGCTTCCCTGTCCTCATCCTCCCTCTCTTATTTGATAATTTGAGAATACTTGGACATCTGCAACGTGGGAATGGATGATTTAGTAAACCACAGTGATGAAATTGGGTAAATGAAGCAAAGGTTCAAATCATGTATGATCCATTGATTGATCGACGACTTGGGCCCACACCCATATCCTGGATTTAACTGGGCTTTCTTTATGCAGCTTAGTACTACACTATATTTTGGCCAATGTATTCATGTTCACACCACAGTTCAGCTGTTTTAACACATGTTGAATGTTATTTTTGTCCTTGCTGCACTTAAAGCTAGTGTTAGCGCAATAGTAATGAAACTGCCTTTTAAAATTAAACTAAAGTCATGATAACCTTCACATTAAATTGAATGTTCAATTATGGTTCAAAATGTTAGTTTGCTTGCATTTTCTGTTTTAAAAATATAATACCAATTCTAAGTTTTGTTCAAACTCTAAATTGTAACATGCCATAATTTCAGAAAAACAAATAAGAATAAATAGTAATATTTCGTTTTTTTATTGAAAGTTGTTTGTTTAATCCACCTCTGAGTAATTTTAAATAGTTTTGGTGAAAGGATTTTAGGTGATTGATTGAGTTGTGTTTTGATTGGAAGAAGTACTGTGCACAGTCTTCATTATAAGACAAATCTGGATCCATTAGTAAAGGAGCAAAGATTATCCACAGTGATCATAATATAATGAGGAAATATTGTTTTCACTATAGAGTGATTGGGCCAGGGCTCCATGCACTAGAAATGGAACCGGGATCGTTGGGTCATAAGTGATAGGAGCAGAATTTGTCCATTTGGTCCATCTAGTATACTCTGCCATTCAATCATGGCTGATCTAACTCTCTCTCCTAAACCCATTCTCCTGCCTTCTCCCCATAACCCATGACACCCGTACTAATCAAGAATCTATCTATGCCTTAAATATATAAATAGACGGCTTCCACGGCCTTCTGTGGCAAAGAGTTCACCAGATTCACCACCCTCTTACTAAAGAAATTCCTCATCTATGATCTTGAAAGGAAAGCAAAATATTGACCACATAATTTATTTCCATAGATTTACATTGAGTCTTGCCTGTCTCTGAACTATGTAAACCTTTGGGGTTAAAAGGGTTGACAATGTGCATAATTTATGCCTGAATTTGAGAAGAGGGCAGGAAGAAGGCATTTGAAAGATTGTGGAAGTTTTGACAAGGTGATTTTGATCTGAAATTGGGAAAGGAAGTCAGTGCTATTTGTGACATTGTTCTCTTTTCAATAAATGTGTTTGCAACAGTAATCATGAGCTTTGAAGCCAAATGGAATTCAACCAACTCTCCACTGGATTCTCATCGAAAGATGTTGATTCATCTGTTCTCTGTGTAGTTGCTGCCTGCGATGAAGTGAATACAATGAAGGCTTACCCGATTGAATCCTAGGGTGGGTATTTCGGGTGGAACAAGGAGGCAAGGTTGAGCAAACTGGGTCGATAGAATAATGAGAGAAGATCTCATTGCCACATTCAAAAGCCTCATGAAACTTGAAAGGGCAGTTGATGGTTTCCTGGTTGGAGTGAGGCTCTCAAAAGGAGTCATTTATTGGGACTGAAATGGGAAGAGATTTCTTCAATCTAGTAGGAGTGAATTTTTGGATATTCCTTGTAAACAGGGCTGAGGAGGCTTGGTCAACAAGTGTATTGAAGGTAGAGCTCAATATACTTTTGGATAGTACGTAACATCCAGTTATTGGAGAAAAATGGTGTTGAGATAAATGATCAGCCACTCTGATTGAGTAGCAAAGTAAGAGAGCTGAACAGCCTGCTTCAGCTTCTATTTAATCTCCATTTTAAGGTATCTCTGAAATGTTTTTGCAGCAACAGAGGAATTTGACGGATTTGTTCTGGACACCTTAGAGGAATATACCCTCAATAACTTCTCTTTTGACTCCTCCAATTTCCTCCAAACACAAGGCGTAGCTATGGGCACACGCATGGGCCCCAGCTACGCTTGCCTCTTTGTTGGGTACGTCGAACAATCCTTGTTCTCGGCGTACCAGGGCCCCATCCCCGACCTCTACCTCCGTTACATCGACGACTGCTTTGGTGTCACCTCCTGCACCCACACACAACTGACTGACTTCATTCATTTCACCACCAACTTCCATCCGGCACTCAAATACACTTGGACCATTTCTGACATTTCCCTACCATTCCTTGACCTCACCATTTATATTGCAGGTGATACACTCTTGACCGACATCCACTACAAACCAACTGACTCCCACAGCTACCTGGACTACTCTTCCTCCCACCCTGCTTCCTGTAAGGACTCCATCCCCTATTCCCAATTCCTCCGTCTACGCCGCATCTGCTCCCAGGATGAGGTGTTCCACACCAGGTCATCACAAATGTCCTCATTCTTCAGAGAACGGGGATTCCCCTCCCCCACTATAGATGAGGCTCGCACGAGGGACTCCTCCATACCCCGCAACACTACCCTCTCTCCCCATTCCCCCACTCGCAACAAGGGCAGAGTCCCCCTGGTCCTCACCTTTCACGCCACCAGCCGGCAAATACAACACATAGTCCTCCGGCAGTTTCGCCACCTCCAACGTGACCCCTCCACCCGCCACATCTTCCCATCTCCCCCCCCCTGTCTGCCTTCCGCAAAGACCGCTCCCTCCGCAACTCCCTTGTCAATTCTTCCCTTCCCCGGGCACTTTCCCTTGCAACCGCAAGAGATGCTACACTTGTCCCTTTACCGCCCCCCTCCACTCCTTTAAGGGACCTAAGCAGTCCTTCCAGGTCCGACAGAGGTTCACCTGCACCTCCTTCAACCTCATCTACTGCATCCGCTGCTCCAGATGCCAGCTGATCTATATCGGTGAGACCAAGCGGATGCTTGGCGATCGTTTAGCCGAACACCTCCGCTCGGTCCGCAATAACCAAGCCGACCTCCCGGTGGCTCAGCACTTCAACTCCCCCTTCCATTCCGTATCCGACCTCTCTGTCCTGGGCCTCCTCTACGGCCAGAGTGAGCAACACCGCAAGTTGGAGGAACAGCACCTCATATTCCGCTTGGGGAGTCTGCATCTTTTGGGCTTGAACATTGAATTTTCTCAATTCTGTTAACCCTTGCTGTCTCCTCCCCTTCTCACCTCTCCCTCAGCCCTCAGGCTCCTCCTCCTTTTTCCTTTCTTCCTTTTATTTCCGTGTAATAAAAAGGAACTGCAGATGCTGGTTTACACTAAAGATAGACACAAAGTACTGAAGTAACTCAGCGGATCAGGCAGCGTCTCTGGAGAACGTTAATAGGATTTTATTTTCCTGTTTGGCTTCATAAGTGATGGTGTTGACTAGTACACATTATGATAAATGTGTATCATAATGTTGAAAGATGTTGATTCATCTGTTCTCTGTGTAGTTGCTGCCTACGATGAAGTGAATACAATGAAGGCTTACCCGATTGAATCCTAGGGTGGGTATTTCGGGTGGAACAAGGAGGCAAGGTTGAGCAAACTGGGTCGATAGAATAATGAGAGAAGATCTCATTGCCACATTCAAAAGCCTCATGAAACTTGAAAGAGCAGTTGATGGTTTCCTGGTTGGAGTGAGGCTCTCAAAAGGAGTCATTTATTGGGACTGAAATGGGAAGAGATTTCTTCAATCTAGTAGGAGTGAATTTTTGGATATTCCTTGTAAACAGGGCTGAGGAGGCTTGGTCAACAAGTGTATTGAAGGTAGAGCTCAATATACTTTTGGATAGTACGTAACATCCAGTTATTGGAGAAAAATGGTGTTGAGATAAATGATCAGCCACTATCTGATTGAGTAGCAAAGTAAGAGAGCTGAACAGCCTGCTTCAGCTTCTATTTAATCTCCATTTTAAGGTATCTCTGAAATGTTTTTGCAGCAACAGAGGAATTTGACGGATTTGTTCTGGACACCTTAGAGGAATATACCCTCAATAACTTCTCTTTTGACTCCTCCAATTTCCTCCAAACACAAGGTGTAGCTATGGGCACACGCATGGGCCCCAGCTACGCTTGCCACTTTGTCGGGTACGCAAACAATCCTTGTTCTCGGCGTACCAGGGCCCCATCCCCGACCTCTACCTCCGTTACAGCGACGACTGCTTTGGTGTCACCTCCTGCACCCACACACAACTGACTGACTTCATTCATTTCACCACCAACTTCCATCCGGCACTCAAATACACTTGGACCATTTCTGACATTTCCCTACCATTCCTTGACCTCACCATTTATATTGCAGGTGATACACTCTTGCCCGACATCCACTACAAACCAACTGACTCCCACAGCTACCTGGACTACTCTTCCTCCCACCCTGCTTCCTGTAAGGACTCCATCCCCTATTCCCAATTCCTCCATCTACGCCGCATCTGCTCCCAGGATGAGGTGTTCCACACTAGGGCATCACAAATGTCCTCATTCTTCAGAGAACGGGGATTCCCCTCCCCCACTATAGATGAGGCTCGCACCAGGGTCTCCTCCATACCCCGCAACACTGCCCTCTCTCCTCATTCCCCCACTCGCAACAAGGGCAGAGTCCCCCTGGTCCTCACCATTCACCCCACCAGCCGGCAAATACAACACATAGTCCTCCGGCAGTTTCGCCACCTCCAACGTGACCCCTCCACCCGCCACATCTTCCCATCTCCCCCCCCTGTCTGCCTTCCGCAAAGACCGCTCCCTCCGCAACTCCCTTGTCAATTCTTCCCTTCCCCGGGCACTTTCCCTTGCAACCGCAAGAGATGCTACACTTGTCCCTTTACCGCCCCCCTCCACTCCTTTAAGGGACCTAAGCAGTCCTTCCAGGTCCGACAGAGGTTCACCTGCACCTCCTTCAACCTCATCTACTGCATCCGCTGCTCCAGATGCCAGCTGATCTATATCGGTGAGACCAAGCGGAGGCTTGGCGATCGTTTAGCCGAACACCTCCGCTCGGTCCGCAATAACCAAGCCGACCTCCCGGTGGCTCAGCACTTCAACTCCCCCTTCCATTCCGTATCCGACCTCTCTGTCCTGGGCCTCCTCCACGGCCAGAGTGAGCAACACCGCAAGTTGGAGGAACAGCACCTCATATTCCGCTTGGGGAATCTGCATCTTCTGGGCTTGAACATTGAATTTTCTCAATTCTGTTAAACCCTTGCTGTCTCCTCCCCTTCTCACCTCTCCCTCAGCCCTCAGGCTCCTCCTCCTTTTTCCTTTCTTCCTTTTATTTCCGTGTAATAAAAAGGAACTGCAGATGCTGGTTTACACTAAAGATAGACACAAAGTACTGAAGTAACTCAGCGGATCAGGCAGCGTCTCTGGAGAACGTTAATAGGATTTTATTTTCCTGTTTGGCTTCATAAGTGATGGTGTTGACTAGTACACATTATGATAAAACCAACCTCTATTAATTATACCACATAAAAGTCTCTGAAACTAATCCTAAACTTATGCATTTTGACCTTCCTTCATTTCTCTTAAAATGCTGGAGATCTGAATTAAGCTGGAATTGTAGAAATGAGGAACTGATGATGCTGGATCAGGCAGCATCTCAGGCGAATATTGATAATTGACGTTTTGGGACCCGACCCTTCTTCAGACAACTGTCAACGTAGTGAAATTAATTAATTGAGGAGCACCTCAAGGCTGTGTGCTCAGCCCTCTGCCCCACTCACTCTATACTCGTGACTGTTGCCAGACACAGTGCGAACTCCATCCTCAAGTTTGCCAATGACCACCGTTATTGAACAAATTACAGATGGTGATGAGTCAGAATATAGACGTGTGATCGATCGACTGACCATATCTATAAGACCAAGGAACTGATTGTGGACTTTGGAAGAGGAAGGATGAGGACTCATAAACCTGTCTATATCGACGGAACAATGGTGGAGAGAGCCAAAGCTTCAAATTCCTGGGCGTACATATTTCTAAAGATCTTTCCTGGACCCAGCACACTGATGCAATTATAAAGAAAGCACATCAACGCCTCTACTTCCTGTGAAAATTTTAGAGATTCAGTATGTCAGAGAGGATTCCCTTGAACCTCTACAGGTATGCAGTAGAGAGCATAATGACTGGTTGCATCATGGCATGGTCCAGCAACTTGAATGTCCAGGAGCGAAGAAGACTGCAAAAAGTTGTGAACACTGCCCAGTCCGTCACGGGTTCAGCCCTCCCCACCATCGAAGGGACATACTGGAGTCGCTGCCTCAAAAAGGCAGCCTGCACCATCAGAGACCCACACCCTCCTGGCCACACACTCATTTGACCCCTGCCGTCGGGAAGAAGGTACTTGAGCCTGAAAACTGTAACGTCCAGGTTCAGGAACAGCTTTTTCCCCAACAGCCATTAGGCTATTAAGCACTGCAATCTCAAATAAGCTCTTATTGACTTTCATAGACTTATTGTTTGTTTTTTATGTGTACGTATGCGTGTATATATACACATTGGGAACTTTTTTTTTCTCATTTATTATATTTTTTACCGTGTACTATGTTTACATATTCTGTTGTGCTGTTGCAAGTAAGAATTACATTCTATCTGGGAAATATGACAATAAAACACTTTTGGCTCTAATAATGTTCAGTGGAAAAATTTGATTTGACTGTGAAAAAAGAATTGGGTTATAGCTTCAAGTGATTATGTGTGCGACAAACTATTCTATTGAATAGCTGGCCTTGTACTTTTTGGCGGCAGAGGTCACAGACTTGGAAAGTGCAGAAAGAAATCTTGGCTGGTTTTACTTTGTTTCTTGTAGAGGCTACACACACTACACACTAACCCTACATGGAGAAACTAACTACCCCTGAGTGGAGAGAGAATGCATTCATTCAAGTAATTGGCCAGCATTTCATACACTTGTGACATGTGCCTTGTGGATCGTGGAAAGGCTTTGAAGGGCCAGGAGGTGAGCTACTTAACACAGCGCACAACTTTGGATCGGTTCCAGTGGCAGATACATTTCATTGTCACATTCTTAATTGTTAAATGTTGCCATTCAGGAGCAGACATATAAAATAAGGCATACATCACAAATCTGAAATATTTGAATATAGTGGAAATATTTTGCTTGGTTATACCTAGGTAGGATAGGAGGAGTGAATGATAGGGTCCAGAGGAATGTTGTAGGATAGCGAGACAATGGGGTACAAATACAACACAGATGGGGGGTGAAGGTGTAAGGCACGTTTTGGCCTAATTGGTCGTTCATTGAGTAGGAGAGTCGGGGCATCATGTTACACCTCTGTAATCTGTTGGTGAGACCACACTTGAAGCATTATGCGTTCTGGTCACCACGTTGTATGAAGGAAGCCAGAGAGGGTGCGGAAAAGGCTCTTGAGGATGTTGCTGGGAGTGAAACGCTTGAGTTAGTCGGAGTGACTGGATAGGATGGAATTGTTTTCCCTGGAACTGAGGTAGAGATGATATTGTGGTAGCGTATAAATCATGAAAGGGATAAATAAGGTCGATGGGCACCCTCTTTGTCCAAGGATAGGAAAGTCTAACACTGGAGAATGTAGGTTTAGGATGATAGGGAAAAGATATAAAGGGGACCTGAGGCGCAATTTGTTTTTCACACAGGGTGGCGGGTATATGGAATGAGCTGCCATTGGAAGCTTTAGAAGGAAAGAGCAATTACAATATTTAGAAAACATTTGGATTGGAAGGTTGACACATAATGCTTCAGTAACTCAGCAGGACAGGCAGCATCTCTGGAGAGAAGGAATGGGTGTCATTTTGGGTCGAGACCCTTTTTCAGACTGTCATGCTGCCTGTCCCGCTGAGTTACTCCAGCATTGTTTGTCCTCCAGAGATGCTGCCTGTCCCGCTGAGTTACTCCAGCATTTTGTGTCTACCTTCTATTTAAACCAACATCTGCAGTTCTTTCCTACATATTTGGACAGGAACATGGATGTCAAAGGTATGGAGGAATATGTGTCAAATTCAACCAAGTGTGGCAAACTCAGAAAGACACCTTGTTCAGCTTGGACAAATTGGGCTGAAGGGCTTGTTTCCATGCTATTTAACTGTGTACTTTCCATGCCTCTATTTTACAGCAAGCTAAAAGATTGTCTTAGATTTTTGTTCCAGAGATACAGCATGGAAACAAACACGCTTGCCTACCATCAATCGCCCGTTCACACTAGTTCCATGTTATGCCACTTTCGCACCCACTCCCTACACACTAGGGCCAATTTACAGAGGCCAATTAACCTACAAATACACATGTCTTTGGGATGAGGGAAGAAACCGGAGCACCCAGGGGTGTGTGCATTTGTGTTGTCTAGGGTCTTAAAATGAACTGCTGGGTGAATTCTGAGTGAGTACTGAGTAATTGATAATGCAGTTCAGTTTAAAAAAAAAATTCTTTCCTCCATCCCTTTTGCAAATTTTTTTTTTTAGTCTGTGATCCTCATTTCTTAATCTCCCCTGTCTCTTGATTTACATCCTAACTCCATGACTTGTTTTTAGTGGTATTCTCTCTGCTGTGATAGACACGGATGAGAAAGAAACAGTCTGTAGTTATATAGCTCTGAATTTCTAAAAGTGAATTGCAGCCAATGTGTTACTTGTGGGTTAAGTTGTTTAGCAAATGTTCCCCACATGAGCACAGCATGGCTCCACAAACAGCAAACAAAAGGAGTGAACAATTTATAGTTGTTGAGAGTATGAGGTTAGTGAGGGCATCCAACTTTCTTTCAAACAATGCAAATAATCTTTTGCATCAATCTGAATTGTCATTCGAGTGTCCAAGCTAAATGACATCCCATGTACCAGCTGTCTTGAAGTACTGTACTGAATAATAATCTGCCCAGTTGATTTAGTATCCCTGGAACATGGACACAAGGAACTGCAAATGCTGGTTTACAAAAAAAGACTCAATTGCTGGAGTAGCTCAGTGAGTCAGGCAGCATCTCAGGAGTACGTGGATAGGTGACCTTTTGGGTTGGGACCCGTAAAAAGAGATGGTGCCTGGCCCACTGAATTACTCCAGCACTTTGTGCCTCGAGAGCATAACTTGATTTGACAATCCTTATACTAGTTGGAATTGGTTACTTGTGTTAATACGATTGTTATCGCACAGAAAGAAGCCTTTGAATCTCTACAGTTCATAGTTAATTGCATTAATTTTAATGTGAGGCACCTCACAGGTAAAATGGGTGAGCTGAAAGTGCGGATCAGCAGATGGGATTGATTATGCTACTATTGCAATCATGGAAAGGTGGTTGTGGGAAGGGCAAGGCTGGCAGCTCAAGGGTATAGGAGTTTCATTTATGACAGAAGATAAAATTCTAGCCCTGCCAACATCTTCATAAATCGCCCCTGGATCCTCTCCAGAACAATTGCACCCTTTCTACAGTGTGTCATAGTCTTACAGCATGGAAACAGGCCCTTCATCCCAACTTGTTCATGCAGATCATGATGCCCCATCTAAACTAGTCCCATTTATCCGCATAGACATAGAAACATAGGAAATAGGTGCAGGACTAGGCCATTCGGCCCTTCGAACCTGCACCGCCATTCACCACGATCATGGCTGATCATCCAACTCAGTATCCAGTATCCTGCATTTGACCCATATCCCTTTAAACCTTGTGCGTGCCAGTGTGTGTGTGTGAGAGTGTGTGTCAGTGAAGCAGTGACAACATCTGGAGTGAGCGGAGGCTTGGCGATGCCCGGGGAGCGTTTCCCTCTTCTCACCCCCCCCCATGTATTTTCCCCCTCCCCCCTTCCCGGGAATGCGGGCCGGCCCAGGTGCTCTGTCCAGCTGGGGTCCGGGGGAAGTGAGGGTCAGTGACCCGGGGCTTGGGCATCGGAGCGGAGCCTTAGCCCGAGATTCATCCCTGCGGCTCCGGAGGCAGCAACGACGCCCCCACTCACCTGGTCCGCTCCTCGCTCCAGGCCGGGGTTAAAGCTCCATGGGGTGTGGACAGAGCGGCCGCCGGACACAGATCCGCCAGAGGTGAGGGTGTGAGCAGTGCCTCGGGGGGGGGGGGGGGGGGGACATTTTTATGCAAGTGCCAATTGTTTGGACAAAAATCACTTATTACTGCTTTCTAACAGTTAAGTTACTTTAAGAACATTTTCAGAAATGATGGCAGTCAACTAACTATCAGCTAACAAATTAAAGCAAACTATCAAGTTTTTTTTTAGCGTTATGGCCCTGCCCCACGGTACGAGTTAATTCCAAGAGCTCTCCCGAGTTTGCCCTGATTCGAACTCAGAGATTTACGGTAATGGCCGCTCGTCGGTACTCGGGGCTCTCGTGGACATTTTTCAACATGTTGAAAAATCTTCACGAGTCTTCCCGAGCTTACCTACCGTTAGCAAGTCTTCCCGAATACCTGCCGTTAGCGTTACGAGCCGCTTAGAGACGTCCCCGAGCTCCGACATACCCGCTATGTTCATTCTCCGTGCTTACCACGAGTTTGATTTTTTTAACTCTTGGAATGAACTCGTACCGTGGGACAGGGGCATCAGTATGGATCGCTGTTTGATTCAGAAGTCATGATTTTGAGCTGATATTTGGTCAGACGTGACATAGGGCTGAGACAGGATAATTTGCAGTGGATGGAATTAAAATCACTCGCATCAGTGACGGAGGAATAGTCCAGAAGTTGTTGAGGTGTTCCTTCCAGTGGTTACTGGCTCCCTCTCTATATTAGAGTATTCCGTCCCCTCCATCTTGGCATGTTAGCCTCGCCTGAAAGATCATATCACATGGGATCCGGAGTTAGCTAGCCAATTAGATTCAAAATTCAAAATTGCCCAAAAAGGCAAATAGGACTTGACAAACCTGATCAGGAAAACAGCAAAAACAAAAGTAGCCGTTGGGCCTATTGCTTCTTTTTCTTCTTTTGTGTGGCGTGCACAGCCTAAAGTTGTAGGACAACTTGTTCTATTTGATCTTCCGTTTGTGCACGTCGAGTTGATTGCATTAGTCGAAACAGGGCAGACCACGTGACGGTTGCAATCTTCCACCCCGGCCTATTGCCATGACTCTACCAAGTGCCGCCTTTACCAAGCTTTCTACTCGTGTTGCCACTTTCAGCAAACTGTGATGTTGCATCCCAAGATTCCTATCAACATCAATGCAGCTAAAGGTGCTGCATTTTCAGGATAGTTTCCACTGGAATTTGACCTCCCAAAGTGCAACACTTCACACTTGTCCAAATGAAATTCCATCTGCCACTTCCTGACCCCAGATCAATTTCCTGCTGTATTTTTTGACAGTCTTCCTTGCAATAATCTCACAAATAACTGCACCAGGATCGAAGATGTTTCTATGAGGTGTTTATCTTTCAGACAAAATTGAGTTTTGTGATCATACTATCAATATTTTATCGATGAAGACCTAGTTGGCGTTCTCTCCTTGCCAACCATATCGGAATTGTAGGGATATGCAGCACCCGAAACAGCTCTTTTGGGCCAACTGCTACATGCCAACGACGTTGTCTAATTGAGTGTGTCCTATTTGCCAGCATTTGCTCCATATTCTTCCATACTTCGCTATGTATGTACCTGTCTAAATGCCTTTCAAACATTGTAATTGAACCCCCCCAACCCTCACCCTCACCCCTCACCTCTTAGCTTGTTCCATGTATTCATCTCCCATTGTGTAAACAAGTTGCCTCTCAGGTCCATTTTAAATCTTTCCATTCTCACCTTGAATCTTTACCTCCTGGTTTTAGACTCTCCTATCTTGGGGAAAAAGATTGTCTTGGATTTGCATTCAGAGGCTAGAACTGGAGGAGTGCTAACAGACCTTGAGGCTCACGGAATAGGAGATCACATGTGGGGAGAAGGGAGACCGTGGACAATTCGAAAACAATTTGGTGGGAACTGTAAAAGCAAGACATTACATAACTGAGAGTTGGTGTAGGCCAGCAATTACTGACGGTGGAGGTGGTGATAATTTGGTAGTTTGAGAATTGAAACATCATGGAGACGTCTTGAATGTTGGTGTTGAGATAGTGCTGGGTGTTGTTAATGCTAAAACGTGAACTGATGCTGTGTTTTTGGGTGATGTTGAGTCATTTCTCTGGCATTTCAAAAATAATCTGATAGGTCTGAGAGATAAGGGCCCAAAGAGTAATCATTTTGTTCCAGGTACTTTTAATATAGTGTGTCAGCACATGTATTTTTAATTCCTGTGGTTCTTAATTATAAACTTTGTCCTTTGAGTTGTATTTCCTACAATGCAGCAAAGCCAGTCACTACACAAAGTGTTCCATTAGCTGCAAAGTGATAATGAATACCCTGAAACTGAGTTGAGAGAAATGCTATCATTGTCAGTCTTTCTTTCAGTTTGAATGCCTTGTTAAAGTTAATTTAAATTGTACAACCCCAATTGTAAATCATGAACGAATTGAGCTGGTTCAAGGGCTTAAGTTGTCCAATAAACTCTTATAATTCAAGCAAATGATACCAATACTAGTCACAGAGGAGATCCTTTATTCAAATGTTTTTCCTTGCTCTGTTATTGTACGCCTCTCAAAAAAACAATTTTGGAGCCTTGACAAAGACCTTTGCATCTCCGCCGGCCAACAGGCAAGGTCCGGGAGGGCTGGACAATAGTCAATATTGTTATTTTGTTTAAGAAGGGAAGTAGAGGCAATCCAGGAAATTATAGTTTAAGAAGGAACTGCAGATGCTGAAAAATCGAAGGTAGACATAAATGCTGGAGAAACTCAGCGGGTGCAGCAGCATCTATGGAGCGAAGGAAATAGGCAATGTTTTGGGCCGAAACGTTGCCTATTTCCTTTGCTCCATAGATGCTGCTGCACCCGCTGAGTTTCTCCAGCATTTTTGTCTACCCAGGAAATAATAGGATGGAGAACCTGACGTCAGTGCTTGGGAAGCTATTGGAAAAGATTTTTTTGGATAGGATTTACTCTCATTTGGAAGAGAATGGGCTACTTGGGGACAGTCAGCATGGCTTTGTCCAATGCAGATCAAGTCTTACGAACTTGATTTGAGTTTTTTTGGGATGACGAATGTGATTGGTAAGGTTAGGACAGTGGATGTTGTCTACAAGAATTTATAATAAGGCATTTGACAAAGGCCCTCACAGTGGGCTGATCCAGAAGATTAAGATGTGTGGGGCCACAACAACTTAAGTCGTTTGGATGTGAGAACTGGCTTACGCATAAAAGACAGGGGGTCATGGTGGAAGGATGTGATTCTTGCAGGGGTTCTGTGACCAATGGAGTTCCGCAGGAATATGTGCTGGGCCCTCCATTGTGTGCAATATCTAATGATCAGCCACAGCTATGGGCAGAGAAAGGGTAAATGGAATGTAACGTGAAAGAATGAGGTGCTGTATTAGCCGGGAGCTTCCCACTGCGCCACCACAGCGCTCGCCGGGAACTTAAGTTCATTTGCTCTACACACCTCTCTTAATGTACATTGTTGCCTGCTAAAACAAAGGAAACACCACCACATAACATTAAAACATTTTGTTTAAAAAAGGGTAACATTCTGGTGAATTTCTTTTGAATCCCTTCCATGTTAATGACTTCTTTCCTCCTGCCTGGCAACCAGAACAGCACACAGTACTCCAAGTGTGCCTTACAAGGTCTTGTGTCATCGTGTCAAATTAAGGTAAATGTGCCAAGCTGTTTCATCACCCAGTCCTCCTTAACTGTCATTTTTAGAGAACAATGCACGCCAGGCACGTGCCGTGAGTAATCAGCCAGGGTAGGCAGTGGCGTTTAAAAATCTTGAAAACCGCGCATGCGCAGATTATTCTTTCCCCGGTGAGCTGTCAGTCCGCTTTTTTAAAATCTTGAAACTGCGCATGCGCACACTGTTCCCTCCCCGGTGAACTGTCATTCGGCTATTTTTAAATCGTGGAAACCGCGCATGCGCAGATTGTTCTCTCGACTTTTATCATGTAATTTGTTTTCAATAGGTCCCATCTCTTAATAAAGTATTTAAAAACATATAGCTCAAAAAAAATTACTTACCATATTATTTGTGCACAAAATCCATTCTGCAGCAAAAATATCCATAATGTTGCTTCGTGAAACGCTTCAGGTAATCACTCTCCACCGTTGAAAAGCCCGCTAAGAAACTTGCGCCTGCGCATGCGCAGTAGGCTGGTGCGCAACGCAGCACATGCACGCAGTCCGCGGTGTAAAGGCAGAGTTTCAGCTGCCTTTACGGACCGTTCCCACTGATGGCTTGAAGCAGCGTCGACAGCACGCGAGTACCTCATACTTCCGCGTTTAAAACGTACTGCTGATGAAAGGCATGGGAGAATTATGCCTCCCTAAGAGATTGATCTCTTAGGGAGGCATAATTCTCCCGTGACTTTACTATTTATGACCATTTCATATATGTTTTATATATATTTTATATATATTATATTTATATATAAAATAATTACTATTTTATAATTTTAGTCAGGGTAGGCACTGCCCACCTTGCCTACCCTGACGGCACGTGCCTGATGCACGCATACTCCTCGATTATCCTGTTCGGCAACACTGTGCAGAGCTCTTCCATTTGCTGTTGAAGTCCTGCCCTAATTTGACATACACAAGTACAACACCTCACACTTATAAAGAGTTAAATTCACGTGCCCCACAACTGGATTCTATAATTGGTTCAGCTTATTCTTTCCACCAAAAAAAACCTTACATTCTCACCAAGATGCTTCATCTGCCACCTCTCTAACCACCCTCCTTTCTCTCACACCGCCACTTTTGCCCGCCAAATGAAATATTTTTTCAATCCTACTCACAGTTCACTGCACCTCAGGTTTTTTTTTTTGTCATTTGCAAGTTTTGTTCAAGTCCTTCACACTAAGAAATGCTGGCCCTGGGGAACTCCAATGTACATTTTTTTCCAGTCCAAACAAAGTTTTCACAGCTATTCTGTTTCCTATTAAATGGCCACCACGAGCAAATGGAACATCGACAGACTGCAATCTTATTGGGTTGGAAGTGGAATTGTTCCAGTCAATGCACCACTGTTCAGGTCCAGACAATTTGGGACATTGTCAACATTGTCAATCTCCCATCTCGATTTCCCCCATGTCAAATGGGGAAAACCAAGCACTCTAATCAGACTGTGAAGAAGGTTTTAAATAATGGCTAATGGATCACTGGTCGGACAGATCTACACAACACACACCTATTGTGTTTCTTGATCATGTAGGACAGAACACATACCACTATTGCATACACTCTGGCTGAGATGCTGATGATCCACTGGCTCAGGATAAGGTTAAACATGGTGCGGCTACATTTAGAGGGAAGAGTGGAGGTGAGGGAGCCAATGGCGCCATTTGCAACTATGACAAAGAAAGTTAGTTTTGAGTGAATGCCAAGGTGCAGGTAATGAGACATACTTGTCAGTCACAGACGTCCGGACTTGTTGCAGGAAAAGGCTAAGATATGTCGAAACAAGAATTATTCATTGACAGTCAACAAAAAGTTTAGTTAAGTTTGTGTGTAGATTATTCATTGCTTGTACACAACTTCCAAGATGCAAGGATTGATGATATATCAAATCATCAGTTCAGTACATGTTGGAAGAGAATTTCACAGTAGAATGCAAGGAAGTTATTTACAGCCCAAGGGAGATCATTGTAAATTCTGAGATGGTTGGTCAGACAGCATACAGAGTGGGTTAGAGAGACATCAGTCAACACAGCACCACGAAGAAGGTCCCACAGAGTGAGAAAATCTGAAGTTCAAATTATATATTTTTTCGATGCAGCTATTTCCTCAAGTCCATAAAAGTCTGCAACTGTTATTTTACATTAAAAGGGAGCAGTGTACATAGCAATTTTGTAACAGTGTAACTGTTACTTGGAAATGCTGGAGTGACACAGCGGGGCAGACAGCATCTCTGGAGAGAAGGAATGGGTGATGTTTCGGGTCAAGACCCTTCTTCAGACTACGTTTCGGGTCGAGAAGGGTATCGACCCTAAACGTCATCCATTTCATCTCTCCAGGGATGTTGTCTGTCCCGCTGAGTTAAGGGCTTGTCCCACTTTCACGATCTAATTCATGACGTTTCTTACTCGTGGACATTTTTCATCATGCTAGAAAACCTACTTGGTGCCACGAGTACCAATGACTAGCATCACGACCTCCTACGACCTCGTGCCGACCATGCTGCGAGTATGAGTCAAGGGCAAACTCGGCAGAGGTCGTGAATTAGGTTGTGAAAGTGGGACAGACCCCTTTACTCCTAACTGCTGCTTTGATTTTGTTCCCTCTCTTAGTATCAGGTGGGCAACTGCTCTAGTTTAGTTTAGTGTCACGTGTACTGAGGAACAATAAAAAGCTTTTGTTCTCTGGATTACAAAGATGTTGCAGAGGTTTCCAGAAGCAGTCTGAAGGAGCAATTGGAGTAAATGTTTGTTGGAGCGTTATAAATTTGCCACGTTTTTTCTACGCTTCTCATTATAGGCAAACAGAGAACTGATTTTGCACTCAGGACAGGATCTGCAGTTAAAGGTTGTATTTGATAACAAAGTAAACTAGTTCATGTTTAAAAAGGCAGCAACTTTAGACACTGGAGGTTACAGAGTTCAAATACAACCAAGACAACCATATCAGAGCCAAGACAACCATATCAACGAATAAATTGGAAAGCCTTCACTCAGTTCATGTTCCAAAATACCTAAAAGTCTGCTGGTGATGCTGTCATTAGAAAATGCTCCTTTGCGCACATGTAGCAATTATGCATAGACTGCGAACGACACTTCTAATGGATCTCCTAATCTGTATCAAGTCAACACAAAACAACTTAATAAATGTTACTTATTCTGTGCTGTTTAACTAGAAATACACCAAAGTTACTGGAGAGGTAGTCTAAATTAGAGCTAATTCATTCAGCTGGGATAAAGTGCAAATTAATAGCAACCATCAGGCTATTAAAGCTACAATCTCTAAATTAGCTTTGAACTACATAGCATTGGGGGCATTGTTTTTGTTTGTGCGTGCATGCGTACATGTGTGGGCACTTCAACACACGTGTGAGTGTGTGTACACTCGTATATACATATCTACATGTACATACACATACATGTACATACACTTCAACACACATGTGAGTGTGTGTGTATACACATATATACACATCCACATGTACATACGTACATACACATATATACATACACACATCCTGCAAGAATTCAATTTTTAAGAAAGAACTGCAGATGCTGGAAAACTCACCCGCTGAGTTCCTCCAGCATTTTTGTCTACATGCAAGAATTAAATTATTCTGTTTCAGGACAGTAAAACAATTGACCTTTGAACTGAAATTAAAACTTGTCACATAGCTGAAGCACATGACAAGAGCAAACTAGGCCGATGCTATTGGCAATTCCATCGATTTTCCACCTTTCGCAAAAAGGCATAAGAGGCTGGAACTTCATATGATGTGAATATTGTACATGTTTAAATTGAAAGTCTTCAAGCTTATAGTTAGCGTAACAATTTAAAGTTACAAAATGCTGCAAGTGAAGTAATTTGCAATTATTCAACAAAATACATCAGGCAGCAACAAATCTATATATGGATCCCAAAGTGCAATTACCAAAAGCAAAAATGCCACGAACTATACACCACATATCATTTGATCTTTTCTGATTCTGTTCTGGATAGAAATTTATTCCAAAGTAAATTCATTAAGTAACAAAAGAAAATCTCCAGCTACCTAAATTTTAAGCAGCTTATTTTATGCTTCAATATTTCCAAGAACACTCAATTCTTCAGAGAAAGCAGATGTGGGAATTGCTGATGTCAGCTCTTCCTTTTGCAGTCATTTCCTCAAGTCCATACAGATAACTATTCCACTGTTTATACATATGCATGATCTCATCCCCCAGTAGACATAGTTACCAGACCCAAATTTAAAGACAAAATGCAAAGTATGGTTCAGCAAGAAGTTGGATTCTTCTTCTGCAAAGTCTTGAATATAGTTCATGATGTAGAATCAAAGAGCTGGTGATGCGGGCTAATACACAAAAGGGCACAAAGTGCTGGAGTAACTTAGCAGGTCAGGCAGCATCTCTGGAGAGCATGGATAGGTGATGTTCCAGATCGAGACCCCCGTTTCCTATGCATGTTCAAACCGAAACATCACTGATCCATGTTCTCCAAAGATGCTCTGTGCCTCACAGCCCATCAAAATTCCCTCAAAGCCTCTCTACATCTTCCTCCATATTTATAATCTATCTCACTTGGTATCGTAAGCAATCTTAGAAATTTGATATTCGATTGCCTCTGCCAAAGCATTGGTATCGATCGTGAACAGGTGGTGCTCAAACCCAGGTCCCTCCAGCTGTAATCCCAATATTTACGTCTGGCAACCTATAACGGGTCGCTTTACTCCTGATCTTTGCTTTTATTTTCTGATAGCAATTCTGAATTTATGTTGGCACATGATCCCCAATTCCATATGTCTAACCGTATTGACCAACTTTCTATGTGGAACCTGGTCAAAAGCTTTTTGAAAATCCAAATGCAACACATTCACTGGAACCCCTTATTTATTCCATGAGTCACATCATCAAAGACCTGCACAAGATCAATAAAATATGATTTTCCTGTCATAAAGCCATGCTGACTTTGCTCAGTTCTATTATTCTTTTCAGGTGTCCTGCAATCGCCTCCTTCATTATAGTTCACAGTATTTCCCTAACCACTCACATTAGGCCAACATGTCATTCGCTCCCCTCCATTTCTTTCAGTACATTTCTTCTGTTTTTCCTCTTTCACTGCATTACAGGAAGGATGCGGAGGCTTTGGAGTGGGTACGGATGAAGTTCACCAGGGTATTTCCAGGATTAGAGAGTATTAGACGTAAGGAAACGTTTAGACGAACAGATTGTTTTCCGTGGAGTGCCAGAGGCTGAGTGGTGATATATCATCATCATATCATATACGTATTAAAAGTCTGATCTTGTATGTGTGTGTGTGTGTGTGTGTATATGTGGTTGTCTTTACATCTTCGCAAAAACACTACATGATAACGATTACATTTTCACATATTCTGATTGACATTTTTCCCCTCGAGGCTGAGAACACCTTCACTGAACATTTTGTGCTTTATTTCTCGACTTATTATTGATTATAAGTAAGTTTAAAATCATCAGAAGACTTTGAATTTTAAACGACCAGCTTTCACTGATGACGTCACAATGGCTCGGCTAGCAGTGATCAGCTTCACTGAAGATTTAATCTTATATTTCACGTTATTCGCGATTAAAGCTTTAATAATGCCAACTTTCACAAGATGTTTACATATTCTGATTCGCATTATTTCCCTCTAGGCAGCTATCACCTTCACTGAACATTTTATGCTTTATTTCTCAACATTACTGATTAAAGTTTCAAAAAAATCACAATACTTTGAAATTAAAATGACCAGCTTCAATGGATGACGTCACAATGGCTCGGCTTCCCTTACGTTCGTGAATGGCTTGAGTTGGAGGACCACGCCTCCAGTGGGGGCTACGTGTAGGGAGCATTTGTTTTCGGGGAGCAGGCCCAATGGGTCTGCACTTGGTCTAATAAGTGTATAAAATTATGAGGGGCATAGACAGGTTATGCAGACAGAGTCTTTATCCCAGTATGGGAATGTCAATTGCCAGAGGGCATAGCTTTAAGAAGTGAAGGCAAAGTTTAAAGGTTTTTTAATATACACAAAGCGGTGAGTACCTTGAGGGGAAGTGGCGAAAGTAGATACAAAACCAATGTTTAAGAGGCATTTAGACACATAGATAGACAGGGAATTAAGGAACATAAACCAGTTTAAATTAGCATCATGGTCAGCACAGCCATCACAGGCCAAAGGCCTGTTCCTGTATCGTATTGTTCTATATACTGTTCTTCAGCAATAGGGTCATGCTTGCCATCTTCCATCTACAGGAACAATTCCAGAAACTGCGACATAGTGAATTCCTTAGTTATCATCTTCCTGTATTTTTCAAAACATCAGGACGCAGATCTCTAGGTCCTTGGATTTGTTTGCTTTCATGTTCGACAATTTCACTTGCACTTGTTTTCTTCCATTTCCTCATTCTCCATAGATTTTTGGGTTCCTTAATTTTAGTTTAGTTATACAGCGCGGAAACAGGCCCTTCAGCCCACGCCAACCAGTCATCACCCTTGCACTACACACCAGGGGCAATTTACAGATGCCAATTAACCTACAAACCTGCACGTCTTTGGAATGTTGGAGGAAAGGGGCACCTGGGAAAACCCATGCGGTCACAGGGAGAATGTACAAAGTCCCTACAGATAGTTCCGGTAGTCAGGATCGAACCAGGTCTTTGGCACTGTCAAGCAGCAACTCTACTGCTGTTCCACTGTGTAGTATTTCTGCCAGGTTGAGGTGTCTGCTTCATAACAATACTCTTTGCAACTTAACCAAGCCAACTTGCTTACAAACCTGTACGTCTTTGGAGAATGGGAGGAAACCGGAGATCACGGAGAAAACCCACGCAGATCGCAGGGACAAAATACAAACTCCTTACAGACAGCTTCCATAGTCAGGATCAAGCCCGGGTCTCTGGCACTGTAAGGCAGCAACTCTACCGCTGTGCCACAGTGCTTAAAAACATCTTTGGAAACAAAGTTCACGCTCACAATTAAGCAACGATTAAACAACTTACGGAGAAGTCCAAAATAAAAAATGCTGGAAATTTGCAACTGTGAAAAGAGAAACACGATTAATATCTGAGATTAGACTGTAGAAACAAGAAGCTGCAGATGTTAGTTAATACACAAAAAGACACAAGGTATTTGAGTAACTCAGCAGGTCAGGCAGCATCTCTGGAAAACATGGATGGGTGACATTTCGGACTCGACCCAGTCTGCAGAAATTTATTTTAATTTACTCTTTGCACTTGCTCCCACTTTCCAAAAAGCAACTCCCAAGATTCCTCCCAGTTATACAAGTGAAAGGCCGTGACCAGCCAAAATAGTCTTCACCTTGAAGGTACAGTAGCATACTGGACTGGAATTATAACATCCATTACAATAGACATGAAACGGGTAGAACACATCTGGTTGCAGAACACATCTGGTTAGATAGTTTCAAGGACAGCACTCTGCAGTCCTTCTCCAGTCTGGCCTACACACCAACCCAAACCCAACAGTGTGCTTGGTTCCTGAACATTCTTCTGATACAGCCAAGCAATCCATTACAGAGATCGGTTCAAGCATTCAGGGATGCCTAATAAATGCCAGTCATGCCCACTTCTCATAAAAATGAATGAAAAGTTTAAAAGCTGCAAAGCCTCTTAGACAGAGGGGGTGATGATGGATAGCTTCTGTATTTAAAATGCTACCAATCGCTGTCGGAGCAGACTCTGTAGGCCCAAGGGCCTGTTTCCACGCTGTATCTCTAAACTAAACTAAACTAAACTAAAAAAAGTATGGCCAGGGAGAAAAAGATGATGCTTCCTAACAGCAATGTTAAAGGCCAAGTGGCTATGAGATCAGAAAGGTGCAATAACGGAGCAGGGAAGAACATTTGAATTATTTTTTCCCCCCTGCAGGTGCTGCCTGACCTGCTGAATGATTCCTGCATTTTCTAACATAGTTTGGTATTATGCATTTCTTCGTGGAACCCTCCACCAAACCTGTATCTAAGTCAAGTAGTGTAGGAAGGAACTGCAGATGCTGGTTTGAACCGAAGACAGAAAAAAAATGCTGGAGTAACTCAGTGGGCCAGGCAACATCTCTGGATAGAAGGATTGGGTGACGTTTCATAGAGAAATAGAAAAATAGGTGCAGGAGTAGGCCCTAGAGCCCTTCGAGCCAACACTGGCAATCAACATGATCATGGCTGATCATCTAAAATCAGTACACAGTTCCTGCTTTTTCCCCATATCCCTTGATTCCTTGAGCCCCAAGAGCTAAATCTAACTCTCTCTTGAAAACATCCACAGATCCAC
The DNA here is from genome assembly GCA_035221665.1 of Okamejei kenojei. Taxonomy (NCBI): domain Eukaryota; kingdom Metazoa; phylum Chordata; class Chondrichthyes; order Rajiformes; family Rajidae; genus Okamejei; species Okamejei kenojei. Next base: position 66,993,327 of record CM069138.1, read on the forward strand.
AATTCTGGGTGAAGAGGTTTTTCCTCATCTCAATCCCAAATGGCTGACCACTTATTCTTAAACTGTGGCCCCTGGTTCTGGACTTCCCCAACATTGGGAATTTTTTTTCCTTCATCTAGCCTGTCCAATCCTTTCAGAATGTTTCTATAAGATCCCCTCTCATCCGCCAAATCCAGTGAATACAAACCCAGTCGACCCATTCTTTCATCATATCAACCCATTCTGTCATCATAAAGGGTCGAGACTCTTCTTCAGACTGAAGATGCTGCCTGTCCCGTTGAGTTACTCCAGCATTTTGTGTCTGTATCCAGAATTGTTTCACTCCTCTGTATCCTTTCTGCATTGATAAATTGGCATAACAATGTAAATCTTCAAAAGAACTAACTGATACTTTTTATTGCTGTGATCATTAATGATTTTCCACTCGTCTGTTTTAGCCGATTCAGCTTGTTGAGGTTCTATTTTGGTGATAGTTAATTTTAATGATCAACAATTTTTTTCCTTTACCGTTTATCCTGTAAATAAAACAGAGTTAATCTGTTAATGTTTCAGTTATGTTTCTGCATTGGCTTATGTTTCAAATGCATGAAGTCATTAAAGTCTTCAAAATGTGGATCAGTCTAACTTCATTATTGCATAGTGGTATAGTTTGAATTGTATTTCAGTTTTTTTTAATGCCTTCTGAATTCCTTCAAGCCCAGACTATAACTGAGATAACTATTATTGCTTTAAAGAATGGAAACGGGTGGTACATGCTTACCAGAGTCATTAGCAAGTTGTTTATGGTTCCAAGTAGAACTTGTATGTGTTTTGAAACATTATACTTTACCTGCAATCTTCCTCCTTGGTCGATTTCCCAGAAACTATTCACTTCTTCAGAAAAAGATAATTGCGTCTCGAGGCTAATAAAAAACAACTGTTTAAAAATAAAGTGCATGTTATCAGTGGGTTCTTAATCTTTATTGTAGGCTTGTACATGCACAAGAGGCCAAACAGTGTGTTTGTCATTGTTCATGGACCATCTCTGCAAATGTTTTAACAAACATTGGTGCAGCTTCGACAACAGTTAGTGACAAAACAAAATTGTTTAAGGCGTTGTGGTCTGAAAGCAACAATTATTTTCGCAATCAACATTATGTATGCTGCAGAAAACAGGAAATTCCAGTTGGTTTTTAAAAAGGAATCCATAAATGGGGTTACAGTTTAAATAGTTAGGTTGTTGAGTGTTAATCAAGTGTTGATCTGAGAACTTACTGTTCTCAGATCAATCTGAGAACAGTATTCCTCAAATACACCTGGACCATTTCTGACATTTCCCTACCATTTCTTGACCTCACTATCTCCATCGCAGGTGACTACTGACTGACTTCCACTATAAACCCATTGACTCCCATGGCTATCTGGACTACACTTCTTCCCACCCTGCTTCCTGTAAGGACTCGATCCCCTACTCCCAATTCCTCCATCTACGCCGCATCTGCATCCAGGATGAGGTGTTCCACACCAGGGCATCGGAGATGTCCTCATTCTTCAGGGAACGGGGGTTCCCCTCTTCTACTATAGATGAGGCTCTCACCAGGGTCTCTTCTGTGCCCCATAACTCTGCTCTCATTCCCCATCCTCTCACTCGTAACTCGTAACCCTACCAGCGTCACATACAACAAATAATCCACCAACATTTTTGCCACCTCCAACGTGATCCCACCACTGGCCACAATTTCCCATCTCCTCCCCTGTTTGCTTTCCGCAGAGACCTTTCCCTCCATAACTCACTGGTCAATTCGTCCCTTCCCACCCAAGCCACCCCCTCTCCTGACACTTTCCCTTGCAACCGCAGGAAATGCTGCACTTGTCGCTTTACCTCCCCCCTTGACTCCATTCAAGGACCCAAGCAGTCTTTCCAGGTGTGGCAGAGGTTCACCTGCACCTCCTCCAACCTCATCTATTGCATCCGCTGCTCTAGATGTCAGCTGCTCTACATCGGTGAGACCAAGCATAGGCTTGGCGATCGTTTCGCCTAACAACTCCGCTCGGTTCGCATTAACCAACCTGATCTCCCGGTGGCTCAACACTTCAACTCCCCTTCCCATTCCGAATCCGACCTTTCTGTCCTGGGCCTCCTCCATGGCCAGAGTGAGGACCACCGTAAATTGGAGGAGCAGCACCTCATATTTCGTTTGGGCAATTTGCACTCCAGTGGTATGAAACTTGACCTCTAATTTCAGGTAGTCCCTGCTTTCTCCTCCCCTTCTCAGCTCTCCCTCAGCCTCTTCCTTTCTTCTTCCCCACCCTCACATTAGTCTGAAGAAGGGTCTCGACCCGAAACATTGCCTATTTCCTTCACTCCATAGATGCTGCCTCGCCCGCTGAGTTTCTCCAGCATTTTTGTCTACCTTCGATTTTCCAGCATCTGCAGTTCCTTCTTAAACATGAGAACGTACTGTGATCGGTCCTTTTCTGATGATTGGAAGGGTAGCGCTGTTCCTCAATCTTGTAGAATGGATGTTCTGTGCCAGGTGGAATATTGAAAACAGGTACGCCCTCTTGGAAGCTATTGGGGCAGATGATGCTTCCAGTCCTAACGGCGGACAGGTCTGTGACTCGAAACCTGCTGCTGAGGCTCGCCCGGTGAGACCGACGTTAGTCAGAGCCATAGTGATAGGGGACTCCATTGTCAGAGGTGTGGATAGGAGATTCTGTGGCGACAGGCAAGACTCGATGAGGGTGTGTTGCTTCCCTGGTGTCATGGTCCAAGATGTCTCAGATCAACTTAAGAACATCCTCGTGAGGGAAGGTGAACAGCTGGAAGTAGTTGTGCATGTAGGCACAAATGACATGGGTAAGAAGAGGAAGGAGGTTCTGCAACGTGAATATAGAGAACTAGGTAGGAGGCTGAAAAGCAGGACTTCTAGGGTGGTTATCTCTGGATTGCTTCCAGTACCTCGTGCTGGTGAGGATTGGAACAGGGAGATAGGGGATCTGACTGTGTGGCTGGGGGATTGGGGCAGAGATTTAGATTTCTAGATCACTGGAATCTCTTCTGGGGCAGGGGTGACCTGTACAAGAGGGACGGGTTGCATCTTAATTGGAAGGGGACCGACATTCTGGCAGGCAGGTTTGCTAGTGCCACAAGGGTGGGTTTAAACTAAACAGTGGGGGGCAACATCGTGGAAGTATATGCGTGCAGTTAACGGGAAAGAGAGTGCAGGAAAGATCACGTTTAAACTAACAGGGGATGGGAACCAATGCAAGGAGACAGAGGGCCATAAAAAGAGGATAGAAGCAAAAGGTAGAAGGGAGATAAGGAAAGCAAACCTGAAAGCCGTGTGCCTTAATGTGAGGAGCATTTGTAACTTCAAAAATTGTTCATCCCTGTCTGGTGAAAAAATAAAATGGAGAAGGCGGCTCAACCGTGGCTAACGATGGGAAATCAAGGATAGTGTTAAATCCAAGGAAGAGGCATATAAATTGGCCAGAGGAAGCAGAAAACCGGAGGTCTGGGAGAAATTTACAACTTAACAGAGGAGGACAAAAGGGCTAATTAGGAGGGGGGGGGAGCATGAAAGAAAGCTTGCGGGGAATATAAAAACTGACTGTCAAAGCTTCTTTTGATATGTAAAAAGGAAAGGTTTAGTGTCTACAATCAGAGACAGGTGAATTTATAATGGGAAACAAGAAAATAGCAGAACAGTTAAACGAGTACTTTGGTTCTGTCTTCCTGTCTTCACTAAGGAAGACACAAATAATCTCCCAGAAATTCGAGGGGACCGAGGATCTAGTGAGTGAGAGGAACTGAAGTCAAGAAATGATGTTAGGTAAACTGTTGGGACTGAAGGCAGAAAAATCCCCAGGCCCTAATGTCTGCATCCCAGAGTACTCAAGGAGGTGGCTCTAGAAATCGTGGTGATCATTTTCCAATGTTCTCTCGACTCTGGATCAGTTCCTGTGGATTGGAGGGTAGTCAATGTAACTCAATTTTTTAAGAAAGGGGGTAGAGAGAATACGGGGATTATAGACCCATTAGCTTTACATCGGTAGTGGGGAAGATGCTTGAGTCGATTGTTAAAGATGTTATAGCAGCGCATTTGGAAAGCAGTGACAGGATCGATCAAAGTCAGTATGGATTTATGAAGGGTAAATCAAGCTTGTTAAATCTTCTGGAATTTTTTGAAGATGTAACAAGTAGAATGGATAAGGGAGAGCCAGTGGATGCTGTATCTGGACTTTCTAAAAGCCTTTAACAAGGTCCACGAGAGTTTAGTGTGCAGAATTGGAGCACATGGTATTGGGGATAGGGTATTGACCTTGATAGAGAATTGGTTGGCAGACAGGAAGCAAAGAGTTGGAATTAACTGGTCCTTTTCAGAATGGCAGGCAGTAACTGATGGGGTGCTGCAGGGCTCGGTGCTGGGACCTCAGTTATTTACAATATATATTAACGATTTAGACAAGTGAATTAAATATGACATCTCCAAGTTTGCAGATGACACATAACTAGGTGGCAGTGTGAGCAATGAAGCTGCAGGGTGACTTGATTAGGTTGGGTGAGTAGGCAGATGCAGTATAATGTGGATAAATCTGAGGTTATCCACTTTGGTGGCAAGAACAGGATAGCAGATTATTATCTGAACAGCGTCAGATTACGAAAAGGGGAGGTGCAACGAGACCTGGGTGTGCTTGCATATCAGTCACTGAAAGTAAGCATGCAGGTACAGCAGGCAGTGAAGAAAGCTAATGGCATGTCAGCCTTCATTGCGAAAGGATTGGAGTTTAGGGGCAAGGAGGTTCTACTGCAATTGTACAGGGGCCTGGTGAGACCGCACCTGGAATATTGTGTGCAATTTTGGTCTCCTAATTTGAGGAAGGACATTCTTGCTATTGAGGGAGTGCAGTGCAGGTTCACCAGGATAATTCCAGGGATGGCGGGGCTGCCATATGATGAAAGAATAGGTTGACTGGGCTTGTATTCACATGGAATTTAGAAGGATGAGAGGTGATCTTATAGAAAAATCTAAAATTCTTAAAGGATTGGACTGGCTAGATGCTGGAAAAATGTTCCCGAAGTTAGGGGAATCCAGAACCAGGGGTCAAGGGTTTAAAATCAGGGGTTTAAGAATAAGGGGTAGGACTGAGATGAGGAAAAACTTCTTCACCCAGAGAATAGTGAATCTGTGGAATACTCTGCCACAGAAGGCAGTGGAGGCCAATTCACTGGATGTATTCAAGAGAGATTTAGCTCTTAGGGCTAAAGGAATTAAGAGATATGGGGAAAAAGCAGGAATGGGGTACTGATTTTAGATCATCAGCCATGATCATATTGAAGGGCCTAATGGTCGAATGGCCTGCTCCTGCACCTATTTTTTTGTGGGGGAAATGTCCTTGTTTTTTTCCAGATTAAATGTATTCAATTATTAACAACAATAATATTTACAAAACACACAGTAACAACACACCTACCACCATAATACAAAATTTGCCGAGTGTTCTCATACTAAATATCAAATAACTATATTACAATCCTGATCCACGATATCATCAACCCAGCGGTACTGGAAATCCCCCAGGGTGTCCGTGGACATAGTGTGTTCTTTCTCAAGTGACACCCAGGCTCGGACATAAGCCTGGAAAAGGGGCAAGCAGTCAGCTTGGGCGGAGCCCTCTTCTGCCTGGTGCCTTGACCCCCGAATGCCTACCTTGGCCAGGCCTAGGATCAAACCAACTAGGACATCTGCTCTACACACTCCCCTATGCACTGGGTGCCCAAAGATGAGGATGGTGGGTCTGATGTGGAGCCAGATAGCATAGAGGAGCCCCTTCAAATACTCAAACAAGGGCTACAATCTCACACACTCCATGTATACATGGAACACAGCCTATTTTGGACGTTGAGCTGGGTTCACTACTCTGTTGTCATTGGACTGATGGTTTCATGATATATATGTAGGGGGTTGTCTTCACTTCATAGCATGTATGTAAACAAAGAGAGAAGGGCTAATTGCAAAGCAGATCATGTCCAGACAATGGATGTAGAAATCTCCTGAGTTCATTTCGGACTCCAAAAGATATTCACCTTGGAGAGACTTTGGAGTGCTGTTACTTGAAAGTAGTAACATATACATAGGGTGGTGAACAAGGCATTTGGCACACTGCCTTCATCGGCCAGGATGTTGACAACAGTTGTTGTATCATATTACATCCATACAAGATGATGGTAAGGCCATGTTTGGAGTAGCATGTACAGTTCAGGGTCACCATGCTATAGGAAGGATGGGATTAAAATGGAAAGGGTGCAAAATAGATTTAAGAGGATGGTATTGGGACGAGTAAGGGTAGGAGTTAAAAGAAGAATTTATGTAGGCCAGGACATTTTTCACTTGAGCGAAGGAGATTGAAGGTTGATGGTGCAGACATTCATAAAGTCACGAGTGGTACTGATAACGTGAATAGCCATATTATTTTTCTCCATGTCGGGGAGTTTAATTCCAGAGGGTGTGGATTTAAATGAAAGGAAAAAAGATTTATAAGGAACCCAAGTGGCATTGATTTCTCACAAAGGGTGGTGCATGTACTGTAATTTCAGTACGGCATACTCCAAAATTACATCTGTTGTCGCAAAAACGCTTTCCTGGTGCTTGGGTTAGGGATGTCGATGGCTTCAGAACATTTGAGGAGGATGAAAATCTGGAATTTGTTGTTCATATCTTTAAAAAAGGATGAAGTCCTGCTGACAACTTCGGGGAACTAAAGTGTAAATTAAGAAGCCTGGCTTGCCAGTAAATGTACAATAACAGTTTAATACAAATGACGGTATTGCTGAAGCGTTTGTGCAGAAAGGAAGATTTTGGATTTATCAGGTATTGTCACCTGTTTTTGGGAATATGTGAATTGTATAGGTTGCCTCACACTGGAAGGTTTATGGATGCTGTTGGGATAGTTTAGATTAGGTTACCAGAGATATGGAAAACTGCTTGTTTTTGGAGGGGAAAACGGCTAAATTGACGAGTGGGTAATTGGTAAATGAGCCTGGAAATCAGAAGAATATAAGGCTGATAAGTGGAATAAAATAAATTCTGACGGCTGAATTTCTAATACTTGAATGCTTGGAAGTAGACTGGATGGCATAGAGGACATGTCGGAGTATAATAGTTTGATTCTTGCGATAATACGATTTTTAAAAAATGGCAGGAATGGTGATTTAACATGAAGATAGAGAAGGAATTTTAAAAAGGAAAACATGTAGCTGGAATGTTTAAGAAAATCAAGCTGTGAGGAGAGTCATTATGTAATAAGCATCTATAAAATAGACCATCTGGTTTGAATTAGGAAGCAAAGCTATTTCTCAAGGCGGTCAGAGGGAAATTAAATGTGCAAATATGTAGATGGGCCTATGAAGAAGAGTGCAGACATAACAAGATGCTATTTGTTGTGGGTTTCAACTCCCCTAACAATAATTGCAGAAAATGGTGAGGGTGACGTGGAAGCTTCAACATCTTATGAGTGTTTTTCAAATTGATAGGTGACAGGGTTAACGAGACGCCTTGGTACAGGACAGTTTGGAGGAAGGACGCCGGACGAATGTAGCCATTGGTAATAGGAGAGCAATCGGAGGTTATGGTCCAGATTCATTTGGCATAATTTTGAAATTAAATGCAGAGTACAAATTTTAATTCTGAGTATGTACCCAGTGACATCTGGATGAGGTATAATCTGACAATGGTGGAACATGGGAGGCGTTTGAGGAAGTGAATGTGGGCATTCAGGCAAAATATATTTACAGTAAAAACTCCCAAAGGTGGACCCTTATAGATGCAGTGTTATTTGTAGTGGAGATAAGGTGAGAAAGACAAGTTTATGGCATGGTGGCACAGCGGTAGAGTTGCTGCCTCACAGCGCCAGAGACCCAGGTTTGATCCTGACCAAGGGTGCTTGCCTGTACAGAGTTTGTACGTTCCTTCCCCCATGACCTGCGTGGGTTTTCCCCGGGATCTCCGGTTTCCTCCCACACTTCAAAGACGTACAAGTTTGTAGGTTAATTGTAAATTGTCCCTTGTGTGTAGGATGGTGCTAGCGTGGGGATCGCTGGTTGGCGTAGACTGAGTGGGCTGAAGGGCCAGTTTCCGCGTTGTTTCTCTAAATTAAACCAAAAAAAACCAACACTAGAGAAAACAAAAGTAGCATTTTACCATAAGGGGTAAGAATTAGGAAGTAAAGCAGAAGCATGAGGAAAGATATTGACAGATAAAATCAAGGAAACCCCCACATGTTTCATGGAAATGTGAAAAACAAGAGGTTAAAAAGTAAGGTGATACCAAAATGGTAGCTTGTGTTTGGAGACAGAAAGCTGAGTGCAGAGTTCAAAACATAAGCTTTATCATCACAGAATTTATGGGTAATACAGAATTGACATGGCAGATTAATAGTGTGAAAGACAAAAAAATATAAAACAGTTGGCATTGAAAGAGGTGAGCATCTTTAAAAAGGGTTTAATTTGCTAGACCCAAAACTAAGTTCATCCTAGAGAGAAAAGAGAGGAGTTACTGTGTACTGGTATGCAAACCTCCAGCTGCTGGCAAGATATCAGCAGACTGCAACCCATTGAATGTGGTACGATTCTATGAAAAAGGAAGCGAGTGATAGCCGATGTAACTACTGACCGACCAGACAAACATTGTTGCTGGGTGAAATTATTGGAAAAATACTGAGTGACAATAATCTATAACCCTCCCGAATGTTGATTGATTCAGTTCTGCGTAGCAGGGAGTTTTGATGAGTCTGGCAGAATTGTTCAAATATTTTAGGGAGGTACCAAGTGAGGATAATCATCATGCAAATGCTGTGGCATATGTAAATTTCAGCAAGATGCTTGCTAGAGGTTGCCATGGTGCATTTAGCAGGGAACCAGGATGGTTTCAGTACAGGTCCACCAATAATTTTCTGGCACCCTGAAGGAATATCCGTTTTGTTGAACCAACAGAGGTTTGGTAGTAATGTCACAATACACCTCTGACCCATTAATTATACCCCTCCCATGTCTTTAAAGTGCCATGGACAGCTATAAACTTAAATAAAACATATATTGAAACTAAATTAAATTCACAGCTTTTCTTGCACAGGCAGCCCGGATGCCAGTTCATGAGTTGTCCTCGGAAGTCCCGACAAGGGTCAAGTTGGTGGCGACCCACTAGGCCAGGATACCACTTTCCCAGCAGACCCGAGATTTGCAGATTATGCCAAGAATGTGGTAGGGTGGGCACATCCAACGCCAGCCTCCAAGAAGAGTCAAATATATGCAGTTTAATGCATCATTGGCTCATTCGTGCCTGTCCTCAGTAACTAACCTTACTCTCTTTAACTTCTGAATTGGCCTTGACCGTCTCATCTGCTTTACTACTCTTTGGATTCCACCCCCTGCCAGATGAGTTTGGATCCTCCCTCCTTTTAGAAATATTTTCAGAGCTTATGTACCCTGAAATGGGTGCCGTGACTTTAACACTAACAGAAATATTTGTGGAGAGATTCCGTCGCAAATAACGGAAGTTGTTCTTGGACAAAAATATAAAAGGAAATATAGAAATCGGTGCCTTCTTCGTGGACTTTTTCCAGAATTCCTGCTGTTTATCATAATTATGAATTGAACGCTTACCCATTATAATGCGGAATTGCCCGTTTTCTTTTGGATAAATGTTCATACGTCTATTTGCATCCATAGTGCAAGATTGTGTTCCACACAATAGGTTACTCGGTGGGCCATGCGCGGAAGTTGAGGTGATTTTGCTTCAATGCATTGTGATATTTAAAGCCAGATAGGGAAGCAACTTCAAACTTCACTCATCTGTCAGTAACACTGTTATTACACTCTTGGAATCTGAAAAGAACTAGCACTGAGTATAATCCTTACAGTGTTCCTTTTCGGATGTCTCAGAGCATTTCATAGCCAAGGAGTTATTTTTGAAGTGACATCACTGTCGTATTACAGGAAATGCTGCGGCCATTTTGTGCACAGCAAACTCCCAGAAACAGCAAGATGATAAAAAGATCATTTGCTTGGCGTTGATTGAAGGACAAATATTAGTCAAGATATCAAGGATATCTACATCATCTTCAGAATACGACCTGGGATTGTTAATGGCCATCTGAGGGTACAAATGAGACCCCAGTTTAATGTCTCATCCACATTATGCACCTCCATCGGTGTAGGACTATAATGGAGTGTCCCACTAGAGTTAATGCTGATGTCTTTAGAGTGGTTGTTAAAGTGGAGCCTTCTGACTTGATGTACCTTTGACTGATTCCTCCACTTCTCTTGTCTGCATTGACCACAGATTTGCGCTGCAGTGGTAGAATGAGTAATTTTAGACAAAAGCTGTTTTGTCACCGATGTACTACAGATATACTGAAGAGAATGCAGCAAGGGTGTTGACTGTCAGATCAGTTAATTAAACTCTCGCTGCTGATAAAAGAGACACCAAAGCATGTTGCATTTATGTTAGACCATATCACAATGTTGGATTTAATCCCTGTGGCCGCAGAGATGAGAAGTTGGTTTACGCGACTTTGGAAAAATTGTGTTGCACTGTAGAATATTGCTGTCTGATAAATAAGTTTGCAGGCGACACAACAATTGGTAGAGTTGCGGATAGTGAGGAATGTATTAAAGGATACAGAAATGTACAGAACAGTTGGAAAAATGGGATTGAAATGGCAGATGGAGTTTAATACTGACAAGTGTGAGGTGTTGTACTTTTGCAAGTCTAATGGAAGAGAAAAGTTAATAGTAACTGTGAGTACCTTCAGGAGCATTGATGTACAAAGCGATCTTGGGGTGTATGTCCACAGGTCCCTGAAAATAGCAACACAAGAAGAGAGGGTAGTAAATGAGGTGTATGGCATGCTAGTCTTCAAGTTGAGACATCTACTTGCAGCTGTATAAAACCTTTGGAGTATTGTGCGCTGTTTTGATCTCCATGTTACAGAAAGGGGGCGGAGGCTAAGGATGGGTTCAAAAGAGGTTCACTCTTTTTGACTGGATTGCAGAGTATCAGCCATAAGGGGTGATTGGACAATCTTGGAATGTTACCTCTGTAGCATCGGGGGTTGAGGGGAGTGGGGCACAACCTGATAGAAATATATAAAATCATGAGAGGCACGGATCAGATAGTAGTCAGCACAGATCTTGTGGGTTGAAGGGCTCATTTTATGTTTTATCGTCTTCTTTGTTCTGGGTTTAGCCAATATGTAATTTGCCACCTTCATTGTCTGCTTCATAAGGTATCATTTTGTTTTCAACTAGTGCACAAGGATACCAAATACATTCAGAGTAGTATTACCATGAGTGTCGTGAAACTGTGAAAAACTTTGTTTTGCATGCTATAGTTTTAAATCATACCATGTGTAACTATAGACAAGCCGTATATACAGTGTAAAGAGGAAAAATAAAAAGAATATAGTGCTTCAGGAATATAGCATTTAACCACTGAGAAGTGCAGATTAAAATTGAAAAATTCCAAGGGCCACAATGAGGTACCGTACCGTAGAATATTAGAGGGCCATTCAGTAATCCGATAACAGTGGGGGAGAGCTGTTTCTCAATCTGGTGGAATGCTTTCAAGCTTTTGTATCTTTTGCCTGACAGGAAAGGGGAGAAGATAGAATGTCCGAGGTTTTAGTGGTATTTGATTATGTTGGCTACTTCGAGTCATTATGAAGCGCAGATGGAATTGATGGGGGACGGGGTGGGGGTGGGGAAGGCTGGTTGGTCTGATGGACTAGATTCCATCCACAACTTTTTGCAATTTCTTGCAGTCTTGGGCAGAGCAGTTGCCAAACCGAGTTGTGATGCTACCCGATAGGATGCTTTCTACAGTGCATCTATAGATAATGGTGGGAGTCATTGGAGTTGTGCCAAATTTCCTTAGCCTTCTGAGGAAGTATAGGCCTGGTTTACTTTGGTACTGGTGGCCGTAACAATGTGATTGGACCAGGACAAATGATTGATGTTAGTGACCAGTGCCGTGAAACTCTCGACTATCTCCACTTTAGCACTATTTGATGCTGACTGGGATGTGCACGTCACTCCATTTCCTGAAGTCAGTGACTATCTCATTTGGCCTAATTAGATATACCCAAGGATACCGTGGGAAGCTAGAGAAGAAATTGAAGGTGTACTGATTGAAACATATGTGAATCATCGTTGGTCACGCCTGAGCAGCGGGAAGACTGGAGGGTGATAATCAGCGTGGTGTTGTATATGGGACATCATGTCATAAATTAGATTACTGAAGCAGGGTGATGTGTCGATGAAGTCAATGGAAAGGAGGTTGATTTGTCAGTCTGAAGAAGGGTCTCAACCCAAAACATCGCCAATTCCTTCTCTCCATAGATGCTGCCTTGCCCGCTGAGTTTCTTTGTAGTTCTTTCTTAAACAAGGTTGGTTTGTGTGATGGTCGTGGCTCGGAAAGATTGAGAGAGATGTGGGACTAGCTTGGAAGATGCGTTGAGTTGGGTCGAAGGGCCTGTTTTCATGTGGTATGGCTCTATGACTATATACCCAGTAGGTGGAATGTTACAAGACTGCTAAGTGTATGACAAGGTATTGTAACAATGCAGCTGTATTAGATTAAGTTTTGATCATGACAGTTTAAAAAATACAGGGCCTATGTGTTGAAACACTACAGCATGTTTGTGATCAGTAACATTGCATAGTGCTGTGTTATTACAATGAAATTCAAGGTGATTAAGGCAGGAGTGACTAATACCATTATATTGTCACTCCTTAATTTCCTGGGATTTATTTTACTACTTTATGAATAAATTGAAAATAACTGATCATAACAGTTTTAATGCAGTAGAAAGTTATTTTTATTAACAACAGAATGATTGCTACAAAGATTGAAATAATAACAGAATGACGCTGGAAGGCTCAAGTGAAGAAATCAATTGCTCGGGGCCAGAGGAGAGCGTTCTTACTGACTTTTTCTCTCGAGCTATTTAAACCTCACATTTTTTATGACCAGCCTTGCTTTGATAGCTGCCTGTTATATATTGTGTATCAGTGAACTCTGGTGCAAAGTGGGAATTGCAGCCGGTAACAAAATATGGCATGGGATCACATACCATTTAGGTCACAGCATCCCCTTTTATGCTGAATTATATTCTGATTATTTGCTTTCAGCAAGACATCATAAATCAGTTTACGTCTGACTGTTCCGCTCGATGCTCATTGTATCATATGAGACTTTGTTAAATAACTTGTTATTCTGTTCTGAGTGGGCATCACACATGAGTTGTACTATTACTGATCAGTGTTTTGGATGTAGAAAATGGTGCCTTATCCATTGGGGAGCACAGGAGTCTGTTGTATTGGTGACAGCTTTGCATCAGTGTCTCCAGGTTTGCACCTTGCTGCCATGACTCCAAGTCCCTGTGCTCAATCAATTAATTCATCGATTCATTACAGTGACAATGAAAGAAGTCCGCTCCTGGAAAGAAAACAAAGATAAGTGAAGTGATTATCTCATGTGCAGAGGGCTTGAGCTTTGAGGAATTGAAAAATACTGAAGTTCCAGACATAAGATATTTAAATATTAGGATTTTGAGCTGATTTTTGGATCCAGATCTTTGGAGCCGCTTTGATTTTAATAGTTACTGTGTACTTAATCTATCATAAATATTTTTCTATTTATTGTGAATGATATTGGCGTAGTCATTAATTTTATCGTTGGCTTAGAGTGTTTATGTTCTTGAATGTAATCTTGAAATTGTCTAGATTGCTCCTTTAAATAAATTCCAAGTACATTGAAAGACTGATAAAACAATTCTTTATTTATTAATATTTGTTAATTTATAATCCATTGTTCTTGCTTTGTTTTTGAAGAAGTATCCAATGATGTTGAGGGGGGCTGGTCTGTTGACCTAGTCAGTGTGGACTTCGGCAAGGCCTTTGATAGTTTTTTTCAACATGTAACCTATAAAAGTGCGGCATAGTAGCGCAGCAAAAGAGTTGCTGCCTTACAACACCAAAGGCTAGGGTTTGATCTTGACCACAGGTGCTGTCTGTATGGAGTTTGTACGTTCTCCCTGTGACTACGTGGATTTTCTCCAGGAGCTCCGATTTCTTCCCACATTCCAAAGACTTGCAGGTTGATTGCTTCTGTAAATTGTCCCTAATGTGTAGGGTAGAACGAGTGTACGGATGGTTGCTGGTCCTCCGTGGATTTGATGGGCCGGATGGCCAGTTTCCACGTTATATCTCCAAATTAAACTAAACTAAAATCTATTAGTTCCATAGCTTTAGTCCATTTATTATTTTTGCAGCAGTCTCGTGATGTATAGATATGATTTCTGTCTCATTTAAAATGTTTTGTAACACAGACTCAAGATTATATCAATTATATCGCTTAGAAATTGGCATATTGGCAAATGTAACACAAATTACTAGATGAGGCAGGCCACACCTCTTACACGTCCATTGGAGATTCTGGTGTCACTCTTAGTTGCACCTACTTGAGCATTAAAATAATGGGGGGGGGGGGGAAATTCTTAAGACGAGTTTATTGCTCTGTTATGAATTTTCTGGTATCTTCAGACAAGGGAACTTTAGCATTTAGTTGTTCCCGCGATCCTTCTGCCTTCAGGTTGCAGATTTCAATTTGGTGTATGCACAGTGGCAGCATCAATTTCAATTCAATCTTTAATTGTCATTGTGCAGTGTACAATACAGAGACAATGAAATGCAGTTGGTATCTCCGAAGGGCACGTAATCCATATACATATGCAGTGGTATCCGTGCAATTTGCTGGTGATTGGATAGTCCGGGGGGGGTGAGGGGTGGAGACAGGCAGTCATTGAGGTGCTCCATTGAGTATACATAAATGGCTCCAGGTGAGGGAGGGAAGTAATGTTCGAGTTCTTCAATCATATGTGTATGTGCGGCAGGCACTAGTACATTTAAGGGCCTGTCCCACTTGGGCGTCATTTGCGAGTCATGCAGGTGGCATGCGAAAATGTTGTGAATCCCAAAATCCTGGGATGTCGCACGTGACCACGCATCACTGCCTACGCCACCGTGCGCACCACGTGCGTAAATAATGTTGTATTTGACGCGCAAATGACACCCAAGTGGGACAGGCCCTTTAGTCCCAGCTGATGTTTCCTGCATTCTCTCCATTTTCATAAATGACTGGAGCTTTACAGGAAAACTAAGACTTTCCATTGAAGACCTGGTGGTATCCTTCTACATGGAACCTTGTACCTTGTTCTACTCTTCCCAACAGTCTCGTCTACCTCTGTAGGATCAACTTTCAGTCATCTTCTTTCTAGACTGGTAATTGAACTTTCTCCTTTAATCAGAGTTCAGCCTTTATCTCTGGATTTTAAATTATATGATTGTAGTTTGGTCTGGATGACCAGAACTAAAAGATATATGCTCAAATACTATAACATTTGATAGTCCATTCCACTGACATGTTGCTGTTTGTTTTATATAGTTCAGCTTTATACTAGCCTTGTTCTGTGGATAAATTTGTAGCTGGTCATCGTACAGCCGCTGCCTCACAGTTACAATGTCTCGTCCATAAATTCAAGTTCCAAATTGTAATAAGGGCAACTTTGGTACGGACAGGAGCTTGCATATGTTGATTGTAGCAAGTTGTTTACAGGCAAAGGGATGTACAGGGGATTGAGATTCATACTTAAAGAGATCAGGGGTGTAAAAAGGAAGCACGAGATAGAGGTTAATGATGATGTCCTGAGGACAGTCCATATTGTGCTGCAGAAATGAGACATATGAAAGTAGATAAATCTCTGGCCAGTTTGGATATATCCAAGGATACAAAGCTCTAGAAGAAATTGCAAGAATCCTACCTGAGACACATCAATCATTGTTAGAATGGATGAAGTGTTGGAAAACTGGCAGATGGCTAATGTGTCTATTTAAGATGGGCCTCAAAGAGAAACTTAGGAACTGGGGATCAGTATGCCTAACATCCGTGGTAAGAAAGTTAGTGGAGAGGATTCTGTGGGATAAGATAGATATGCATTTAGATATACAGGGCCTGATTAGGGATGATCAGCATGGTTTTGCACATGGGAGATCAGGTCACACACATTTTTTTGAAGTAATGAAGGAGGTTGGTGAGGGCATGTCGGTATGTGTAGTCTATGTGGACTTTAGCAAGGATTTTGATTAGGTTCCACATCGTAGTCTGCTTTGGCCGGTAAGACCGCATGGGATCCAGGAAGAGTTAACTGACTATGGAATTAGCTTCATAGTTTCAAGCATAGAGTAATGGTGGTAGGTAGTTTTGGACTGAACATTTGTGACTAATGATGTGACTCGGGGATTGGTGCTGGGCCCATGCTGTTTTTCATCTATAAACACTATTTGGATGCAGATGGACACAGTGTGATTACTAAATTTGCATGTGACTCTAAAGAGGTGGCATCATAGATATTGAAGATGGTTGTCAAGAATTACTGTCAGAACCTGATCAGCAGTAGAAGATGTTGGTGACTCCGGGGCAGGAGGAGGTAGAGAGAGGGAGTAGCGGAATGGACATAGCGACAGGAGGAGGAGGCTGCAGTGGAGGGAGGAGCGACAGAGTGGACATAGCGATTGCCGACAGGACGAAGCAGCAGCTGGTGAGAGGGAGGGAGGCCCACAGTGAGCAAGCTTGTCCTATCGTTAGCAGTGGACGACATAAATCACTTTCGGCCAGGGGCTACGACATGAGCCACAACAACAGCCATGGCAGCTGCTGAAGAAGGGCTTGACCATACCAGTGGCATCAGCGCCAGGTTTTAAGGTGAAATGACACAAAGTGCTGGAGTAACTCAGCAGGACAGGCAACATTTCTGGACAATGTGGAGAGGAGACATTTTGGGTCTGGACCCTTATTCATTGATTTATTCTGAAGAAGGATCCTTACCCAATCCATCACTGATCCATGTTCTCCATAGATGCTGCCTGACATGTTGATTTAATCCAGCACTTTGTGTCGCTTCGTGTGGTAACCAGCATCTGGAATTCTTTGTTTCTACCTAGTTTTAAGGTGATTCCGACTTGCGTAAAACCTGATTTGCACGAGGGTTTGCGGAATGTACAACAATAGGAAAAAGCCAAGAGAGATTCTCGTTGTACTGATGATATTTCATTCGCATTGCTATCATCTGAGAAGAGATTTCAGAAAAATTGGTTTCTATTCATTAATCTATCTTCGAATATCCTTTTTCTTAACGGATTAGTGATTCGAGTGATAGACACAAAAAGCTGGAGTAACTCAGCAGGAAGCAGCCTCTCTGGAGAAAAGGAATGGATAGCGTTTCGGGTCGAGACCCTTCGTCAGCCTGAGAGTCGGGGGATAGGGAAACAAAATGTATAAATGGTGATGTAGAGAGATATTGAACAAATGAATGAAAGATATGCAAAAAAGTAACAATGATAAAGGAAACAGGCCATTGTTAGCTGTTTGCTAGGTGAGAACGAGAAGCTGGTGTGACTTGGGTGGGGGAGTGATGGAGGGAGAGGGAATGCAGGTGTTACTTGAAGTTAGAGATATCAATACCCATACCACTAGATTGTTAGCTACCCAAGCGAAATATGAGATGCTGTTCCTCAAATTTGCGTTTAGCCTCACTCTGCCAATGGAGGAGGCCTAGGACAGAAAGGTCAGTGTGGGAATGGGAAGGGGAATTAAAGTGTCTTTTTCTCTTGATTCCCTTTCCACCGACTCTCAGTCTGAAGAAGGGTCTTGACCCAAAATGTCACCCATTCCTTCTCTCCAGAGATGCTGCTGTCCCGTTGAGTTACTCTAGCATTTTGTGTCTATCTTTGGTTTAAACAAGCATCTGCAGTTTCTTCCTACACAGTGATTCAATTGAAATTACTTTGGATCCAGTTTTCACCATTGCACAAATTTGGCTGTTGGAGGTTAGCCGTACATCAAGTTCTGACCAGCTTGGGCACTGAACCAAAATAATGACAAATGGATATTATTCATTGGGTGAACAATGTGTTTATATTGCCCTGGTAATTACTTTAAGTGATATCCATTTAGCTGACCAAATTGCCTTCAGTGGATTAATCCCTTTTGTATAGAATCTGCTGATTCATGAAATAATGCCATAAAATGCTAGAAACACTCAATGGAACCGGGCAGCATTTGTGGGAAAAGCAAGGTCTGAGATGTTAAGTTCAAGTTTTTTGATGTTAAGTTCTGTTGAGGGGTCTTGGAATCTGAAACATTACCCTTTTTCTCCACCACAGATAGGGCCTGTTATTTTGTTTTCATTTCAGGTTTCCAACATTTCCAACATGGATTTGTGCCTGGAAGGTCATGTTTGACAAACCTTCTTGAATTTTTTGAAGTGGTAACTAGGGAAATTGATGAGGGTAAAGCAGTGGATGTTGTCTATATGGATTTCAGTAAGGCCTTTGACAAGGTTCCCCATGGAAGGTTGGTTAAGAAGGTTCAATCTTTGGGTGTTAATGGCGGAGTAGCAAGATGGATTCAACAGTGGCTGAATGGGAGATGTCAGAGAGTAATGGTGGATGGCTGTTTGTCAGGTTGGAAGCCGGTGACCAGTGGGGTGCCTCAGGGATCTGTGTTGGGTCCACTGTTGTTTGTCATGTACATCAATGATCTGGATGATGGGGTGGAAAATTGGATAAGTAAGTATGCAGATGATACTAAGATAGGTGGTGTTGTGGATAATGAAGTAGATTTTCAAAGTCTACAGAGAGATTTGGGCCATTTGGAAAAGTGGGCTGAAAGATGGCAGATGGAGTTTAATGCTGATAAGTGTGAAGTGCTACATCTTGGCAGGACAAATCAAAATAGGACGTACATGGTAAATGGTAGGGAATTGAGGAATGCTGTGGAACAGAGGGATCTAGGAATAACTGTGCATAGTTCCCTGAAGGTGGAATCGCATGTAGATAGGGGGGTAAAGAAAGCCTTTGGTGTGCTGGCCTTTATAAATCAGAGCAGTGAATATAGGAGTAGGGAAGTAATGTTAAAATTGTACAAGGCATTGGTAAGACCAATTCTGGAGTATTTTGTACAATTTTGGTCGCCTAGTTATAGGAAGGATGTCAACAAAATAGAGAGAGTACAGAGGAGATTTACTAGAATGTTGCCAGGGTTCCAGCAACTATGTTACAGAGAAAGGTTGAACAAGTTAGGTCTTTATTCTTTGGAGCACAGAAGGTTAAGGGGGGACTTGATTGAGGTCTTTAAAATGATGAAAGGGATAGACAGAGTTGACGTGGATACGTTTTTCCCATTGAGGGTAGGGAAGATTCAAACAAGAGGGCATGACATGAGAATTAAGGGACAGAGGTTTCGGGGTAAAGTGAGGGGGAACTTCTTTACTCAGAGGGTGGTGGCTGTGTGGAATGAGCTTCCAGCAGAAGTGGTGGAGGCAGGATCGATTTTAACATTTAAGAGTAAAGTGGATAGGTATATGGACGTGAAGGGAATGGAGGGGTATGGTCTGAGTACAGGTAGATGGGACTAGGGGAAAACAAATGGTCGGCACGGACTGGAAGGGCCGAGAGGGCCTGTTTCCGTGCTGTAATTGTTATATGGTTATATGGTTATTTGCCATTTTGATTTTCATATGCAGGCTGAAACAAGATGTGAGCTCAGCCTGAGGTTTCTCCTAATTACTGATCATAAGAAGATATCAAATCCTGCAATTTAGTGTGGCAATAAACACGGAACAGTGATTTTACTTCTCTCAAAGGTGTAGTTAATTGCTAAATGATTTTCTACATTCCAAACCTTCATGGAACAGAAGGCTCAAATCACCATTTTGTTAGTTAGGTTTTCTAAAAAAAACTCTGACATTTTTGGGGAGAGGTGGGGGTCTGTGGTTGTATGCAAGTATTTATTGTTCTGCATATCTTTTACATTGCTATTGAAAACGCCCAGCAGGTATAACATTTCTGATGGACATTTTAAGTGGTTAAGTCACCAGGGGTTCAGAGAACACTGAATTACACCAGGACCAAAAACATTAGCATAGAATGCTTCGCATCAAGAAGTACTTTCTTTGTTTAATGAGTTTTCTAAAAAAAATGTAGAGATGCAAGGAGCTGTGTTATTTTTATTAATGTCTGAGTTAATGCAGAAGAATTTAAGGGAATAGTCTGTTTTACTTCAGGGATGAGGGTATGATTCAAGTGACATGCTAAGATAATTTTTCCTTGGGATTGTGTATATATGGGGAAAGTACTGCGTCAGCATTGAGAGATTTCCATTTGACATTAATTACATTTGTCTTTACTTTTTCAAAGTTCCTTGAATGTGGAGATCATACATTTTAATTGACGGAGCACTGTTGGTATCAAATGATTACATTTTAAGTAGAATGGTTGGTGGAACGTGTTGGGCTCTTGAGATATGCATTCAATGGCTGCCCTTAGATCAACTTCTCAATGCACAGTTAAACGCTTAGCCTTCTAACCAATTCATTCCCATGAAGAGTCCCACTTTATCTCTCATGATTCTACCAGGATAATGTAAAGATGACCAAGATGTAGTTTTGGTGATGGCATTGCAACGGTTTATAATTATCTCCCTTGTCCCTACATTAAATCATTCAAGATTTCTATTTTTGATGCCAATATTTTAATGTTATTTTGTGACTTTGTTTTTTTCTGGAGGTTAATCTAGAATAACCACTGATATTTAATTGATATAATGCGCCCAAAGAAGTTGTCTTCTCACGTTGAACTACTTCTCTTTTTTCACTTTATTCATTTCCTCTAAATTGAAGATGCTTTGAGAACCTATATTGATCCCAGCATGTTGGCTCCTCTGGAATATGGAATGGTCCTTTGTTTGACCGCTCTGACCCCTTTGCAATTTCCTGGTTCATTTCCCTCAATACGGAATATTCCCATCCAATTGCAGGAACAGCGGGACACTGTTTACCTCTTCCTTACCTAAACTCTCCTTCCAGGTGAAACAACAATCTGCACGCGCTGCCTCCAGGTTTAGCTGCAGTTTGCGCTCACACCATCTTAATACCAGAGAAACAGAACATTGACTGGGTGACAGCTTTGCATAGTACCTCTGTTTGATCTGTGACCTTGAGCTTCCAACTGCCTGTCACTTTAGCTCTCCTTCCATTCCGTTCTTACTTTGATCTCCCCATCATTGGCCTCTTACACTGTTCTTGCAAATCTCAATTTAAGTTTAACCATATAACAACAATCAGGACAACATGGAATTCAATAACTTTAGATAATCAACCTTTTTCCATCTATTTCTGAATTTGTCAGTTCTGATGAGAAACCATCAACCTCTTCTTTCACCACAAAGGCTATCTGACCTGCAGGGGATTTCTGTCAATCTTTGCATTTATTCCAAAATGGTGACTCTGAGGAGGGTTAATATTCGTTGAATTGTTTGCAGCTTCAATCAGAATCTTTATCTAATCTGCTGTTAGGAGGATTTTTTGTTTTTGTTTAGAAATGAATAGAAGATCAGTGAGTGCAAAATTGACTCAATTTAGTAATTGTCCTCCTGAGCCTGTGGGCATTGCTTTTTATTCTGGCCTTGTGTGAGCTGTACCTTTAGAACTTTGGAGATTGAGATTATGTGTGATTTTAATTTTGTATCTCTGAATTTTAAAGTGGAAAATTACCTTTAACCATATAACCATATAACAATTACAGCACGGAAACAGGCCCTCTCGGCCCTTCCAGTCCGTGCCGACCATTTGTTTTCCCCTAGTCCCATCTACCTGCACTCAGACTATACCCCTCCATACCCTTCACGTCCATATACCTATCCACTTTACTCTTAAATGTTAAAATTGATCCTGCCTCCACCACTTCTGCTGGAAGCTGATTCCACACAGCCACCACCCTCTGAGTAAAGAAGTTCCCCCTCACGTTACCCCGAAACCTCTGTCCCTTAATTCTCATGTCATGCCCTCTTGTTTGAATCTTCCCTACCCTCAATGGGAAAAACGTATCCACGTCAACTCTGTCTATCCCTTTCATCATTTTAAAGACCTCAATCAAGTCCCCCCTTAACCTTCTGCGCTCCAAAGAATAAAGACCTAACTTGTTCAACCTTTCTCTGTAACATAGTTGCTGGAACCCTGGCAACATTCTAGTAAATCTCCTCTGTACTCTCTCTATTTTGTTGACATCCTTCCTATAACTAGGCGACCAAAATTGTACACCATACTCCAGAATTGGTCTTACTAATGCCTTGTACAATTTTAACATTACTTCCCTACTCCTATATTCAATGCTCTGATTTATAAAGGCCAGCACACCAAAGGCTTTCTTTACCCTATCTACATGCGATTCCACCTTCAGGGAACTATGCACAGTTATTCCTAGATCCCTCTGTTCCACAGCATTCCTCAATTCCCTACCATTTACCATGTACGTCCTATTTTGATTTGTCCTGCCAAGATGTAGCACTTCACACTTATCAGCATTAAACTCCATCTGCCATCTTTCAGCCCACTTTTCCAAATGGCCCAAATCTCTCTGTAGACTTTGAAAATCTACTTCATTATCCACAACACCACCTATCTTAGTATCATCTGCATACTTACTTATCCAATTTTCCACCCCATCATCCAGATCATTGATGTACATGACAAACAACAGTGGACCCAACACAGATCCCTGAGGCACCCCACTGGTCACCGGCTTCCAACCTGACAAACAGCCATCCACCATTACTCTCTGACATCTCCCATTCAGCCACTGTTGAATCCATCTTGCAACTCCGCCATTAACACCCAGAGATTGAACCTTCTTAACCAACCTTCCATGGGGAACCTTGTCAAAGGCCTTACTGAAATCCATATAGACAACATCCACTGCTTTTACCCTCATCAATTTCCCTAGTTACCGCTTCAAAAAATTCAAGAAGATTTGTCAAACATGACCTTCCAGGCACAAATCCATGTTGACTGTTCCTGATCAGACCCTGTTTATCCAGATGCTTATATATATTATCTCTAAGTATCCTTTCCATTAATTTGCCCACCACTGACGTCAAACTAATAGGTCTATAATTGCTAGGATTATTCTTTGAACCCTTTTTAAACAATGGAACAACATGCGCAGTACGCCAATCCTCCGGCACTATTCCCGTTTCTAATGACATTTGAAATATTTCTGTCATAGCTCCTGCTATTTCTACACTAACTTCCCTCAATGTCCTAGAGAATATCCTGTCACGACCTGGAGACTTATCCACTTTTATATTTTTCAAAAGTGTCAGTACTTCCTCCTCTTTGAATCTCATAGTTTCCATAGCTACTCTACTCTTTCCCCTTAACTCACCGAGTCCAATATCCTTCACCTTGGTGAATACCGAAGAAAAGAAATTGTTCAATATCTCCCCCATCTCTTTTGGCTCTGCAGATAGCTGTCCATTCTGGTTCTCTAATGGTCCAATTTTATCCCTCGTTATCCTTTTGCTATTAATATAGCTGTAGAAACCCTTTGGGTTTACTTTCACCTTTCTTGCCAAAGCAACCTCATATCTTCTTTTAGCCTTCCTAATTTCTTTCTTAAGATTCTTTTTACATTCTTTATACTCCTCTAGCACCTCATTTACTCCATGCCTCCTATAATTATTGTAGATCTCTCTTTTTTTGAAACAAGTGTCCAATTTCCCTTGAAAACCATGGCTCTTTCCAATTTTTACTATTTCCTTTCAACCTAACAGGGACATAAAGATTCTGTACTCTTACAATTTCCCCTTTAAATGTCCTCCATTTCTCTTCTACACCCTTCCCATGAAACAAAGTGTCCCAATTCACTCCTTTAAAATCCTTACGCATTCCCTCAAAGTTAGCCTTTCTCCAATCAAAAATCTCTACCCTAGGTCGAGTTCTGACTCTCTCCATAATTATATTGAAACTAATGGTATTGTGATCACTGGTCCCGAAGTGCTCACCAACGCATACCTCCGTCACCTGACCTGCCTCATTTCCTAACAGGAGGTCCAGCACTGCCCCTTCTCTGGTCGATACCTCTATGTACTGCTGCAAAAAACTATCCTGCACACATTTTACAAACTCCAAACCATCCAGCCCATTTACAGAATGTGTTTCCCAGTCTATTTTTGGAAAAGTGAAATCTCCCACAATCACTACCTTGTGCTTACTACTAATATCTGCTATCTCCTTACATATTTGCTCTTCCAATTCACGCTCCCCATTTGGCGGTCTATAATACACCCCTAAAAGTGTTGCTACACCGTTCCCACTTCTCAGTTCCACCCAAATAGCCTCCCTAGACGAGCCCTCTAATCTATCCTGCCAAAGCACTGCTGTAATATCTTCTCTGACAAGCAATGCAACACCTCCCCCTCTGGTCCCTCCAATTCTATCACACCTGAAGCAACGAAATCCTGGAATATTTAGTTTCCAATCACAGCCCTCCTGCAACCATGTTTCACTGATTGCCACAACATCATATTTCCAGGTGTCAATCCAGGCTCTAAGTTCGTCCACCTTACTTACAATGCTCCTAGCATTAAAATATACACATTTTAGAAACCCACCATCCCTTATTCTCGGTCTATTATCTTTTTCATCTTCCTCGCCTACATTTTGGATCTGAGTGCTTCCCTTCTCTGCCTCTTGCCCCACACCCTGACCCCTAGCCCCCTCTACCCGAGTCCCTCCCCCCAGCCTTTCTAGTTTAAAGTCTCCCCAGTAGCCTTTGCAAATCTCCCTGCCAGGATATTGGTCCCCCTCGGGCTCAAGTGCAACCCGTCCTTTGTGTACAGATCATGCCTTCCCCAAAAGAGGTCCCAGTGATCAAGAAACTTGAATCCCTGCCCACTGCACCAGTCCCTCAGCCACGCATTTATCCTCCACCTCATTTCATTCCTACTCCCACTGTCACGCGGCACAGGCAGTAATCCTGAAATTGTTACCCTTTTGGTCCTTCTCCTTAACTTTCCCCCCAACTCCCTAAATTCTCCCTTCAGGACCTCATCACTTTTTCTACCTATGTCATTGGTACCTATGTGTACCACAACATCAGGCTCCTCTCCCTCCCTTATCAGAATCTTTTGGACACGTTCTGACACATGCAAGACCCTGGCACCAGGGAGGCAAACTACCATCCGGGTCTCCCGACTGCGTCTACAGAATCGCCTATCCGACCCCCTAACTATAGAGTCCCCTATTACAATTGCCCTCCTCTTTTTGCTACCCTTCGGAGCATCAGGGCCGGTCTCTGTGCCGGAGGCCCGGCCGCTGTTGCTGCCCCCAGCTAGGCTGTCCCCTCCAATCGTACTCAAACCCGAGTACCTATTTTCCAGGTGTACGGTCACAGGGGTACTCTCTAGCCCCTGCCTCTGCCCCTTGCCCTTCCTAACCGTGACCCACTTGTCTGCCTCCTGTGGTCTGGGAGTGACTACCTCCCTGTAGCTCCTCTCTATTACCTCCTCACTCTCCCTGAGGAGACGGAGGTCATCGAGCTGCTGCTCCAGGTTCCTAACACAGTCCTTTAGGAGCCCCATCTCAACACACCTGGCGCAGATGTGGATGTCTGGAGGGCTATCAGATTCCCTGACCTCCCACATCTGACATCCAGAACAGTACACTGCCCTGGCCTTCATACTGCCCCCCCTACACAGGATACAACAGCAACACAATACAAAGTACACCACAAACTGCTGGGATCTGACTGCCAATCAGCTGCTTACCCTGGTCCACTTCCCACCAATCAGCGGCTTCCTCAAGAAAAACCCACTTCTCCAAATGGAATGTTATGGATTTGGGTAAAAACAAGCCCCGCGCTAGATTTTGAAGCTTACCGGTTGGGTGTCGCTCCTCCCCCTCCTCCTCTTCCAACCATTGCTATCCACTACAGATATGCAAAGTAACTGCAATGCCTTTGAATTTATGTTGTTGAAGTATTGTTAATTAATTGGGATGCCACTTGCTATTTCAATTTTGTTTTTGAGTATTTCGTGATGGCTTGAAATTCATTCTGCTGGGAGACCATTCTCACTGAATTTAATAAGAAAAAGGTTTTCCTTCCCTAAAAATACTGGATAGAAATGAGGATATGTGTACAGTTGGAGGATGGGAAACATTCCATTATTTGGTTGTGTGTTGTTGGGAAGTGCTCAACAACTTTATTTTGCAGCAGAGAAAACTGGAAATTCATAGTTAATTTCCTCTGGTGTGGATATGTTCCATTCTTTTATTTTACACCTCTGAGGTTGTTCCGAACTGAATCTAAGGACTAGGTATTTTTTCCAGGATTCTGTGATTCTTAATTACGGTTGAGTCACATACAATGTTTTCCAAAGCACATTATAAAATTGAAATGAGGTCTCTAGATATTTTGTTAATATACCTTGAACAAACTTGCAATTTCATGATGCAGCTGCACAAGTTGTTGGTGACACCACACATTTGAGTACAGTGTGCAGTTCTGGTTACCCAGCTAGACAAAGGTCATTAAGTTGAAAAGGAGATCCACAAGGATGTTACCTGGGTTTGAGTTATAGAGAGTGGCTGGATAAGCTGGGACTTTTCTCTTTAGACCGTAGGTTGCTGAGGAATACACGATCATAACGGGCATGGATAAATTGAACACTCAGTCTTTTTTCCCCCGAGTAAAGAATTCTGAAACAAGAGGACATAGGCTTAAGGTGAGAGGTGAAACATTTAAGAGGGAGCTGGGGCAACCTCATCACTCAAAAGTAGTCCATATCTGGAATAAGTTGCCCGAGGAAGCTATGGAAATAGATACATTGGCAACTTTTAAAAGACATTTGGACAGATATATTGATAGAAGGATTCAGAAGGATAAAGATTATGTGCAGGCAACTGGGACCAGCCCAATATGTCAGTACGGACAAGGTGAGCCATAGGGCACGTTTCCATGCTGTGTAGCTCTACGACTTGATGACTCTAAACTCCTTTTTGTTTGAAAGAAGTACAGCTATTTTTATATATGAGGAAATGAAGCAGCATTTAGTGAGAAATAGGCGTTTTATTTCAAAAAGGATATGCTGTTATTTTTAAGAAATATCTTGAAACTTTACTTGGAAATTAAATTCATAGTATTAAAATGTTCTCATCGGTGAGAAATAGATAAAGATGTGGCCCTGACCTCCCATCGATCTCATTGGAGATCTTTGAACTATCTTTATCGGACTTTATCTTGCACTATGTGTCGTACCTTTTATTCTATATCGGTGCACTGTGGATGGCTTGATTGTAATCATGTATAGTTTTTTTCAAGATAGCTCACAAACAAAAGCTTTTCACTGTACCTCAGTAAACGTGACAATAATAAACTGAACATAGAAAGTAACAATGACCCTTTTTTTCTATCAGCGTTGTGGAAAAAGCTGGAAGCCATAGCAGAGGTTAATGCATTGCAAAGCAAAGGACTGGAATGGTACACTGGCTGTGCATTTATGTATTGGTGAGGATTTTGTGTTGAGTTCATTGTTGCCGATGAAAGAATTTAATTGTCTTAATAGTGCTTAAAAAGCAGAATTTGAAATGTTACTCCGCAGCTCAAAACAATGGCCTAACCTTTTGAAGATTCCACTGAACAATAAAATGTTTGTCAGTGGAACTGGATGCCATTTGTTCACTGCATAAATCTATAAGGTTTTTTTAATCACAGGCATCGATGTCTCAATGTCATCTGTAAATGAACTATAAGTTCAACTTCAGCCAAGTGAATGTCACTGCTGTAGCTGCTAAATATACCGTATTTTTCCCGAGACTGGAAATGTCTAGAGGCCCATTTGTGCAATGTAAGTTACTTAAAAAATAGAAGTCAGTGTATCCACTTCTGTTTAAGCATGTATCATTTGATGGGTACCTCTAACGAAGTCCCATTTGTCGGACGAAGTTATTGAAGATAAAATAGATCTGTTCTTTCCAGGATGGAGGCCTGAAATTGGGTGGTAAGCACCTATCACGCTTGCAGTTATTTCAAATCTTTGCAATACAAATATGAGCTTTTTCCTTGTTTGATAACGAAGGGAAGCCTACTTTCAATACAATCATAGCTTGGCTTCTTACAAACCAACTCCATTGGTGCTGCTGGCACATATGTGGACATGTTTAATATTTTCCTTTAGATCACAGATCAACCTTAGGTTCCAGGTTATCCTACTTGCTCCTCTTAACAACTATTTATTACAATTTCTCTTCTTCCCAGCTTTCCTCTGATCTTTCATTGTGTCCCAGGCCTCAACCGTTTAGTGTACTGAACTTATTTCCACTTCTACGCTTGGCCTTTCCTCACCCAACAACATATTTGGTCACTTGGTGTTGGTCATCTCCTGTCCAAAATAGATGCCTTAGTATTTGCTTCATGTGCACAAATTTGTATTAAATCTCAACAAACAGAAATGATCTAAGATTTTCTTTTTGGTGCAAAGCTTTTATTTTGGCCATTCCAAACTTGTTCAGTTTTCTGCACAGCTTTACTTTGACCTTTTTCGTAAACAAACTACTGGGGGCTGAAGTGTATGGCATTTGTTACAGAACAAGTAGATGTGGAAATGTTTTGTAGAACTAGGAGTGATTCAAGAGCAGTTGGATACACAGAACTCAATGTTTTTGTGTCATCACAATATTGCCGTAACATCAAGCTGGTTGTTTTTGCATTGTTTCTGCAAGTTGGTTCCCTTGTCAAGATTTAGACTGAGATTGCAATAGTTTATAGAGCCAAGTTGCCCTGGCTAGTCAAAGCAGAATGAGTATGTTATTTGTAAGTATAACTTGATGGTACAATTCACAAAGTCTTCCATTGATTTATTATTTGAGATTAGAACTGATGGAAAAGTAATGGCTAAGTTTGGATGTCCTCTATTTTGCACAGAAAACATTTTTTCTTCTGAGCATATAATTTCTCTGGCAGATGGATACCCATGTCAAGACTGTAATAGAACAGCATTACAGGAGGAGTTAATTTTAAGGCACTGTTCTTCACTTTATCTAAGATGGTTGCAGGCTTCAACGCCTTTTGTGTAATCCAGTGTACTTGGCTAGCTCAGGAGATCACATGGACTACAACTCAGATTGGCAAAGGCTGACGTGATTGTGGGAGCAAGAGAAGATGAAGATAAATGCAAGATTTGCCATGGTTGAGGATGATATTTGTTTTGATTAATTATATGTTCACTTCCATTCATGATTAGAGAAACCAAAACTACAGAGCTTTGATCAGATCCATTATCTGTGCAATGTCTCTGTCTCTAGCTTGCTGTTGATGCCAGGTGGCATGAAACTGAACAGGGTTAGATAGGTGTATTTTTGTAATCATGTTTGTGAAGCTATTGAAGTTTTGGAGATACCATATGCAAGGTTTGTGAGCATATAACGTTTGTGCCAATGAGCAAACATCATAGTCTTTGGACAAAGCCATTGGACAAAGTCAGCATGGATTTATGAAAGGTAAATCATGTCTGACGAATCTTATAGAATTTTGCGTGGATGTAACTAGTAGAGTGGATAAGGGAGAACCAGTGGATGTGTTATATCTGGACTTTCAGAAGGCTTTCGACAAGGTCCCACATAAGAGATTAGTATGCAAACTTAAAGCACACGGTATTGGGGGTTCAGTGTTGATGTGGATAGTGAACTGGCTGGCAGACAGGAAGCAAAGGGTGGAAGTAAACGGGTCCTTTTCAGGATGGCAGGCAGTGACTAGTGGGGTGCCGCAAGGCTCAGTGCTGGGACCCCAGCTATTTACAATATATATTAATGATTTGAACGAGGGAATTGAATGAAACATCTCCAAGTTTGCGGATGACACTAAGCTGGGGGGCAGTGTTAGCTGTGAGGCGGCTGCAAGGTGACTTGGATAGGCTGGGTGAGTGGGCAAATGCATGGCAGATGCAGTATAATGTGGATAAATGTGAGGTTATCCACTTTGGTGGCAAAAACAGGAGGGTAGACTATTATCTGAATGGTGGCCGATTTGGAAAAGGGGAGATGCAACGAGACCTGGGTGTCATGGTACACCAGTCATTGAAAGTAGGCATGCAGGTGCAGCAGGCAGTGAAGAAAGCGAATGGTATGTTGGCATTCATAGCAAAAGGATTTGAGTATAGGAGCAGGGAGGTTCTACTCCAGTTGTACAGGGTTTTGGTGAGACCACACCTGGAGTATTGCGTACAGTTTTGGTCTCCAAATCTGAGGATACATTCTTGCCAAAGAGGGAGTACAGAGAAGGTTCACCAGACTGATTTCTGGAATGTCAGGACTTTCATATGAGGAAAGACTGGATAGACTCGGCTTGTACTCGCTAGAATTTAGAAGATTGAGAGGGGATCTTATAGAAACGTACAAAATTCTTAAGGGGTTGGACAGGCTAGATGCAGGAAGATTGTTCCCGATGTTGGGGAAGTACAGAACAAGGGGTCACAGTTTAAGGATAAGGGGGAATTCCTTTAGGACCGAGATGAGGAAAACATTTTTCACACAGAGATTGGTGATTCTCTGGAATTCTCTGCCACAGAAGGTAGTTGAGGCCAGTTCATTGGCTATATTTAGGAGGGAGTTAGATGTGGCCCTTGTGGCTAAAGGGATCAGGGGGTATGGAGAGAAGGCACGTACAGGATACTGAGTTGAATGATCAACCATGATCATATTGAATGGCGGTGCAGGCAGAAGGGCCGAATGGCATCCTCCTGCACCTATTTTCTATGTTTCTATGTCTTGGAGTGAGATGTCTGATTGGCAGGGATCCAGGTACAGAACAAGCTCCTTGATCTGAGATTGTGACATGCAATATTAACTGTAATACAATTACAAAACTTATTTCCTTTAAGAATTTTAAATGGGTATCTTCTTACCTTTCATAATATAGATCCAGCATTTTCATAGTGTAGGAATGTAGGAGGAGGTATGAGATGCCTTATTGCACGTAAAGATAGATAAAACCGCAAGGCTAGATGAGATGTATCCCTGGCTGCTATGAGGGGAATGAGAGGGGATTTTCAAATCTCCCTGGACACTGAAGTGGTGCCAGATGGCTGGAATACAGCACAATGAGGGTTTGCATTAACAGATTAACTATTTGACTGGTTTCTCATGTCTGATTGCCTCCAATCCTTCAAAATCATTACACTTTAGATAATATCTTTTACTCATCTCTCGTCCTCTTTCAGAACAAATTGGTTATGTTCCTTTCTCTGGTACTTCCTCATCAATATTTAGTATTACATGTTTGCAGAAAATGCACTCTGTTTTTGAGGCCAAAGTGGGTTGTCTTTTCGTAATCAGAATCAGAATCAGAATCACACTTTATTCACCAACTATGTTTTGCAATATACGAGGAATTTCATTGGCCAGGTCAGTCATACAATAAAAAGCAACAGATCACTCAAAAACACATTTTAACATGAACATCCGCCACAGTGACTCCTACACATTCCTCACTGTGATGGAAGGCGAAATAAAGTTCAAGTCTCTTCCTTCTGTTCTTCCTCGGTCGTGGGCCTCGCACCCCCGTTGACGGGACGATCTTGACTCCCGTAGCCGACGGCGTTCGGGCCCTCCGCGTTGAGGGGATCAAGCTCCCGCATCGGGGGGATGTCAGCACCCCCGCGTCGGGCGATCGAACCTCGCGTCAGGGCTGGTCGAACCTTCCATGACGTTGGAGCACCCGAGACTGCGAGCCCTTGATGTGGCCGCAGTGGGAGCGATCCCAGGCAATGGAGCAGCTCCAATGTTAAGTCCACGCTCTGCGGTGGGGGCTCACAACAGTCCGAGGAGGCTTCCAGCTCCATCGAAGGAAGGCTGCAGAGCGCCGGGAGAATGTGATCCGAAAATTAAATACATTTCCGGGAATGTAAGAGCTTGAAAAAAAGTTTCCCCCGATCCCCTCCCCCCTCCCCCACATAAAACAACCTGAAGAACATTAAAACAAACTTTTAACACACTAAAAATAACAAAAAAAAAAGAAAAAACGCACAGACTGCCGGCAGGGCAGCCATCGCCCCGGCGCCCCTGGTGGTCTATTGAAGTAATACAAACCTCTGGTTTGATGACGTGTTATGGTTGTTTGTCGTGGGCTAAGATATTTTTTAAATTTTCAAGCTTCAATTTATGTTTCTGAACATTAACTCACGATAAAATTTGCCTTCAAACATTTTTTTTTCATCAAACTACAATTGGAATCCTACCTATCGGAATCTCATTGAGAGTAAATTGTTTGCTATGTGTGAGCAAAACGTGCTTGTTTCCAATGCAAAAGTTATATTGACGTAAGTTTCAGAGTATGTGTTACAAAGACCTTGGTACAAACTTGTAAACTTCTGATTATGTATAGTAAAACTCCAACAATGTGATATCCAATTATTTGGAAATAACGAAGGTTCAGAATCTTGGTCACCTGGTGCTGTTTGCTGTGCTCCATTTGCACTCACCAAGGTTCAGGTCCTATGCTCCCTTTCCTCTCATCAGGGCCCAGGTTCCCACACTCCTTTTAACTCCCTTCTACTCATCCCACACTTCCTTTAAACACCAGCTTAACTGGATAAACTGCTGCAAGACGTTAATATGTGAATTAAAATTATGTGCCCTGATTGTCCCTTGAAATTTAATTGAATGCTTTCCGAAGATTTTTGATTCGAACTTAGTCTTATCAACAGCAGTGATGTCTTTATTTTGCTCGTGATGTGAAAAAGGAAAAAAAGCTAACATTTGTGATGTGCAGCAGATGATATATTTTTACAAATGAAACAAAATCTAGAAATGTAATCAAGTTTATCAAACTGGGGAAATGATGTTTGCAGTCTGTGTTTTCCAGTTACTGAGTTCGGTTGATCATTTTTTGGGAACATTCAGGGGAATATTTATTTCTTTAAAATTCTTCTCCACATTTAATAGTTAGTGTAAAGCAGTAACATTGCAAGAAACAAGTAATTCCCAGTATAATGTGATGAACTGTGCAAGTATAGGTATTCGTCCCTGCTCCACCTGCAGTTATTTTGGGATCAGACAAATGTTAAATGTCGGAAGTGGATTGTCACAGCGTTCAATCAATTTGCTCGTGATTTGAAGATAATGGGAATAACCTTTAAAATATGCATCCTTTTAAAAGGGACGAGGCTGTTAGGCATTTGGTGTAATCAAGAACGTCACAGAGGAAGGATAAAGCCAGGCAGCATCATATGGATTCTGTTCACGAGAATTGGAGTTGGCTGTTCAGATTAGAGCATATTCCAGGAAACTGACGGAGGGTAAGGAGTGGTAAAGGTACAGAAAGAAATAGCTCTGAAATAGTATTTCAATATTTCGAGAGGGTTGCTCACACTGACTATCGTTGTCATCCAAATGAATAACACTACAGTACTCACTTGTGTTATATATCTCTCTCAATGGAGAAAAATAACTTCCAGGAGGAGAAAATAACACAATTACATTAAAGTTTTTTCAATGTGTACTTTGGTTTCCGACTAAACACACTGTCCAGAAATGATCTGATAGAGCACCCTGTGATGGATGAATAACACTGCCATTTATTAATGCACTGAGATGAACCTTTGATGTTCCTGTTTGATTTTGGCCTGTTGTTGCCTGTGCAATATGTGGTTTATTAGTTGAGAGTAGGCAAAATTAACCCGGATTTTCAATCTGTCTTGGGGTTCAAAACAAAGGTATAGTTTGTTCTGGAGATATTTTCACTTCCTCGGAAACTTGGTTCTTTTTGTCAAATGTGCAATTGATGCAAAAGGATTTGAACAGGTTATTTGGCAGTAAATTAAAATGAAAAATAAAAACTGCAGGTGCTGGGACACTTAAATCAGAATGTGTGAAAGTACGCAGCAAGTTTAGCTTAGAGATGCAGGGTGGAATCAGGCCCCTTGGCACACCGAGTCAACGTCGCCAACGATCACCTGTAAGTTCTATGTTATGCCTGTTTCGCATCTTACACGCTAGGGGCAATTACAGAAGCCAATTAACCTACAAACCTGCATGTCTTTGAAAGTTAACAGCATCTATAGAAAGAGAAACAAGTGTTAGCTTTACAGGTTAAAAGCCCTTCATCAAGAACTTGGGTCTGAAGTATGAATTATTCCCCCCCCACAGGTGCTGCCTGACCTTCTGAATGATTCCTGCATTTTCTAACAGGGTTTGATATTTTGCATTTCTTTGTGGAACCCTCCACCAAACCTGCATCAAAGTCGAGTAGTGTCAGAAGGAACTGCAGATGCTGGTTTAAATCGAAGATAGACACATAAAACTGGAGTAACTCAGCAGGACAGGCAGCATCTCTGGAGAGAAGGAATGGGTGACATTTCGGGTCAAGACCCTCTCAGGGTATCGACCCAAAATGTCACCCATTCCTTCTCTCCAGAGATGCTGCCTATTCCGCTGAGTTACTCCATCTTTTTGTGTCTATAAAAGTCAGGTGGTCTCTGACTGTGGTTTCTGCCAGTAACTATTGGCCTGATTGCTTGAATTTTCACACAAGGACCTCATGGTGGGATGTCTTACATATACTAGTTGACTTTGATGTGAAGAAAGTGTTTTTCATTACTGGCTGATGACGCATCTGAGGTCGGGTCACTTTGAGCTACAAATCTCAAACTCAAAGTATAGTTTCCTGTTTAGTGGTGTTTCCTCTTTATTAAGATGTCTGGTAGGTTACATTTGAATCTGCACGCAACAAGTTTCGTTTTTAATATGGCATATTCAATAAGCCTGTAGCTTTTATGTTAAACAGTATATATGTGATGCCCATGACAATTTCCATCAACCAGATATACTTGACTGATTTGGTTGGGCGATAAAGATGATTCATTTGGGCACAATTATACTTTCCCAAAGAGGTTTACAGTATGTTGTTGCAAAGTACACTTGAGCTTTACTTATGCTGTGCCTGATTCAGGACATTGCGTAAGGTTGAAATTAGGTGCCCAAAATTGTGTGGGGTAAGGGGAAATATGGTATGCTCAAATTATTATTTTCCAAACATTTTGAAGATTTATTGAAGAGTCTTTTAATCGGACATCTACATATTCCTGATGCCTTGTGTCAATGTGTGTTGATTGCTATCATTTTCCTGCCAGCATTTTCAGGATTTTTGCATTAAATGCAACATGCATTTCAAGTTGTCTTCCAGAATAGTATTTCTAAAATTTAATTTGGCGGTGCTTTCTTCCATGTGGAGTTTACACAGAGTCAGGTGCTCTGATAAGTCGGCTGTGGACGCACACAGCGTATCACAGTTAGGAAGGAGAAAGTTAGCAACCCATGTGATCGTTGCTGCTGAAGTGTTTGTTTCAGGCCATTGCTGAGGGTGAGATTTCATCGCTGTGTTAAGTAAATCTGTCGGTCTTCATCTGGGCCTGAGTGTGAGTAATGGTAACTGAAGTCTTCTGTTTACACAAATTTAAAGTATCAAGGTCTGTACATATAGTGTCTAAAGCAATGGAATCAGAATGAATCTATATCATTTTTGTCCCGGAAATACATATTTGAATGAAATGATAGAATTAATCCTGTTAGGTTTGTAATGAGGTTTGCTGCAATATATAACTTTACTACTATTACACTGAGCGAATTGAGAGAACTTTTCTGTAGACTACTTCAGCATCTTTCTTTACCTTGTACAACGGATTGAACTCTGATCAACATGACATATTTCTGATTATGTAAGCTGCAGGTAACATTTGTAGATGGCAAGTTAAAACTTGCCACCTAGATTTGTATCCAATGTGGATGCACCTTGGTACTTTTGAAAGCAAATACTGGAATGTAAGGTGCCTATTTACGTGTAAACTGTGTTTGCGTTTGGAACTTTTTTCTTTCTAATGACTGAGCAAGATGCATGCAAATTCACGCTCAAGGCAGTAGTGGAAATTTTACAAGGCCCCTATTGTAAATGAAACCCAAGAACATTAATGTAACCTGATTCTGTTCTGTGGTTAGTAGGTTTCCTCTACACTGTACAGTAATGTAAACGAGTTTACAGAAATTGTGGTTTAAACTTTTTTTTCTACAAAAATAAAATTTCTTGCAATGAATCCAACAGTAGTTCACACAAAACTGAACCTCATGGCTGCTTTAAGCAGCAATTAGCATTAATTATAAATAACAAAGGCTAGACTGTATTAGCACAGAGAGTTTTAAGTTAGACTTGCTGTTATATTTTTAAGTACTTATTGTCCTGTGTTCCACGCAGTATTTCATTCTAGAATTTCTGTATTTAAAATTTGTTGATAATAAACCATATATAAATGTATTTTTTATGGAACTGTATTTTATAAAATTTAACAGTAACTTGTCCAGGAAACCTCCTAAATGATCACAATGTATTTACCTGGGTTTTGCTCTTTGGGCTTTAAAACAGATGAATGATCTGTTTACACATTGTTTTGAAAAATAAACTCCCATTTAGGTGGGAGTTTTGTCTGCATGTTTCATGGTGGTTGGCACAACACCGGTTGGTGTCGGGCGCCATTTGGGACTGATATTTCATTGTCTGTTAATGCTGTGGGAGATTGGTGGTGAGGTATAGTTCTATGACTGCTGTTCTGTGGTTTTTGTTGGCAATTTTCCCATTGGGTAGTTGGGAGTTTAAATCAGTCCAAACCGTTTCTGGCACTGCTGCTGACACACCTAATATTAATAACAATGTAAAAAAAAGTTTTAAAAGACCTGGGGTTTAACTATTCTGATAATAGGCTGGGTACTGCTAAAGGAAGCGCTTATGCAGGGTTTCAACCCAAAACGGGCGGCATTGTGGCTCAGCTGGCAGAATTGCTGCCTCATGGCACCAGACACCTGTTTTC
Organism: Okamejei kenojei; assembly: GCA_035221665.1. NCBI lineage: Eukaryota > Metazoa > Chordata > Chondrichthyes > Rajiformes > Rajidae > Okamejei > Okamejei kenojei. Next base: position 67,030,112 of record CM069138.1, read on the forward strand.
GATCCTGACCTGGGGTACTATCTGTGTGGAATTTGCATGTTGTCCCACATCCCAAAGGTATGTGGGTTTGTAGGTTAACTAGCCTCTAAAAATGCCCATAATGTGCAGGGAGCGGATGAGAGGGTGGGATAACATAGAACATTGCTTCAAAGTGATATTTGGGTAATTTATAGAAACTCAAGCTGGCTTCCTGCTGGATCCATTCATACACCTTACTATTGTGATGTAGTTTGCAGGCAAAACAGACAAAAACCTGAAAGTAATAGTTGCATACATTTGTCATCTTCATCTTTTAAAGATGCATGCATGTAAAAGGTGGATCAGAGGGCCTGTTTATGTGCTATATGATCCTATTTAGGAGTAGGCCAAACAGCAGCTTTAACCTAGTCTGGTACTCACAAACATTGTGGCTGATCTAATCATATTCCTCCATTTTTTTGCCCAAATCCCTGGGCACCTTGTGGCCTCTGTAGTCCAAAAAAACTGTCTGTCTCAACCTTGAATGTACTTTATGATTTGGCAACCACATCCCCCTGGTAAAAAATGTACAGTCTTCTGAGAGAAGAAACCCTCTCTGTGGCTGACCTTTTATCCAGAAGCTATTTCTTCTCCCCGCCATGAGGGAAAAAAAATCAAAGTTTTCTAATCTTCTATCTAATCTTCAGAATGTTATATGTTTCAATTAAATGACTTTTCCTTCCTTTGACCTCTGCAGTGTGTTGGCCCGGGTAGTTTACTGTTTCCCTACAGCAGCTCTTATTCCTGGAATCAACCTTGGGAACATTAGCTGCACAATCTCATAGATTCATAGAGTTAAACAGCATGGAAATAGACCATTCAGCCAAACTTGTTTATGTGAACCAAGATGCCAGTGTACACTAATCCCATTTGCATGTATTTGGCCCATGTCCTTCTGAACCTTTCCTATCTTCGCACCTGTCCAAATTTATTTTGAATTATTGTTAATTGTCATCTCCTCCACCAGTTCCTCTGAAGCTTCATTCTATATACCCATCACCTTCTGTGCGAAAAGCGAAAAACCTGCCCCTCATATCCTCGTTAAATCTTTCTATTCTCTCCTTGAACATTGTTCTCTGTCTCCGGGGAGGGGTGGAGGGGAGGGGGGGGGAGGAGGAGAGGGGGAGGAGGAGGAGGAGGAGGAGGGGGGGGGGGGGGGGGGGGGGGGGGGGGGGGGGGAGGCTGACGATCTACCTGATCTCCCTGTGCCATAGTTTTATTCTCCTCCTTCATGTTACCTCTCAGTTTCTTTTGCTCTGGGGAAAACACACTTAACCTAACCTTATAACTGAAGCCCTCTAATCCAAATAGGATTGCTGTAAATCTTTACTGCATCCACTCTAGCTTATTCGCCTCTTCCATATAGTGTGGGACCAGAACTTCCCACAGCACTCCAAGAGCTGCAAAACCAACATTTTGTACAACTGTAATATGACTTCTTATCCCTCGGGTAGTATATCCTTCCTTAAATAACAATGCCAAAACACCATGTAATACTTCCACTGTATTGTCAGTCCTTTACAGCGTTGGCAAGATACCCCCCCCCATCCCCGCCCAAAATCCCTGGAGGGGCTTAATTTGAACTGTGTTGGGACCAGTGTCTTGGCGAATCTCTTAAATAGGATTGCAGAGAGGGGAGGAAAGGTTCCGGTGATAGTAATGTTAATAAGAATAGTGCATCTCAACTCATGGCAGGGAAGATCAAATGTAGAAGCAAAATTGTGTGGCAGAAAAAGAGTCTTGAATAAGACAAAATGTGAAATAACAAGCTATAAGACTATCTGAAAGCACATAGCACATGTAGCTTTCTTAAAAATAAAAATTACTGGATGCTACAAATAGGAATAAAGGAGTTTCATCTGATAGCTATTATTAGACACTAGTTGCAGGATGATCAAATCTAAGAAACTAGAATATCGAGTTATCAATGTTCCAACAGAACAGGCCCAAAGAGTAAGGAGATGGGGTGGCATTGTTGACCAATGATCCAGATGCAGAATAGCGATGCAGAATTGGTATAGATGGAATGATGAAATGCAGGGAAATGCAGGAGTGGAGGTTGTCTGGAGGACTCCAATACTTTGCCTCTCGGACCAAGAATGAATAAATAAATATCACTAGCATATATGAATGGAACTGTAGTTATCATGGGTGATTTTAATCAGTGTATTCACTAGACTAATCAAACTGGCATGGGTGTTTAGTTTATTATTGTCACATGTATCGGGGTACTGTGTAGAGCTTTTGTTTCCGTGTAGTCCAGCCAAAGTAAAGACTATACATGATTACAAGCAAGCCATCCATAGTGCACAGATAAAGGATAAAGGGTACAATATTTAGAGCAAGATATAACATTGAAGTCCAATAATATCCGATTAAAGATGGATGCACTGTACATACAGGATCACGGAAATTAATGTGCCGAGTAGTACCAGGGGTGGAAATCGCTATCAAACATGGCGGGGGGCAGAATTTCTTGGTGGTTGCGCACCCACACACACACGCGAGGCTTCGGAGGCTTCAGCTGTGGGCCCTGTGGATGGTAACATCGAGAGCTGAGCTGGTTGGTGACCGACTCCAAACTCCAGCAACAGCAGCTTTGTCCGCCCTGAATCGTGGGGTTTGAATCAGCCCGCTCAAGGGGCCCTTTCGTCGCCTGGTGCGGTTTAAAATCGGCCGCGGGATCTTCATTGCCCGATGGGGGTCTTCAACATCGGGAGTCTCGATCACTTCGATGCAGCAGTTTGATTTTAAGCCTCGCCGGGCGATGAAAGGTCCCACGAACGGGCCGATTCAGCACTTAGAATACATCTGATACCCGCTTGAATCTTTCAAAAGGTACAATGTGATAAATAATGTATTCAAGCAGCAAAATAAATAAAACGGAAGCAAATAAAGGCAAACAGAACCAACCTTGGAAGGGGGAGGGAGAGAGAGAGAGAGAGAGAGAGAGGGGGGGGGGGGGGGAGAGATGGGAAAACAATACTAAATAACATGTGTGACCTGAATGGGGAACCTACCTGCAAGCCAGCCAGGAAACCGTTCGACTGGAACCCTTAATGACCTGACCCGTTTAAATCCGATACCCGTTTAAATCTTTCCCATCCACCAATACATCCAATTAGTTCAAATGGTAATTGTACCGCCATGCCAAAACACAATTGGTGACACATCATGTTAATACGATGTTAATAGAGACATTTAACAAGCGCTTACTGTCTTGCAGAAAGCGGAGATTTTAATAGATTTTATTACACCAAATTTCAAAATCCGGATTACAAAACATGGGGGGATGGGAGGGGATTGTCCCCCACCTCTCAATACACGGGAGGGATGTGCCCCTCCTCCCCCCCCCAGGATTTCCGCCCAGGAGAGTAGCCTGGCAGCAACAGCAGTAAACTAATTACCATATCATTACCTCATTGCTGTTTGAAGAATGTTGCTGAGGTAATTGCAGTTTTTGCTTTCTATACATTACTACAGCGGCTGCTCATCATTAGTCTTGATTGTTTAGGAATCATTTTGTGGATGTCCAATGATCATGGAAGTCAGGTCCATCTTAATAACTTCAGGCCAGCATAAAAGAGTTATATCAAATTGTATCGAGTTTATTGTCATATTGTACTGTGAGGTACAAGTACAAAGAAACTTTTTGCCTGCAGCAACATCACAAGCATGTAGACTCAAACCACATGCAAAAGTGCAAATGATACACAGTGGAATCGCATGTAGATGGGGTGGTAAAGAAAGCCTTTGGTGTGCTGGCCTTTATGAATCAGAGCATTGAATATAGGAGTAGGGAAGTAATGTTAAAATTGTACAAGGCATTGGTAAGACCAATTCTGGAGTATGATGTACAATTTTGGTCGCCTAGTTATAGGAAGGATGTCAACAAAATAGAGAGAGTACAGAGGAGATTTACTAGAATGTTGCCTGGGTTCCAGCAACTATGTTACAGAGAAAGGTTGAACAAGTTAGGTCTTTATTCTTTGGAGCACAGAAGGTTAAGGGGGGACTTGATTGAGGTCTTTAAAATGATGAAAGGGATAGACAGCATTGACGTGGATAAGCTTTTCCCATTGAGGGTAGGGAAGATTCAAACAAGAGGGCATGACATGAGAATTAAGGGACAGAAGTTTAGGGGTAACGTGAGGGGGAACTTCTTTACTCAGGCGGTGGTGGCTGTGTGGAATGAGCTTCCAGCAGAAGTGGTGGAGGCAGGATCGATTTTAACATTTAAAAGTAAAGTGGATAGGTATATGGACGTGAAGGGAATGGAGGGGTATGGTCTGAGTGCAGGTAGATGGGACTAGGGGAAAACAAATGGTCGGCACGGACTGGAAGGGCCGAGAGGGCCTGTTTCTGTGCTGTAATTGTTATATGGTTATATGGTTATATATTGCTGGCATGTATGACATACTACAACACAATGAAAAGAAAAAGACTGCAAAAGAAAGTGCAAAAATCGACTACTTTATAGCAAGTCCACTAGTGTTCTTTTCCAGGGTACAATTGGGGTTGTGGATGCAAGGGATTGCAGATGCAGGAGACTTGAGCAAATCACAAAGTGCTGGTATAACTCAGTAGGTCAGGCAACATCTGTGGAGGGAATGGATAGGCGACGCTTTGGATTGCGGTCCATCTTCAGAGTAGGATTGTGTTGGTTGGTTTAAGAACCAGATAGTTGTGGGAATGAAACTGTTCCTTTAACTAGTGGTGTGGGAGTTTCTGTATCTCCTGCCCATCGGTAGTAGCAAGAAGAGATCGTGAATTGGATGGTGGGGATCCTTGATGATAGATGCATCCATTTTGAGGCAGCATCTTATGTTGATGCATTCAATGGTGGAGAGAACTGTGCCTGGACTGGGTTCAATACACCACTCTGCAGCTTCTTGTGTTCATGTGTTTCCAATCCTCGATGATTGTTTTGAATATAGAATATTTTGAAATGGCAGAACAATCACTTATCGGTTCGCAAAATAATATTTGATCTTGTCTCCATATTTTGCCTTGGGATCACGGAAAGATTGGAAGGAGATTGTTTTTGTGGTTAAACATTCACGGTAAATTCTGTCGTGATTCTATGTGGCGGGCATAATCTGTGGAGTTTGAATTCAAGCACTTAAAAGGAAACAATAAAAGATAAAGAGTTCAAATTAGAACACCAAGGCAACTTTAATAGCATGATAAATAAATTGGGTTAAATTATTGATCTGGTATAAGCATGTCGTTAAACTGGAAAGAGGGATGACTGGAAAAGGTGCAAAAAAATGATTTACAAGGATGTTTCTGGGTCTGGATTACTTGAGTTATGAGAAGCTGGATAGGCTGGGACTGCTTTGTAGAGTGCCTGCAAGCATCTAATATACTGAAATGAATGTATAAGACATAGTACATTTGTATTCATCGATATGCAATTATAACAAAATGGAATTCTCTGAAATTGTGAGGTAATTTTTGCCCCATTATTAGTTGGGGAATTTTTTTGCAATATTTTGGGAATTTAATCTTGACGTTGTTGTGAGTAACAGTTTAATAAAAAGCAATTGATGGTTAACAAAAATTAATTTCCATCAAAGGCAAGATCATTGGCAGCAAGATTACTTTTTAACACAAGTAGCTTAAAACTTTCCAAATAATGAACTTGATCTAAAACAAATGTGATTTTCAACTGGATTTTCTACTTCCATTTTGATTAATAATGGAATTAGCCTATGTCAACTCACAAAAGTCAATAATTTCAAATGATGTTAAAAATTTCAGTACAGCAGAAATGATATGGCAAAGAGGTTTGTTGTAATTGAAGCTCATTAAGAATTCACTTTAAGAGATAGAGATGAAATTGAAACTTGGAGTGCAAAGCTTTCTTTAACATGGAGAATTTAAGTAACTTTAAGTTCACATTTGTCAGAAATCCATACTAGTATCATGAAAATGAATTTTAGTTGACAATCTTCTGCATCGGACTAGAGATTCGGGCACAGGACATTGCTTATAGTTCTATTTTTCTTTTTCTGTGGTACAGGCCACAGAAGCCAATTGGCCAGCCTTAATGTGAGGAATGAAATTGTAATAATGTTGGAAATGTAACTTTTAAGATTACCAAGCAAGATAATTACTGTGCATAAATGTTTAATAATTGCTACCAACCCAAGCAATGAATGGGTTTGCAATGCAACAATTGGAGCATTATTTGCATGCTTGGTGTTGGAGGTTGGGGATAGGCAAATTAGTGAAGTTACTGGTCTATATTCCCATTGCTATGAACAGTGGAGAGCACTAGAAAGTCAGTTTTAACCTAAAATGATGGTAATTTATAAATATTTTATTGGTTGTGAAGTATTTTGCTGCTTGAATACATTATTTATTTCATAACCTAACAAAAGAAAAATCAAGTAAAATGGGCTATCTTCTCCATTTAGCAAAATACAATGCAGATTGACTTTACCTTATGATCCAGGTTATTGATTCTCATATTGTGAAATAATCTATCACTGGCCAGATTCTTCTGGGGGTAGAGAAGAGAATTCCTCTGAGTTAAGACATTTCTCCTCATCTCAGCCCTCTATGCCTAACTCCTTCTCCTGAAAAGATGCCCCCTGGAGCTGGGATGCAGCCTATCATCTAATCATTTCAAAATGTTGTATATTTCAGTTGTATTTCTTGTTCTTCTTCAGCCAACTCCTCCTTAATCTCTCAAATGGATGGCGACTTCATGCCAGGAATCAATCCAATGACTCTGTTATGCATAGGTTGCACCAATGTTGTTGGGTAAATAAACTAAATTGAAGCTGATATAGTCAAAGCCCTCTTCAGGCAGCAGGACTAAATAATCATACTGCCAATCTTCTTGCAATAGTCCACATACACCCATTTGTCTTCCTCATAGCTTGCCTTATGCATCACACAAAGTAGTCTCTGTTGATCAACGTTGACTAGTTTCCACACCAATATTTTTTTTTCTCTTGTTATCAGATTACATTGCAGTTGCTCACATTCTCTTGGCCTTCCCTTGCTTGAATAATAATAATGATGAATAATGAATAATTTTATTGGCCAAGTATTCACATACAAGGAATTTGCCTTGATGCTCCGCCCTGCAAGTGACAACATGACATACAGTGACAGTTGGAAATGACACATGAAACATTAATAATAAAACATTATCTTACTTAAGACCACAGTAAAAGCATCACAAACAAAAACAGCAATGGAAAAAATTTAATGGTTTGTGAGACCATGTTATCAAAGTTGTTCAATGAGATTTGCAAACGTTGGAGCTGAAAAGGTTTAGGGAGTAAATTTCACTGACATTGGCTTCAAGGCATTGGTTGGTGACGGCAAGGACATCAGAAGTAGAGGAATGGAAGGGAGATGTGGAACCTGCCAGCCTGGAAAATATACTGGATGATAAAGTATGGTTTCTGCTCGTTAGCTCCTTCCTAATGGTTGAAGTCAGAAACAGCTGCAGAGCCAATTCAATGGAAGGGCAGTTCATTGATTGAACATATAGTTGGACTGTTGACAACTTTGGAGACTACACTTGGGAGAAGAAAATCAGAAAGCTGTGCAGAATAATGACAAAACATCATGACTGAATGGAAACTAAGTGGAGTACAGATTTCAGATGATTAAACCTTACTTGTATATTGACAGAATTCTCCTGACATGCATTGGTACTTTATTACTGTGTGCTGCAGTTCGGCCTGCTAAAGTCAACAGATGCACTTCAGATGTGCAGCCATGTTATTTTTGTTTAACTCCTGAATTGTTTAGCAGTGAAGAACTGTCATTGACTGCAGTCGTAAATCTTAAACTAAACTGAACAGTGGCACAACATCTTTTACCTTTCAAATCCTTCCACAGGTTTCTGAGGCAGAGGTTACTCATGTTTGTTGCTGATAATAATGTACATATAAATGAATTTGAAGAGACTCAATGCCTTTACCTCTTGAATATGAACCGTACCTGTATATTGACAGAACTGGCATAAATCTTGCCAAAGTTTGCACTAAATATGTTCTGAAGTTGATTCTTCAACCAATGCCACGCCCTAAAGGTTTGTGCATATAATTTTTTTCCTATCTCTATAGTCTCTGCCCAAACTATCTTGAATTAATAACGCAATATAATTGTGACAGTGGAATTAATGTTTTGATGTTTTTTTGCTGTTTATCAAAGCCATATGAGATTTTTGCCCAATCTTTCATTCTGGTCACCCACCTCTCCATGTTGTGTGATCACAATGCAACTCTGATAGAGGGTGTTCCTGAATTATGGACAACACTTGGTTCGAAGCAAAAAAAACAAAACTTGTCGGGTATCATCTGCAGGGAACTGAACAAACAAAATTTTAGATCGGGTCTCTTATTCAGACTGATGTTTTTAAACACCTGTTTAATGTTTTTCATGACCATTCCTGAAAATCTTCAGCTGTCTTTGTTCTGTTAAAAATAGTTACATTTAACAAGATTCACATTGCAGTAAGTGCACACAATAAATATTTTGGGTGGAGAGATTACCCTGTATTTAACATGCATGCAATATGGAGTTTCCACGATTGTTAGCAGTTGATCCAAGGCCCAATTCAGGATAGCACTGAGGAAATGCATTATTTTCTTAATGTTTGTACAGGAAATCACTGTCATACATATGAGCTGCAATAACGGTTTCTGATACAAGATGTTATCCCTGTAATACAATATGTTGGATTAGAAAAAATGAGTTAGCTAGTAAAAGTTTTTATCCAGTAAAGTATAAAGTCTAGTGACATATTTCTGAGGTTTACTTTGATTTTTGTAGATTATATAGTTGAAATGTAGATTATAACTTCTAAGGTCCACTTAATTTACTTTTATACCTTTGGTGATCATCCCACATCATCGCCTTGTTTTAAACTGCCCGAGTAAAGTTTCCTGAATAAAGAAAGCAACTTCGCCCTGAAAAATAATTGAAGGTGACAACAAAGTTACAAGCTAAACTAGACATTAAGCCAATTGTGTTTTATGAGGTTAGAAAGTTTTCCTTCCAGTCAAACATAATAACTTTTTATTTGCTAGCTTGTACTGAATTGGGTGTTCGTGAGTATCCCATTAAGAGATATTCCAAGGAATCTCTACAAGAATCGTTGCCCACAGAAGTAAAAAATAACAAATATAGATACTTGAAAAGAAACAAAAACATAAGTTAAGATTTCTCTTGCATGTTCAATTATTTTGGTGGCGTCACCTGAAAATGAGTTGTTTTTTTCTGATAATACAGTCGCAGCATACCATTTTGTGTTGTCTGCTCAGAATTCCAAATCTTGAATTTGGGGTTTTAAGCAACAATCCACTCTTTCCATGATCCTGCGACTGATCATAGTTTTTTTTAAATGTAGACTATTAAAATAATTTAACTCAAATTAACTGAATTCAAAAGACGCCACTGGCAAGTTCAGAGATACAGCGCGAAAACAGGTCCTTCGGCCCACCGAGTCCGCACCGACCAGCGATCCCCGCACATTAACGCTATCCTACACACTAGGAAAAAATTACCATTATACCGAGCCAATTAACCTACAAAACCTGTATGTCTTTGGAGTGTGGGAGGAAACCAAAGATCTCGGAGAAAATCCCGGTCACGGGGACAACGTACAAACTCCGTACCTGTCAGCACCCGTAGTCGGGATCGACCCCAGGTCTCAGGCGCTGCGAGCGTTATAAGACAGCAACTCTACCGCTACGCCACCTTGCTGCCCCACCTGCGATTTTGCACTCTGGCCCGTTGATGTACATGCAGATTATCTGCCCACACCTGTACATGCAGATCACCTGCCCATCATTATGGCTCTTGTCTTAATTTCAAGTTCCTTTATCAAATTGTACTTCACTATGAAATGTTTAGCATGAAAATAAGTAGCAAATATTTTTTCTGTTCTTACATCAACTCTTATTGCAGTAATGCTCTGGATCAGTGGAAATCCATTTCATAAGCCTTTACCTTTTGGTCTGTAATCCTAAACCACAGTGTTCAGTTACCCATATCCTGATTTATTCCCCCACCCCCCCCATCATTACATTGTCAAAGACATGGGGTCATTTGGTGGACTTTGCAGCATTCATACCTAGACATCCATTGCTGGCCTAAAGCCTCAATTATTTGCCATTGTGCTTGTCCTCTTTCAGTTGATTCCTTTTTCTCCCGGAGCCCATCTTCAACCAGCAAAAGAGCTATTTTAACATTGAACTTACAAACACTGAGTAGCAAAGTACCATTTGGCTGTACCGCAACTATGGCCGGGTTCATTTAAATTCTTCACTGAGCTTGTTTGAATCATCAACTTGCAGTGTTCACGGCGTGTGCCACCAAGCCAAGGTTAATAATGACCTCTGTGTCACTTACCACCTCCAAAATAATGGATTGATAAAATTAATTTTTCCCAAGAGCAACAGAAATTCAATTATCTGTGTGCACCTACTGGCCAGTAGAGTTGTGTAAACTAAAATCTATCTGGAAATAATGCTGGTCATTCAGAAAATAAATGCTAAACCAAGCACAAATATACAGATAACCCAGATCCTCCATATCAAAATGGCAATTAAAAATGGCAATTAAAAAAAACCAAGCAGAACTAAAATAATCTGAACAAGGTTTTATTCACGTGTCCTTAAATTAACCTATTGCAGTACATACATTTGAAGTGAACTAGAATAAATATTTTTAATTCCAACATGTGCTACTAAAAGAGAAAATTCTCGAATCATTCTGCAGTAGATCGAGCAGCATCAAGTGAAGTGAATGACTTATTGACATCAAAATCATTTGTTGAAAATTATTTTAATCTTGTTATACATAATCAAATAGCAAGAGTGCATGCAAATTTATATTGAGTGATTAAAATGTATTTTGCTTGTGCCCTGGCAACTTTATTTTCCAAAACACCTAACTAAATGCATGCACGATAATAATTGCTTGAATATAGTAGTAGCATGGATGATGGAATCGGCCACCTCCATAAAAGAAGAAAAGCCAAGGTCAGCTTTTATTATTGTCATTGCAAATAGCATGGGCACTGCATGTAAATTCTTCTTGCATTTCAAATTTCAGAACAGGTTCTTGAGCTGTATCGTGTCACATCCATTTTGCATCAGCTCATTCCGTTTGGATAGTTTCCAACCTAATGGTAGGAACATTTGAATTCTCCAATTTTAGGTAACAAACTGTCAACCTTCCTCCACCTTAATAAACATGTGTTGCATTTTGATGTGTGTTTGAGTTGACTCATTACTGTAACTCTTTACACCTGGCTGGCAAAAATCTTTGTTTTTTTTTTGCCACACCTCCTCACTGTGATGAAAGGCAAAAGTCTTAAAGTCATTGTCTCTTCCCTCCTTGTCTCCCTCTGCGTTGAGGCGATCCAGCTTTCAATGTTGGTACCCCACTGGGTGATGGTACGTCCAGCGGTCGCATCCGAGCTCCGCGAACGGGCCGCAGAGATGCCAAGTGTCCCGGATTCGCCGTATTTTGTCCCGGCGAAGTAACCTTTTTACGGTGTTCCGGCAGCCAAACATGCTGTTACGGAACGTGGTGAACGCCGTGGTGAACGCCGGCGCCATGTGCCCCCGGTTTGCCGGCCCGCGCGATCAGCGGCACTTTGCCGGGCCCTAGTGTCCGCGCCTGCGCAGTTGGGGAGGGTTGCCGGGCCCCAGTGGCCGCGCGTGCGCAGTGGGGGAGGGTTGCCGGGCCCCAGTGGCCGCGCGTGCGCAGTGGGGGAGGGTTGCCGGGCCTGGCGCCATTTCGAGCCACGCCACGCCCGGCCCAGAGCCCGGGCGGCGTCGGCCCGCGCGATCAGCGGCACTTTCTTGCCGCCAGCCGGCCGCTCGCGGCAGCCCCATCACCGGGCCTCCCCCCCACCCCCACCCAGTGCGCAGGCGCAGACCCGCCGGCAACCTTGCCAAGTGCGCATGTGCCGCACCCGCCCGCCGGCAGCCCGCTGATCTGCACCAGTGCGCAGGCGCAGACCCGCCGGCAACAACCCCAAGTGAGTACGGAGAGAAATGCATTTAACCCCATTTGTTACGGACAAATGGGTTGAATGTTACTGTGAACTAAATTTAGGGTTGGCATCTCTGGGGCCGGTTCAAACTCCACGGCCTGGGGCGTTCGAAGCTGTCGAAGCTGCCACCCTCCAGTCCAGCGGATGAAGCTGTTGCCGCGGGAACTCCAGAAAACCAGTCACCAACCTGGGACCTGCAAGCTCCAGATGTTGTCATCCACTGGTCCCGTGGCTGGGCCCGCGGCCGAGCCTCTGAAGCTCCGAAGTCGGGTCGCCACTGCCACAGGCAAGTGTAGCAAAAAATGCTGCACTTGTCGCTTTACCTCCCCCCTTGACTCCATTCAAGGACCCAAGCAGTCATTCCAGGTGTGGCAGAGGTTCACCTGCACCTCCTCCAATCTCATCTATTGCATCCGCTGCTCTACATGTCAGCTGCTCTACATCGGTGAGACCAAGCGTAGGCTTGCCGATCGTTTCGCCCAACACCTCCGCTTGGCCCGCATTAACCAACCTGATCTCCCGGTGGCTCAGCACTTCAACTCCCCCTCCCATTCCGTATCCTGGGCCTCCTTCATGGTCAGAGTGAGGACCACCGGAAATTGGAGGAGCAGCGCCTCGTATTTCGCTTGGACAGTTTGCACCCCAGTGGTATGAACATTGACTTCTCTAATTTCAGGTAGTCCCTACTTTCTCCTCCCCTTCTCAGCTCGCCCTCAGCCCACTGTCTCCACCTCTTCCGGCTCCCCCACCCTCACATCAGTCTGAAGAAAAGTTTTGGCCCGAAACATTGTCTATTTCCTTCGCTCTATAGATGCTGCCGCACCCGCTGAGTTTCTCCAGCAATTTTATCTACCCATTCCTATTCTGACCTTTTTATCCTGTGCTGTATCCATTGCCATAGTGAGGCTACACATTGGAGGAATAGCACCCTGCATTCCCTTTGGATAGTTTCCAACCTAATGGTAGGAACATTTGAATTCTCCAATTTTAGGTAACAAACTGTCAACCCTCCTCCACCTTAATAAACACGTGTTGCATCTTGATGTGTGTTCGAGTTGACTCATTACCGTAACTCTTTACACCTGGCTGGCAAAAATCCTTGGGTTTTTTTGCCATACCTTTTGCTCTTCAATCTTTTTCACCTTTTATAGGAACTTTCAGTCAAATGGGTGCCTTCTGTTGATTTGTTCTCCCCAAAAGTGTTTCAGTGGTTGAAGTATGTAGGTGAGTTATGTTCTCATTCCGAATAATTTGGAAACTGGCTCATCTGACAATATGAAGTTTCATACACAAAATAGACTGGTACAAATCAGCATAATGAACAAAGGATATGTTTATTGTTTTCCATTTAAAAGGACAGTAAATTTTGATAAACTGAAAATTATAATTTGTTTAACTCATTGGGAAGAGTCAATTAAAAAAAAAATGATCTGTAATTGTATAAAATCAGTAAGTAATGACAGACTAAACGCAGACTGGGCGGTCGTTTCACGGAACACCTTCGCTCAGCCCGCACGAACCTACCTGATTTCCTGGTTGCTGGACATTTTAATTCTCCTTCCCATTCCTACACAGACCTTTCTGTCATAGACAATAGACAATAGGTGCAGGAGTAGGCCCTTCGAGCCAGCACCGCCATTCAATGTGATCATGGCTGATCATCCACAATCAGTACCCCGTTCCTGCCTCCTCCCCATATCCCCTGACTCCGCTAAATTTAAGAGCCCTATCAAGCTCTCTCTTGAAAGTATCCGGAGAATCGATCTCCACCACCGTCTGAGGCAGGGAATTCCACAGACTCACAATTTTCTGTGTGAAAAAGTGTTTCCTTATCTCCGTCCTAAATGCCTTACCCCTCATTCTTAGACTGTGGCCCCCGATTCTGGACTCTCCCAACACCGGAAACATGTTTCCTGCCTCCAACGTGTCCAAACCCATAATAATCTTATATGTTTCAATAAGATCCCCTCTCATTCTTCTAAATTCCAGAGTATACAAGCCAAGCCGCTCCATTCTCTCAGCTTATGACAGTCCCGCCATCCCGGCAATTAACCTTGTGAACCTATGCTGCACTCCCTCAATAGCAAGAATGTCCTTCCTCAAATTAGGGCCCTGTACAACTGCAGAAGGACCTCTTTGCTCCTAAACTAACCTCCTCTTGTTATGAAGGCCAACATGCCATTCACAGTCTTCACTGCCTGCTGCATCTGCATGCTTACTTTCATTGACTGATGTGTTCATCCCCAGATCCCTTTGTATATCCCCTTTTCCCAATTTGACACCATTTAGATAATAATCTGCCTTCCTGTTTTTGCTACCAGTGGATAACCTCACATTTATCCAAATTAAACTGCATCTGCCATGCATCTGCCCGCTCACCCAACCTGTCCAAATCACCCTGCATTCTCATAGCATCCTCCTCACAGTTCACACTGCCACCCAGCTTTGGGTCATCTGCAAATTTGCTAATGTTACTTTGAACCCATTCATCAAAATCATTGATGTATATAGTAAATAGCTGTGGTCCTAGCACCGAGTCTTGCGGTACCCCACTAGTCACTGCCTGCCATTCTGAAAGGGACCCGTTAATTCCTACTCTTTGTTTCCTGTTTGCCAACCAATTTTCTATCCATGTCAGCACTCTATCCCCAATACCATGTGCCATAATTTTGCCCATCAATCTCCTATGTGGGACCTTATCAAATGCTTTCTGAAAGTCCAGGTACACTATATCCACTGGCTCCCCCCTTGTCCATTTTCCTAGTTACATCCTCAAAAAATTCCAGAAGATTAGTTAAGCATGATTTCCCTTTTGTAAATCCATGCTGACTTGGACCGATCCTGTTACTGCTATCCAAATGTGCCGCTATTTCATCTTTTATGGTTGACTCCAGCATCTTCCCCACTACCGATGTCAGGCTAACTGGACTATAATTCCCTGTTTTCTATCCCGCCTTTCTTAAAAAGTGGGATAACATTAGCCACCCTCCAATCCACAGGAACTGATCCTGAATCTAAAGAACATTGGAAAATGAACACCAATGCATCCACAATTTCTAGAGCCACTTCCTTAAGTACCCTGGGATGCAGACCATCAGGCCCTGGGGATTTATCAGCCTTCAGTCCTATCAGTCTACCCAACACCATTTCCTGCCTAATGTGGATTTCCTTCAGTTCCTCCGCCACCCCAGATCATCTGGCCACTAGTACATCAGGAAGATTGCTTGTGTCCTCCTTAGTGAAGGATCCAAAGTACCTGTTCAACTCATCTGCCATTTTCTTGTTCCCCATAATAACTTCACCTTTTTCAGTCTTCAAGGGTTCAACTTTGGTCTTAACATACATTTTATTCCTCTTCACGTACCTAAAGAAGCTTTTACTATCCTCCTTTATATTCTTGGCTAGCTTACCTTTGTACCTCATCCTTTCTTCCTGTATTGCCTTTTTAGTTATCTTCTGTTGCTCTTTAAACATTACCCATTCCTCTTGTGTCCTGCTAATCTTTGCTATGTTGTACTTCATCTCTTTTATTTTTTTACTGTCCCTGACTTCCTTTGTCAGCCACGGTCGCCCCTTACTCTACTTGGAATCTTTCTTCCTCTTTGGAATGAACTGATCCTGCACGTTCTTTATTGTCCCCAGAAATACCTGCCATTGTTGTTCCACTGTCATCCCTGCTAGGGTATCTTTCCAGTCAACTTTGGCCAGCTCCTCCCTCATGGCCCCATAGTCCCCTTTATTCAACTGTAACACGGACACCTCCAATTTACCCTTCTGCCTCTCAAATTGTAGATTAAAACTTACCATATTATGATCACTACCTCCTAATGTCACCTTTACCTCGAGTTCCCTTATAAAATCCGGTTCATAAATCCAGAACCTCCAACAGAGATGCCTCCCTCGCCGACGGTGTTACATGCTGTTACGGAACACCGCCGCGCCGATGTTCCTCCCGTGGTAATAAGTTGGGGAGGGTTTCAGGGTTGCCGGGCCTGGCGCCATTTGTAGCCCCCCACGGGCCCCACCCAGTGCGCATGCGCAGGACCCACCGGCAACCTTGCCAAGTCATGCCCGCACCCGCCCGCCGGCAGCCCGCAGCACCAGTGCGCAGGCGCCATCCCAAGATGTTTGCTCATTTGTTACGACAAATGGGTTGAATGTTACTGTGAACTAAATTTAGGGTTGGCATCTCTGGGGTCCAATACAAGCTGCTCTAATAATCCATCATGGAGGCACTCCACAAACTCCCTTTCTTGGGGTCCAGTACCAACCTGATTTTGCCAGTCTTTCTGCATGTTGAAATCTCCCATAACAATCTTTACGACATGCCAATTTTAACTCTTGATTCAACTTGCACCCTATATCCAGGCTACAGTTTGGGGGCCTGTAGATAAGTTCCATTAGGGTATTGTACCCTTACAATACCTTAGTTCTGTCCATACTGACTCCACATCTTCTGTTTCAATGTCACCCCTTGCAAGGGACTGAATTTCATTCCTCACCAACAGAGCTGCCCCACCCCCTCTGCCCACCTTTCTGTCTTTTCGATAGGAGGTATACCCTTGAATATTCCGTTCCCAGCCCTGGCCTTCTTGCAGCTATGTCTCTGTAATTCCCATAACGTCATACTTGCCAATTTCTAACTGAGCCTCAAGCTCATCCACTTTATTTCTTATACTTCGCGCATTCATATACAACACTTTGACTTTGGTATTCACCTCCCTCTCACACCACTCACAATTGGCTCTGACCTTACTCTCTTAACCCTTCTCGAACTTTCCTTCCCATTAATTCGGGAGTCTTTTGTAACTTTTCCTGTACTCACTTCCCCTTTAACTCCATCTTTATACTCCCAATTTGTCAATCCCTCCCCCCTACTATTTAGTTTAAACTCATATGTGTAACATAATTGAACATTCAATCTTACTCCAGCTCCATGAAGAGAAAGCAAAACATGTTTTGTTTAGTTTAGTTTAGTTTAGAGATAGAGCGTGGTAACAGGCACTTCAGCACACCGGATCCGCACCGACTTGCGATCCCCGCACATTAACACTATCCTACTACTAGGGGCAATTTACACATACACCAATCTTATTAACCTACATACCTGTACATCTTTGGGGTGTGGGAGAAAACCGAAGATCTTGGAGAAAACCCACACAGTCATGGGTAGAAGGTACAAACTCCATACAGATATCACCCATAGTCGGGATCGAACCGGGGCCTCTGGCGCTTCAAGCGCTGTAAGGCAGCAACTGTACCGCTGTATCATTGTAGATTTTCAAAAACAGACTTACGGATACTTCAGTAGGAAATGGAATAAACTGCTTACAGATTTACAGCAGTTTGAGTGAAGGTTGCCTGTGTCAGTTTAGACATTTAGACTTTGCAAATCATTGCCAATGCTCCTAAGTCCTCAAATTGCTTGTGGTCTCTGTGCAATGACAATAAAGATATATTTTTGGTGCAGGCAAATTATCCTGAGTACGTTGATGTGGCTTTTCCCCTTGAACCATTGTAGGCCTTGCTTCCACCAGTCGTCCCCCCCCCCCCCCCCCCCCCCCCCCCCCCCCCCCCCCCCCCCCCCCATTCACAGCAACTATCAGTATTAGTTTATTCTTGTCATGAGTATTGAGATACTGTGAGAAACTTTGTTTTGTGTGTGATCTATGGAAATCATACCATACATGAGTACATAGGTAGTGCAAAAGAGCAAAATAAACAGTGTACAAATATAGTGTTACAGCTACGTAGAAAGGCAGATAAAAAAACTGCAAGAGGTGCAAAGAGGTAGATTGGGAATTTATCCTTAGCTAATGGGAGATCTGTTAAGATAACTATGGAGAACCAGCTGGGGTTGAATCTTATGGCACTTGCTTTGAAGTGTTTATATATCTTCTGCATGAGGTGAGTGGGGAGAGAGAGCAATGACAGGGGTGTAGGTGGTCCTTGATTATGTTGGCTGCTCTCCGACGGTGGCACAAAGTATAGATAGAGTCAATGGGATGGGGGCGGTGGTAGGGGAGGCTGGTACACACCATTGCACAAAGTACTTAAAACAAAATCCACATTTAGATCCATGTTTTTTAATTTACGTTTTGTTCAAGAGGTCAAACGTTTAACATGCTCACCATCACTTGTGATTGGAATTCTAGGTTGAAGAATGTTGCAATATAATCAAAAACTCCAGGGAAATCATGGGATGGAACTCTTTGATAGAAATATCTTCAATTCAATTTGATGCCAGTAAATGTTGGTAATGCTGTGATAAAATCACATGTGTAATTGTAATCTGTCATTTATAATAATAATAATAATAATAATAATTTTATTGTCATTGCACAGAGGTACAATGAGATTTGGAATGCAACTTCCATCCGGTGTAATATCTTAATTATCTAAAAATGTAGACACCCAGAGAAACAAGATTAAAAAAACAGTTAAAGCAGTATAAAGTGCAAATAAGGTCTGTGCCGGGTCGATGTGCGACGTGACCATCCGAGGGAGACAGTTCATGGGGGGGGGGGGGGGGGGGGGGGGGGGCACTCAGCAGGACCGGTTCAGAGCAGCTATAGCTCTGGGGATGAAGCTGTTCCTAAGTCTGGAGGTGCAGGCGTAAAAGGCCTTGTAACGTCTGACGGATGGTAGAAGTTCGAACAGACTATTGCAAGGGTGTGAGGAGTCTTTATGAATGCTGATGGCCTTCCTGAGGTACCGTGTATTGTAGATGCCCTCCAAGGCTAGTATCTGTGTCCCAATTATCTTCTGCGCTCTGTGGATGACCTGCTGAAGAACTCTCCTCTCCGCCTCCGTGCAGCTGAGATACCACACAGAGATGCCATATGTTAGGATGCTCTCTGTGGTGCAGCGGTAGAAGGTTGGCAGCAGCTGTTGGGGCAAACCAGTCTTTTTCAGTGTTCTCAGGAAGAACAGTCGTTGCTGTGCCTTCTTGACCAGCACAGCGGTGTTGGTGGACCATGTGAGGTCCTCCAAAATGTGTGTGCTCAGAAACCTGAAGCTGGACACTCTCTCCACACTATCCACGTTGTTAAAGATTGGAGCAAATATGCACAAATCTAATTGATGTAAAAATGATTCTATTTTTATTATGATCAATTGCAGCGGAAGTATTAGTAATATATTCCGTAGAAATTCACTGTTACTTTTGCAAATGCAAGTGCATGCATAAACCAATGCAATATAGCACTCATAATATTTGTACCTGTGACAAATTTTCCTGATTTTTCACCTTTTTTTGTCATTGTTCCATGTCTTTTCATCTTTATTGCTTAGAACACTGGGCTGTGATTGAAGTGCCAACCAAATCTTCTTGCAAAGTACTGAGGTGCTAATGAATATTTAGATTTCAAGCTGAGGTAAAGAAAGATTTGCACTGATATTTAATGAATTCAGGACATCCAAAAATGCTTTAGAATCAATAAAGTATACTTTGAAATGTAGTTGTTCTTATAATACAATCAAATCACCAAACAATGGATTTCCTAGCTACAACTCTCATGTCAGTGAATGACCAATTGCCATTTTCACTTTTCCGAATTAGAGTCCAACAGCTTGGAAACAGGCCCTTCAGTCCAATTCGTCCATGCTGACTTAGATGCCCCATCTAAGCTAGCTATTTCCCGTGTCTATAGAGTCAATGGATGTGTGCCTGCTGGTTAAAACTTCTTCATCCAGTCTTGCAGCCTGTTTTGGTTGGTGGCATCACCCTTTCACAGTGGCATTAAACCTGCTGCCTTCCAAATATCCCACTGCTGGCTTCATTCTGGAATATTGGTAACTGGATGTTGTAATCATCCCTGTGTGATCCTATTCAGTTGACCAACATTGAGCTGTATCAATCCCTTTTGGCTCTGCAAAACTGACAGAGTTTTATGCTAAAGTGCTAAAGTTTGTATGTGTGCATCCTTTGGGGTTGTGTAACTCCTTTCTTGACCTTGCATGCCTATTAAGCTATGATAAGAAATTAAGCTGCTTTCTTCATAGTCATGGTGGTGCCTGACATTGGTGTTCTTATTGAATTGAACACATTTTATTAGCCAAGTATGTATACATACAAGGAATTTGCCTTGGTGCTTTGCTCACAAGTAACAGCACACGATATACAGTAGACAATTAAAAATAAAACATTATAGTTTAAACATGTGAATGAAATAAAATACAAGAGCAAAAGGAGGCTACAGACTTGACTGTTGAGCAGAGCTACTGCTCGTGGAAAAAAAAAACTGGTTTTATGTCTGGCTTTGACAGTCCGGAGTCGACTTCAAGAGGGAAGTGCTTCAAAGAGTTTGTGGCCAGATTGAGAGGGGTCAGAGCTGATCGTAACCGTTTCCTTCCTTGCAGTGTAGAATTCGTCGATTGGGGGAAGGTTGCAGCCAACAACCTTCTCGGCTGATCAAACGCTGCAGCCTCCGGATGTCATGCTTGGTGGCTGAGCCAAACTAGACCATGATGAAGAAGGTGAGGACAGACTATGATGGCAGTATAAAACTGGACCATCATTGTCAGTGCCAGATTGTGTTTTCTCAGCTGCCGCAGGAAGTACATCCTCTAATGGGCCTTTTTGACTGTGGAGTCGATGATGGCCTCCCATTTAAGGTCCCTGGAGATGATGATTCCAAGGAACTTAAATGACTCCACAGATGTGACTGTGGTGTTGTTGATGGTGGAGGGGAGGGGGAGCTCTCCTAAAGTCTACAATCAATTCCACTGTCTTAAGAGCATTGAGTTCCAGGTTGTTGCGATGGCATCAGGACGCCAACTGTGTCACTTCCTGTCTGTAGGCAGATTCCTCCCCATCGTGGATCAGCCCAATCGGTTATGTCGTCCGCAAACTTGAGAAGCTTGACAGAGGTGTCTGTGGAGGTGCAGTAATTGGTGTAGCCTTGACAAGGCGATGCAGAGCTGAACGTAGTTTAGAGAGGTACAGAGTTGAAACTGGCCCTTCGGCCCACCAAGTCCACGCCGACCAATGATCACCCATATACAAGTACTATCCGAGGCACGAGGGACAATATCAGAACCCAATTAACCTAAAAACCTACACGTCTTTGCAATGTGAGAGAAAACTGGAGCACCTGGAGAAAGCCCATGTGGTCATGAAGAATGTACAAACTGTGTACAGACAGCACCCATAGTCAGGATCGAACCCAGATCTCTGGCATTGTAAGGCAGATTGCTGTGCCCCTGTGCCATCACCATCTCAATTGCATGTCGTGCAAGAGAGATGATGTCCTGGTGGACATGATCTGGGTGTAAGCAAATTGCAAGCTATTAAGTTTGCCTGGGAGTGGTGCAGATGTGGACATAAGAGGACATAAGAAGGCTACAAAATAATATAGGCAGGTTGAATCTGGTAGATGGAGTATAATGTAGGAACAGGAACAGAAATTGTTGATTTTGGCAGGAAAAATTAAAAAGCATATTATCTGAAAGAAGCATTTTACATCTGGAGAGATTGTAGATGCAAAAGATCAGGATGTCCGAGTGCCATGATTTACAAAAGGTACAGCAAGTGATGAGGAAAACTAACAGAATGTTATTGTGCGTTGTGATGGGAGTAGATAAGACACTTATGTTTCAGCTATATAGGGCATTGGTGAGACAACTTCTGGAGTATTGTGTTTGTTGATGGCCTCCTTATTTAAGAAAGGGTGTTGAGGTACTGGAAGCAGATCAGCCATGGATGATCAGCCATGATCACTTTGAATGGCGGTGCTGGCTCGAAGGGCCGAATGGCCTACTCCTGCACCTATTGTCTATTGTCTATTGCAGCTGAGAGAATTTTACTGGGCAAATATCTAAAATAGGCAGTTTGCTTTATGAACGAAGTTTAGACAAGCTAGGCTAATATCTGCTCGAGTTCAGAAGAGTGGACGGGACTTGAACGAAGCATTCAAGGTTCTGATGGGTCACAACAGAATGGAGGTGGAGAGGATGTTTCTTCTTGAGGGAGAATCTAGAACTAGAAATCATTGTTTAACAATAAGGGATGACCAAATTAAGACAAATGTGAGTTTTTGGTGCACTCTTCCTAAAATGGTGGTGGAAGTAGAGTTTTTGAACATCTCAAAGACCTGAGTGGATACGCAAAGAGGTGAAAGGTTATTTAGTATTGGAAGAGAATGAGGAGTTGAATTGTAGTCAGATCATTTTTGATCTTATTGGATCTGGACTAGGCTTGAGGGGCCAAGTCTCCTGCTCCTGCTTCTCATGTGTTCATATGCATTATCTTGGAATATTTTGCTTAACTAAGGGATTACAACTGAATTTGTTGGACCTCAGGTTCGTGGAGTGATGAGGCACACTAAGGTCATTTAGAAGTTTATACATTCCCTCTTTTTTACTTGAAATGCCTAAGTGAAGGCAAGGGTTTTGAAAGGAAAGTAACTCTGAAGAAAATTGCCTTCTCTTGAATAGTACAACCCATCGTCAAGTATTTTAAAAAGAGATCTGCAGCATACCCCAAAAACAAAATATGTTACCAGATAATAAAATGATTCGGGTGAAATTAGTTTATTGAAAGGTCCAACTGTTTTACCTTAAATGGATTTGTGTTTTATGACAGTTATTTATGCTTTTTTTGCATTGTCATGGGAACCAGTTGTCACTAAGCAACTACCTTCAGTTAGTAGAGACATAGCCGGATTACTCAAAACCACAATACTTCAAAGCCGGTTGACAATAAGTATACGGCTGGGCAATCTGTATTGGACAATTTCGTTAATCGAGTCTTCAACCCTGGAGTTGGAGATTGGCATGCCTCAGCAACCTCTTGCACCTCTCCAATTCCACCTGTCGCAGAAGGCAATCTGGCACATGGAAAAGGAGCATTGAACCGGACTGCGTTGTGTTCACAGAAATTTGAAGGTTGTGCACAGGTAATTCGGGACATGGGTGTATCAAAGTGTGAGAATGTATTGGACTGTGGGTGAAGTGTGACAAGAAGGAGGAAGCCACTGCTAACATGGTTTTGTTTTTACTATGCTAATTATAACAGAGAAGCACGGTGAAATGCTGCTTCCACTTTGTGTCTCACATTGGGCAGGATTTCCAATAATGCTGAAGTCAGGTTTTTAACCTGAAATCCAATTGGCTGAAGCATTTTGGCCATGAATATAAATTGGTGAAGAGTATTTTGAAGGTCTCAATCTGAGAAAAAAGGCAAATGAACGGGTTAATATTTGATTCTGGTGCCTGCTGTAAAGTAGGAAGTGTGTCCTAGCCATCAGTTGGAACTATTTAGACTGAGGCTGAATATAACTGGTGTATCCTCTGCAATTTATACCTTTTGTTTATGATAAGTGTTATTAAAAAATATTTTGTTTTAGGGCATAGTTATCTTGGTGTTGAAAGCACAAAGTATAACCCATTTGCAGTTATTCTAAACTGATGCCAATTTGGAATTTAATTTTCTGTGAAATTCTGGATTAATTTTATTGAGTGAGTTATAAAAAGTGCTGTTCTGTGCTGAAGGCTATTGCATTTTGGCATGATATATTGTGGTTCATCGAGTGGTTTTCCACTCTGAATTCCATGCTTTATCCATACTTTATCATATGATCTGCGGAAATTATTCATACTTTCCTGTGAAACAAGAGAAAGTTGGTAGAGGCGGGTAAAATATACCCCCCCCCCCTTCCATCCTCGCCAGACACCTGGTAGCTGTTTGAAAATTCCTGAAAAATATTACAGAATTTTAAACTACAGTTTTGTGCATCCTTGATCCCAGGAAACTGCTGAAGAAAGTGCATGTGCAGCCATAATAACTACAGTGCTTTTAAACAAGGTATCTACCTAATTTCCCATTGAAAGCAGAAGCTGATTAGAAGGTATTTGTCGAATGCAGCGTGATTATTTTGTCTCACTTTCAGTGCTAATTGTTGTTTATAATTGAAGACTTCAGATAGTAAGCCAAAAGGTAAATTTTGTGTTTTTATCCCTATTGCTAGAAATGGTTGTGCATCCATTGCAATTGAGCAAAATGTTACCATTTTAAGTGGTAAGATATTTTTTTCGCCCCAGTTTGGCTCCAGAGTTGAACATTGTAGAAAAGGAAGCAACAATCTTTCTGCTTCTGTGGTTCTTTTTATTGCAAAACTAAAACTAGTGTGTATTTGATAAGATTAAATGAACACCAAATCACAGAAAGAGATATATCCTCAGCAAGCGAGGATAAAACTTGATTAACACATTAGATTTCAATATATACTTTAAAAGAGAACAGTATTGAAGTGAAAATTGCGATTTCGAGAAATAATCTTCTCTTATTATTAGGGCCAATAATAGGAGAAGAACAATAGGCCAGATGTTGAAAGCAGTTTTTTTGAATTGTCATGTGGCTGCTAAGGGTGGGTGAAGCAGTGGAGAAATCTGAACATAGTGGATGAGTATTTTAAGTTTCAGGTATTGAAGATCCAGAAATAGAATGAATATTGTCCTTCAAACTAGATAGTTTAGGTTTGGATATAATCTACAGAATTTTGCATGGTATATTTGTGGAATGTGGAAGATGGGAAGCTGGAGAGTAGACATGGACAGGTGCATGGAATAGAAAGGTTTAGAGGGACAAATGCAGGCAAATGGGACTAGATTAGTTGGGGCATCTTGGTCAGCACAGAGGAGTTGGGCTGTATGACTTGATGGATCAAATCTGTTGCTGAAGGTTCCAAGCAGCCTGTTTCAGCCTGCGGTTGTGACCAGGTGATTGATATTTGCTACATTGTTGACTGACCCTCTTTTTGAAATATTTCAGGAAATCGATTCGCATTTTAATTAGTCGAAACAAGGAAACACAGATGGTTTACCAAGGAAAGAAAGAAAATACTGGAGTAACTCAGCGAGTCAGGCAGCATCCCTGGAGAATATAAATAGGTGACGTTTTATGTCGGGTCCCTACTCCTGACTGATGGCAATCAGTCTGAAAAAGGGTCCTGAACCGAAACGTCACCTCTCCAAGCAACAAAGAGTAGGGATCAACGGGTCCCTTTCAGAATGGCAGGCAGTGGCTAGTGGCATACCGCAAGGCCCGGTGCTGGGACCGCAGCTATTTACAATATACATCAATGATTTGGATGAAGGGATTCGAAGTAACATTAGTAAATTTGCAGATGACACAAAGCTGGGTGGCAGTGTGAACTGTGAGGAGGATGCTATGAGAATGCAGGGTGACTTTAACAGGTTGGGGGAGTGGGCAGATGCATGGCAGATGATGTTTAATGCAGATAAATGTGA
Organism: Okamejei kenojei; assembly: GCA_035221665.1. Classification (NCBI taxonomy): domain Eukaryota; kingdom Metazoa; phylum Chordata; class Chondrichthyes; order Rajiformes; family Rajidae; genus Okamejei; species Okamejei kenojei. The sequence goes on from CM069138.1 coordinate 67,055,418, forward strand.
GGTTATCCACTTTGGTAGCAAAAACAGGAGTAGGCAGATTACTATCTAAATGGCGTCAAGTTGGGAAAAGGGGAAGTACAATAGGATCTGGGGGTCCTTGTACATCAGTCTATAAATGTAAGCATGCAGGTACATCAGGCAGCGAAGAAAGTGATTGGCATGTTGGCTTTTATAACAAGAGAAATCGAATATAGGAGCAAAGAGGTCCTTCTGCAGGTTCTCTGGATGCTTTCAAGAGAGAGCTAGATAGGGCTCTTAAAAAGAGTCAGATATGGGGAGGCAGTAACGGGCTACTGATTGGGATGATCAGCCATGATCACATTGAATGGCTGTGCTGGCTCGAAGGGCCAAATGGCCTACTCCTGCACCTATTGTCTATTGTCTATTTTCATTGCACCTCGGTGCACGTAACAATAAACTAAACTCAAACTCAAACCTATCCATGTTCTTCGGGGCTGCTGCCTGACCTGCTGAGTTGCTCCTGTATTTTTGTGTCTTTGCGCACACACGCGAGTCTTAGGCCGTGGGCCCTGCGGACGGTAACATTGGGAGCTGACCTGGCTGACTCCAGCAGCAGCAGCTTCATCCGCCCCAGATCATGGGGCTTGAATCGCCCCCTTCACGGCCGGAGGGGGCTTCAACATCGGGAGCCTCGATCGCCTTGATGCAGCAGTTTGATTTTAAGCCGCGCCGGGCGCTGATAGACTCCGCAAACGGGCCGATTCAGCCCTTAGAAAGCGTCTGATAAAGTCCGGATTACAAAATATGGGGGGCCATTGTCCCCCACCTCTCAAAACAGGCGGGGGGAGGAACGTGTCCCCCCTGTCTACCCCCCCAGGTTTTCTGCCCCTGGGTGTAAGAAAGATCTGCAGATACTGGTTTAAACCGAAGATAGACACAAAAAGCTGGAGTAACTCAGTGGGTCAGGGAGCATCTCTGGAGAGCATTTTGCATCTACCTTCGATTTAAACCAGCATCTGCATTTCTTTCCTACACATTAGAACCATGTAATTCAGATACCAATTTTTGGATTTCTGCATTTAACCTTGCAAGTCCATTCCAAATTGCCAAGGGGGGGGGGGGGGGGGGGGGAGGAGGGCGGAATAAAGGCGGCAAATTACATTATTTTTACAAGAAATTGAGAATACTTCTGGCTTAATTGTCACCCTTTGCCGAATTACTAATCTTGGGTTACTGCAGTACAGCTGCAACGTTTAGATTTGACAAATTCCAATGGCTCTCCAGTAACCTTTGTTGGAGGTTGCTGCGTGTGTTGACATTGTGGGTCTTAATTTAAATATTTCTGCCACCAAGATTCAAGAAGCATTCTTGAGAGCTTTGATGGAAATCATTCTCCTATCTTTAAACTGAATCAAGAACTAGTTAATTTTGAAAAAGGTAACCATAAGAAAAATGGTTTATCTGTTCTCTGGTTAATAAAATCTCAGCTCTACTTGTGCTAAATATAATTTTATGAGTTGTGATATCCTGTTGGTGGAAATTATGATAACGTGCTTCCTTTCATGTTCTTCCCTTGAACAGAAACAGGCAGCAATAAAGCAAAATGTAGTCGATGTTTAGTAATAAATTGTTTACTAACTGTTTTAAAAAGCAGCTTAAAACAATGGGTCTCATAGTTCTTTAAATTCCCTTTTTTATGTTTCCAGAAATTTTTTTGACAGTTGTATTTTCTGCCATTGTCTGTGGAATATATACTTTCAAACATCCAAAATAAATGTTTTGGTTTGTGCACATAATCATGCTTTGATTATTCTTCCATTTAAGCTGACAATAGTATTTTCCCTTTCCAGCTTCCTCCCATTTCTCTCTCAGGATGGTGGCTATACGTGTGGTCTAATTTCACTGCTGTGGGATCCTCTCTGGCATCTTTCTCAAAGAGGTGTTCTTACTATTGGAGCCCAGGTCAGGACAACTTGTGTTTACTGCAGACCACCATTCTTGCATCTTTGGTGTATTGTTTACTAACGTTTCCCAATTCTTAAACTCATTGCATAACATTGGACAAAGTCTCTTCAAAATATAAATTGTTTTGAGTATATTCAGGTCTAAAATATTTGGTGTTTATAAAAATCTTTCCTTCCTCTATGATGTTGATACAAGAAATTGTCCGAGATGTGCAGGTCAATTCTCCCTGGTTTCTTTTTTTATAATTCTCAAACTTCTTCCATATTCTCTCTTTGTTCGTATCTTTCAGGTTATGATTGATGCAGTTTTGACAGGTCATCAGTATTCGGAGTTGAGGCTGTGCAGAGAATGTCTTCCTCACTGGCTTAGTATTCTCTCCCATTCTTCCCTAATCATTCATATTTGGCCTCTTACTTTCTCCTGTCCATATCTTAGCTTTTTTTCTTTCCATCACAATGTTAAAAAACATTTGGACAGGTACATGGATAGGATAAGTTTAGGACAGGGGTCGGCAACCTTGTTCTGTATAGGGGCCAGGACCCATGTCTGTGAGCGGATGGCGGGCCACATCTATTCGCCAGAGTTAATAAATGGAGGTAATAATACATACCAACTAAACTTTGACTTATATTTATATATTTAAGCAATATTATGAACATAGCAGTCAGTTTGAGACACTGGTATTGAAACTAGCCTCAACCCTCTCTGTCCTAAACTTCATGCAGACCCTTTGTTGCCCTCTCTTTCCCCTCTCCTTGTCCTCCCTCTCTTTCCCTTTCCCCATCCCCTCCCCACTCCCTCTCCTCCTTCTCTCTCCTCCACATTGTAGATGTAGAAATGGAGGACATTTTTGTTACAGAATCTTTATGTCCCTGTTGTTGAAAGGAAATAGTATAAAAATTGGGAAAGAGCCATGGTTTTCAAGGGAAATTGGACACTTGTTTCGAAAAAAGAGAGATATCTACAATAATTATAGGAGGCATGGAGTAAATGAGTGCTAGAGGAGTATAAAGAATGTAAAAAGAATCTTAAGAAAGAAATTAGGAAGCTGAAAGTAAACCAAGGGTTTTTACAGCTATATTAATAGCTAACGGGATAAAATTGGACCATTTGGACAGCTATCTGCAGAGCCTATTGAACAATTTCTTTTCTTCGGTATTCAAGGAGAAGGATATTAGAGTTAAGGGGAAAAAGTAGAGTAGCTATGGAGATTCAAAGAGGAGGAAGACTGGACACTTTTGAAAAATAAAGGATAAGTCTCCAGGTCCTGACAGGATATTCCCTAGGACATTGAGGGAAGTTGACAGAAATCCCTGCGCATGTTGTTCCCAAAGAATCTAGCAATTATAGACCCAGTGGTGGGCAAATTAATGGAAAGGATACTTAGAGATAATATATATAAGCATCTGGATAAACCTGGATCAGGAACAGTCAACCCTGGAAGGTCATGTTGACAAACCTTCTTGAATTTTTTTAACTAGGGAAATGATGAGGGTAAAGCTCTCAGTAAAGGCCTTTCTCCCCAAGGTTCAATCTTTGGGTGTTATAATGGCGGGAGTAGCAAGATGGATTCAACATTCAACAGTGGCTGAATGGGAGATGTCCTCAGGTTGGAAGCCCCAGTGGGGTGCCTCAGGGATCTCCAGTTGTTTGTCATGTACATCAATGATCTGGATCTGCCCTCTACAGAGAGATTTCCCTGAAAGATGGCAGATGGAGTTTTAATGCTCTACATCTTGGCAGGACAAATCATAGGACGTACCCAGAGGGATCACTGTGCTCCCTCGCTAGGGTGGTAAAGAAAGCCTTTGGTGTGCTGGCCTTTATAAATCAGAGCTACAAGGCCCCCAATTTTGGTCGCCTAGTTATAGAAGGATGTCAACCAGAGGAGATTTACCCAGGGTTCCAGCCTATGTTACAGAGAAAGGTTGAACAAGTTAGGTCTTATTCTTTGGAGCGCACCCAGAGTTGACTCGTTTTTCCCATCCAATGAGGGTAGGAAGATTCAAACAAGAGGGCATGACATGAGAATTAAGGGACAAGGTTTTCGGTGTAACGTGAGGGGGAACTTCTTTACTCAGAGGGTGGTGGCTCACCAGCTTCCAGCTGGAGGCAGGATCGATTTTAACATTTAAGAGTAAGTGGATAGGTATATGGACATGAAGGGAATGGAGGGGTATGGTCTGAGAGCAGGTAGATCCAAATGGTCGGCACGGACTGGAAGGGCCGAGAGGGCCTGTTTCCGTGCCATTCCCTCTCCACGCTCCCTCCCTCCCCTCTCTCTCTCTTCCCCTCCTCTCCCTCCCTTTCCTAGTTCCATTTACCGCATTCCTGTCCGTCCTCCACACGAAAACCGACAGCTAGCAACGCCGCCATCTTTGAGGAGGACGGGCCTGGCCCTGAGCCTCCCCCGGGTAAAGCGGGGGATGGATGGTTCCAGGGCGCGCTCCGCTGCAACTTCAACTGCACTTGCCCACCAATCCAACTAACCTTTTGCCCAGTTTGTGGGATTATATCAGTTCCGATTTTTTTTGTATCAGCGAACAGGATTGCTAGGAGCATTAAAGCAAGTCTTTATGTCGCTGGCCAACAGTTTTAAACAGTCTAAAAAAGTCTCGATGACTGGAAAAAAAACAAATGCCTGCGGGCCGGTTGATTTCGGGTTACTGGCCGGATCCGGCCCGTGGGCCGTAGGTTGCCGACGCCTGGTTTAGAGGGTTATGGGCCAAAAACACAGGCAGGTGGGACTAGTATAGATGGGTCATGTTTGTCAGTGTAGGCAAGTTGGGCCAAAGGGCCGATTTCCATACTATATAACTCTATTACCCCTTCCCTATTCTTTCTGCTCTTTGATGTAAATTATTATTGGAAATATTAGAATTGTATCAATTTGTAACAGTATTGGAAAATCTGGTCTCGGGATTAAAAATAGGTCTCTGTGCAAAGAAAACTGAAGCAGTGGGTCAGAGATTGAATATTGAAATGTGGCAATCAATGGATGATCTTGAAGGAGTTGCTGTCCTTTTGCAGGGGAATGGAGCTGCACAGACACAATAGACTGAAACTCTGCCTCCTATATTAAAACAATTCTATGAGTATCTTGTTGTCCAACGGCAAGACATAGACTGGGAATGGAGCCTTGTCAAGTCTTTAGATAATCTGCACATGAGGAAACTAAAGATGGGCATCTTAATGATTTTAATAACTGCTCTACCCTTGTGTTGTGAAGTCAATTTGATTAAATTACAAACCTCTCTCGTTTCCATTGCTTATCATTTATAGCAATGCATTTGCCCAATAAATAGTCAGTAAGCATGTTGAACGTAGAACAATGCAGCACAAGAACTTATTCTTTGACCCACAATGTCTGTGTCGAACATGATGCCAAATTAAACTCCTCTGCCTGCACGTCATCCACATTCCTCTATTCCTTACCTATACATGTGCTGATCTAAAAGCCTCTTAAAACGTCTCTTGTATCTGTTTCCATCACTACCCCTAGCAGCATTTTCCAGGCACTTCTGTATGGGGGGAAAACATTCTTGCCCTGCACGTCTGCTTTAAACTTTGTCTGCAACCTTAATGTTAAGTCCTCTAAGCCTTGACGTTTTCACCTTGAGGAAAATGTTCAGTGTCTACCCTATCTACCAGTGTCCCGGGGAGCTGCGCATGTGCATGGTGGGAGTGTCCTGTGGAACCGCTGAACAACCGCACCGCCGACTTCCAGAATGATGACCGAAGACTGGAATGCGCCCCGATAGGCCCGACTTGCCCCAAATGCCTCCCAGGGAACTGTGGGGAGGCCTGTCTGGGCCAAAGGAGCCTCAGCGGTGGCCGCGATGGGAGAGTTGGCGGGAACGGGAGTCTCGGTGGCAGTGGGGCCTCGTAGTCGAAGAGTGTGAGGGGGGAGGGGAAGACAATGGGGACCCGGTGTGGGGGGACCAACATGAGGGACGGTGGAAGAACAAAGAGGGTCGCGGTGTGGGCGAGAGGGGATGGGCAATTTAGTTTAGAATCCTCTGCCCACGGGATAAGTCTGTGTTTGTTCATTTGTTCTGGTGAAGGCGCTGTGCACACGGCAGCCAGCCAACAGTCGCTTGTCTTTTTCTTTTTGTTTTCACTTTTAATTTCCAGTTTTTGTGTACCTTGTGTGTTCTGACTGTCGGCAGACCAATTTCCCTCTGGGGATGAATAAAGTTTTATCGTATCATATCTATACCTCTCATAAACTTGACATTGACTCTTATAGTTAATGCCTTGACCGATGAAGGCAAGCGTACTCTCTGTCTCTTTACCACTTTATCTACTTTGTGCTGCCACTGGCAAGGAGCTATGGATTTGGATGCCAAGTTCCTTCTATACATCAACACTGTGAAGGATCTTGCCCTTAACTGTATACTTTCCCCTTACATTCGACCTCGCAAAGTGCAATCCCCCCACACTTGCTCAGATAGAAACATAGAAAATAGGTGCAGGAGGAGGCCATTCGGCCCTTCGAGCCAGCACCGCCATTCATTGTGATCATGGCTGATCGTTCCCAATCAATAACCTGTGCCTGCCTTCTCCCCATATCCCTTGATTCCACTAGCCCCTACAGCTCTATCTAACTCTCTCTTAAATCCATCCAGTGATTTGACCTCCACTGCCCTCTGTGGCAGGGAATTCCACAAGTTCACAACTCTCTGGGGTTTTTTTCTCACCTCAGTCGTAAATGGCCTCCATTTATTGTCTTTATGGTCTTATTCTAAGACTGTGACCCCTGGTTCTGGACTGGCCCAACATTGGGAACATTTTTCCTGCATCTAGCTTGTCCAGTCCTTTTATAATTTTATATGTTTCTATAAGATTCCCCCTCATCCTTCTAAACTCCAGTGAATACAAGCCTAGTCTTTTCAATCTTTCCTCATATGACAGTCCCGCCATCCCAGGGATCAATCTCATGAACCTGCGCTGCACTGCCTCAATCACAAGGATGTCCTTCCTCAAATTAGGAGACCAAAACTGTATGCAATACTCCAGATGTGGACTCACCAGAGCCCTATACAACTGCAGAAGAACCTCTCTACTCCTAAACTGAAATCGTCTTGTTATGAAGGCCAACATTCCATTAGCTTTCTTCACTGCCTGCTGTACCTGCACGTCAACTTTCAGTGACCGGTGTACAAGGACACCTAGGTCTCGCTCTACCTCCCCCTTACCTAACCTAACCCCATTGAGATAATAATCTGCCCCCTTGTTTTTGCCACCAAAGTGGATAAACTCACATTTATCAATATTATACTGCATCTGCCACACACCTGCCCACTCACTCAACATGTCCAGGTTACCCTGCAACCTCATAACATCCTCTTCACAGTTCACACTGCCACCCAGCTTTGTGTCATCCGCAAACTTGCTGATGTTGCTCCTAATTCCCTCTTCCAAATAATTAATAAATATGGTAAACAGTTGCGACCCCAACACCGAGCCTTGCGGCACTCCACTCGCCACTGCCTTCCATTCTGAAAAGGACCAGTTCACTCCTACTCTTTGCTTCCTGTCTGCCAATCAATTTTCCATCCACGTCAACACCCTACACCCAATACCATATGCTCTAATTTTAGTCACCAGTCTCCCGTGCGGGACCTTATCAAAGGCTTTCTGAAAGTCTCGATACACTCCATCCACTGGCTCCACTTCATCCATTTTACTTGTCACATCCTCAAAAAATTCCAGATTAGTCGAGCATGATTTTCCTTTCATAAATCCATGCTGACTTGGACTAATCCTTTTACTGCTATCCAAATTCCCCATTATTACCTCTTTAATAATTGACTTCAGCATCTTTCCCACCATCGAAGACAGGCTAACTGGTCTGTAATTCCCCATTTTCTCTCTCGCTCCTTTCTTGAAAAGTGGGATAACATTAGCTATCCTCCAATCCACAGGAACTGATCCTGAATCTATTGAATATTGGAAAATGATCACCAATTTGTCCACTATTTCTAGAGCCACCTCCCTGATGACCCTGGGATGCAGACCATCAGGTTGAGGGGATTTATCATCCTTCAGTCCCATTAGCCTACCCAATACTATTTCTCGCCTAATGAACATTTATTTCAGTTCCTCGACCCCCTTAGATCCTCTGTCCTCCCGTACTTCTGGGAGATTGTTTGTGTCTTCCTTAGTGAAGACAGATCTGAAGTACCTGTTCAACTCTTCTGCCATTTCCTTGTTCCTCATAATAATTTCACCCGTGTCTGCCTTCAAGGGACCCACATTTGACTTTGATATTCTTTTTCCCTTAACATATCTGAAGAAGCTTTTACTCTTCTTCTTCATATTCCTGGCCAGCTTCCCCTCGTACTTCATCTTTTCAGCCCGGATTGCCCGTTTTGTTTCCTTCTGTTGTCCTATGAAAGTTTCCCAATCCTCTGGCTTCCGACTACTCTTTGCTGTGTTATACATCTTTTCTTTTAGTTTTATTCTATCCCTTGTCAGCCACAGTTGCCTCCTCCTCCCCTTAGAATCTTTCTTCCTTTTTGAAATTAAATGGTCCTGCGTCTTCCGGATTATGCCCAGAAATTCCTGCCATTGCTGTTCCACCGTCATTTCTGCTAGTATCCCTTTCCCGTCTACCTTGGCCAGCTCCTCTCTCATGCCTTCATAGTCCCCTTTGTTCAACTGCATCACTGACACTTCGGATTTAGCCTTCTCCTTCTCAAATTACAGATTAAAACTAATCATATTATGATCAGTACCTCCAAGCGGTTCCTTTACCTCGAGTTCTCTTATCAGAGATTAAACTCCATTTGCCATTATTCCACCCATATCTGTAACTGATCTAAATCCCGCAGTATCCTTTGACTTCCTCATTGTCCGCAATTCCACTCATATTTGACGTTTTAGGTTGAGACCCTTCTTCAGACTTCCTTTGATTATGAGTTTTGCAAATATTCTTATGGATAAGGTAGAAAGAAATGCTGGAGAAACTCAGCGGGTGAGGCAGATCTATGGAGCGAAGGAAATAGGCAACATTTCGGGACGAAACCCTTCATCAGACTGATGTGAGGGGGGAGGGGGCGGGACGGGAAGAAGAAACGAAGAGGTGGAGACAGTGGGCTGAGGGAGAGCTGAGAAGGGGAGGAGAAAGTAGGGACTACCTGAAATTAGAGAAGTCAATGTTCATACTGCTGGGGTGCAAACTGACCAAGCGAAATATGAGGTACCGCTCCTACCCACCCGTACACCTCCTCACCGGGCACTTTCCCTTGCCATAGCAGGAAATGCTACACTTGTCGCTTTATCTCCCCCCTTGACTCCATTCAAGGACCCAAGCAGTCATTCCAGGTGTGGCAGAGGTTCACCTGCACCTCCTCCAACCTCATCTATTGCATCCGCTGCTCTAGATGTCAGCTGCTTTACATCGGTGAGACCAAGCGTAGGCTTGGCGATCGTTTCGCCGAACACCTCCGCTCGGTCCGCATTAACCAACCTGATCTCCCAGTGGCTCAGCACTTCAACTCCCCCTCTCATTCCGAATCCGACCTTTCTGTCCTGGGCCTCCTTCATGGCCAGAGTGAGGACCACCGTAAATTGGAGGAGCAGCACCTCATATTTCACTTGGGCAGTTTGCACCCCAGTGGTATGAACATTGACTTCTCTAATTTCAGGTAGTCCCTGCTTTCACCTCCCCTTCTCAGCTCTCCCTCAGCCCACTGTCTCCGCCTCTTCCTTCCTTCTTCCCGCCCCCTCCCCCCCCCCACCCTCACATCAGTCTGAAGAAGGTTCTCGACACAAAACATTGCCTATTTCATTCGCTCCATAGATGCTGCCTCACCCGCTGAGTTTCTCCAGCATTTTTGTCCACCTTAGATTTTCCAGCATCTGCAGTTCCTTCTTAAACTTCTTATGGCTAACTCGTTTTGATCAAAGGAGTTGAATAAGCTTGATACTAGCATGTGTTATTTACATATTCTAAATACTGAATAAGTAATCATTATGTAAGTAGAAAACCAATTTATAAAAATTGCTATTGGTTTGCAAAAAGCAATTTATTTACAGTGTCTGCAGTATGTAGAATTTTTTTTTTAAAACAGTTCAGTTGGAAATGCTAGGTTCACGTGTGCAGAACAAAGCCAACTTTACTCGAAAAATTTAATTTTTCACATTTCACTTTTATATTTCAAATCATTGTGAATCATTAATGTTCAAGAGGCAACTGTTACTTCTGAGTGTAAGGCGTGATCTTATGGTCAAACCATATCCTTGGTAGTGTATTCAGTCTCTTGTGTAGGTGAACCACATGATGGGATTCAGCAGGATGGAGATAACTTTTTTTGAGTGGGTGAATGACGGTGATGGTTTGCTATAATAGGTTGCAAGTTCAAATTGTGATTTATTAATGTGCTTCTTGGCACACAAACCACAACTAGTTATGTAGGATGGATGTTTCTGTTAACTCTGTGTCATCCCACGTCTCTGTTTTTTGCTGAGGCAGCTAGTTTCTTGCATCTATCAAGCCATGCACTTATGAAAATCTTTTAATTCTCCCATTAGCCTTCCCTGGCCATTGAGAAAAATCTCAGTATCTCTATCCACTCCATATAATAGCAATGTTACAACATTTTGAGATTTTACAAATCAAATCTGCAATTTATCCCATCAGATAGAGCATACAAAGAAATTTAATTTGACACCTAATTCACTTTCATATCTTCAGTATTAAAAAAGTTATGGCCATTTTCATACTCGGAAATTAGCATCTTGTTCCCCATTGCCTTTCCATTGACTTAACCAGTTGTGATCTAGGACAGTCAAAAGCCCATAACTTTCTTAAAAATTAAGAGAACTGAAAGAAATTTTCAGTTATTATAGATTGAAGCATTCTGAAACTAATATGAAACAATCTTACTTAGATGACCTGAAATTAAAGCATATAATTAGTTAGTTACCCAATTGTAGCTAATTACAAAATTCAATTACTGGATCTAAACATCTATCCATTTCTTAAGTAAATATCAACTTTTTTTTAAAAGCCTAAGTGTCCAAATAACATTCACACAAGAATTCACAATATAACATGATTTTTAAATCTAATTGTCATTAATTTATAGGCCAAATTGAAGGAATTTTGTGTTTAAAGCCTGTAAATTAATGGGCATTTTGGTTTGTGTGATGGCCTGGGCTGTCCACAATTCGCTGCAATTTCTTACGGTCCTGGATGGAGCTGTTCCCATTCCTTGTAATGTGAGGGCCGGCAATATTTCTTTAGCAGGATTGGGGAAGGCTGAACAGTGGAGGGAAGGGATGGGAAAAATTAAGGAATTTTCTCATGTCTTACCAAACCCATACATTAATGTGGCTCTCTAAATTTCCTTGTTTTGGACTGCGTTTTGCACGTCAAGCGGCCAAGATACATTTTAATAGCTTTATGATCGCACGAGGATTTAAGAAATTGTTTGTGCAATACCCCTAGCCCTCTTTAAAAAGGTACAATTTAGTCCATATTGCATCTCCTTTCTCTTCTCGTCAAATACCTTATTTAATGTAGCAATATAGACAATCTCCAAATTCACACCTACATGTGCCTCATTCCCTTCGAAAAAGAAGCACAATTTGCAAGGTGTTTGATCTTCCAGTTTGAATAAAGGAGGTGAAAGATAGGCAAATCCAATAAACTGCTCCGTAGGAGGACGTTGTGAAACGTCTCGACCCGAAATGTCGCCTATCTCCTTCGCTCCTTAGATGCTGCTGCACCCGCTGTTTCTCCAGCCTTTTGTGTACCCCCAATAAACTGCTTACAGTTTTTTCATTAAGCTTTCCTTCTTGTAAAAATGCTTTTTAAAATATATTTTGCATTCTGTCCTCTAATATTCTTTGAAATTACTATTTTGATTTTGTTCATGTTTTTATTTTGTGCATCCTTTGCCTCCTGTTTTTACTCTTCATCTGGATTTACTGTCAGGTGGAACTTTTCCTATCCCTGGTTATCTTTGTGGTCAGTGCTCCATAGAACTCATTGCTGCTGAACGCCAGATGTATTATGGAGACGCAAGGAACTGCATAAAGCACAAAGTGCTGGAGTAACTCAGCGGTTCAGGCAGCATCTGTGAAGGGATGCATTGATGACGTTTCGGATCATCTTTCACTATTAGAGTCTGAAGAATGGCACCGACCCGAAACGTCGCATGTTCATTCCCTTGCCAGATGCTGCCTGACTTGGTGAGTTACTCCAAAAGAATTGTGATATGCACTGGCTTTACCCAACTGTTTATCCTTTCATATTACTTGGTACTTTCTCACAAATTTGAAACTCGTGCTCCTGATTTTCCACAGAAGTTCTGTTATCCCACCTTCTTCAAAGTTTGGAAACAGTGGCCTGTGTTTTTTCACAGTATAGTTTTTTCACAAGTACATTTAAAAGCCATGGACCCTATTCTTACCTATAATTTCTCATGGCTATAAGATCTCCATTAACATGAATGTGCTCCCCAGGACTAGCCTGCTTTACACAGCTGGAAAACCACTGGCAGAACTTGGAGAACATGTTTGGGATACTTGTATTCACGTGGGAATCCTGAACCTGCCAGCACTTGTTGATGCAGATGGAAGGAATCAGGAAGTGCCACTTCGGGGCGCACTATTTTTGCACAGTTATGAGCCTTGTGTCTTAAAGCACTTTATTACTTGAGTAACCCTGGAAATCAGAAATATAAACTCAAATTAAAGTGCTTCAGAAGCAAAGAAACTATTGGGGAAAGTCAGCCTCAGCTTGTGTCTTGATTCAAGCAGTATTCGCAGTAGGTGCTGACAATCTAAAACCCCAAATGTTTGCTGCGAGATCTTTACAGGCTAGTTATCTGTGGAGTGAACAAATTTAGGTTGTGGTGTATTCATAAGAATTACGATGAGGACTCTATACCGAAAGTGCATGATATGTTCTCTGTACATGACAGCTGACTTGCATGCTTCTTGCATAAGGCAACTTCCTTCTTCATTCATGGTGGTCTTGGTCAATTTGAGTTCATTCATGTTTAGCATTTTATCTTGGTTGACATTGGTCACAAATTCAATTTTATGTGTGATAATAATAATAATAATAATAATAATAATAATAATAATAATAAGGGCTGTCCGAAACATTGTCGATCCATGCTCTCTGGAGATGCTGCCTGACCCACTGAGTTACTCCAGCATTCTGTACTTTTTTTTTAGTAAACAAGCATCTGCAGTTCCTTGAGTCTACACAATAATATTGTCAGTTTAGTAAAAACATGATTTTTTTTGTTTTATTTTTGTAGGCCTAATCCAATGTGTTGTATTAAAACATGTTCAGCTTTTTTCTTAAGGTTGTCCATTTTAATATCTTTCATTTGTCCGAATTTAGGGATGTGGAATAAATAACGGGATGGGTAGAAAACAGAAACCCCAACCCAAAAGATGAGAATAAAAGAAGGAAGGGATGGGAGGAGCTGAGAAAGAAAGTGGTAGCATTCAATCAATCTCCCTTTAAGGTTGTGCCTGCAAGCAGGAGCTTTTATTAAAACAATACCTTTTGTCATTGGTAAAGAAGGAAATTAGCGTAATATTTAACTATCATGTAAGTTCTAAAGAAAGGGTCTAATAAACTTATCCGAGATAAAGATTATAGAGACAAACAAAGCTGCGTATGTCTTGTTGCTGTTTTTCTAAGATTCCAAGCCTTCATTGTCCGTCCCCAATTGTTCCAGAGCTGAGGAGGCAATCATGACGGCCACATTGGTGAATCTGAATAGGATGTATAGGAAGGAACTGCAGATGCTGGTTTAAACCGAAGATAGACACAAAAAGATGGAGTAACTCAGTCAGTCTGAAGAAGGGTCTCGACCCGAAACATCATCCATTCCTTCTCTCCAGCCTGTGCTGCCTGTCCTGCTGAGTTACTCCAGCTTTTTGTGCCTATCTTTAGTGGATCTGAAGTTGCATACAGGCCAGACTTGGGAGATGTACATCCCTGAAGGACATGTACATGGAATTCAAGGAATTCAAGGAAAGTTGAAGGGAAATGTGGGGAGAATAAAAATAGGATTTGTACATGATGGTTGGTGTGGATTCAGTGGGCCAAAGGACGCGTTTCCATGTTGTATGACGCTAAAGGAATAAGAAAGTGGCACTGAGGCAAATGAGAAGTCATGATCTTACTGAATGGCTGGCCGTTCTTAAAGCCTCCTCTGTGTGGCACAATTTCCTGCAAGCCCACCGTCTCTGTTTGGAAATAGATGACTGGTTTCCTGTAGATTCATCTAATCCTAGATTAGCCTCGTCATTAATCATTTTCACACCCACAAATATTCCATGCGAATATTTTAATGTCAGCATTTGACATTATATGAAACCATATGGGAAAGCCAGCAGATATTTGTACATGACAATGGGACATTGAGTGGAAAATCTGCTTTCAGGAATGTTAGCTGAGGAATGCATCTTCTCGAGGCACCAGGATGAATTGTGAGCATGTGAACAATGAGCAGGTTTAGGCCTAACGAGCTTGCTTTACTATTCAATAAGATCACAGCTGATCTGATTGTAATCATATTCATCTCTGACTGCAATAATCTTTCACTCTGTCCATTAAGAATCCATCTACTTTCATGAAACTATTCAAATTCACCACCCTTTGAGGAACAGTGCTCTGAAAACACTCGATATCTGAAGAATTTTGCCTCCCTCTGTCTTAAGTGAGTGACCCCTTATTTTTAAGCAGTGATTCCTAGTAGTAGTAGTAGTAGTAGTAGAGTAGTGATAATGACGTTGTAGTTTTCCCACAAGAAGAGACATCTGCTCCACAGCTACACTGTCAAGACTCCAAGGCTCTTCAAAATAGTCCCCTGAGATCCTTTACAACTACACAAGAGAGCAGATGTGTCCTTGGATTGATGCCTGATCCCAAAGGAAGCATCTCTGACAGCGTGTCAGCATAAACCTTTACACTGTGGTCTCTGCCGTGAGATCAAATTAGAAGCATTGAGGCGTAACTTTGCAAACTGAGTCTCAGCTAGAAGTTAGAAGAATTACAAAGTTAGGGAATCTGAAATGATTACAGAAAATGCTGGAAACACTCAGCAGGGCAGCATCTATGAAAGTAAAAACAGATGTTTTGGGTCGAATCCCCTTCGTCAGAATTTGTTCTGATGCAGGGTCCTTGACTTGAGAGTTGCAACGTTAGAAAGTCGTACTGGAAAGTAAAACACTATTTCCTCCGAAAATATACTTAAGATTTGCAGGAATATTATACAGCAGATTGATCTGTCACCATTCACGGCACAAGGTACATTTCATTTGTTTTAATTGTAATTACATTGTATTAGTATGACATTGCTTTGCCTTTCACGTACATTCCCTGAACCAGAAATCCAAAGTATTCTCTATGAGAGGGCCACATGGCCTTACCCATGCTTCTCAGCACCTGTGATATTCAGAACCTCAATGACAGTGAGATATTCTCTGGCAATTTAGCAGTGGAATTGGGAGCCCATCCATTTTCTGTACGTGGTTACATAGATACATTTTGAAGAAGAGCATGTTTTAAAGTCTTATTCCTACTATGTAGAATTTGGAAACCTCTCTCCTTCAGGTTGACAAAAATGCTGCCTGGTTTAAGGGGTATTAGCTACAAGGCAAATTTGGATAAACTTGGATTGTTATCACTGGTACACTGGAGGTTGAGGGGAGACCTGATCGAGATATATAAAATTATCATAGATATAACATAGATTGGGTAAACAGAACTTTGTTTCCAAGGTAGAAATGTCTAAGACTAGAGGGCACAGCTTTAAGGTGAGAGGGGAAGGTCTAAAGGAGATGTGCGGGACAATTTTTTACACAAATCTGGTTCACGCTGCCAGGGATGGTGGTGGATGCAGATACAAAAGTGGCGTTTAAGAGGGTTTTACTTTGCCACATGAGTCTGCAGGGAATAAAGGGATATGTATCATGTGCAGGCAGATTAAATTAGTTTATCTTAGCAATATGTTTAGCCCAGACATTGTGGACCGATGAGCCTGATCCAATGCCGTACTGCCATGTTAACTTTTATGTTTCAAATGTTTTCTCAAGGCCCCTGAAATTGCGACAATCTCCTCAATCATAATTACTGAATTTTAATTTCATGACTACTGTATGTTGTGCATAACTTACAAACAATACATTTCTTTGGTGAAACTAATAGAAATTTAAATGTAGGAAATTAATTCCTCCTCTTTGTCATTATATGGGAAATCAGGTAAAATTGGGAGAGCTGTGTGTTGTCACTTCATTTGCTGCAGGTCATGAACTAAAAATTCTGTCAGATGATTTGGATAAACTGCGCAATGATATGAGCCTGAATCTTCACCTTGCATACGAAAGGGTGAATTTATGTTGATGCAGCAAAATCTTTATTTTGGAGGAAAGTCTGATCTTGTGTCCATTCTCTATCATTTTAATCTGTGAAGATGATCTACAAATATCTGCATGAAAATTGCAGGAGATTATATTCAAAATGTAGTATAGTAAGGTATAAAGTTAATTTTAATTTCATCTTCTCATTTATTGTTATTGCCAGTGAGCTAAGTATTTAAAAATTCAGGGTTTTGAAATATTACAATTTATATTAAATTATTGATAGTTTTTGCACCTTCATTAACTGCTGGGGTAGTCTTTACCCATTTTGTGATGTAGAATTTTAAATGCTTCTGGCTCAGTGGTTTACCAATATAAACAATCTCTTTAAATGTTATTGCAGGCAATGTTCGCTCTTCAATGTGAACTAAATGCCAAACAACATCCTCAATTTACTGGAGGACATCCATCTATTTTTCATCATTTTTGCCAACAGAGTGAGCATGAAAGGCACTCCAGTTAGTAAGTAATTTGCTTCATACCATTGAACAATGCAATTTGCAAGATTTTTCATTTAAAATAATATACTGCCTCCCCTTTAGTGGAGTATCCTATATAGTACTATTTTCAGCTTGACTAAAAATAATTTTCTGTTTCAGGTGAAAAATTGGATATTTATTAGGTATATCAATATGTTTGGAGTTTTTAAATATACTGAAGAAGTTAATACATATTTGCACAGATAGGGAACCATTCACACATCGTCAGAATGGTCCAAAGCACTTTGTGGCTAATGAGGTATATTTTAAAATGTCGTCACAGTTGTGATATCAAAGCTCTCCCAAACAGCAACACGTGAAAAGAGATAATTGTGAGATTGTTTGACATGATAGTTGCAGTATCATGCTTCAATAACAGGAAGCCAATAACTGGCTCTGTTTGAGCCCAGCAGACGAATAATGATCTTAATCATTCATTATATTTAACAATGTTTCTGTGGGCTTTTGCACTGGAAGGCATAGTGGGACTTGTGTGAACAGGCCAAGCAATTGTGTGTCAACCAGAATTCATCATTTTGAATAATTAATTTAATGTCACATTATGTGCATGATGCTAAATAAAGAGAGGGAAATAAAAATATGATTTGTTTTATATAACAAATGTTTGTTATATAAAACAAGTCATAATTTGTCATATAAAACATTTGTTTTATATGACAAATTAATTCCTTAAAAATAAAATCCCCCAAGGATAATGACAATGTAGCACAGTACAGCACAAGAACAGGCTCATCAGCCCATTATGTATGTGCCGAGCATGATGTCAAGACCATCTACATGATCTACATCCTTCCATTCCCTGCATATCCAAATGCCTATCCAAAAGTCCCTTGAATGCCACTATTCTATCTGCCTCACCACCAACCCTGGCATCGCACTCCAAGCATTTGCCACCCTCTGTGTTTAAAAAAAACATTGCCCTGCATATTTTGTCCCTCTCACCTTAAGCTATGCCCTCTAGTACCTGATTTTTTCATCATGTGTCTTATCAATATACTTTTAAAACTCTGTGTGTGTGTGGGTGTGGGTGGGTGTCATTATTTTTGCCTTTGATTCGTTACTCCACGAAAAACAGATGCAAAAACGCTAAGATTTTTACTATTTTGCTAGCTATTTTACTTTTACATACGCTGATCCACTCCTCATTAAATGTAGTCATTTTTCTGTATACATTTTAAATAAAATCCTTCCCCCCACTCATTTTTTCGCCTCACGCTGGTCACCTTCTCATCGCGTGCCCTGCGCGACCATAACAGCTCTCCTCCACTCCCCCCCCCCCCCCCCCCCCCCCGAACCCAAAGATCGGCTGGTCCCCCCACTGCTTTTTGCTGTCCTTGCTGGCGGCCCGCAGGCTCACTCAGGATCAGTCCCGCCCGCCCGCTCCACCCTCCCCCCCCCCCCCCCCCGTACTCGGGGTCTAAAGCGCCAAGGATGCGAGGCCTCACAGTCTCTGATGGGGCCGCTTTCACAGACTTAACCGTGAGCGGCCCCCGCGTTTAACCGGGGCTCTGGGAACTCGGTATCTGATGGGGGCGAGGAGGCTTCCAGAGGGAAGATAGGGACAACTTACAATCCAGCAGCAGAGTGGCTCCATTAATGAATTCATTCCACAGTGAATTCAGTTCGGTAACAACCCCCACCCTTCTCCTCCCCCCCTTCTCCCCCCCTTCTCCACCCCCCCTTTCCCCCTCTCCCCTCATCACCCCTTCGCTCCCATCGATACCCCCCTCTCACCCCTCACCCCCTACCCCCCTCCGCCTCCCTTACCCCCACCTCCGCCTCCCTTCCCACCCTCCCTCTCCTCCCCTCCACCCCCTTCCCTCTGTCTCTTGCCCCTCTCTCTGTCTCTGTCCCTCTCTCTCTGTCTCTGCCCCTTCTCTTTCTGCCCTCACTCTCTACCCCGCCCCCTCCCTTTCTAGAAGCGCCTGCGAGTTGGGGGCTATGTGTCAGTAGATAGGGCCGTTATGGGGTAAAAGGAGCAAATTAATAATAATATAATATCAAGGGGATAGTTAGCGTGTGTGCGGGAGGGGGGTGTAGTTAGTGTGTGTGATGCCGCATGCTGCCCCCCCATCCCCACAACCGCAACATGGTGGCCTATTAGGAAAAGGGGAGATGCAGCGAGATCTGGGTGTCATGGTACACCAGTCATTGAAAGTAGGCATGCAGGTGCAGCAAGCAGTGAAGAAAGCGAATGGTATGTTAGCTTCCATAGCAAAAGGATTTGAGTATAGGAGCAGGGAGGTTCTACTTCAGTTGTACAGGGTCTTGGTGAGACCACACCTGGAGTATTGCGTACAATTCTGGTCTCCAAATCTGAGGAAGGACATTATTGCCATAGAGGGAGTGCAGAGAAGGTTCACCAGACTGATTCCTGGGATGTCAGGACTGTCTTATGAAGAAAGACTGGATGGACTCGGTTTATACTCACTAGAATATAGGAGATTGAGAGGGGATCTTATAGAAACTTACAAAATTCTTAAGGGGTTGGACAGGCTAGATGCAGGAAGATTGTTCCTGATGTTGGGGAAGTCCAGGACAAGGGGTCACAGCTTAAGGATAAGGGGGGAATCCTTTAAGACTGAGATGAGAAGGGCTTTTTTCACACAGAGAGTGGTGAGTCTCTGGAACTCTCTGCCACAGAGGATAGTTGAGGCCAGTTCATTGGCTATATTTAAGAGGGAGTTAGAGGCCCTTGTGGCTAAGGGGATCAGGGGTTATGGAGAGAAGACAGGTACGGGATACTGAGTTGGATGATCAGCCATGATCATATTGAATGGCGGTGCAGGCTCGAAGGGCCGAATGGCCTACTCCTGCACCTAATTTCTATGTTTCTATGTTTCTAACCGCACGTTGGGGTAACAGACCCAATGGGTCTGCACTTGGTCTAGTAATTGTATATGCTTCTATCAGGTCTCCCTGCTATCTCCGGCATTCCAGAGAAAAACATTCAAGTCTATCCAACCTCTCCCTGTAGCTAATGCCCCCCTAATCTAGGTATCAGAGTGGTAAACCTCCTCTGTAACCGTCCCAAAGTTTCCACATTCTTCCTTTAATAGGGCAACCAAAACTGCACACAATACTCCAAATGCAGCCAAACCAAAGACCTATAATGCCAAACCAAAGACCTATAATGCCAAACCTATTATGTCTTCCTGACTCCTATACTCAAGGGCCCGCCTTATAAAAGTAAGCATCCCATATATTTTGTTTACCACTCTTGTCGTCTACTTGAGTTGTGACTTTCAGGAAATAATGGACTTGGATTCCAAGATCCATCTGGACATCAATGTTGTTAAGGATCTGACCAATAATTGTATATTTTCCCCTTATATTTGATCTCCAAAAGTTCAACACCTCACGTGTGCTCGGATTAAACTCCACCTGCTATTTCTCCACCCATATGTGATCTATATACCACTGCATACCATGGCAGTCTTCCTAGCAGTCCACAATCTCAGAATCTGGTTATCATTGCCAACTTACTAACCCAACCTGTCTATGTTTATGCCCAAGTATTATATATATATATATATATGTTGTAGACAGCAAAGTTCCCAGTACAGATCTGTACGGAACTCCACTTGTCACAGACCTCCAGTCTGCATATTGTGCTTGCACCACAACCCTTTGTCTCCGATCAGTAAGCCAGTTCTGAATCCATATGACTAATTTACTGTTAATCTTGTGCATCTTAATCTTCTGGATCAGTCTATCATGAGGGACAACCATGACCCCCCCTAC
Source organism: Okamejei kenojei (assembly GCA_035221665.1). NCBI lineage: Eukaryota > Metazoa > Chordata > Chondrichthyes > Rajiformes > Rajidae > Okamejei > Okamejei kenojei. The sequence continues at coordinate 67,075,988 of CM069138.1, forward strand.
CCTCATTGATCATCTTCATCAGCTCCTCAAAACACTTGACCAAGGTAGTAAGACACAACCTGCCACATACAAAGCCATGCTGACTGTGTCTAGCTAAATCATTCTCTTCTAAATGGGAGTAAATCCTATCCCAAAAAATTCTCTCAAAAGCTTCCCTACTGTTGACATTTGGCTCACTGGCCTATAATTCCCTGTATTCTCTCTACTTCCCTCTGAAATAAAGGAACAAGATGAGCTACTCTCCAATCCTCCAAATCCTCACTTATGCGTGGGGAAGACATGAAGATCTTAAAGCTCCTGTAAACTCCTCTCTTGTCTCTCTCAATAATCTGGGATAAATCCCATCAGATCCTTGGGATATTTACTGATCTCTCAGTAAGGTATCAGTTTCTTTGTGAACAAGGCAATTCAGACAATAGCTTCCTGTGACTTTAAGTCCATTGTGCATACATTAGATGCTGTCCACTGGATTTCAAAATTAAATTAAATGCTGATAGCCTCTCCATCTTTTCTGCCACAAAACCTGTCAATTTTCCTCTGGACAGCAGGAAAACAAATACTTTTCTTTTGCGAAACTAATAGAAATTTAAATGTAGGAATGTACAATGAGTGATCATTGAAATGTTTTAGAAATGGTTGATGCTATCAAAAACATTCAATTGTATGCCTGCAATAATAGAGATATTTGGATATCACAAATTCTTTAAAGTAAAATATTGTCAATTTATGTGGTTTCAGTCATTTATCTCTTAAGACCTGGTTTGAAAATTTAGCCAAGATTAAAATGTGTGTGTCCCCGTGTTCCTCCCCCCCCAACCTCCCCACTTCCCTTCTCCAACCTTCCCCACCTTATCACCCGTGAGTCATTTGCAGAGGCTCTCTCCGTTTAAAATCTTTTTATTCATTTTTTTCAAAACAAAACAAAACAAATAAAAATAATGATAAACATAACAGTGATATTGATACATAGGGATCAGGGTTACATTAATAACAAGTATAACCTAAGTATGAGTCCAGTGTCAAAATACACATTGAGTATAAACCTTCTGGTCTCTATATACATATAGTTGTGTTTAAAAGAGTTGTGTTGTCTAAATTAAAAAAAAAGATAAAAACAAATTTAAAAAAAATAAAAAGAGAGAAAAAAGAGAAAAACAAAACCTCCTAAACTACAAAAAAGCAAAACAAAATCTGGGCTACAAAGAATTTCAACAATTTAAGTCCCTGTTTGTCGTCAAATCCGTTACACCGTATAAAGGTAAAATAATTATTCTAACTGTTGGAGAGCGGACAATTTATATCGTATGAAAATGTTGAATAAAGCTTCCCCAAGTCCTATCAAATGTAACCAAGGGTTCAACAATGTCACTCCTAATTTTTTCTAAATTTAAACATGATATCGTTTCAGAGTACCAATGGAGTGTGGTAGGAGGATTAGAGTTTTTCCATTTAAATAAAATAGATCTTCTGGCAATTAATGTAGTAAAAGCAATCAGCCGATGGGTGGAACGGGACAGATGAGTAGAGTCTAACATTGGTAGCCCAAAAATGGCAGTAATAGGATGAGGTTGTAAATCAATACCTAAAACTACAGAAAGTATCAAATATTTATTTCCAATATTTTTCCAAAAGTGAGCAAGACCAAAACATATGTCAGTGAGGCCACTTCAGAATTATATCTGTCTCAGGTAGGATTTATATGACCATAAAAACGAGCCAACTTATCTTTTGACATATGAGCTTGAAGAAGTTCTCCTCCTCTCTCCAAAGAAAGTCTCCAATGGGATCTCACCACTGGCCACATCTTCCCATCTCCTCCCCTTTCGGCTTTCCGCAGAGACTGCTCCCTCCGTAACTCCCTGGTCAATTCGTCCCTTCCCACCCAAACCATCCCCTCCCTGGTACCTTCCCTTGCAACCACAGGAAATGCTACACTTGTCGCTTTACCTACCCCCTTGACTCCATCCAAAGACCCAAGCAGTCTTTCCAGGTGAGGCAGAGGTTCACCTGCACCTCCTCCAACCTTATCTATTGCATCCGCTGTTCTAGGTGTCAGTTGCTCTACATCGGTAAGACCAAGCATAGGCTTGGTGATCGCTTCGCCCAACACCTCCGCTCGGTTCGCACTAACCAACCTGATCTCCCTGTGGCCCAGCATTTCAACTCCCCCTCTCATTCCGAATCCAACCTTTCTGTCCTGGGCCTCCTCCATGGCCAGAGTGAGTCGAGGAGCAAATTGGAGGAGCAGCACCTCATATTTCACTTGGGCAGTTTACACCCCGGTGGTGTGAACATTGACCTCCAATTTCAGGTAGTCCTTGCTTTCTCCCTCCTTCCCCTCCTCTCCCAGCTCTCCTACAGCCTACTGTCGCCGCCTCTTCCTTTTCTCTGAGTTTCTCCAGCATTTGTCTCTTCCTCCAAATAATGATGTGTTTGGTATGTCAGAAACAAAAAAGGCATCAATTCAAAGTGTCAATCATGTTCATTATTGTGTGGCAAGTCTTATAAATATTTATAATTAGTATTCAACAACTTCTCCACAGCAAATGCACTTTCTAAAGATAGAGTAAGGAAGCCTCAACATTGTGGCTTTGTGAAAACGGATTACATACAAACCAAGTTTTCATTCCTTCCCTCATGGCACTGATTTTAATGAGTGTAAAATGTGTCAATTTGCCACTGACTTCTCTTTTACTTTTATTGCAGGTATGTTGGAATTTTGCTTTCAATGGACTGCCTTACGTTATGCCACAGAGATTTTAATCAAGATGTGATGCATCAATCCAGGTTCTACTCGAATGATGACAACTCAGATGTGAAATGAGAGTTTAACAGTTTGAAATCTGCTATTTTTTAAAAGAAAATATATTTCTCAGGGAACTTGAGGATTACAAGCTTTTTTTTTCCGAATCTTGCAAGGAATTTGGCAATCCGTTTGTGATCTTACCATTGAATTGCCTTAAGAACAAATGATGGGAGACCAACCCCCCTTCAAGCCGAATCACACCATCGACAACACGGAAAATAGGTACTATTCTCAACAGCCACAATCCAGTCCGTTGAGTGGGAATATGAATCATAGCTATGGATCTACAGGCATGGACACATCTCAGTCTTCTCCAGCTTCACCTTGTTTTCCTTCAGATTCAAGGGAAGCTGCGATCATGCCACCTGTTACCAAGAGCCTTATGATAGAACCACGAAGACCAAGTAATTGGCCTCATGCCAGTGCTGGCAATCACATTCAAATGCAAAATGACCTTAGTAATTCCTCATTGATGTGGACCTCTGCTGCACAGGGCAGTACACCTGATGGGTATTCATATGCATTTCCCTCTCCAGCAAATGACACATCCTCACAGAAACTGACGAGTGACGTATTGCACAAGTTAGACTCCTTCACACAGGTTTTTACAAATCGTAACCTCAGGTTGCAGCAGGCGAACACCGTTGCCTCAAGCCTGCCTAGTCAGTCTGTGGGAGTTGAGAGTGTTCGGGACAGTGCCCTCCGACAACTGTTGTCACAGAAAGTTCCAGCTGAGCCACAGGCTGCCATACATTCATTGCAGAGATTTCAGCATGCCCCAACGCAGCAAATGCATCACACCTATCCGATTGTGCAGTCAAAGCAACAGTTACAAGCCATCCAACATCACCATCATCAGCAGCAGCAGCAGCAGCAGCAGCAACAGATGTATTTCGAGTTGCAGCAGTTGGCCCAAATGCAGTCACAATCGCAGCCGATGTTACAGCACACACAGTCGCATGTTCAGCAGCTGCAAGCTCAGCAGGTGTTGTCTCAACCAATTCAGCAGCTACCGCAGCAACAATATTTTGTGCGTCAGCAGCAGTCCCAGCAGCATGTGTCAGTGCCAGACATGCAGCAGCAGCAGCAGCAGCAGCAGCAGCAACAACAGTGCCACATGCATTCAATGCAGTTCTATCAGCCGCAGCAGATCCTGTGCCAGTTACAGCAACCTGTGCAGCAACAGATGCAACCTCCGCCACCTTATCACAGAGACCAAAACCATAAGTCAATGCAGCAGTCCCAGTACTCCCAAGAACAAACCAACCCTTCTCAACACATTCAGATAGCTGCACCCTCTCAATATTTCTATCAGGACCAGCCGCACTATCGGCACATGTACCAGCAAAATCCGTTGCACCATCTGCAAGAGGAAACTATGCAGCAGAAACAACTCCATGTTGAAAATCGGATACAGACTTCCCTTGGCCTCCATAAGAGCACCTCATCCTCAGTGGTCACAGATGAGACGACAAGGAAGGACCTTAGTCAGATGGGTCATCCAGGAGTTCCTATGGTACCCCAAAGACATCTTGTAGCACCACCCAATGTTTCTCATGCGCCCATCAATGTATCTCAACAACAATCTCATAATCATACATGGTCTCAGGTAAAAATCCAAATAGTTTTGAATTAAAATGTTAAGCTAAATATTTGAAAACATATATTTTGTTATCTTCAGTTGTCCTGCAAGTGTAATAGCAAGCTGTGTTTTAGTCGTCTGGTAAAAAAGAAATTATAATTTTATTTATTTTGCATACATTTTAACAAAAAAAAACAGGTCATTTTAATCTGTTTCCAAATTTCAGTGTAATAGATTATGAGTGATATGTAGAAGTAAGATTATGTCTCCTCATGTATCTATAAATACTGAGCTAGCATCATGGTAAATTATAAACGGTTCTCAGGCACTTGGTAATGCAGTAAAGAAAGCAGGTGGCAGTTGCAAAGAATATAGTTTGACTTCATTCCTCAACTCGTGTACAGTCATCCAAAATACAGACTCTTTGATTTATTCTGTCTTCTGATGGAAGTTTGAAAATAATTTCTATATCCCACTCTCATTTTACTTTAATTAACTGATGTATGAAGTAATTGGCTTGATTACAGAATATTTCTCATGTCCGCACCATTTTATTCAGCTGCTACCTATTCTCTGTCCATGGCCATTTGGAGATCTAGCATAAAAGTTTGGATTGATTGAAAGCATGGAAACAGGCCCTTCAGCCCACTGGGTCCACGAGGACCGTTGATCATCAGTTCACACAGGTTCTGTGTTATCCCACTTTCGCATCCGCACCTTACACACTAGGGGGGGTTGACAGGCCAATTAATTTAGAAATCCACACATCTTTGGAATATGGGGGGAAACCGGAGCATCTGGAAGAAACCCATGTGGTAACAGGGAGAATGTACAAACTCCACGCAGACAGCACCCGAGATCAGGATTAAACCCTGGTCTCTGATATCGTCCATCTATGTTTCATCTTAGTTATAGATGTATTATTATCTTAGTTAAAACATCGTACCATCAATTACTTTCAAAGCATGGAGTAAATGAAGTAAATCTGGGTTTCTTATAGTTTGTTGCACAGATGGCCCAGGTTAATCTGTATGAACCCACAGTATCAAGGTAGTTTGAAAACCTGGATTGTATTCCAGTCCTCCAGGTGGAAATTCATTCATATCTGAGCTGGGTCCCTCAAGTAACTCGTTTATACAGTTATTTCAGTGACTTCAGTTTCAGACTTAAAACAGTTATAATGGGTGACTTCAATCTACATATAGATTGGGTGAATCAAATTGGCAGGGGTGCTGAGGAAGAGGATTTTTTGGAATGTATGCGGGATAGTTATCTAAATCAACATGTAGAGGAACCAACGAGAGAGCAGACTATTTTAGACTGGGTATTGAGTAATGAGGAAGGGTTAGTTAGCAGTCTCGTTGTACGTGCCCCCTTGGGCAAGAGTGACCATAATATGGTCGAGTTCTTCATTAGGATGGAGAGTGACATTGTTAATTCAGAAACAATGGTTTTGAATTTAAAGAAAGGTAACTTTGAGGGTATGAGACGTGAATTGGCCAAGATTGACTGGCAATTAATTCTAAAAGGATTGACGGTGGATATGCAAAGGAAGACATTTAAAGACTGCATGGATGAACTACAAAAAATGTTAATCCCAGTTTGGCAAAAGAATAAATCAGGGAAGGTAGAGCATCCGTGGATAACAAGGGAAATCAGGGATAGTATCAAAGTAAAGGATGATGCGTACAAAGTAGCGAGAAAAAGCAGCATACCAGAGGACTGGGAGAAATTCAGAGACCAGCAGAGGAGGACAAAGGGCTTAATTAGGAAAGGAAAAATAGATTATGAAAGAAAACTGGCAGGGAACATAAAAACTGACTGCAAACGTTTTTATAGATACGTGAGGAGAAAGAGATTAGTTAAAACAAATGTAGGTCCCTTGCAGTCAGAAACAGGTGAGTTGATCATGGGGAACAAGGATATGGTGGACCAATTGAATAACTACTTTGGTTCCGTCTTCACTAAGGAAGACATAAATAATCTGCCGGAAATAGCAGGGGACTGCGGGTCAATAGGAGGAATTGAGTGAAATCCAGGTTAGTCAGGAAGTGGTGTTGGGTAAATTGAATGGTTTAAAGGCCGATAAATCCCCAGGGCTAGATAGGCTGCATCCCACAGTACTCAAGGAAGTAGCTCCGGAAATATTGGATGCATTAGTGATAATCTTTCAAAACTCTTTAGATTCTGGAGCAGTTCCTGAGGATCGGCGGGTAGCAAACGTAACCCCTCTTTTTAAGAAGGAAGGGAGAGAGAAAACGGGGAATTACAGACCAGTTAGTCTAACATTGGTAGTGGGGAGACCGCTAGAGTCAGTTATTAAAGATGGGATAGCAGCACATTTGGAAAGTGTTGAAATCATTGGACAAAGTCAACATGGATTTATGAAAGGTAAGTCATGTCTGACGAATCTTGTGAAATGTTTTGAGGATGTAACTAGTAGCGTGGATAGGGGAGAACTAGTGGATGTGGTGTATCTGGATTTCCAGAAGGCTTTCGACAAGGTCCCACATAAGAGATTAGTATACAAACTTAAAGCATACGGCATTGGGGGTTCAGTATTGATGTGGATAGAGAACTAGCTGGCAAACAGGAAGCAAAGAGTAGGAGTAAACGGGTCCTTTTCAGAATGGCAGGCAGTGACTAGTGGGGTACCGCAAGGCTCAGTGCTGGGACCCGAGCTATTTACAATATATATTAATGATTTGAACGAGGGAATTGAATGAAACATCTCCAAGTTTGCGGATGACACGAAGCTGGGGGGCAATGTTAGGTGTGAGGAGGATGCTAGGAGGCTGCAAGGTGACTTGGATAGGTTGTGTGAGTGGGCAAATGGATAAATGTGAGGTTATCCACTTTGGTGGCAAAAACAGGAAAGCAGAATATTATCTAAATGGTGGCCGATTAGGAAAAGAGGAGATGCAGCGAGACCTGGGTACACCAGTCATTGAAAGTAGGCATGCAGGTGCAGCAGGCAGTGAAGAAAGCGAATGGTATGTTAGCTTTCATAGCAAAAGGATTTGAGTATAGGAGCAGGGAGGTTCTACTTCAGTTGTATAGGGTCTTGGTGAGACCACACCTGGAGTATTGCGTACAATTCTGGTCTCCAAATCTGAGGAAGGACATTATTGCCATAGAGGGAGTGCAGAGAAGGTTCACCAGACTGATTCCTGGGATGTCAGGACTGTCTTATGAAGAAAGACTGGATAGACTCTGTTTATACTCTCTAGAATATAGGAAATTGAGAGAGGAGCTTATAGAAACTTACAAAATTCTTAAGAGGTTGGACAGGCTAGATGCAGGAAGATTGTTCCCGATGTTGGGGAAGTCCAGGACAAGGGGTCACAGCTTAAGGATAAGGGGGAAATACTTTACGACCGAGATGAGAAATACTTTTTTCACACAGAGAGTGGTGAGTCTCTGGAACTCTCTGCCACAGAGGGTAGTTGAGGCCAGTTCATTGGCTATATGTAAGAGGGAGTTAGATGTGGCCCTTGTGGCTAAGGGGATCAGGGGGTATGGAGAGAAGGCAGGTAAGGGATACTGAGTTGGATGATCAGCCATGATCATATTGAATGGCGGTGCAGGCTCGAAGGGCCGAATGGCCTACTCCTGCACCTAATTTCTATGTTTCTATGTTTACTCAATCCCGATACTGGCTTGACTTATCAATATGCTTCTTGATTTTCTCGTACAAATTGTTTCACATTTCCAAATAGTCTCTCAATTTTCTTTTGCCTGTGTGAAATCTGCGTGTTTTAGACATGCATTTAACTTATCCAAAGTTTTTGAATAGCTTTAGTCTGCTCACCACATTGTTTACTGGTATTGTGCAACAAACTTGTAGAATTTTCTATGTTAGTTGCTTCTCCTCAAGACATCCAACATTCTCACATATAAATTTAATAAAATGTTAATTGAAGTCAGATGGCTTGCACATTTTACCCCGGTGTCTCTCAATTGTGTCTGTGTCATCAGGGAGACCATTCAGTGTAAGAGTCCAAAGCCTCGCTGCTTTATCTGAAGCAGAAACATAAGGTCATAAGTAATAGGAGCAGAATTAGGCCATTAGCCCAAGTCTACTCCGCCATTTAATCATGGCTGATCTATCTCTCCCTCCTAACCCCACTCTCCTGCCTTCTCCCCTTAAACCCTAATACACGTAATTATCCAGAATCTATCTATCTCTGTCTCAAACATATCCATTGACTTGGCCTCCACAGCCTTTTGTGGCCAAGAATTCCACAAATTCACCACCGTCTGACTAAACAAATTCCTCCTCATCTCCTTCCTAAAGGAACGACCTTTAATTCTGACGTTAAAACAACTGGTCTTAGACTCTCCCGATCTACTCTATCTAAGCTTTTCACTATTCGGTAAGCTTCAATAAGGTCCCCCCCCCCTCATTTTTCAAAACTCCAGCGAGTACAGGCCCAGTGCCATAAAACAGTCATCATATGTTAACCCACTAATCCCTGCGATTATTATTGAAAATCACTTCTGGACCCACCCCAGAGCCAGCATATCCTTCCTCAGATATGGTGCCCAAAATTGCCCACAATACTCCAAATGCAGCCTGACCAGCGCCTTAGAGCCTCAGCATTAATTTGTAATCTAGCCCTCTTGAAATAAATGCTATAATTGCATTTGCCTTCCTTACTACAGAAACCCTGATTCATAATGATTTGTGCATAACCTCACCTGGTTTAGCACTCAGGCTCAAGTGTTATCAAATATTCGTTATCTACCTGGGTTGTTCCACTGTAAAGCTCTCTTGGTCTTCACCTGCTGACTAGGATGAAGGTCTTTACTTTATTGGTGTACCACCAAAATCCAAATCCACTTCTTCAGGGTAGGTATTCTGAATTACAGCCTGTTCATCAACCTAATTGATGAACAGGCTGTAATACCACTAAGGAAAATGTTAACAATGTTACGGCAAGAGCAACATCTTGTGCTGCTTTTCAGCACAAATGTGACCTTTTCACTATTAGCCATATCCTGAGAAAATAAAAGAGAGAATGGATACATCTCCCAAAGCTACCGAAGTCTCTGTTTCTGCATCCTAAGCCCTTGCGTTTATGATGTAGTTCTGGTTTAATTCCTTTCAAACCTTCGACAAGGTGAAACCAAGTGGCAGCTCAAGCAACAGCAAGGCATCAGACCTGGATGAGCTCCATGCTTTCTATGCATGCTTTGATAGGGAGAGTAATGACTTTTGAATTCATAAACATTAATTCAGTGGCCTTGGGTCTAAAAATGCATGATTTTATTTTTTACCATCTGCAATTCATATTTCTTTGGCCTTTAGTATAATCATGTTCAATTAATCAATTGGCAACAAATGATAGCAACTGACTTCCTCATTGATCTGATTTTTTAATCAAGATTGACACTTTTTAATATAATTAGTTAATTCAATTGGTCAATGGATATTTATTGTCACATATATAATTAAACATTACATCGTGAAATTCATTTTGCATATAATGCCAGCACTGCCATGCTGGGCAATTTCATCAAGCTCAAAGTCCCGGCCTGGCCAGGCGTAGCTGTTGGTGTCCTCCACTACTGCTCAGCCACTGTAGGCCGCGTCCAGCCGAGCTCCAGGCTGTTGCAGGGCCTCCAGCAGCCCACTCCATCGTTGAGGCAGTGCACTCCCTCCCACCGCCGGTCTGCTTATCAACCCAGGCATCAGTGGATCTGACTCCTTCCACTTTAGGCTGGCGAGCCGGGCCTCCAGGTAGGTTCCTGGTCCACGGTGGACGAGTACCCGGTCTATGGCAGGTGAGCTAGGCCTTCCGGATGGGTTCTGGTCTGTGACTCGGGCGAGTCTGGCCTACCAGCCAGTTCCTTTACATTGCTGCTGAACGTTTTGTTCATCAGTCGTTTTACTGCTGAGCCATCCTTATGAAGTTATCAGTTGTTTAGGTTTTTTAAAACTAAAAAAATCTTAGGAATGTGAAAGTTTAGTTATCACCACATTATGGTGTAGTATTGACATTTATGGTGGAAGTAAAAACACTTTAGGGGAATGTTATACAGTGAAGTTGTATAGAATATGTGCATAATTAGATTAATTACACAGCATTTCTCCTTCAAAGGATTTGTATATAACTGCTGAGTGGATCACACGAATTGGAGCATTCTAGTCATTCGTCTAGCCTGTGATGGCTGGATAAATTATACATAGGGGTATTGTTAATCCATTGTCCAATGACCAGTAACTCTGTTCCTACAGGTAGCCTTTTAACACCCTTGCCCATTTGGCCATCTTGACAGGGCTCTTACTTTTGTTGAAATGGGGTAATTACTAGAAGAAAGCCAGATATGGATTTATGACAGATAAATTATGATTGATAAATCAGTTGGTCCTTTTTAGAAATTGTACATTGGAGCATAGATATGGCTTAGCCAATTTTGTAGTGCATTTGAACTTCCAGAAGGCCTTCAACCATATATTCTTCCTAACAGTGGCGGGACGCAAGACAGACAGACCTTGGAGTAAAAACCGATAAAAATAATGTCAACTACGTATAGAAATTACTTGAAGATAAAGGAGAACTATTTTTGTTCACTTTTTTGAAAACTAAATATATTTAACTTTGCTCAGTTATTTGTCCAAGCATGAGAATATTGCATTGAAAACATATATTACAAAGATGTGCTGTTCATTTATATTACAGATTTCTCTGACAAACATCAAGCAAGAGGACTTGTCCATAGAACACAGGTACTAAGTCATTTTATGCTTGTTAATTGCTTGTCAATTTCAATGGTTCCCTGCAGTGAAACTGACAGACGTTTCCTGGTGTCCGATTGCTTCTGGGGGTACATAGAAACAATTATTGTTTCCCTAGATATTGACCAGAAAGTTTTTTTTTCTGGTTGTCAACTTAGATACATGGAAAGGACAGGTTTGGAGGGATATGGACCAAACGCGGGCAGGTGGGACTAGTGTAGCTGGGACATGTTGGCTGGTGTTGGCAAGTTGGGCCGAAGGGCTTGTTTCCACACTGTATCACTCTAAAAATTATTTTAGAAATTATAGAGTCATAAAGTAGTTTCCAAGTTTCTAATCGAAATGGCATTATAATGAAATCAGTGGAGTGATACAAATAATATTTCCTAGTCCACCAATTGCGCCACATCCATTTGGCAGAGAATGCATAATACATATAGCATTCATGCAAAGATTTATAATTTAATAACACCTGCAGTACCTAAATCAGAAGAAAAAGGAATGTAGGGAAATTCTGCATTGCACAAAACTGCCCACTCATTTATTTCTTCACATCTCAACCAGAGCGCATCCCAACACCACCTCACTCTAGACTTATTGTGCATTTTTCAATAGCAGGACCATTGACATTAGTATTAATTACTTCAGTCATTATTATTCTTATTCTTAATTATAAGGTATTAAAAATTTGTTTTAATATAAAATAATTTAACAGGCCCTGATAGGTTGGACAAACTACATTTAGGATCCTTGTACTGTGGTTGTTCTTTCCACTTAAAAAAAACATGGATGCAGTTTTAATACTCAGTATTAAATGTTCTAAATTATGTTGCAAAGAGTACACTTTCAACAGAATGTGAAAGTTGGGAATATGACTAATATAAGAATTTCTCACAAATTTGGTAACCTTTGTAATATTAATATTTTGAAATATTTATGTTTGTCTCATACTTAATATATGCTGTCTGATTTATTCAAAGCTGAACAATACAATATAAATAATATATTCTTCAGTGAATGAAGTTATTTATTAAAATTAGATTTCAAGTTGATACAAATCTAAATTAAGTATATAAATTAGGGCACCGGGCTATGTTCTTGCTCTCTCAACCCGATTTATCAGCACCTCATATTTTGCTTGGTCAGCTTCCAACCCAGCAGTATAAAGAAGAGTCACAGCCCAAAACATCACCTATTCCTTTTCTCCAGAGATGCTGTCTGACCAGCTGAGTTACTCCAGCTTTTTGTGTCTATCCAGCAGTATGAATATTGATTTCTCTAACTTCAAGTAACCCTTGCATTCCCTCTCTCTCCGTCCCTCCTCCATCCTAGTTGTCCTAATAGTTTCACTGTCGTCCTACTTAGTTTCACTTGTTAGTGTCACTTGTTATCACCTTTTCCACAGCCAACAATGGACCATTATGGGCCCCACCTTGATCATCTTTGCTGGCTTTGATTTGTTCTTTGCATACCTTTCATTTATTTGTTCTTTGTATCTCTTCATATCACCAGTTTCCCTCTCCCCTGACAGTCTCAAGAAGGGTCTCGACCCGAAACACCACCTTTTACTGAGGAGATTCTGCCTGACCCACTGAGTTACTCCAGCATTTTGTGTCTATCTTCGGTGTAAACCAGCATCTGCAGTTCCTTCCAACACCTATGTATCTACTCTCTGTCTTGCTCTCATCACCATATTTAATCGGTGGCTGTACCTTCAACTTACAATGCCCTCCACTCAGAAATGTCCTTTCGTATCCTCTGCGTATCTTTTCAATTTCTTCTTGAAGGTTATCCTCTTTAACCAAGCATTGAATTACCTGAATGAAAATCAAAGAAACTGAAGATACTGAAAATCTGCAATAAAAGTAGAATATGCTGGAAACATTGAGTAGCTCGGGTAGCATGAATGAAAAAAGAAACAATATACATTTCTGACCATTGTCAGAACTGGGAGATCAAGAAAATATTCTCTCTGGATCCTTCTTTCCCACTTGAACTCCTATTTAGATGTCTCTTGTGTACTTTATCAATGTTGTTTGTTTAATGATGTTCCTGTAAAAGCAGTTTTAAATGCATCAAATGTTACGGAATAAATGGCATTTAACATAGATTATCAATGCAAGGAAATAAAAATGAAGCAATCCTTAACTGTTTAGAATTGAGAATTAGACGTTTTTGGTTCTGGTTGGTTACTGCGCAAACACCTCATAAGTGGTTATCTCGTGCAGGTCGGAGTGGGTAGAGTAGCGATTAAATATTGAAATGGGCCTATTTGACCAAGTTGAAGATATCTAGTTGCTCAATCCCCTTTTTAAATGACTTAACATCGAGAGCAGCACGTGTGTTGGATGATAACATATTCCATTCCCTTATCGTCCTTGGGTAAAGGGAATATTGGTAGCCAAGTTTATTGAAATTTAGCGAGTTGATGATGTTAGGGACAGTTATTTTGGCTTGTTTCATGGCAGTTGGTACTCTGTTGGATGACGGGAGATTTTGTGAATCTCCTTGTAAGTTGCAATAAGTCTTAGCCTGATTATTGTATATGAGGTCTATTGCTCCTTGAATGTTATAATCTGTTTTATATAGCAACAGGAAGATTGGGAAGTTGAAAGATTGCCTTCACTATGTCAGGTCTATTCATTGCATTGAAAAGATTTGGTCATTTTCATTGGAAACCTTTCATCAATATCATTGCCTCTGATTCACCATTTCAAGAATAAGAAATTTGAGTCACACTGCAAAAATGAAATTGTATTGAGGTAGCTACATCCAAAGTATGTTTTAAAATGTTCTTGCTTAACTTCATAATGCATTCTGCAAATACTGGTGCAGAATCTTTTCACAGAGATATGTACATGCCAAATGCTGATGGCCTTCAGAATGAATGCTTATCGATAGCAGTGATTAATATTACTTACAATCTTGCACGCTTTTCTAGGCCAGGATTATAAAAATAAACCATGTAAATGTATATTGTTTGAATATGTAGTGAATCTTCTCTTTTGGTCAGATCTCACCTTGTTGTATATTAGAATTCAGTTTTAGCAATCCCACGTTAGATACTTGAATTTAACTGTCTGTAAATGCCCAGGCACTATGGTTCATAGAAACTGCTTTGTGTCTCTAAACAGTGGCCAGAGCAGAGTTCCTTTCCAAGAAAGGATAGATGTGAAAAGCAAGCTGATATGTACAATATGCCTCAAGGAATTCAAGAGCCTACCTGCCCTGAATGGCCATATGAGATCTCATGGTGGTCAAAAGACATCTCCTAAACAGGTTAGTAAGCAAATGCAATGTTGCTCTTATATGCATATGGGCAGTATATCCAAATATTTTGTTTATATATGCAAATCAGTGCTTCCTGTTAATTTGTATTATAAATTAGTACAAAGTACTCGTATGTAGAAATAAATGTAAGATGAGCAAATTGTAATAAATACAAACACTGGTCTATTTTTAAATTGAGATTTTTCTTTTTGAAAATCTTTTTGAGAGTGGGAAATTCAGTCTCCACAGAACTTACTGATAATACACTGTGTTTGCTGTGAAGACCTGCATCACCTCTTACTGTGGGGATTAGTGGCAAAAAGAACATAATATAGGGGAGAGGTTTCTGCAAATAGGCACCAAGTGAAAACTCAACTCAGAGAAAACTTAACTCTGTACAATTCAAGTCAGTTGTTAGCATACAATATTTGGGTTTCCATGAAAACTGTACATGTTGCTGGATTATTACACAAGTTGAACAAATATTTTTAATTTCAGTAAAAGAAAAATCCTAATCATTTTTGATCGTATCCAGTAATTCGTTTTTGCAATTTGTTTATATTGACCACTGTAAGCATGCCTTTGAATACCCAAACGTGGATAGATCTGAAATTAGATCTATCTGGGGAAGTCCAGAACAAGGGGTCACAGTTTGATAAGAGGGAAGTCTTTTAGGACCGAGATGAGAAAATCATTTTTCACACAGAGAGTGGTGAATCTGTGGAATTCTCTGCTGAGGCCGGTTCATTGGCTATATTTAAGATGGAGTTGGATATGGCCCTGGTGGCTAAAGGGATCGGGGGGTATGGAGAGAAGGCAGGTACAGGATACTGAGTTGGATGATCAGCCATAATCATATTGAATGGCGGTGCAGGCTCGAAGGGCCGAATGGCCTACTCCTGCACCTATTTTCTATGTTTCTAGGTGAAATATGGGATTTTTGGCATTATTTTTCTCTTGTTATTTTCCATTATTATTGTCTCCAAACAAAACCTTTGTACAACACAGTTTCCAGTCCTGGCCATAACAGGGTATTATCATGATGCATCTCAGTCTTAGATATTGGTCAGTCTCAGACATTGACCAGATGACAACACAGTTAGGCAAAGAGATGAGTGCTTTGATGGAATTTAGTGATGTTCTTGCCCCAAGCAGATTCTTATTTCCAGCAGTCCATTTACTCAAGGGAAGTTGCAATGCACTATGGTAAACCGAACTGGTGACTGAAGCCTCAACAAAGTCTCCCAATGAAAGCAGAACTAATTCTTCTTGGGGGAGGAAATAACAAGAATGGAGGTTAAAATGTGTGGGAAAGAAATGTTGATGCTGGTTTAAATCGAAGGTAGTCACAAAATGCTGGAGTATCTCAGCGGGACAGGCAGCATCTCTGGAGAGAATGAATGGTGACGTTTTGGGTCGAGATGATTACTTAAAACATTTTGTGTGTGTAAAATCCCAGTTACTCACGGAGTATACACTACAGGCACAATTCACGGAGTCGTAGTCCACTTTTATTCTGGCTGTAACTTTTCATTTCAAGATATGCAGTCATTAAAATATTGATATACTGAAACTCCAATTTTGAGCACTTTATTGGAAACGTATGAATCTAATTCCAGTATAATATCCTAATGATTTTCAAGACGACATTGCATTTGCATGGTAGTCTTATTTTGTTTTACTTGTTGTACTTAGGTGGCTAGCCGGCTTCTAAATCACTGTTCAACAGAAATTACACATCCACAGTAAATGTGACCTTGTTGCATTGCCTGTATCCTGAGATATAAAAGCACTAGTGCTGCTGTTATTCCCATATCAAGGTTGCACAAAATCTCCAACGACAGTTTCATGTGTTTACGCACTCCAAAAAAACTCTTTGTACTTCCCAATTGGAACAGTTTAAAATATATATACATTGGTTGAAATATTACCTGTACAAGTGGGTATATCTTTGTTTCCAATCAACTTTTTAATTGTAATTGTTTTCAGTAAGACATTTTGTAAAAGGAATCAGATCTTCAAGAGATTTCCATTATGGCAGAGTGAGGTATAAAGCATGGCCAAGTGCCTATCATTTAACACGTCCATTGTTTAAATGACTGAACGCCACCTGTTACTGTTATGGGAGTGATATAATTATCTTACGCATACCAACTCTCAGCACTGCCTGATGGATGCTATTTGCATTTTCTGATTGTGCTAGCGTTCAATAGCCCTGTTGCTATTGGAAATAATCCTGGCTGTGACATCTGCAGGTGGGATTGGTATGAGCACAGGATTGTCATGTCCTTATTAAATCATTCATCACTTTTTTCTTAAATGATATTTTCCTCATCAATAATTGGCAGCTGGACCTGGGGCTGAGAATGGTAAGTAGGGACACTGATGTGATAGTGAGGGAGAGAGGGCCAGGATCTTTCAGCAGAAGAGGACAGAGGTTGGGTTAGGTGAGGGAGTGGAAGGGAAGAATGCCGAGGTGAATTAAGTAAACTAGAATGGAAGATGGACAAAATGGCTCAAAGCAAAGACTGCAGACTCTGGAAAACTGATATAAAAACAAAAAAGACTGGAAATACATAGCAGGCCACGCAGCATCTGTGGAGTGTGGAAAAATAAATGAACATGTCAATGTTTTGTCAGAAATGTTTGGTGCAGTGAGGAGATTGTTTAAAAAGAATGCAATTCTAATGAAGGCACTAAGGACGGAAGGGCTCTAGTTCGAATTGAGGGTAGCAGAATCTATACACTCAGATCAGTTGTACACCTAACCTGCACAATCTCTTCAAAGTTCAGTCACTTGCTGAAATATTCATCTCTGAGTGTGTAAATAGCTTCCACATACCTCAACTCCATCCTACCGCCCCTGGTTAAATCCCTCCCTACCTATGTTCCAGACACCTCAGACACTCAATCGACTCCGGGCATGCTGTTCTCTAAGCCCTCATCCCCTCATCTTCACCATGGATATCCAGTCACTACACCTCCATCCCCCACCAGGAGGGACTCAAAGCCCTTCGGTCTTCGTCGACCGGAGAACCAACCAATCCCCGTCTCCAGATACTCTCCTCCGCCTAGCGGAGCTGGTCCTTACCCTTAATAACTTTTCGTTTGACTCCTCCCATTTCCTCCAAATACAAGGTGTAGCTATGGGCACGCGCATGGGCCCCAGCTATACCTGCCTCTTTGTAGGGTGCGTTAAACAATCCTTGTTCGAGGCCCCATCCCCGACCTCTACCTCAGCTACATCGACAATTGCATTGGTGCTACCTCCTGCACCCACACATAACTCACTGACTTCATCCGCTTCACCACTAACTTCCATCCGGCACTCAAATACACCTGGACCATTTCCGACACTTCCCTACCATTTCTTGACCTCACTATCTCCATCGCAGGTGATAGTGACATCCACTATAAACCCACTGACTCCCATGGCTATGTAGACTACACTTCTTCCCACCCTGCTTCCTGTAAGCAAATCCCCTACTCCCAATTCCACCGTCTACGCCACATCTGCTCCCAGGTTGAGGTGTTCCACACCAGGGCATCGGAGATGTCCTCATTCTTCAGGGAACGGGGGTTTCCCTCTTCTTCCATAGGTGAGGCTCTCACCAGAGTCTCTTGAATACCCTGTAACATTGCTCCCTCTTCCCATCACCCCCACTCGTAACAAGGGCAGAGTCCCCCTAGTCCTCACCTTTCACCCCACTAGCCGTCACATACAACAAATAGTCCACCGTCATTTTCGCCACCTCCAACGTGACCCCACCACTCGCCACATCTTCCCATCTCCCACCCTGTCTGCTTTCCGTAAAGACCGCTCCCTCTGTAACTCCCTGGTCAATTCTTCCCTTCCCTCCCGCACCACCCCCTCCCCGGGCACTTTCCCTTGCAACCGCAAGAGATGCTACACTTGTCGCTTTACCTCCCCCCTCGACTCCATTCAAGGACCCAAGCAGTCATTCCAGGTTCGACAGAGGTTCACCTGTACCACCTCCAACCTCATCTATTGCATCCGCTGCTCTAGATGTCAGCTGATCTACATCGGTGGGACCAAGCGTAGGCTTGGCGATCGCTTCGCCAAACACCTCCGCTCGGTCCGCATTAACCAACCTGATCTCCCTGTGGCTCAGCACTTCAACTCCCCCTCCCATTCCGAATCCGACCTTTCTATCCTGGGCCTCCTCCATGGCCAGAGTGAGCACCACCGGAAATTGAATGAGCAGCACCTCATATTCTGCTTGGGCAGTCTGCACCCTAGCAGCATGAACATTGACCTCCAATTTCCGGTAGCCCTTGCTGTCTCCTCCCCTTCTCAGCACTCCCTCAGCCCTCTGGCTCCTCCTCTTCCTTTCTCCTTTCTTCTCCCCCCACCCCCCCCCCCCCCCCCCCCCTCACATCTGTCTGAAGAAGGGTTTCGGTCCGAAACGTTGCCTATTCCCTTCGCTTCGCTCCGCAGATGCTGCCTCACCCACTGAGTTTCTCCAACACTTTTGTCTACCTTCGTTCTAAGCTCCCCCCAGTCTAGTTTCAGTCAATAAAATACTGAATCAAACATGAGCAACTAAACTTTATTTTGGATACACAACATAAATTTCCCTATACAATACCTAACCACCGCGGCTTTGATCCTTGTATCTGCTTGGCCAAGCCCTCCTAGCCTCGTGCAAGCAGAGACACTCCAAAATGTCACGCAGTCACAAGCGCTCTTCCAGAAGATCGACATCGGACCTCGTGGGGCCAACGTTTAAAGGTCCCCAAACCTTGAGGGGCCGAACTACATGGTGGTCTCTGTACAGTCCAATAACACATGTTGATTACAACAGTACATGATTGACAGTTCCCTAACCCAATAACATAAGAACTAATACATTGTATTTGAAAGAAGCTTCGAGAAGGAAGCCAACATAGATGAATAATGCAACATGTGCCGTGGGATTCAGACAACCCAGACAAAGCTTAACATTTCAACCAATCAACAACTAACAAAGTAAGTTGTTAGTAACAAAGTAAGGCTTTGCAACATTATTTACACTATGTATATCTGGTTTGCATTAACGCAATTAGCTTCATGCATTTTACACCTTATTGTAAGCCCGCTGCAGAAGTCCCATTCTTTGTCTGCAGTTCTTATCTAGGCCACAGACATACTGGCACCATCCAGCAGCTTGTCTCAGCTCTGCAAAGGCACATTTAACTTGACCAAAATGGCCTAGCAGTACACAAGCCCTTACTCAATTTTAATACCATGGTTGCTCCAATTTAGCCAGGATTAACAAGTGCACAAGTATTTTTAAAGCTGAGGCTGAACATTGATGAAATTTCCCAATTTGGGTTCAGAGACGTGGGCATCATTTTTAGTTGTGCACCTTTATTTATTGATGTCTGAATTTTGTGGAAGAATAATGTCTGGAAAAGGCCAAATGTAGTGTCTGTTTGCAATTCTTCTGCAATTACCTTGGATAAATTAATTTTATCGGATGACACTTCTATTAAAGTGTTCAGCAGAAGCAATTGTTCTTTTATTTTTCAGACTCCCCTCTGTTCTTTGGAGGGTTCAGTAGAAATATCCGAACCACAGAATTGTGCAGCAGGAATGGAAACTAAAAGTTTATTCCTCATTCTCAAAGTAAATCTTTGCTGGTTAAACATTATAATTAAAATGTTGCATGAAATCAGACGGTTTAATAAAATAATGAATAATGAAAACAATTCTGACCAGATTGAGTCCTATTTTTAATTTAGCTACAACCAAAAGTAAATGGCATGGTCCAGAATTGTCAGTTATGATGGTGGCAACATTGCCCGTTGCTTGCCATTGTTGCCGCATTACTCTGTGACTGCAACCTCTGGCATCCACACATGCACAATCTAATGCAAAATCTTGAAATCTTTCAGCGCAATCTTGCTGTTCCATGGACTGTACTTTTGCAGTCTTTGCAAATACGACATACAACCAATAGTATGTTGTGAACTTCAACTATTTCCGATGTAAAAATCATTCAAAACGTTATGGACTATGGAATGAAGCACTACTGGCTTTTAAATGTTCTGTCATTTCAGCCACTGATTAACCTCACCAGCACTAGAGAGGTACTTTTATAAGTGTGATGTGTCATTATTTCCAATGATTTATTCTGAACACTTCTAAATATAATTAATTTTCTACCTTTCTCCCATGAGTATGCATGATCTTTATTTCACTCTCTGTAAAATCACCAGAAATTTAATTTTAACTTTGCTACTTAGAACGCAGAATAGTAAATCTCTAGCAACCACAGCGCCAATTCGAACTACAATCTGCCTGCTCGTGATTAAATCATTCAATTCCCTGCCTGTTCACGTGTCTAAATACCTTTAAATGTTCCTATCTACACATATCACATATAGTCTTACCCAATGGCTTCCTATTTGCAATCTAGTCTCTCCAGCTCCTGCCTAATACTGTTGTAATTAGCCGTTACCCAATTTAGCATTTGTGCCCGAGATCTAATCTTACCCTCATCCATAACTGCAAACCTGCATAAGTTATGATCATTGTTCCCAAAATGATCTCCTGAAACTGATCACCAGGCCAGATGCAGGTCCCTTTCTGGTTGGTCCCTTTCTGGTTGAACTATCTACATACTTAGTCAAGAAATCCTTCTGGATGCACCTCACACTTTGACCCATCTAAGCCTCTGGCACCAAGGGAATCCCATTCAATATTGGGGAAATTCAAGTCACCCAGTGAAACAACCCTGTTGCTTTTACATCTTTCCATAATCTACCGTGCATGTTCCTCTACCACTGACTATTGGGAGGCCTGTAGTGTAACCATTCACTTTCTGACTTGGTGTTCCAAAGGCCACTTATTGCTATTAGATTGAGACACACAGTACAACTCATGTCTGAGATGTGGAACTGAATTTCACACTTTCGCTTACTCTTCAAGGGAAACTTTCTGGAACCATTTTCCTCGGATCTCAAAATTTGGACGAATATTTCTTCTGAGGCATGATCTTTTTTTGTAGACTAAACACACTCTTAGGACAATATTGCACCTCTCCATTCAGTTTTGTCTTTGCTTTATCTATGTTTTTAAAAAGCAACTGTTCATCATGCACAGTTCCATAGTTGAATAAGATTAGATTTTAACATTAGAGGGAAATAATGCCAGTGATTGCTAACTTTTAAGAAAGTTGCCCATAAACTGAATACTGGAAATTGGCTAGTGAAAACTGGAAATTTAATTTCACTTCTCCAATGTCAGTTTTACTGTGGCACTATTAACATGCTAAGTGGAGTTATTGAGCAGGTTCAATAGCTAATCAGATTCAGGTATTCTTATTAACAGCAAATCAAAGTAAAATGCAGAGATTATTAATAATTTCACAGAAAATGAAATGAAGATTGCTCGGGAATTAACTTGAGTCTCAACATGCAATGTACGTATGTGCGTAAAAACAAAAAAAGTGCTGGTGTCGAGAGAGGAACAGTTGATATTTCAAGTCGATGACCCTTATCATACCTTCTGAATATCTTCACCATTTTCTAGAAATGCGTGTGCCTTGCTTATTGCATGTACTGGAACGCGAACAGGAGGGATAGAGTCTCGCATTCTGAGAGACAATGGGCAATCCTTATCGTCGGCCCCGTGTGCCATGTAATTCAAAACCTTGATTTTCGTGGTTTAATGGCAATTTCTAACTTAAGGCAAACTGCAATGACCTGTTTGGAACAAAGAAATGATGAGGGCAAACTGATTTATGATAGCTACTAAAAATTTGATTTCTAAGTGTGGTTTCCATTTGTGGTCAGCATCACTTGCATCCCTTAAAACAATAACAACAATTCTGCTCCTAAGTCTGTTCTGCATGTTCACAGCTTGGCTAAAGTCTTAAAAGTTCTAAAGCATCAAAGAGAATCTTGTATAAATATATAGGTTGAACCTTTGCATGTTTAGTTTGGTTTATTGTCACGTACCGAGGTATAGTGAAAAGCTTTTGTTGCGTGCTATCGAGTCAGCAGAAATACAATACATGATTATAATCAAGACATTTACAATGCATGTACTCGATAACGCCCACTGTTCTACTTAATTATAATTTATTGAGTGTGTGGATTATCTACAACTGACTTGAATCTACTGGTGTTTGAAATTTCAGTGACAGCTCTCGAATATAGTGCAATATTAGAACAAGCCATCATGTATTTGATTGATTGGTTTATTTAAATACTCCAATTGTAGCACCTCTAAGTGTGTCATTTATTTAATTTTATGTACACATTGTGATTGGAAACAAAAAAAAACCCACAATATCAAAAGCAATCATTCCATGTCTGGCAGGTACATGTGGAACCAACATGTTGAAATTGAGTTTTTAAGAATTCTCTTCATTTGATAAAACTGCATTTACAAGCTTAGGGTATATTACATATTAAATATGCTCGATCCTGTCTGATCTGTCTCAGATGTATTGCTTTGGTAGGACCCCTGTATATCTGAGGCTGAAAGCCTTTGGTTGTCTGTACAGGATGAAGGAGAGAAGCAGCCTAAAGAGGTGGATCACCTCATGCCCATCATCATGCCTGTCTCTGTGCCTGTAAAGCCTCTGCCTGCTGAACCCAGCAAGCAGACCACCATTGCCAAGGACAAGCCTACCAACTCTGTGTCAGATGATGAGATGCCAGTCCTCATGAAGATGACTGATTCTCCACCACAAGCTCCCACAGTGGCCCAACCCTGCTCATCCTCTGTGAGTGCTGCCATTCTTGCTACTGACCCTGCCAGTGTTGCTTTGTTTGAAACCCTTTGCTTGCTGGTGGAAAATTACCGTGGCACCTGCTGCAGAGTTTCAGATCACCTCAAGCCATTATTACAATGCCAATTGAAAAGGATTATTAAATTGGATGATGATCTCGGGGTGGATTTATAATTGTGTAAAAATAACATTTGGGATGAATGATTCTTTCCAACAAGAGAGCATCAGTTTTTAAATTGAAAGCATTTCAAACTTTGTACACTGGTACCTCGCTTAGGGTTCAAGATGTGTTCCCAGGATGAAGCTCCAATGGAATCAACTCTGGAATGGGTCATTATCGCATTAGATAGATAAAATGTTACTAACAGGGCTGCTGTGTGGGAACCTGACGAGAGATGCTGCCGGTGTTGGCTGGTGCTCCCTGAGCAGAGTCATTGCAACCATTGTGTTTGGCTGGGCCTAGCGAGTAGTGCAGCTGCTCAGCACAGAGATGCAAGGCTCACCATGAGGGCGGCTTTTATGGGATGTCTCATCCGCACTTGTCTGCCTGCTCATCTTTGGAATGGCTAAGTGCAACCAAACAGAGTTGGGTAAAAGCAACAAGTGTTGATGAGAGGAACGGTAGGATCGGACCAGTCCTCCAACACATGGAGCTGCTGCTGTTGCTCCCAGGCGGTGGCCTGCACTCATCTTGCTAGCCAGGGTGCAGCCTGAGACCCACGTCTCAGCACTGAGCACCCGCACACTTCACAAGCCATGCTCATCTGCTGCAGGGACATCAGTGGAGGGCAGATGTTTATATCAGGTTCCTTGCACAGTCGCGAACACCCCGATTGGATGGCTAATTTTAAATTACTGTGGAGATGCTGTTTCAGCTGAGAAAAATGCAGTGATTTTTGTGGGGTAGCTCTAACCGGGATACCAGTGTATGGACACACAACTCCTGCAGTTGCAAGCATGGTCTGGATTGTTATTTATTCTGAGCTTCTAAAAGAGTTTTTCCTGGAACGCAAAGGGATTCATGTACAAATCAATTTTTACTGTGTTTGCTTTTCTCTGTATGCTGTTGTCTTTCTGACCCTGTGTGACTTTGAAAAGTGTGGCTCCTGTACTCTTACATTGCAATTCAATTGCTTCTCGCTTTGTCGGCAGGAAGCTCTTTTGTCCATTTTTTTTTCACAGAGCTCATGAAGAATACTGAATTGTATTTAACTTCAGCATCTCCAAAAACAACAACATTTTCATTGTATTATCAGTGTCCGTCATTCTCCCACATCAACTAAGCAGCATAATAAGCAGTAAGATACAGTAATTGTTGCACGCCTATCTTTAAGGAATACTTGAATCTGTCCTTCCAAAAATGGTCTTTTGATGATATTTTCCAAATGTTTTTAATTTTTATGCTTTCATTATTTATGAAGTTGCGAATTTTCAGTCATTATCTGACTTTATTTTTGGTTGACCGCTTTATTACCTAGAAACGGTATCAATGCAGCCAGCCAGTAAAGCGATACAGGGCTTTCAAAAAGTGGTGCGAGTCATGGAGTAATGTAGCGGACACAGGCTCTATGGTCCAACTTGTCTAAGCTGATTAAGTTACAGTCCTGAGCCAGTCTCATTTGTCTGCATTTGGCCATAACCCACCAAATAATTCCTATCTATATACCTGTGCAAATATATTTTAAAACATTGTAATTGTACCTGCGTCTCCCACTTTCCCGAGATGCTCGCCGGTGAAAATGTTGCCCCTTGGGTATAATTTAAATCGTTCTCCTCTCGCCTTAGATCTATGCCCTCCAGTTTTAGATTCGTATGCCCTTGTCTATGCCCTTATGATTTTACATGCCTTACCTGTGCCCCTCATGATTTTATATTGCTCTATGAGGTCGTCCATCAGCCTCCGACACTTAAGAGGAAAAAAAACCCAGCCTGTCCATTATCTCCTTATATCTGAAGCTCTCCAGTCCTGGTAACATCCTTGTGAATCTTTTCTTCCCTCTTTTCGGCTTAATGACATCCTTCATATAGCTAGATGACCAGAAATACACACAACACTCCCAAGTGTGGTCTCACCAACGTACGTTTGTAATATGATGCTCCAACTCTTGTACTCAGTACTCTGACTAAGACAAGTGTGCCAAAAACCTCATTCACCACTCGGACTATGTGTTTTACTACTTTCACAGAACTATGTACTTATATCCCCAGCTCTCCCATTTTCCAGGGCCCTATCATTTATGGTGTTAATCCTGTCCTGGTTTAACTTACCAAATTTGGCATTTGTTCAAGTTAAAATTCATCTTCCATTCTTTTGCATACTTTCACAAATGTCTAGATCCAGCTGTAATCGTAGATATCCTTCTTCACCGTCAATTTGGGTGTCATCTGCAAACTTACGGAGCCTGCCAACTCCATACTCATCCCATTTGTTAATATAAATGAACAACAGTAGACCCAGCACTGATCACTGCACCACACTGATGATTATCGGCCTCCAATCTGAAAAATAACTCTCCACTATGGGCTCCTCCCACCAAGCCACATTTGTATGCATTTGGCTAGCTCACTCTGGATCCCACATTATCTAACCTTCTGGAGCAGCCTACCAATGTAGAACTTGTCAAAGATCTTGGTAAAGTCCATGTAAACAATGCCTACCACCGTGCTCTCATCAATCTTCTTGGTCATCAAAAAGCTCAGTCAAATTGTGAGCATGATTTCTCACCTACAAAGCCATGATGACATCCCCAATCAATCCTTGCCTTTCCAAATCCAGGTATCTTTCAGAATCCCTACCTGTGATGCCTATCAGTGATGTTAGGTTCACCGACTTGTTCATTGAACCGAAATATTCATTAAAGGTCCCGAAATATTCATTAAAGGTCTCGACCATTTCCTGTGGCTCAGTTGGAGAGAATCTAATATAACTCCATATTTTTGACTACATTTTTACCTAGTTCTGGTACAATGTAATTTGCAACGATCGTAGACCTCTAGGGAATGTTGTGAAACAGATGGACCTAGGAGTAAAAGTCCATAGTTTCCTGAAAGTAATTCACTGGTACACAGTGGGGTGGAGAAGGCATTGTCAGGGCATTCAGTACGATTTGGGATGTCATGTTGCAGTTGTGCAAGACATCAGTGAGGCTGCACTTAGAATATTGTGTGCAGTTTTGGTCACCCTTCTATAGGAAAGATACCATTAAGATGGAAAGATTGTATAGAAAGAAGATTTATAAGAATATTGCCAGGACTTGAGGTTCTGAGTTATAGAGGGAGGTTGGGCAAGCTGGGGCATTATTCCTTGGAGGATAGGTAATACAGTGGTGCAACAATAGGGTTACTGCCTCACAGCACCAGAGATCTGAGTTTGACTCTGACTACGGGAGCTGTCTGTGCAGGATTTGTACATTCTCCCTGTGACCACGTGGGGCCCGTTTCCTCCCACACTCCAAAGATTTGTAGGTTAATGGCTTTGGTTAAAAAATATATATAAATTGTCGCTAGTGCAGGATAGTGCTACTGGTCGGCACGGAATCGATGGGCCTTTTTCTGTGCTGTATCTCTAAGGTCAAAAAGTCTAACTACTGAAGGATAACCTTATAGATGTCTATAAGATCATAGATGAGGTAAATGCACACAGAATTCTTTCAGGGAAGGGAAATCAAAAACTGGAAGGCAGAGGTTTAATGTGAGTGGGAAAAGATTTTAAAGGGGCCTAAGTGATAACTACTTCACAGAGAGAGTGGTTCATATGTGGAATGAACTGCCAGTGCAAGTGGTTGAAGCAAGTAACATTTAAATGACATTAGGACAGGTACGTGGTTAGGAAAGGTTTAGATGGATGCGGGCCAAACGCAGGCAAATGGGTCTAGCCTAGATGAGCACCTTGGTCGACATGGATGTGTCGGTCAGAAGAGCCTGTTGCCATGTCGTATTACTCTATAATCGTGGTTACTACCACAATCAGGAGAGGAACAGAATCAGTTGAAGGTTTCTCTCCGAGGGATCAATTAATGAAGCATATTACAAAGGAGAAATGTAACATTGTTTACAACTATTCTGAATGCAACAATGGAGCGAGAAATGTTATTGAAATCATTTTACATGCGGAGGGGAAATGTGGGCCAGCAGTATAAATTGCCAAATATTTCAACTTAAATTGTGGCTGGCGGTGGACAAGGACAGCTGCAGATACTTCATGATATCTGGGGCATCCATTTTCTAATTACAAAGTAAAATTGGGCTTTTCATGTAGTTGATCAAGATACCCCACCCAATGGGCAGCTTTATCACAGCAAGCGATGAACAGATCTGTTGAAAATAAGATATATCAGAAGGATGTCCATGTCATATGTGTGCCACATTTTTCATTGGCGACTCAAAAATTAATCTCTGGCCTATTCTCTTCTAGTGGCTGATTTAAAATATTTGTTCACCTACATAGTTGAAAGATGCAGTGTTTTGGCTTTAACTGCTCCATATTCAATAACATCCTAGGTTATCATATTTCCTGTACTTTTACTCGTGAATTTAGGTTCATGCCTCCTTGTCACTGATATCCACACATGTGAGGAAGAGTCTTTCATTACTCCCTCAAAAAACTTTTCTTAGCCTTTTCTGTATCCACATTTCATATCACCCTTTATAGTGCTTTCACATTGCATGGTTTTGTTCTGCCAAATTACAGGTTTAATGTAAAAGCATTATGTAACAAAGACCCCTCAAACCTGAGCACTGTGCTCTACTGTAATCCAGTCATTGTTATTAGATTATTAACATTAATAGATTATTAAATTAGATTATTAATATTTTGTGGCTTAATTTTCTAACTGTTCCAAGGAATTTACATGTTTCTTTATAATGTAGAAAGAGGCCATTCCGCCTATTAAGTTGTGGTGGATCATTTTTCCTGTGAACTTTTCCTGTATTCTCATCACCTCCCTCCAGATTCAACCATTTACCACTTTGACATGAGCGATTTGGAAAGCCTAATGGGATGTTTGAACATCATTCACTTCTTCCCAACCTCTTCCATCAATATTTTTCTCAAAACACACACTCTTGAATTGACTTCCACTTGTCCACATTAAGCTGTGTCTGCAACCTATTTGATTGTTTTGGTAATGCCCTTTCAAACAGTCGGTTTAATTTTGTTTGTGCTGTCCTCTGAAACAAAAGCTCTGCACTGATCTCGAGGATAAAGCATGATCAACTTTTCTCCTATTAAAGCAACAGATTCCAAGAGGCGTTTCCTTTGTCAGGAAACTTTACATCCATGCTGCCATGTTCCCTCTTGTACTGTATCTGGACAGCTGTCGCAATCCTCCTGTGAAACCTTGTATACGAGTAAAGCTGTTGCTATGCTATTTTTTTTTAGTAATTCACTTCTCCAAAAAATAGATTTCTATTTGCAAAGGTAATTTATCTTCACTTGGTGTGTGGTGGATGTCACGATTATCCAGACACTTCGAGCTACTAATTTGTAAGGGAACCATATATGCTGAGAATTTCCCTGCAACTAACAAGAGCACAGTGTACATATTGTTGCTGAATTTACCCTCATCTTTGACTTAAATGACTATTCTGTTTGCTGTCATCCAGAATTTTTATACCAACAATGTATTGAAAAAGTTGTCTTCCTCTCAACTTATAGTGGAAGTCTCGAGTCCAGGACTTGGTGATTTAACCACCCATGTGCTCTTTTTTTTTTTAAGACCATTTTTTTTCCCATTGTAACTTAGAATAACAGTTCCTAGTATACCTGTAGTGTATATTGATTTCCCTCTTCAAACCATTATCCATAAAGATATGCAAAGTATTTATTTAATATCTCTCCCACATCTTCATGCTTTATAATTAAATTCCTCCTTCACCCCTTCCCATTTCCTTCCATTGTTTTGCAGTTTTAAATATTATCATCCATTCTATTATCCCATTATTTAATCTGCTTTTTTATGCCTTCTTTTAGTTCTGTTATGAATTGTTGGTATTTTGTACACAAGAAAAATATTCTTCATTTTCATCACTTACTGCTCAAGGATAACTTTTATTAAAGTGAATTCTATTGAGTGTTTAGTTTAACAATGCAGTGTGAAAACAGACCCTTTAACCCACCGTCCCCGCCATCCAGCAATCAGCCGCACACTAGATCTATCCTACACACTAGGGACAATTTACCAAAGCCAATTAACCTACAAACCTGCACATCTTTGGAATGTAAGAAGAAACCAGAAAACCCAGGGAAAACCCTTGGGGAGAAAGTACAAACTCTGCACTGACAGCATCCATAGGCAGGGTCAAGAGACAATAGACGCAGGAGTAGGCCATCCGGCCCTTCGAACCAGCACCGCCATTCAATGTGATCATGGCTGATCATTCCCAATCACCAGCCCATTCCCGTTCCTGCCTTCTCCCCATATCCCCTGATTGCGCCATCTTTAAGAGCCCTATCTACCCCTCTTGAAAGTATCCAGAGAACCGGCCTCCACCGCCCTCTGAGGAACCCACAGACTCACCACTCTCAGTGAGAAAAGTGTTTCCTCTTCTCCGTTCTAAATGGCTTACCCCTTATTCTTAAACTGTGGCTCCTGGTTCTGGACTTTGCCAACATCGGGAACATGTTTCCTGCCTCTAGCGTGTCCAAACCCTCTACAATATTATATGTTTCAATAAGATCCCCTCTCAGCCTTCTAAACTCCATAATGTCCAACCCCAGCCACTCCATTCTCTCAGCACATGACAGTCCCGCCATTCCGAGAATTAACTTTGTAAACCTACGCTGCAGTCCCTCAATAGCAAGAATGCCCTTCCTCAAATTAGGGAACCAAAACTGCACACAATACTCCAGGTGTGGTCTCACTGGGGGCCTTTACAACTGCAGAAGGACCTCTTTGCTCCTATACTCGACTCCTCTCGTTATAAAGGCCAACATGCCATTCGCTATCTTCACTGCCTGCTGACTTTCATAGACTGATGAACAAGGACCCCCAGATCCCATTGTACTTCCCGCCATTTAGATAGTAATCTGCCTTCCTGTTTTTGATGCCAAATTGGATAACCTCACATTTACCCACATTAAACTTCATCTGCCCACTACCCCAACCTGTCCAAGTCACCCTGCATTCTCATAGCATCCTCCTCACAATTCACACTGCCACCCAGCTTTGTCATCTGCAAATTTGCTAATGTTACTTTGAATGCCTTCATCCAAATCATTGATGTATATTGCATTTAGCTGCGGTCCCAGCACCGAGCCTTGCGGTACCCCACTAGTCACTGCCTGCCATTCTGAAAGGGACCCGTTAATCCCTACTCTTTGTTTCCTGTTGGCCAACCAATTTTCTATTCATGTCAGCACTCTACCCCCAATACCATGTGCCCTCATTTTGCCCACTAATGTCCTATGTGGGACCTTATCAAATGCTTTCGGAACGTCCAGATACACTGCATCCACTGGCACTCCCTTGTCCATTTTCCTAGTTACATCCTCAAAAAATTCCAGAAAATTAGTCAAGCATGATTTCCCCGTCGTATATCCATGCCGACTCCGACCGATCCTGTTACTGCTATCCAAATGTGCGGCTATTTCATCTTTTATAATTGACTCCAGCATCTTCCCCACCATCGATGTCAGGCTAACTGGTCTATAATTCCCCGTTTTCTCCCTCCCGCCTTTCTTAAAAAGTGGGATAACATTAGCTACCCTCCAATCCACAGGAACTGATCCTGAATCTAAAGAACATTGGAAAATTGGAGTCTATATAACATTGGAAAATTATCACCAATGCATCCACGATTTCCAGAGCCACTTCCTTAAGTACCCTGGGATGCAGACCATCAGGCCCTGGGGATGTATCAGCCTTCAGCCCCATCAGTGCACCAAACACCATTTCCTGCCTAATGTGGATTTCCTTCAGTTCCTCCATCACCCCAGATCCTCTGGGCACTACTGTGTCAGGAAGATTGCTTGTGTCCTCGTTAGTGAAGATGGATCCAAAGTACCTGTTCAACTCAGCTGCCATTTCCTTGTTCCCCATAATAAATTCACCTTTTTCAGTCTTCAAGGGTCCAACTTTGGTCTTAACTAATTTTTTCCTCTTCATATACCTAAAGAAACTTTTACTATCCTCCTTCATATTCTTGGCTAGTTTACCTTCGTACCTCATCTTTTCTCCCCGTATTGTATTTTTAGTTATCTTCTGTGGCTCTTTAAACATTACCCAATCCTCTTGCTTCCCGTTCATCTTTGCTACGTTGTACTTCTCTTTTATTTTTATACTCCCCGACGTCCCTTGTCAGCCACGGTCGCCCCTTACTCCCCTTGGGATCTTTCTTCCTCC
Source organism: Okamejei kenojei (assembly GCA_035221665.1). Lineage (NCBI taxonomy): Eukaryota > Metazoa > Chordata > Chondrichthyes > Rajiformes > Rajidae > Okamejei > Okamejei kenojei. The sequence continues at coordinate 67,107,474 of CM069138.1, forward strand.
TCAGAATGAACTGATCCTGCACCTTCTGTATTATTCCTCGAAATACCTGCCATTGTTGTTCCACTGTCATCCCTGCTAGGGTATCTTTCCAGTCAACTTTGGCCAGCTCCTCCCTCATGGCTCCATAGTCCCCTTTATTCAACTGTAACACTGACACCTCCGATTTACCCTTCTTGTATTGTATATCTTTATTATCATTCTCCCTTCTCCCTCTCCGATTGTAGATTAAACCTGACCAAATCCGGTTCATTACATAACACTAAATCCATTATTGCCTTCTCCCTGGTAGGCTCTAATACAAGCTGCTCTGAGAATCCATCACAAAGGCACTCTACAAAGTCCCTTTCTTGGGGTCCAGTACCAACCTGATTTTTCCAGTCTACCTGCATGTTGAAATCTCCCATAACAACCACAGCATGACCTTTGCTACATGCCAATTTTAACTCCTGATTCAACTTGCACCCTATGTCCAGGCTACTGTTGGGGGCCTGTAGCTGTTCCATTATTTTAACCTTACAATTCCTTAGTTCTACCTTTACTGATTCCATTCAGACTCTCCAGTTTCAATGTCACCCCTTGCAAGGGACTGAATTTCATTCCTCACCAACAGAGCGACCCCACCCCCTCTGCCCACCTGTCTGCATTTGATAGGAGGTAGACCCTTGAATATTCAGTTCCCAGTCCTGGCCCTCTTGCAGTCATGTCTCTGTAATTCCCACAACTTCATTCTTGCCAATTTCTAACTGAGCCTCAAGCTCATCCACTTTATTTCTTATACTTTGCACATTCATATACAACACTTTGACCTCCGTATTCACTTCCTCCCTCGCAATTGCCCTGACTCTTTTATCTCTTCTCGAACTTTCTTTCCCATTAATTCGAGAATCTTTTGTAATTTTTCCTGTAGTCACTTCCCCTTCAACTACATCTTTATACTCCCAATTTGTCAATCCCTCCCCTCACTATTTAGTTTAAACCCACACATGTAGCCCTAGCAAACCTGCCTGTCAGAATGTCAGTCCCCTTCCAGTTAAGGTGTAACCCATCCCTTTGTACAGGTCACCCCTACCCGAGAGGAGATCCCAGTGGTCTATAAATCTAAATCCTTGTTCCCTGCACCAGCCCCTCAGCCACACATTCAGATCCCCTATCTTCCTGTTCATGTCCTCACTAGCACATGGCACTGGAAGCAATCCAGAGATAAACACACTAGAAGTCCAGCATTTCAGTCTTCTTCCCAACTCTCTGAACTCATGTTGGAGAACCTTCTTCCTCTTCTCAATGTCGTTTGTGCCTACGTGCACAACTACTGCCAGCTGTTCACCTCTCTCAAGGATGTTCTGAATTCAGCTTATGACATCCTGAACCCTGGCACCAGGGAGGAAACAGACCATCCTCATGTCTCATCTGCCACCACAGAATCTCCTGTCTGCTCCTCGGACAATGGAGTCACCCACCACTATGGCTCTGCCCAAAGTTGGTCTCGCCGGTCAAGTCCCATCTCTAGGATTGGAGCCACCGACATGTCCACCACTCGGACTGGAAGTATCATCTCCCCCGACTGTTCCCAAGAGGGCATACCCGTTTTCATTAGGCACTGCCACCAGGGTCTCCTGCACTCCATGGTTACCACCCTTTCTCTCAGTCACACACCTATGTTCTTCCCGTATCCTCGGCATGACAACCTCACTGTAGGTCCTGTCCAGGAAATTCTCATTTTCCCAGATGGCCCTGAGATCATCCAGCTGCTTCTCCAGTGCCCCAACACAGTCCTTCAGGAGCTGAAGCTGGACACACTTGCCACAGTTGCAGCAGCCAGAGGCTCCATCCATATCCCAGCCAGAGGCTCCATCCATATCCCTGGGCCCCCACATCCTGCAAGCATCACACTGTCTCATCTGTCCTGTCATGTTGTGTGTTCACCACATCCTGTCCTGTCCTCTCCAGCTTTTTGCACAGCCTCCTCTCCGAAGATTCTCAAGCCAACCACTCACACTTTACTCACAAGGCACTTCCCTCTCTGCTACTTTCTCCCCCACCCCCAGAGTAGCCTTGCTTATATTGACTGATAAATTGCCTAATTTACCAATTTACAAACCAGATTCCTCAGTTTTAAACTGTCTTACTCACCTTTCCCACAGGTTTCAGCCAATAAGCTCTTCTCCCTGCTTCTCTTTGATTGCTGTTTGTCCAAGATCCACGTAAGCACTGGCCTCTAACCTGGGTCTACAACTGTGCCGCTGTTGTGGATGAATCTGATCATTCACACAGTGTTGACTACCTTTCAACCTTTGAAAGAGAAATATCACACAAATAAAATAAAACGAAGGGATCAAACAATTCAGTTGTACCCCTTCCTTGATAGAAACTGGAAGAAGGGAGTGACGGTGTCTTGTTCTTAAAATCATGATGGACTAAAGGTTAAATCTTTCTCATGCAAGAAAGATTTAACCTTTAGTCTATCATGATTTTATCATCTCTCTCTCCCCCTCTCTCCCTTTCCCCCCTCTCTCTCTTTCCCTCTCTCTCTTTCCCTCTCTTTCCCTCTCCCTCTCGTTCCCTCTCTCTCTCTTTCTCATTCCCTCTCTCTCTCTCTCTTTCCCTCTCTCTCCTTCCCCCCCTCTCTCTTTCACTTTCTCTCTTATGTTCCCTCTCTCTCTGTCGCTTACCCCCTCTCTCTCTTCCCCCCCTCTCTCTCTTTCCCTCTCTTTCTCTCTTTCTCTCTCTCTCTCTCTCTCTCCTTCCCTCTCCTTCCCCCTTTCTCCTTCCCTCTTCTCTCTCTCTCTGTCTCTCTCTGTCTCTCTCTGTCTCTCTCTGTCTCTCTCTGTCTCTCTCTGTCTCTCTCTGTCTCTCTCTGTCTCTCTCTGTCTCTCTCTGTCTCTCTCTGTCTCTCTCTCTCTCTCTCTCTCTCTCTCTCTCTCTCTCTCTCCCTCTCTCTCTCTCTCTCTCTCTCTCGTTCTTTCCCTCTTCCTCTGCTGTCTCCCTATGTCTCTCTCTCTTCCTCTCTCTTCCTCTCTTCCTCTTTCTCTCTCTTTCTCTCTCTTTCTCTCTGTCTCTCTCTTATTTGCCACAGTATATAGTAGGAAGCCAAAACACCAGTCCAACCATTCCTGAGTTGGTGACTTCATTAAAGCAAATGTTTTCTAGAATAAAAGAGGAGGGATTGTGAGTATTTATGTGTCTTTAACAGTCAAGTTCTCGGGTCATTGAGTCAATGGATTATGCTCTCATGCTGATGATTTTTTTGTGTTTGGAAAAAAAAGTGCTGTTACGTTTGCCTGTTACATTGAGCACATCTAAATGTTTATCTGCTCCCATTAATAAAGCTTTAAAAGAGGTGTATTTGCATTCCATTGTCATGTTTTGTTTTCTTCAATAATGTATGGAAGAAGTTAGAGAATCAAATGCAACATTTTGATGTTGAAAACATTGTTATGGTTTGTGATTGGTCTTATGGTGGGAGAAGTATGAGATTTGCAATGTCCAGGGTGTGTGTTTTTAGCAATCTTTATTTTCAAACCTTATTAACTGGTGGCAGGTCTATTTTAATGTTAGTTAAGAAGTAATTATTCAGTTGTAAAAGAAAGGACACTGCCTTTGTTTAAAAGGAAATCTATGCAGCAATGTTTTTGCAGATGATTTATTAATGTTCTGTAATTCCTGTTAGATGCTTAAATATAATGCCAATATTTTAAGTTAGATATGTTTAAGATCGTCTGGAAACCAATAAAATTCAAATTATGAAAATTTTAGGAAGTCGTTCGAAAGTGTCAACCCTTCAACCCACAAACAGAAAATAACTTGAGGTCTCGGCAGGACAAGAAGAAGTATCGACATAGGCCGGAGCCTCTCTACATCCCTCCACCTTTGGTCAACCTTTCCGCTTCGTATCCCGGAGCTACACTGTACCAAAGTCAACTCCGCTCACCAAGAATCATGGGCGATCACCTGCTGGACAGGACCCAAGAGATCCCTCCTTACACTCCACCTCCAATGTTAAGTCCAGTGAGACAGGGCTCTGGCCTTTTCAGCAGCGTTATTTCTTCTTCGCACATTGGCAATTATACAACACTGCCAATCACCCCTTTAACACCACGTATCCTGCTTGGTCGAACTAGTGAGTATTTTATATACAAGTTCTCTATCCAATGCAATGTGAAAGTAAATTTTAATTTGGTTGCTTTCTAATTTTTTTTTTGGTTTTTTTTGTCATTCTGATTATGTTTAGCCTGTTGACAGTATTCTCCAACTCCAGCAGATTAACCAATTCCAATTTGCAGTTTACAAAAAAACCTAAACAATCCACAAAGTGATTTTACTTTTAAACCTAAAACTGGAAATAAAGATGGCTAAAAACACACAAAGTGGGCTGTTCAGAGTTTTTACTTTTTGATCTATTTTACTCTTAATACATTTTGTTCACTGTAGCAAAGTACCTACTTCATGGAGATTTCATCTTCTGTCCACAGGGAGTAAAAGACACATGTAACAAAACTATTTCACCGATGTGATCTGTTTTGTTTGACTGGGCGCATTTTAAAGTGTTTTGCACCTATCAGTTACAAAACTAACTGGTTCCAATCCAAATTTAGATCAAACTCTACAATCAACTGGAGTTGATTTATTTATATTATACTGGTGTATTTAGCTTAAAGGAGTAAAGGAATTTAGGAGTCCATATGCATTTTTTAAAGAAACAGGTATGTCCAAAAATCAAAAAAGACGAAGTGTTTTCAGTAGAGTTACCAGTGAAGAGCAAGGAATCACACACTTTGAACCCAACAAGGGCACTTCAGTTTTCCATTGCCACTCCTCAAAAACAACAGACTGTGGTTGGCGGCTAGTACAAATTCAATAAAATATTAGGGATTAAAGGTTTAAATTAGGATTGATTACATGAAAAGGCTCAAATGGCTAACTTATCTACTCCATAGGTTCCATATTGTTGAATATCTTCATATAAAAAATAGATATTCACAGGAATGACTAGGCTAATGCAGGATTAAAACAATTTCAGGTGATTTAGCAAGGACCAACTCTAGTTTTAATTTCACAGATTAAATGCTATATTTTGAATGACAGATGCCTTCAGTATTTCCTCTTACCATTGCTTTGTTCTGGTTTCAGAGAGCATTGATGCCACGACAATAACTGCTGGACCTGGAGAGCACACTATTGACATTGAACCGTGAGTGATTACTTTTAAATATTACGATGTAGTAAGAGAAATCTGTTTGCTGGTGTATTTGACTTCCTGAATGGAAGAAGGGAAAAAATCATATTAAAAGTCTGCACAATCCCATTGTGAGCACAACATTTTCAGACAAGGAGAGGTGGCAGTATGCGGCCAATGGTGCAAAATTCCATATAGTCACAGGCTCTTATTCTCTTTAGAGCATTCGATCTTGAGGAAGATGTAACAAAGGTATTCAGAATCATGAAGAGGTTTGATGGTTTGCATTAGGATACATTCTTCCTTGGGTATAAGTGTCAGGAACTGGAGAACACAGCATAAGAAACAGAGATGACAATAATAAAAGTATTCCCCCAGCCAGTTAAGATTTGGAATGCACTGCCTACCTCATGAAACTAGATCTAGAGTAATAGCCTAGCGGGAATTGGGGAACAATTTGCAGACAATGGGGAAATGTTAGGTATTTTGGATTAATTAACCATACCTTAGAAAAAAAATTCTCATGCAAACCAGGAATGAAACAGCTCTGAAAACCTGACAATATGCTCTCTTGCATCATGAAAATTGAAGTAGTTTAGTTAATCTGAGGAACACAGACTGCATAGTGCAGTTGGAAAGAATCGACAGCCATTGATGTCGTCCATTGATGCCATGTGAAATTTACATTTCAATTCTCTTTGAAAATGAAATGTATTTGGCAGTGGGAATTGAAGTGGAAGTACCCTGACTAATCTTTGCCTGCAGAGAGCAATTAGAGCTGTGCAACATGTTGTGAAAACTGAGTTGCCTGTAATGATAGTGGCAGTGGGAACAATCAAAAACAGAAAAGATTGGAAACTCTGTGCAGGTCAGGCAGCACATGTGGAAAGTAAAACAGCATTACTGTTTCAAGTCCAGGATGGTTCTGCAGGACCGAAGTTCCACAGATGCTGCCTGACTTTCTGAGTTTTTCCATCACTTTTAATCTGTTTAATTCAGATTTCCAGCCTCTGATGATTTTTTGATTTCTCAGCAGCACTGGCCAGCACTGATACTAAAAGTGAAAGCAAGTTATCTGATATTGTGAAGACCTATTCCACCTGTCTCTCACTGACATACTCCATCTCTCCCTCACTGACACATTCAATTTTTCCTTCACGAGCACACTCCATCTTTCTCTCTCACACTGACACACTCCATCTCTCTCTCTTTCATTCACTGACACACTCGCTCTCTCACACACACACCATCCTAAGCTGAAAATAGTGTGGAGAATTTATGAGGGTATTGGCAGGTCTTGAGGGCCTGGGTTATAGGGGGAGCTTGGGTAGTCTAGGACTTTATTCTTCGGGTGATCTTATATTGTACAAGATCATGAAAGGAATAGATACGGTAAATGTACAGAATCAAGAAGCAGAGGATATAGATTTTATATGAGAGGGGAAAGATTTAATAGAAACCTGGGAGGCAACTTTTTCACTCAGAGAGTGGTGGGTAAATGGAACAAGCCAGAGGAGGTAGTTGAGGCAGGTACTGTAACACCATTTAAAAGACATCTGGACAGGTACATTAATAGGAGAGGTTTGGAGGGATATGGGCCAAATGCAGACAGGTCGGACTAGTGCAGATGAGGGCACCTTGTTCGGCATTGGCAAGTTGGGTCATAGGGCCTGTTTCCAGTCTGTATGACACTGAGTAAATTCCGAATAAATTTCAAAATCCTTCTTTATGTCTACAAAGCCCTCATTGGGCTTGCCCCCACCTACATCAAAAGTCTGCTTACCCACCACACCACCTCCAGGTCCCTCAGATTGGCCGACTTGGGGTTACTGAACATCCCGCGATCTAGGCATAAGCTCAGGGGCGACCGCGCTGGTGCGGTTGCAGCTCCTAGACTGTGGAACAGCATCCCTCTTCCCATCAGAACTGCCCCCTCCATCGACTCCTTTAAGTCGAGACAAAACTCATCTTTCAAGCCTTTCTTGATGTCCTCTGAGGGAGGGCTATATGTATGTATCTATGAACCACTATGATCTATGAACCACTGTTGTATAACGTTAGTGCCTCCACCAATGTAAAGTATTTGGCCAACGAGAGTTGTTTTTTAAATGTGCTATAGAAATAAAAGTGACTTGACTTGACTTGAATCTATTGCCTTGGGCCTCACTGGGACCATGTGGGAAGCCACAGACAGGTCAGAGTGGGATGGAGGACTGAAGTGGCAGAGGCTTGGTGCTCAGTGGCATCATGGTGGTGCAGTGGTAGAGTTGCTGCTTACAGCACCAGAGACCGGGGTTCGATTTATACTGAATGAAAGATGTGCTGTTTTATTTGAAAGGACAGTTTGGGTCTGTAGGTAGTGAGAAAAGACGAGGTAAAAGAGCAGCTTACAACCTCTCGGAGAGATTCCCTTTGTGGTGCCAATCTGTACCCCACAGTCTGCAACTTAGAACTAACTTGTTTTCTTTCTTTCCCAGTTCTAGTTGAAAGGTCTTTGACTTGTGATGTTGACTCTGTTCCATAGGTGCTGTTTGTTTTTGGCACTTCCTGTTTTTGTTTATGTCACTGTTGAGTTTGTTTTAAGACTCTAAATACTACAGTCTTGAATCATTTTGATTTTTATTATAATGAAGCAGTTTTTTTCTGGAGAAGTTATTAGTTGAACACAATCAGTATTGAACTTTGAATATTGGTGAATAAGTTGTCGCCACACTATAATCCAAGAAAATTAGAAATGTTTCACCTATTCATTTATCTGGGGTTATAGTAACCATATAGTTGCTGGTGAAAAGCAATTCAGAGATATAGAATTCATATATCTAGACTCCCTATCCCCTGACTCTCGGTCAGAAGAAGGGTCTCGACACGATATGCCACCCACTCCTTCTCTCCAGAGATGCTGCATGCCCCGCTGAGTTACTCCAGCATTTCGTGTCTATCTTCAGATCTGGACTAAGCATTCCGTGATGCAAGGTCAAATACCACCAATGGCAGCTGGGGAATTTAAATTCTGTAAATTAAGTAGATGCATAAAAAATATATTATTTGCAGGGGTGACCATGAAAAGTCCACTGGAAAAACATTATTAGTTCATCCATGTCCTTGAGGGACATAAATCCATTGTCATTACAGCTCTGGGCCGCCACAACAATGTGGTTGACTTTTTACTGGCAATGACCTGTCAACTTAATGAGTTCAGAAGATGCACTAATTTACCGCAGTGGTTCAAGAAGGCAGCACACCATTACCTTTGCAAGAGCGGTCAGGGTTTTTCACAAAAAAAAAGACTGCTGGCTTGGCCTCTGAAATCCACAATCCAATCAATTCCAGTGAATAAAATAAAGAATTTGGAATGACCATTAGATGTTGATCTTGCCAGTAGCATCCATATATTTTGAGTAAATCAATTTGTTTACATTTTCTTGTTCATAATGATCGGGGAGACACTTTATTCATTTTAAAATATAAAATTGCTTATCTGGTATCCTTTGAAAAGAACAAGTATCAGCAGAAATTGTAACTGCTTTCAAGTTTATTGATTTTTGTTAATTTATTCATTTAACTATTCCTATGCCAATGCCTAATGACTGTATCACTGGATGATTGAATTTAAGGAAAACTCTTGTGAATGAATTAGCAATGATTGCTGATTTATTACTAAGTTAAGATTTTCTGAGTACAGCTTTTGTAAAATGTGAGTTGATAATAAACTTCAATGCTCTTCACTAATTTTGTTACCTTTTCATATCTGCTCATATGCTCACACTATTTAAAATGTTGTTAGGCGAATCAACATGGGAATGAGGTTTCAAGCCATGATCCCAGCTTTACTAGACAGGTCACTAGCTGAAAAAGATGTCTCCAAAGCAGACTTGGTGTGGAAGCCTTGGTGTGAGTTGGAAAACCCAGAAGAACAACAAAAAGGTATTCATGGATAATAGTTGCATTGTTGCTTACTACAACAATGGCATTAATGTGAAATGTAGTTAAATGAACACTTGTTTAAATCTCTCACTGGGTACAAGTTTTAAATCATTCTTTTGCTTCTTGGAGACTCATGACAATAGCTATGTAGGCTGTGATTTGCTGCAAGTGTACTTCAGAATGCCATTTGAGATTATTTTAGTGATTTCTCTTTCAAACCCATTTACAACCAAGCGTTAGGATAAATCTAGTCAGAACCTAGAATTGAATATTAATTGACACTCAAGGTCAACGTCTGCTACCCAAGGTGAGGATTTTTAAGGACGCCTGTTCCCCCATGCACTTACTCTTTATCATACATGCTTGTAATAAATGGATACAGAAATGGGTCCAAATAGCAGAGATAGGAATGTATTATTTTGAACTATGCAGAACTAAAATCTCCCAGCTTTGCCCCTTGGTCCCTGAGTTGTTAATTTCAATGTGAATGATAGTAAGGTGCTGTGCCTTGCAAACTGTGGGCTGGAGGGAGAAAAGTGCATTTTGTATCTCCTGGCAGAAGGGTACCTATGCAAATGGGTAAACACGTAGTGTACAGACTTGTACATGAGTAATGGGCACTTTGACAGTCTACTGTTACCACTTGCATTGGGACAACCGTGGCTAGGAATGAGGTGTCCAGAGCAAATGAATGCTTTCGGGAGGAGGAAGAGATAAAACTTTTGTTTTTGTTAACCTGTGTTTTGGCATATTCAGTTCTGAGAAGAATGGATTTAATCCCTGTCAGTCTTTGGAGAACGGGTGAGGGTTTTGTTTAAAGTTCTTGTCCCTTATCATCCCTTTAAAATACTGTTTATGCCTAAATGGTATTCACATTACAGTGGTGCTCTGTTCAGGACACCAAGGCTAAGATTCGACTTTACATTTATGTATACTTCCTGCACTGATTCATCAATCCAGTTTTATTTAAAGTTTTACTTGAATCACCGAATGAGACAGAATGGTTTGACTGAAAATACACCTTTGTTCAAAATTCTACAAGTGTTGGGAAGCTGGGGGGGGGGGGGGGGGGGGGGGGGGGGGAGTGGAGGAAGAAATCAACCACAGTTTGTTGTATTCAACATATGCAAACACTTGAGTTGTCATCAGTTATATATTGTCATTAAACCCGTTAGGCATGGGTGAGTAGGCTGAAGGACCTGTTCGATGTTGTATGATCCCATGGCTACTTGATCGATTGAACCAATTGTAGTTTTAATTGTAGCCCGGTTTTAAGAATATCCTTCACCATAATTCTTTTTTTTTTCAACGGAAACTCCATTCTGTCTTCTTTTCCGCTATTCCATGATACATAAGAGATTGAGATGTTGGAATCTATCTACACCTATCACTTGTGAGCTCTTAGACACACTTATTCGCCCTCCTCCGCCTCTTTCTACACTCTACTCTTCCTCTTTCAGGCCAGATGAAGGGATTCGATGTTGACTGTATTTTCCTTCATTGATGCCACCTGATCTGTTAAGTTCCTCCCTCTGCTCTCGTTTTTTTTATCCTTGTTGCATATTGTCAAACTATTAAAAGGCTAATGGGGTATTTTTGAAGTGGTTGTGCTGGTAAAATGCAGCTATTTCTTGCACAAAAGGTCAGGAGATTACTGATCAATTAATCTGTCAACTGATGAATTATCTCTTCTTCGCAACATGCCATGCATTTTTGCAGTATTTAAACTTGCTTATGAAATTAGTGATATTGTCCAAGTTTAGTAAAGGTGAATACTTTAATTTATTTTCTATAGTGGAAGATATGTTGAACATGGCTTGCTCTAGTGTGTTGCCAGGTGGTGGGACAAATCGAGAACTTGCCTTACATTGTCTTTTTGAGGCGGGCGGGGACATTTTGGTGAGTGCAATATTAAAACAAGCTCTGCTAACTTGTAACTAACTGTGACATTTATATTACTAAAAGTCTGATCTTGACCGCTTTTGGCTCACTGTGGTGTGATTTCCAAGAGAACGCCGCCACCTACGGCCGTCATTTTTGGCCAACTCGTTCAGAGCTCCCCTCCACCTTCCTGGACCAGAGGATTTTTCCCATTGATGAAAAATCAGAGAGATATTATTATTTTTTTAATTTGCCATATTCTCTGCTGCCCCTGCTGGGGGGAAGAGGGAGGGACTATAAAACCAGGAAGTGGCGTGCCTCACTCAGTCTCTGCAAGATGGAGCAAGCCAGAGGGTCACGTCTCTGAGCTCTGAATAGCACTGAACACATGTCTACTCAACTGTGAGTGCCCTCAATGTGGTTCTAAAATGCTTGCAAAAAGTGTCTATTGGTTCTAAAATGCTTGCAAAAAGTGTCTATTTGTTGTAAAATGCTTGCAAATAGTGTCTATTGGTTCTAAAATGTTTGCAAAAAGTGTCTCTATTGGTTCTAAAATGTTTGCAGAAAGTGTCTCTATTGGTTCTAAAATGTTTGCAGAACGAGTGTCTCTATTGGTTCTAAAATGCTTGCAGAAAGAATGTCTCTATAGGTTCTAAAATGCTTGCAGAAAGAGTGTCTCTATTGGTTCTAAAATGCTTGCAAAAACTGTCTCCATTGATTCTAAAATGCTGCCTGGCCAGAATGACTGAGCTGCCTGGCCAGAGTGACTGAGCTGCCTGGCCAGAGTGACTGAGCTGCCTGGCCAGAGTGACTGAGCTGCCTGGCCAGAGTGACTGAGCTGCCTGGCCAGAGTGACTGAGGTGCCTGGCCAGAGTGACTGAGGTGCCTGGCCAGAGTGACTGAGGTGCCTGGCCAGAGTGACTGAGGTGCCTGGCCAGAGTGACTGAGGTGCCTGGCCAGAGTGACTGAGGTGCCTGGCCAGAGTGACTGAGGTGACTGGCGTGAGTGACTGAGCTGCCAGCCCAAGAATTCATTCGGCCCACAATGTCCATACTAGCCCTCTGGAAACCAGTCCCTTTGACCCACAACACACATACTAGCGCTCCAGAAAGTGCCCCCTCCCCCCCCCCCTCCACTGGCCAGCAATATTGAAATTGGTGGAGAGGTGGAATATTGCATTGGGAGACCAGCCCTCCCGTGTGAATCTGGGACCCAACGGGTCCCACTTCGTCTAGTAGAACAAATAAAAGCACAGCACAGGAACAGGCCCTTTGGCTTACAATCTCTCTGCAGAACATGATGCCAAGATAAACTATTCTTATCTGCCTACACGTGATCCATGTCCCAATATAGCGCTTGCATAGCATACATTTCAAATCTTCAGCGGCCTAGTGATAGCTGATGGTTGCATTGGAAAATGAAAATGTTGTGAAATATCCCAATATTAATACATTGTTTATATTAAAGCTAGCTTCCTCAATTTGATTTTATAATCAGCACAATTGTTTTGTAATTAACATGAATTTATGCTATTTATTTCTGTTTAAAAAAAAAATTAAGGAAGAAATATCTATACACAATCCATGTTCATCTTTTACATTCTTTGCTTGGATAGAAGGTTAAGAAACAAATGAAAATAGGCAATAAAAATGAGAAATATTGCCGTTTCTCAAATTATTTAGTATCAAATAAATGGTTAACTTTTAGGGTGTGATCATTTGCTTCCTATTTTTAGACTACTATGCGAAGAAGGCTGAGAGGATAAAGGTGATAGCATCTTCAGTTTAACTGTCATTTCTTTGCATTAACTGTCAGATATTATTAAATAAACAAAATTAAGACCCTACAGCGATGAAATAATATGTTAAATTGTGTATGGGATTATGTCATATGCAGTTATCTGGTGCTTTCCATGATAAAGTACATAGCTGAACTGTTTGGGGTTTTTTAGACAAAAATGTTATTTTAGCTATTAAATTTGAAGACATCATGCATTGCAACATCTCTGCAGTAAAGTAAAATAATAGGATTCTGTTATGTCGTTGATGACTTTGCAAAGGAAATAATTTATTATCCAGGATTGAATTATGGTTTAAACTCCTTATTTTACATAATAGCTGATTTATTTAATTCAAATGATATTTGGTTTAATTTATTTGTTCATTTAGAAGTTTATTTTACAAGGGAGGTAGACTGTGGTCATTTGGTAACATGATAATGTGCAACCTCAATGTATGTCATTATCTAGTGTACACTGAGGTTTTTTGACTTTGCAGATTTCATAGTCTGTTAGCAGAAAACACTCATTATTATGTGTTACATTTTGATGTAGCAGAAAAGAATATAAATAATGGTCATAGTGCATAAATCTTGCCTGAAGTAATAAGCTAAGGAAGAATAGGATTAGAAGATTAAAATAACATGTTTTTCTGACTCTTTGTTGTTCACTTGCGTATTGTATTCCTAATCAAATAAAAACATTGAATTAATATATTCTGCTTCAATATATTTCTGTTCCCTGTTGTGCTAGATGGCTGTGGAGATTTTGCTGATGAAGCTACCTAATAAAGCCAAACCCCATCCATTAGCAGATTATCACTATGCTGGTATGTAGCGTACTCCACTTACTTCTCACTGGTCACTGTGTCCTCTGTCCTATGGAATATTACAGCTATTTCTCATGACTCTTCAAAGTTCTTGTTATCTATCTTGTCTTAAGAACGTTCTAGAAAATAATAAGCAAATGCTGAAAACACTCAGCAGTTCTTACAGCATCACTAGGGAGAGAGGACCCTTCACCAAAACTGGAACTTTTCCTGTTGAAAGTTTTCAGCACATCTTGTTTTTTAATTTACATTTTCAGCATCTACACTAATTTGCTCCACCTGATTAGTTGTTTTAGACATCAATTTATGTTGATCGTGCAAATTAGAGAATCAATACCCCATGTGATACTGAAATATATGGATTTTCTTATGTAAGATGAGTAAGCGGAAATGTGTTGTTATTTATTGATTATAACATGCACCAAGATTGTTTGGTGTACTATCCAGGCAGATCAAACCCTATGTGAGTACATCCGTTGCATAAAAGAAAAAATAATCTGAGTGCAGAATATAGTATTCCAGCTGCAGAGAAGGTGCTGTTGAAAAACAAATGCTGTAGTGACAACAAGGTTGTTTGGATGATTGGGAATAAATCGTTAGCATGTGAAAGGTCCGTTCCAGGATCTGATAACAGCAAGAAGCTGTTCTTGAATCTGGGAGCAAATACTTTTATGCTTTTTTACCTCCTGCCCAACAGGAGAAGGGAGAAGAGCATGACTGGGGTGTGAGTGGTCTTTGATAATGTTGGCTGGTGGGCGAGGGAGGGAGGTTGGTTCACATTATGGACTTGCTTGCATCCACATTTCTCTGCAGTTTCTTGTGTTTTTAGGCAGAGCAGTTGCCACACCAGGCTGTGATGCATCTGAACAGGATACTTTCTAGGGTGCATCTTCAGAAATTGGTGAGAGTCATTGGGGACAAGCCAAATGTTCTTAGTTTTCTGTGGAAGAAGAAGCATTGGAGGCTTTCTTGGCCGTATTGCTGATGTGGTGTGACGGGCTCAAATTGTTAGTGATATTTATATCTAGCAACTTGTATTTAGTTGGGTGTCCAAGCAACATATAAATTATTATCTATCCTGATTAAGATGGGATTCATTTTATCAGATAAACACACCAACATTAGGCAAATTCTTCATTCTTCGAAATAGCGGCACAGTAAAATACAACAAGAAGGTTGCTGGTCATGAGTTGCTGATAGGCTACATCATCTGAAAACACAAGGTCAAGTTTCACACGTACAATGAAGACACATACCTTCACCTCACCGCTATCTCATGACTGCTGCAATGGCTCAGAAATATCTTCTTTAAAAAATATAACAAATCTAGTATTAATTTGGTGGGCTACATTTATGTGTTGATCTAAATTTTCTCCACATATTCAATTGCTTTCAATTGATTTGCTCTTTAATTACTATTTCAGTATTGGTTTTTCCTGTTCGCTGTGTCAATTCTCTCACTCACACCAGCCTTTCACTTTTAAAATAAGAAAATAAAGTGTTGGAAATAACTCGTCAGGTTTTATTCTGATGAAACATCAACTTTGTTTACTTCCTCGCAGTTGCTGTTTGCGCTGCCAAGTATTTCTGGCATTTTCTATTTTTATTTTAAATTTTCCTCATCTACAGTGTTTTGCTGCTGTAGAATCTATTTTTGTTTAAAAGAACATCCAAAGACAATATCATACAGTGCCCTCCATAATGTTTGGGACACAGACCCATCATTTATTTATTTGCCTCTGTACTCCACAATTTGAGATTTGTGATACAAAAAAATCATGTGATTAAAGTGCACATTGTCAGATTTAATTAAAGGCCATTTTTATACATTTTGATTTCACCATGTAGAAATTACAGCAGTGTTTATACATCGTACCCCCATTTTAGGGCACCATAATGTTTGGGACACATGGCTTCACAGGTGTTTGTAATTGCACAGGTGTGTTTTGATTTTGATGTCGGGACATCCCCCAGCCACGACGTCGGACTTACATCACCCCGGCGAGGGGGCCTGAACATCGGGCCGCCCATAGCGGCAACTGCGGAGGGTTTCGGGGAGGCCCCGACCACGGGTGAACAGTGGGGAACATCAGGGGAAGAGACTGACTTTGGTGCCTTCCCTCACAGTAGGAAACTTTGATCCTGCTGTGAGGGGATGTTTTATGTTGAATTTCTATATACTCTCTATGTTGTGTTCTTTATTTTTTACTGTATGGCTGTATGGTGATTTCATCTCACTGTGCCAATTGGCATACATGACAAATAAAATGTATCTGTATCTGTATCTATCTGATTGCCTCCTTAATGCAGGTATAAGAGAGCTCTCACCACTGTCTTTCCTCCAGTCTTTCCATCACCTTTGGAAACTTTTATTGATGTTTATCAACATGAGGACCAAAGTTGTGCCAATGAAAGTCAAAGAAGCCATTGTGAGACTGAGAAACAAGAATAAAACTGTTAGAGACATCAGCCAAAACTTAGGCTTACCTAAATCAACTGTTTGGAACATAATTGAGAGCACTGGTGAGTTTACTAATCGCAAAGGGACTGGCAGGACAAGGAAGACCTCCACAGCTGATAGAAGAATTCTCTCTATAATAAAGAAAAATCCCCAAACACGTGTCCGACAGATCAGAAACACTCTTCAGTAGTCAGGTGTGGATTTGTCAATGACCACTGTCCGCAGAAGACTTCATGAACAGAAATACACTGCAAGATGCAAACCACTGGTTAGCCACAAAAATAGGATGGCCAGGTTACACAGTTCTGGAAAAAGATCTTTTGGGCAGATGACATGAAGATTAACTTATATCAGAATGATGGGAAGAGCAAAGTATGGAGGAAAGAAGGAACTGCCCAAGATCCAAAGCATACCACCTCACCTGTGAAACACGGTGGTGGGGGTGTTATGGTGTGGGTGCTGAAGGTACTGGCTCACTTATCGTCATTGATAATACAACTGCTGATGGTAGTAGCACAATGAATTCTGAGGTGTTTCGACATCCTATCTGCTCAAGTTCAAACAAATGCCTCAAAACCCAATGGCCTGTGGTTCATTCTACAGCAAGACAATGACCCAAACACACTGCTAAAGCAACAAAAGTGTTTTTCAAAGCTAAACAATTGTCAATTCTTGAGTGGCCAAGTCAATCACTCAATCTGAACCCAATTGAGCATACCTTTTATATGCTGAAGAGAAGACTGAAGGGGACTAGCCCCCAAAACAAGCATAAGCTAAAGAAGCCTGCAATACAGGTCTGATAATCACCAGAGAAGGCACCCAACAACTGATGATGTGTATGAATCGCAGACTTCAAGCAGTCTTTGCATGCAAAGTATATGCAACAAAATACTAAACATGACCACATTCATTTACATAACATTGGTGTGTCCCAAACATGATAGTGCCCTGAAATGGGGGGACTATGTATAAACCCTGCTGTAATTTTTACATGGTGAAACCAAAATGTATAAAAATAGCCTTTATTATAATCTGACAATGTGCACTTTAACCAGATGTGACTTTTTTTTCTATTACAAATCTCAAATTGTGGAATACAGCGGCAAATAAATAAATGATGGTTCTTTGTTCCAAACATTATGGAGGGCACTGTAGGTAGTTTGCAGATGTATGTAATGTAATGGTATCAGCTCTACCTCTTGATGGACCTATTTGTCTGCAGAAATTATTTCCTTCCAAGATTGGCCTATGTAAATGGAAAGGTTAAAAAATATACCAAAATAAGAAAAACAAATTATATTTAACCAAGTTAATGTAAATGTTGTAAAATCTGTATCCTTTCTCATCCCTACTTATTTCCTTCCGGGGATGAATAATGTTTTAATGTATCGTATGTTCATGTCACCCTTTCAACGTACCTTTCAAGTGCTCTGCATCTGCTGAGTTTCATGACACCGAGAATTGCCTCAATCGTTCACTTATGTGAAAACTCTATACTTGAATAACTTGCTTTAGTTCTTGCACACTCTGGGGTAATATATTTAAGAGTGAGTTGGATGTGGCCCTTGTGGCTAAGGGGATCAGAGGGTATGGAGAGAAGGCAGGTACGGGATACTGAGTTGGATGATCAGCCATGATCATATTGAATGGCGGTGCAGGCTCGAAGGGCTGAATGGCCTACTCCTGCACCTAATTTCTATGTTTCTATGTTTCTATGTAATATTTGTAGCCTGGATTTTGTCAATGGTGAAGCATTAAACATATTTATTTTCAATCGTAACAGAAATATAGAGTTCTTTGTAGCAATATGAAATGTACAATCTGAGGAAAATCTACAAGTTAAATGTAATTCAGCCATAGGCTCATTGTGACCAAAGGTAAAGAAACTAAGTGACTACACAACAGACTCTCTGTTAATTGTGTAGGAGGGCACCGAAGATGCTGGTTTACTCTAAAGATAGACACAAAATGTTGGAGTAACTCAGTGGGACAGGCAGCATCTCTGGAGAGAAGGAATGGATGACGCTTCTGGTCAAGACCAGTCTGAAGTGTCCAGAGATGCTGTCTGTGCCGCTGAGTTACTCCAACATTTTGTGTCCATCTTCTATGTTAATTGTATTGAGAACTTCCTGAAAGAAAAAAGAGGTCAATTACTACAGCCGGGGCCGGCCTTAAGCTGATTGGACCGATTGCTCCCAATTGGGTCCCCGCGAGTAAGGGGGCCCCGTGCCAGAGTAATCTACTCTCGGCTCGGGTAGATCTACCCCGGGTGGAGGGGGGGAGAGAGGGGCGGAGAGAGAGTAGAGGGGAGTAGGCAGGGAGGGGGTTATGAAGGGGGAATGGAGAAGGGGGAGGTGGGTCGTTCGCTCACCTTCCAGGGCCAGCGCTCCCACCCCTGCAGTCGCCATGCTTCATGCACGCAGCCCCGGCTCCCCCCCCCATCTCTCTCCCCGGGGAGACGCAGCGAACAATACACGGAGGGCTGGGCCGGGGGTTGGAGCAACGTTTACAAACCTCGGCCTCAGCTCACAACCGTCCGCCCGGACCCCGGCATCCGCTCCTGCCGCCGGCCCTCTCCCTCCCTTCTCTCCTTCCCTCCCTCCCGTCTCTCCCTCCCTCCATTCTCCCTCTCTCTTTTCCCTTCTCTCATTCGCTCCATCCCTTCTTGCTCTCCTTCCCTCCCTCCTTTCTGTCCTTCCCCCCTCCCTTCTGTCCTTTCTCCCTCCTTCCCTTTTCTCCTTCCCTCCCACACACACATCGCTCACAGACAACTAACACACACAACTAAGTTAGGATGGGGTAGAAGCCCAAAGGGTAGGATGGGGCTGAAGTCCAAAATTTAATGCCTGGACTGGTATTTCACAAATGGTTATTGGTTTTCCAGGATCTGTTTAATGAAATAACTTTTTTTTTTCATTTCACAGTCACTAAAACAAGTGATATTGTAACTATGTACTCTTCAGAGGTGATCTACACATTTTTGTTACTTGTAGGCTTACATGTATGCAATTTTATATTAAAATGTAGCTTAGATCAGTTTAGTCCATGCACTTCTTAAGTGCACATTATGATTACTTTCCATTCTACCTTAGAGATATAAAGTCTATAATAGACTTTAATTATATTTCTATGAATCTACAGACCTTGGCTGGGAACCTGGGGCTCACCAAAATTGTTCCCAATTGGGTCCCGCACCTCATAAGGCCGGCTCTGACTACCGCAGCAACAGAAGGCTGCCCAGGAATACAAATAAGTGAAAATCAGTCCTTTCCTGTAATGGGGACAAGCGTGACAGTTCTGATGAAAACTCAGCAGCCTGAACCATCAACTCTATTTTTGTGTTTTTGGCTTCCTGACTATTCCCAGAATATCTATTGTTTTGTCAGCAGGTTGATTGGTTAGTTCTTGCTTCCCATTTATGTGATAAAGTAAACCCATTTTAAGAGAACTAATGTATTAAAACCATTTGTAGTTCTCCTGCTGCAAATTAAATTAAATTGAATTTGATTTGGCATAACACCACATGAAACTTAAACGGCTCGATTTGATTCCTGAAAATGAAATAGTTGCATTTTGTGGATCCACAGTAGACAGCAGATGCTGGAATCTTGAACAAAAAAAAACTGCAGGTCAGGCAAAATCTAAAGAGAAATGGGACAGATCACGTTTCGGGTCAGGACCCATCTTCAGAATTACTTCTGAGTTTCTTCCAGCAGTTTTTTAGACCAGTTGCCGATTCTCTGTAAATGGTATCACAGAAATCTATTTGTGTTAAAACTAATGACAGCATTTGAATCAAATGTCTAATAGTCTGATTGCATGTGATATAAAAAAACGTCAAGAGCAAAAAAAAGTGTAATCTCTATGGTGTTGAGGCTTTGTGTGTTTTCTTGGTGTGGAATATTGAATTTGTATTTGGTTTTGCATTTTATAATAAGTACTGGGCCCATTATAACGTGCTTGGTCAGTTCCTTTGATGTATGAAAAATTACATGAACGTTGGAATAAAAAGAAAATTCAAAATTTGCTGTTGGTATCAAATATTGAGATGCAGCAAAGAGTACATTTAATATCAATCAAATGAAATGGGACGTAAGCTAGCAGAATAGGTAGAAAAATAATGGATGGAAATTAATGGAAAGAAGGGTGAGGTGAAGTATTGCGCCAGAAGGTATGGGAAGAGGCCATCTGAACTGAATGGCACAAATCCAAAGGGCATAGAGGAACGGGTTCATCTTTGAACATAGCAGGATAGAATTAGCCAAAGATATGGGATCTTAAGCTTCATAAATATAATTATTAAACACAAAAATAATTCTGAGATAATTTATTCTGAGATAAAAATTATCTTTTTAATTATCTTTTTAATAAATTATCAGCATGATACTTTATTGTTTAGCATTTGTTAGAGTGAATTAATCAGTAGGTTACTTTATTTAGTAGATATTGGTAGCATAGGTGGTAAGAGCAGGTATTGACGGGGGTCCTTCTTGGACGCCAGAACCAACTGTTGAGCCTTCCTGAGGTGTCGTGGGCCTAACTCAATGAAACACCACTTGGTAACCCCAATGATCTACTTCCACCTACACAATCTTTTTTTTTAAGTGTTCTTGGTAACATGTAGGTAGCTGATTATTGCACATGGAGTTAGTAATTGTCCTTCGCATAAATTGGTATAATCAGTTAAGATAGTACTTTGGCTTTCTTGCTTTGAGCGCTTATCCTGGTGTTATAGCACAAGTACTTTGTGTTTTAATTGGAATTATCACATGAACTAGGTACAGTGAAATTCTTTGTTTTTGCATACAATACACAAAGAGCCGCCATGTTTCTGGCACTGTTACAAAATTTACGTAAAAGTGACAAAATTATTTATTATGTGGACAAAAATGCTGCAGAAACTCAACGGGTGAGGCAGTAACTATGGATAGAAAGAATAGGCGACGTTTCGGGTCGAGACCCTTCTTCAGACGTCGGGGTAGGGGGGCCGGGAAAAGGAAAGAAAGTGGCGGAGACAGTAGGCTTGGGGAATAGCTGGGAATGGGAGGAGAAGGAGGAAGAAAGCAAGGACTACCTGAAAATGGAGAAGTCAATGTTTATACCGCTGGGGTGTATAAGTACCCAAGCGAAACATGAGGTGCAGTTCCTTGGGTAGTTTATACCCCAGTGGTATGAACATTCCCAAAATTGGGCTTTTCAAACTCATTGGCCGAATTGTAATGGGCCTGTCCCACATACGTGACCTTGGCATGCAAATTACACGATCCCGTGGTCGCTTTGAGCTGCGATGGTCCCGCGATTTAATGCGTACGCACAGCCGTCTGGAGCGCGTGACGTCATTTGAAGATGGACACAAAGCTGGAGTAACTCAGCAGGACCGGCAGCGTCTCTGGAGAGAAGCAATGGGTGACGTTTCGGGTCGAGACTCTTCTTCAGTCTGAAAAGAAGGGTCTTGGCCCGAAACGTCACCCATTCCTTCTCTCCAGAGATGCTGTCGGTCCCGCTGAGTTACTCCTGCTTATTTGCTCTCTACTGCGCACCTGCAAAGTTTCAATAGAGTATTTGGCGACATATTCTCTTCAATCTTCCTAGGAAGTAGAGGTGTTGATGAGCTGCCTTGTGATTGCATCTATGTGCTGCCCTCAAGCTAGATCTTCAGAGACATGCACACCCAGGAACTTGAAGCTGTTGACTCGCTGCACTGCTGTCCCATCAATTAAAGCAGATTCATGGATCCACAATTTTTCCTGACTGGTCAACAATCAGTACAGTCCTGCTAACATTGAGAGCAAGATTAGTGTTCTAGCCCCATCAAATCAGATTATTGCTTTACTCAGACTCATCATTTCCCATTAATACTCCAACAACGCTGGGATCAGCGATGAATTTAAAGATGGCATTGGATCTGCCCACACAGTCATAGGACGGGGGAAGTGTTGTTGCCAATCTGTAGGGATTGTGGTCCCGTCTTTCAGCACTGCACCTATATTCTGCAGCTCTTTGGGAGGAAATCTGCCACTTGAGTCTGTGCCAGGTTAATGTTGGTGCAAATCCAGTGGTTCCATTAAAATGAATGGGAAACTGCCAACAGAAAGAGGAACATTACATTTGATTTAATTATGTTAAACTTCTTCACCGTGAGAGTTGTGAATCTGTGGAATTCTCTGCCACAGAAGGCAGTGGAGGTCAATTCACTGGATGTTTTCAAGAGAGTTAGATTTAGCTCTCAGGGCTAAAGGAATCAAGGGATATGGAGAACAAATATGATTTAGATGTGCAGGAAAGAACTGCAGATGCTGGTTTAAATCAGAGGTAGACACAAAATGCTGGAGTAACTCAGCGGGACGGGCAGTATCTCTGAAGAAATGCTGCTTGACCTGCTGAGTTACTCCAGCATTTTGTGTCTGCATACTGATTTTAGATGATCAGCCATGATCATATTGAATGGCGGTGCTGGCTCGAAGGGCGGAATGGCCTACTCCTGCACCTATTTTTCTGTGTTTCTATGTTTAATTGTGCGTGTTAATTTTATTTTTTAGCTTTATTTATCATAGGTTGTGCATGAATCAGAACGTGGCTCTCAAATTAACTTACAAACATTCAGTAACAATGACGTCTTTGATCATGAGTTAACTTGTGGGTAGGGCCTCATCAGCTGTCAACGCCAGTCTGTTAGTGCAGCTGGCAACTTGCCTTGAGAGGGGGCCTTGGGTTTGCTATGATGAGCTGGGCAACATCAATGAGCTGGGAGGCAGCGTACCGCCATAAACGAATGGATCAGGGAAATGGAACAGCATGTCCGAGGGACTGTCCGATAGTGATCTCAGGGCAGCAGATAATCTGCCCCGATTTCTGTTTGATCAGTTGAGCTGTGATACTTTTATCTTTAGATTAGAGAAACAACGTGGAAACAGGCCCTTCGACTTACTAAGTTCACACCAACCAGCAATCACCCGTACACTAGTTCTATCCTACACATATTGACAATTTACAGAAGACAATTAACCTACAACCTGCACGTCTTTGGAATATGGGAGGGCACTGGACCACCCAGAGAAAACCCACGCTGTCACAGGGAGAACCATTATACACTTTATGGGAGACAAATGTTTGGACAAAAGTAGTGGATTATGTGGCTTCTAACTCATGTCACATCATTCGGTAATTAATCTAATTCATGGCACACATTAGCAAAGCTCGGTACATGAAAAATGTGGATTTTATGGCAAAACTACAGAGGGAGTAGGGTAATAAATATTGAAAGATTTCATGTTCCACAGCACCCCTTACAGCAGTGGTTCTCAACCTTGTTTGCCCCATGCACCCCTTTCACCATATGTCAGAATGTCATCCCCCCCGTTCCTTTCCAAGATTGTCTGCCTCAAAAAGTGCATTCCAAATAATATGCATATAATACTGAAAATCCTTTATTTCTAACCGTTTGAGTTTGCTAATCTGTGGTCCCAATTCCCCCCCTGAAAACCTGAAATCCCCCCGGGGGGAATTCCCCCCCGGGGGGAATTCCCCCCTGGTTGAGAACCCCTGCCTTACAGTATCAGTCATTCATCAGTTCATTAGTACCATTTCCATTTGGTGAAATGAGAACCATGTAAAAAGTCACATAACATGAGTATTAATTAAATCCAAATTCCTGAAGATTGAATATGATCAATCTTGCTCTGTTTCACTTTTCAATGAAAGCAGAGAATGGAAGGTATCAGGCATGATTAATTACTGTTATGTTTTATCAATTGTCCTGGCAAAACACAAAATTTAGTTTTCATTGGTGTCTAATTTTATTTTCTATGTTCCATTGTTGACGCTTTTCCTACTCACAGGTATGGCTGTACGCTGAATACGGTGCTCCAACAGACAGACAGGAACTGGAGCATAAACCATTCAAAACAACAAGGCACATAATAAGCTTGAGGCTGTTTTCAGTCTGGAAAATCTCAATTTCAGGGCAGAAGCACTGACTGTTTTCTTGTGTTTGGAAACTTTTTGTAATTGGGCAATGTATGCATTTTTTGTAAAATTGTCTGTATATAATAAACTCTGTCCTTTTTTAGGCTCTGACAAATGGACAACAATGGACAGAAAACTGTTCAACAAAGCTCTGAAATTACATAACAAGGACTTCTTCCTGGTTCAGAAAATGGTAAGAAAATTGTTGCAGGACTTACCCAATGTGGAATTTTAAAAAGTAACAAGCATGTATGGGATTCTGATTTTTTTTTTAAACTGTTGTGGGAGGAGGAGCTCTTCATGATATGAGATTTGTCAGACAATGCTTCCTTCAGCTTCCTTTTGCTGGAAGGACAAGCTGATAATTCTTCTACCTTAGGTGGTCCCTCCTGGTGAACGTTGACAAGCTTCTGCTGCAATTCTGTAGGTTCAGAGATGGCTGGCGAGGCTAATGTGGAACTCTCAGCCTTTGCCACGGGTTGGGCAGGGGGTGCTTTATGGGCAGTGGGTGGATGGTTTGGGAGGCAGTGCATTCCTCTCACCATTTATGGATTTCAGCATGGATTTATGAAAGGTAAATCATGTCTGACGAATCTTATAGAATTTTTCGAGAATGTAACTAGTAGAGTGGATAAGGGAGAACCAGTGGATGTGTTATATCTGGACTTTCAGAAAGCTTTCGACAAGATCCCACATAAGAGATTAGTATGCAAACTTAAAGCACACGGTATTGGGGTTCAGTATTGATGTGGATATAAAAATGGCTGGCAGACAGGAGGCAAAGAGTAGGAGTAAACGGGTCCTTTTCAGGATGGCAGGCAGTGACTAGTGGGGTACCGCAAGGCTCAGTGCTAGGACCCCAGCTATTTACAATATATATTAATGATTTGAACGAGGGAATTGAATGAATCATCTCCAAGTTTGCAGATGACACGAAGCTGGGGGGCAATGTTTTGTGTGAGGAGGATGCTAGGAGGCTGCAAAGTGACTTGGATAGGTTGGGTGAGTGGGCAAATGCATGGCAGATGCAGTATAATATGGATAAATGTGAGGTTATCCACTTTGGTGGCAAAAACAGGAAAGTAGACTATTATCTGAATGGTGGCCGATAAGGAAAAGGGGAAATGCAATGAGACCTGGATGTCATGGTACACCAGTCATTGAAAGTAAGCATGCAGGTGCAGCAGGCTGTGATGAAAGCGAATGGTCTGTTAGCATTCATAGCAAAAGGATTTGAGTATAGGAGCAGGGAGGTTCTACTGCAGTTGTACAGGGTCTTGGTGAGACCACACCTGGAGTATTGCGTACAGTTTTGGTCTCCTAATCTGAGACATTCTTGCCATAGAGCTAGTACTGAGAAGGTTCACCAGACTGATTCCTGGGATGTCAGGACTTTCATATGAAGACTGGATAGACTCGGCTTGTACTCGCTAGAATTTAGAAGATTGAGGGGGGAGCTTATAGAAACTTACAAAATTCTTAAGCGGTTGGACAGGCTAGATGCAGGAAGATTGTTCCCGATGTTGGGGAAGTCCAGAACAAGGGGTCACAGTTTAAGGATAAGGGGGAAGTCTTTTAGGACCGAGATGAGAAAAACATTTTTTACACAGAGAGTGGTGAATCTCTGGAATTCTCTGCCACAGAAGATAGTTGAGGCCAGTTCATTGACTAAATTTAAGAGGGAGTTAGATGTGGCCCTTGTGGCTAAGGGGATCAGGGGGTATGGAGAGAAGGCAGGTACAGGATACTGAGTTGGATGATCAGCCATGATCATATTGAATGGCGGTGCAGGCTTGAAGGGCCGAATGGCCTACTCCTGCACCTATTTTTTATGTTTCAATGTTTATGTTGGGCTTCGGTGTAATCCTAGATGGAATTTCTCATTCTGTTTTTTTTAATGAATTCTGCATTTTGATCAGTCATGGGCCAGGAATCAGCTCAAATCAGTCAAATTGTTACATCCTTGAGAACAACCTTGAATAATTTCCTCTATCAACTTTGCAGTCTCTTGCAGTGACTGAACATGGAGTGGCTGTTTTGGCAGCCTGGCATTGGGCGTACTGACTGAGTGTGAATAGTGCCTCAGTGCTAGGGGTGTTAGTCTCGGGGAGGACGCCAGGCTTGATTCACTTATCCTGCTAGAGCAAATGGAAAATTATGTGAAGACAGCATTGGTGATATTTCAACAGTGCTTTATGGCACCTGCTGTAGAAGTTCAAGCCTCAGAGGTACATAGGAGGGGTGAGATCACTGTTGCCTAGGGACTATGCTGGATTTGAAATCTTGATTTTAAAATCTTTTTTTCCTTGGATACCCAAAGTTAGATTATGGTGCGCTAAGGTTGATAGTGATGATCAGTATCTGCCTCTACTAACAGGTAGCTCACCAGGTGTAGAAACCTGTTTCATGTTTCCCTTAGTCTTGTCATAAACCTTCATTAAGTGGGTAATGTACTCAAAAGACAGATTGAGTGTGAAGCCCATTCTCCCATTAGCTTCATTAAGTGAGTCAGTGATGTTTTGCAACTTGACCTTGGAGCATATGCATGTGTTAGTGTCATCCGTATACTCTGTGATTCACTCTGAGATTGGGGTGACGGTAATACCAGGGAACATGTGATGCGAGTTAAACAGTTTCCTATTTATCCTGTAGATTAGCTTCAGACCAAGAGGAATCTTGGTGTGGTGTAGCATTGCAGTGAGAAATATTGAAAAAAATTTAATGCACACTTATGAGGCAGGCTGGCTTAGCACCAGTCTGCATTGAGACTGGAATGGGTACTACTGTTGTAGGCAGAATGACAGATCAAAACTTACATGCCATCATTTATAAACATCGGATGGTGATGGATTTCTGATATAGGTCTCAGGGAGATTAATGAATTGTCGGAGCAACTGTGCAAATAGAAAAAAGCACTGGATTAGCACTAGCGGTGAGAGGAAACAAAATAAAAATGAAAACAAAAAAAATGCAATAGTTAAAGATACGTTGCAAGGTCAATATGTCTTTTCTACTGCAATGCTAGAATATATTAACCTTGCATAACGGACTAACAAACTGATCATTGGCCTCAAGGGAGTCAAATATATCAAGAGGTTATTTAAGGGATTTATTCTTTGTAGTTTAGAAATTTAAGGATTTGAGTGTGGTGTGCAAGAGATTTAGAGGAACTGATATGATAAAAATAACACCATTTCAATTATTTGAAGAATTATTTTTCAACTATATTGCCAGACCTTTCATCAGTGCAAGGAAGAGTGCTGTAGTTATTTGGAACTTTGCCACAAGTGAAAGTTTTTAAGAAAGGAGGGAGAGAGACAGGGAATTATAGATTCTGGGGTCAATTATTAAAGAGGTTTGGATAGCAGTAACAGGATCGGTCCAAGTCAGCATGGATTTATGAAGGGGAAATTTTGCTTGACTAATCTTCTGAAATTTGTTGAGGATGTAACAAGTAAAATGGATAAGGGAGAGCCAGTGGATATAGTATGTCTGTGCTTTCAGAAAGCCTTTGATGAGATCCCACAGAGGAGATTAGTGGGCAAAATTAGAGCACATGGTATTTGGGCTAGGGTATTGACATGGTTGGAAAATTGATTGGCAGACAGGAAACAAAGAATAGGAATTAACGGGTCCCTTTCAGAATGGCAAGTAGTGACTAGTGGGGTGCCGCAATGCTCGGTGCTGGGACCGCAGCTATTTATAATATATATTAATGATTTAGATGAATGCATAATAAGCAACATTAGCAAATTTGCAGATGACACAAAGCTGGATGGCAGTGTGAACTGTGATGAGGATGCAGGGTGACTTCGATAGGTTGGGTGAGTGGGCAGATGCATGGCAGATGCAATATAATGTGGATAAATGTGAGGTTATCCACTTTGATGGCAAGAACAAGAAGGTAGATTATTATTTGATTGGTGTCAGATTAAGAAATGGGCAAGTGCAACGAGACCTGGGCGCCCTTGTACATCAGTCACTTAAGGTAAGTATGCAGGTACAGCAGGCAGTGAAGAAAGCTAATGACATGTTGGCCTTCATAGAAAGAGGATTTGAGTATAGGAGCAAAGAGGTCCTTCTGCAGTTGTACAGGGCCCTGATGAGACCACACCTGAAATATTGTGTGCAGTTTTGGTCTAATTTGAGGAAGGACATTCATGCTATTGAGGGAGTGCAGCGTAGGTCCACGAGGTTAATTCCCGGGATGGCGGGACTGTCATTTGATGAAAGAATGGAACGACTGAGCTTGTATTCACTGGAATCTAGAAGGATGAGACAGGATCTTATAGAAATAATATTATTAAGGGATTAGACATGCTAGATGCAGGAAACATGTTCCCGATTTTGGGGGAGTCCAGAACCAGTGGCCACAGTTTAAGAATAAAGGGTGGGCCATTTAGAACTGAGATGAGGAAAAACCTTTTCACCCAGAGTTGTAAATTTGTGGAATTCTCTGCTTTAGAAGGCAGTGGAGGCCGATTCATTGAATGCATTCAAAAGAGAGTTAGATAGAGCTCTTAGGACTTGTGGAATCAAGGGATATGGGGAGAAGGCAGGAATGGGGTACTGATTGTGGATGATCAGCCATGATCACATTGAATGACGGTGTTGGCTCAAAGGGCCGAATGGCCTATTCCTGCACCTATTTTCTATGTATCAATGTAAGTGTAATGAGCAACTGAAAAAAAATCCAATGTTCTTTAAAAAAACTAACAGAGGATTTGTTTTGCGCAAAGCAAATCGCAGTGGCATAAATCACGGTATGCTTTCTTCATGTTGCAAATCATTTGGAATATTTTATTTAAATACAAATATACATTACATGTATTTAATTTGCCATTACATTTCCAGCAATATTTGTTCCCATGTATCTTTTTACAAAATGTAACAATTTTATTATTTTTATGGCTGAGGAATAGAACTATTATTTAATGTTTATTAATTAATGCATTTATTTTATCTCTTCAATTGCATACCAAGTGGATATTATTTAATGTTTTATTCATTAATGCATTTTATTTTTTCTTTTTAATTGCATAGCAAGTGTGAACTCGTAACTAGTCCTGCAAATAATATCATTCCAATATATTAAATATTCAGCGCTTCAAAGCCTGACAAAATAAAGATATGCTGGAAATACTCAGCAGCACTGGAAGGTCATCAACTAGTGATGGTTTCTCTCAGTACTTCTCGATCTGCTGCTTTTATTTCAATTTGTTGGCATCTGAGTGGTTTTCTTTGTATTAAAAAAAATCAGCATCCTTTGCAGTTACTTGTGGGTAATCCTAGCATGAAACTGAGTTGCTATCTGCTTTATATTTGGGTAAATAGAGAATTTTGTTAACATGGGATTTTGCGCTTCTTAACAGTGCCTCCAATTTTGAAAGCAATCTTGTATGTACTAGCTAAATACACCATTATTAGCCCATGCAAGTGTTGTGGTTCTCTTATGAGAAGTAGCACTAAAATGAAGGAGGCAACGAAGAATTTCCTGAAACATTCTTAGTAATTATTTGATGTTTCTGCTCTTCAAAAGTAATTTAGTGTCTCGAGAGCTCGTGAGCTAGTGTCTGATACCAGGAATTAGTGAGTTAGACAATAGACAATAGGTGCAGGAGTAGGCCATTTGGCCCTTCGTGCCAGCACCGCCATTCAACGTGATCATGGCTGATCATCCCCAATCAGTACCCCGTTCCTGCCTTCTCCCCATATCCCCTAACTCTGCTATCTTTAAGAGCCCTATCTAGCTCTCTCTTGAAAGCATCCAGAGAACCTGCCTCCACCGCCCTCTGAGGCAGAGAATTCCACAGACTCACCACTCTCTGTGAGAAAAAGTGTGTCCTCGTCTCCGTTCTAAATGGCTTGTTCCTTATTCTTAAACTGTGGCCCCTGGTTCTGGACTCCCCCAACATTGGGAACATGTTTCCTGCCTCAAGTGTGTCCAAGCCCTTACCAATCTTATATGTTTCAATATGATGGGTTAACATATGATGAGCATTTAACGGCACTGAGCCTCTAGTCGCAGGAGTTTGGAAGGATGAGGGGGATCTCATTGAAACTTACCGAATAGTGAAAGGCCTGGATAGAGTGGATGTGGAGTGGATGTTTCCACAAGTAGAGAGACTGGGACCAGAGGTCATAGCCTTAAAATTAAAGGACATTCTTTTAGGAAGGAGATGAGGAGGAATTTCTTTAGTCAAAGGGTGGTGAATTTGTGGAATAAATTGCCACAGAAGATTGTGGAGGCCGTCAATTTAATTTTTTAAGGCAGAGATAGATAGATTCTTGATTAGTATGGGTGTTAGGTGTTATGGAGAGAAGGCAGGAGAATGGGGTTAAGAGGGAAATATAAATCAGCCATGATTGAATGGCGGATTGGATTGGATGGGCCGAATGGCCTAATTCTTTTCCTATCACTCATTAACATGAATGTATGAGAACATAAACACATCTTAATGGTGAAGGGGATAGGCACTACAACTAGCTATCAAGCTGGGCTCTGTCACCCAAATTGAATTGATGAACTATTTTTTTTACAATGAACAAACAAAACACTTATGTTATCTGGGACTTCATCCTGGACAGTTGGCATAAAGCACACAAAAATCACCACCATCAATTGCATTTGTTTTATTGCTGACAGGGAATTAATTTCCAGGCATTTATTTTTATACATCAATTGCAAGGGGATATATTTATCTTATCGTACAATCATCCCTAGGAACATTGTTTTGAAAGGTTTGGTGGTATTTTGTTGATTATTACACTGATGTTATCTCTATATCAGCTTAGTGCATTGTTTAACCTAATTTTTCATGAACATTAGATGCCATTATCAGCACATGGCAAATAGCAAAATAATATTGTTTACAAAGGATGACAATCTAATGCAAGCTGTTTCCTTTCCAGCCATGAGCGATAGAAACAAATCTAGTTATTTGCTTACATTCAACAGCATTTAGTTATGTAGTTGTGTACATAACAGATGAAGAGCAGTGGGAATCCTGCATTACTTTGCCTCTGGTGCTATTGCTATCCTGACAAATGAGTTGGCTGTTAGTATGAATAATATAGGGTAGGTGGAAGTGGATTGGGACAAGACGGTAATGGAGGAGGTCACAGGATACCATACAGATGATCGGGATGTGAAATCAGGGCTTGGGAGTGTTCGAAGTCTGCAGAGTGATGCGAGTGTCAGGCAAGATAAGAGAATCCTTTTACTTTAAAAAATAAAATGTAATTCCATGATTAGAGTCGACGTTACAAGTATTTTGAGAAGGTAAAACAGGATGTGGAGAAAGAAAAACTTGGAAAGGGAAAGAGCGTAAGCAGGAACAAAGGAATGACCTAGTGGGAAAATAATAGATGATATGGAAAGAAAACTGTGTATGGGGTCTGTAAAATAGAAAGGAATCAAATGAATTTGATTGACCCATAAATTTAAAATAATTTTGTAGAGAATCCAGGGAAATGGCAAATGTTGAAGACAATTGATAACTGCACAAAATGTGATGAACATTACATGCTGCAATTTGAATTGACAAAAGACTTGATCAATGAATGTTACACTGGATGATGTACAGCTCAGTTCACTGTCCACAAATGCATTACAATTGGAATAAGACCATTTGTAATTTAATAGATAGACTTGCATATGTATGCTGAAAACCATCCAATAGTCATACAGCATAGAAACAGGGTCTCCAGCCCAACTTCTCTAGGTCGACCAACATGCCTCAAGTACGCTAGTGACACCTGCCTGTCTTTGGCTCATATCCTTCTTAACCTTTCCTGTCCATATACCAGTCCATATGTATTTTAAATGTCAATGCCCTCCCACTCAGTCGAGGATTGGCAAATCACAGCTAGTAGATCACAGCAGAAGAGCCATCCAAATTAAACGTTTTGTTGGTTGACAGTAGGTGACTGAGAAATACAGTGCCCTCCATAATGCTTGGGACAAAGACCCATCATTTATTTATTTGCCTCTGTACTCCACAATTTGAGATTTGTAATATTAAAAAAAAATCACATGTAGTTAAAGTGCACATCGTCAGATTTTAATAAAGGCCATTTTTATGCATTTTGGTTTCACATGTAGAAATTACAGTAGTGATTTACTGGGCAGTCTTCTGTTGCTGCTGTAGTAATTGAACTCCGTTTTCTTTCAGGAAGTTCTCAATACAATTAACATAGAAGATGGACACAAAATGTTGGAGTAACTCAGCGGCACAGACAGCATCGCTGGACACTTCAGACTGGTCTCGACCAGAAGCGTCACCCATTCCTTCTCTCCAGAGATGCTGCCTGTCCCACCGAGTTACTCCAACATTTTATGTCTATATTTAGTGTAAACCAGCATCTTCGGTGCCCTCCTACACAATTAACAGAGAGTCTGTTGTGTAGTCACCTAGTTTTTTTTCACCTTTGGTCATAATGAGCCTATGGCTGAATTACATTTAACTTGTAGATTTTCCTCAGATTGTACATTTCATATTGCTACAAAGAACTCTATATTTCTGTTACAATTGAAAATAAATATGTTTATTGCTTCACCACTGACAAAATCCAGGCTACAAATATTACCCCAGAGAGTGCAAGAACTAAAGCAAGTTATTCAAGTATAGAGTTTTCACGTAAGTGAGCGATTGAGGCAATTCTCGGTGTCATGAAACTCAGCAGATGCAGAGCACTTGAAAGGTACGTTGAAAGGGTGACATGAACATACGATACATTAAAACATTATTCATCCCTGGAAGGAAATAAGTAGGGATGAGAAAGGATGGTCGGCACGGACTGGAAGGGCCGAGAGGGCCTGTTTCCGTGCTGTAATTGTTATATGGTTATTATATGGTTATTATATGATACAGATTTTACAACATTTACATTAACTTGGTTAAGTATAATTTGTTTCTCCTTTTTTGGTATATTTTTGAACCTTTCCATTTACATGGCCAATCTGGAAGGAAATAATTTCTGCAGACAAATAGGTCCATCAAGAGGTAGAGATGATACCATTACATTACGTACATCTGTAAACTACCTACAGTGCCCTCCATAATGTTTGAGACAAAGACCCATCATTTATTTATTTGCCTCTGTACTCCACAATTTGAGATTAATAGAAAAAAAATCACATGTGGTTAAAGTGCATATTGTCAGATTATAATAAAGGCTATTTTTATACATTTTGGTTTCACCATGTTGAAATTATACCTGTATTTATACATAGTCCCCCCATTTCAGGGCACCATAATGTGTGGGACACAGCAATGTCATGTAAATGAAAGTAGTCATGTTTAGTATTTTGTTGCATATCCTTTGCATGCAATGACTGCTTGAAGTCTGCGATTCATGGGCATCACCAGTTGCAGGGCGTCTTCTCTGGTGATGCTCTGCCAGGCCTGTATTGCAGCCATCTTTAGCTTATGCTTGTTTTGGGGGCTAGCCCCTTCATTTTTCTCTTCAGCATATAAAAAGCATGGTCAGTTGGGTTCAGATCGGGTAATTGTCTTGGCCACTCAAGAATTTACCATTTTTTAGCTTTGAAAAACTCTTTTGTTGCTTTAGCAGTATGTTTGGGATCATTGTCTTGCTGTAGAATTAACCGCTGGCCAATGAGTTTTGAGGTCTGTTTCACAGAAGAGATGGTATTCTTTGGACCTTGGGCAGTTCCTTCTCTCCTCCATACTTTGCTCTTGCCATCACTCTGATATAGGTTTTGCCATCCTATTTTTGCGGCTAACCAGTGGTTTGCATCTTGCAGTGTAGCCTCTGTATTTCTGTTCATGAAGTCTTCTACAGACAGTGGTCATTGACAAATCCATACCTGAAGAGTGTTTCTGATCAGACAGACAGGTATTTGTGGATTTTTCTTTATTGTAGAGAGAATTCTTGTGTCATCAGCTGTGGAGATCTTCCTTGGACTGCCAGTCCCTTTGCGATTAGTGCTCCAGTGCCCTCTTTCTTCTTAATGATGTTCCAAACAGTTGATTTTGGTAAGTCTAAGGTTTGGCTGATGTATTCTTGTTTCTCTTTCTCATAATGGCTTATTTGACTTTCATTGGCACAACAAATTATGGTTTTCTGTCCAAACATTATGGAGGGCACTGTATTCCTTGCCTAAGTGACATGCCAGAATACATTTATACATAATACAAACCGAAAATACAAACATAAATAACACAAGTTTGACATAACATTTATCTGACTCTTGTGAAATAATAACCATTTGACATAATTATATTGTATTCATTATAGTTCAGTCACTGCTTTCATGTTTTTAATTTTTAGTGATTTTTATCCTCAGATCAGAATATGTTACACCCAGTTTGACCTTTTTATTCCAATGTGTGACCTGCTCTTTTGCAGATAAGTCATAAGATCAAGTGACCTTTGAGAACACATTCCAACATTTTTTTAGTCCTTTCAATCAATTTTACTTTCTCCAGCTCAATCAAAGTATGAGAACGCTTGACCGATTTCTGAGTTCCAACCTTAAATTTTATACAGCAATGAAACAAATAAATCCATCTCGCTTTGCAACTCGCTTCACTCCATCTTTTCAATTTTCATCAGCTTTCCGTGTATTTTAATGCTGATCACTATATTCTGCCATTCAAACCAATTCCAATGGTTCTTTATTGTCACATGCACAGTGAAATTATTTTCTTACATACAGTTGAGTAGAGTATTGCCATACCTAAGCATAATCCTCCATTAGCAAAGTGTATAGAAATTGTCCACTGAGCCCGCATGTAGGAGGCGCCAGGTTTTGGTGCCATATTCAAAGTTCCGCACGATTGCTTGGTCTTGTGAGCGGCTCCCGATCCAGGTAAGCCCCAGGCTGCTACAGGGCCTCCTGCCATCACCTGCATTGGACCATTGTTCCTCTCCTCGCCTGACCACCTTTATGATCTGGGGGCACCTCCTGCAGCTGACCTTGAGGGCGTGGTGGACCAGACCGTGGTCCCTCTCCTACCTGCCTTGCTCCTCGCCCATCGTCAACTCCATCCTCCTGGTCTCTGGTCTTCGGGGGATGAGCAGGACCTGCACAACAGCTTTTTCCCTACCGTCCACGGCCCACCGGGTCTTTGTACGTCTGGCCGCGGGGGGTGAGCAGGGGACTGCTCGGTGTCTTCCTCATTACAGGCTGCTGGGAACTTCTGCCTGCCGCCCACTGGGGCAACGTTTTCACACAGAGGGTGGTGGGTGTGTGGAACAAGCTGCCACAGGAGACAGTTGAGCCAGGTAATATAACAACAATTAAAAGACATTTGGACAGGTATATGAACCCCATTCTGTTTTTGCGCTTTTTAGGCTGAAGCATTCAGCTATATTGAAGCTACATTTTTGAAATCCATCTGCGAGCATTTCATCTTTACCATTTAAAAAGACTCCCTAAAACCAATCATTTTGACAACATTTTATCATTTACCTGAATGTATTATAATGGCAGATATCAACTCCTTTACCATCAGTGGGATTTCAGGAGGTTTCTTTCACCAAACACATTAAGAATCACTGAATGTCCTCATTGGGTTTTTCAACTGGCTAAACCAGGGCTTGATTATCTAGCTGTTCAGTGCTTGTTAAAATCTGTGTTTGTTTTCCTCTCTTTGCAACCGCACCCCAATTCAACATCATTGCATCTCATCAGGTCCAGTGTCTACTTTTCCATTCCTTATTAATTTATTGCCCTCCTTAGTTGAAATTTGAAGTATTGCCCAATCTTCAGGGTTACTTTTCATTTTGACAAAGTTAAAAGCCTTTTTTTCCCCCATCTAATATGTTCTTTAATGACACTCTGTACTCACAGTGGCCCACTTCCTGTTAGGATCTTGTGCTTTATATGTTCACTGTAAGCGATGTGATAAATAATTAAATATAAATCACTGGTCTTTACCATTTACAATTAGGGGAGCACTTATTACTGTCTTCCAGCATAAATGTACTAATAAGTGCTGTCTTTGCAGCTCAGTGACAAGTGCAGGCAACTCAATGTGGTAATGAGTTCTTGCCTGATCATTTTACTGGCTGTTGTAGAATTAGGGAAATTTATGGAACATAAGGAGTCTATTCTTCTCATTGTGTCTCCCTGG
The DNA here is from genome assembly GCA_035221665.1 of Okamejei kenojei. Classification (NCBI taxonomy): domain Eukaryota; kingdom Metazoa; phylum Chordata; class Chondrichthyes; order Rajiformes; family Rajidae; genus Okamejei; species Okamejei kenojei. The sequence continues at coordinate 67,143,588 of CM069138.1, forward strand.
CCGAGAAGACAGACACAAAGGGCACAGGAAAGAACTGCAGATGCTGGTTTAAAATGCTGGAGTAACTCAGTGGGACAGGCAGCATCTCGGGAGAGAAGGAATGGGTGACGTTTCGGTTTGAGACCCTTCTTCAGACACAAAGGGTACTGGGCGTATGGAACGAGCTACCGGAGAAGGCAATTGACGCAGGTGCTATGGCAACGTTTAAGAAACATTTAGACAGGTACATGGATTGGACAGGTTTAGAGGGATATTGGCTAAATGCAGGCAGGTGGGACGGGTATAGATGGGACATGTTGGTCGGTGTGAGCAAGTTGGGCTGAAGGGCCTGTTTCCACACTCTGAGAGTAATCCATTTTAATGCCATATTCAGTATCTTAATCATTTTGGAAGTTCATGTATTTCAAATGCATATCCATAGCGCCATTTACAAATATGTTTATATTTTCAGATTATCTGTCTTTTTTAAGGAGAGTTTGACTAACTGTTGATTCATAATTTGGATTCTGAACAGAGGATTAAGTAATTAATCCAAAGTTAATAAACTCCTGCATGCATTTGTGATATTAAAACAGAAAATGCTGGAAATACTCAGCATGCTACTGACAGGACCTTGAGTTGAAGTACTAACCATTTCTTGCTCCACACGTATTTCCACCGTTTCCCATTTTCCTTTAGATATCCAGCATCTGCACTTTTTCATTTGTATTGTAAATAGGCATACATATCTGTGTATATATATGTTTCCAGAGATGCTGATTGTCCCTATTACTCCAGCATTTTGTGTCTATCTTCGGTGTAAATCAGCATCTGCAGTTCCTTCCTACACACTAAATGTATACATACATGTAGTTTTCATATCCTGATTTAGCCGGAGAAAGCACTGAAAATAGCACAGGTTGGTGATCAGGTTCTCAGGCAAAGCATCAAGAAATATGGGGAAAAAGCAGGAATAGGATATTGATTTTGGGTGATCAGCCATGACCATATTAAATGACGGTGCTGGATCGAAGGGCCGAATGGCCTACTCCTGCACCTATTTTCTATGTTTCTATTTAATAACTTGTCAGCTACTGGATTTCACAAGGAGATAGCAAAACATTTGGTTACAAAATCAAAAAAATAGAAAATATTGTTATTGCTTCCAGGTCAGGCTGTACCTGTGGAGAATTTTCAGATTGATGATCATTCTGATGGTACCTATTCAACTTGTGTTGCATAAATGTGAACATCCAGATTTTAATTTTGGATGTCAACCTCATTTAAACATTCACATGACTTCATGATTTCAGTAGCTTTCACTCATTTTTCATTTTCTGGCTGTGTTTCCATGTTGTTCTGCCAAAAATATTATTAACTTCCTTTCACTTTGTGTTGCTTTCTTCCCTGAAAGTGAGGATTTGTTCTCTGTTGGATGAATGGCATAAAAATTAAATTGAGCCAAGGAGGCTTTGGATTTAAATCAGTATAAAGGATATGAGTAAAGTGAGTGCTGGATCTTCGAGCCAAGCAGAAGGTAGTGTATGAAAGCAATTCTCGAATGGAGATGATTAATATTTCTCAGATGCTTGGTCTGAATTTTGTTTGCAAGTATGATTTACCAAAATAAAGTTTTTCCCCCTCATTTCCATTCTTGGATTGAACTTGTGCATGTTGACTTACACCAAGTACCTTCAAATTTGTACTTCTCAAAGAAGTTTTTTTTTAACACACAATTTAAATTTCTTAAACGGTGAAACCAGTCATTTCAGTCTTAAAATACAAATTAGTCAATATGTTGCAGTTAAGTTAGTAGAGTTTCTTTTCCCCTTCCCTTTTAGGTTAACTTTGCTAAGAAAGGACTGGCAAGCAATCTACTCTCAAGGTGCTGCTTAAGCCACTAGTGCAAACATCCTCTCCACATCCACTCTATCCAGGCCTTTTATTATTAGGTAAGTTTCAATGAGGTACCCCTTCATCCTTCTAAGCTCCAGCGAGTATAGGCCCAGAGCCATCAGACACTCATCATATGTTAACCCAATCATCCCAGGGATCATTCTCGTAAACATCCTCTGGCCCAAAACTGCTCACAATGCTTCAAATGTGGTTTGACCAATGCTTTATTTAGGTTGAAGATACATTGCAGAAGCAGGCCTTTCGGCCCATCTAAACGTGTCCCGACCAGCGATACACACACACTAACACTATCTTACACACACTAGGGACAATTTACAATTTTACCGAACCCAATTAACCTACAAACCTGTACGTCGTTGGAGTGTGGAAAGAAACCGAAGCACCCTGAGAAAACTCACATGGCCGCGGGGAGAACGTATAAATGCCATACAGACAGCACCCATAGTCAGGAACGAACGCAGGTCTCTGGCCCTATAAAGCAGCAACACTGCCGCAGCACAATCGTGCCACCCCTGCGCCACCGTGTGCCCCTTATAAAGCCTCAGCGTTACATCCCTGCTTTTAAATTCTAGTTCTCTCAAAATGAATGCGAACATTGCATTTGTTTTCCTCCCTATTATTTCAACTTGCAAATTAACATTTTGGAATGTTATACTAGCACTACCAAGTCCCTTTGCTCCTCTAATTTCCGAATCCTCTTCCAATTTGGAAAATAGTCTATGTCTTTATACCTACTACCAAAGTGCATGACCGCGCACTTTGCTAAGCTATGTTGCACCTGCTACTTCTTTGCCCACTCTCCCAACCCGTCCAAGTCCTTCTGCAGAGTCTCTGCTTCCTCTGCACTACCTGCCCCTCCATCTATCTAGTATCACCCGCAAACATGGCCACAAAGCCTTCAATTCCAACATCCAAATCATTGATACACAGCATGGAGTAGTGGATACAACACCGACCCATGCGGACCACTAACCGGCTAACCAGAAAAGCCCACCTTTATTTCCACTCTTTGCCTTCTCCCATTCAGCCAACTTTCCATCCATGCTAATATCTTCTATCTAATACCATGTGCTCTCATCTTGTTCAGCAGCCTCACCCGCGGCACCTTAGCAAAGGCCTTCTGAAAATTCAAGTAAACAACATCCAATGACTCTCCTTTGTTTATCTTTCTATTTACTTCCTCAAAGAATTTTAATAGATTGTCAGCAAGAACTTCCCTTCACAAAACCATGCGGACTTCAGCCTATCTTATGTGCTTCTAAGTACTCGGAAACCTCGCCCTTAATTATGGACTCTCAATGGTATGAACAGTAGTCCAATGACCAAAGTTTGATTGCAATAAGATTTTAAATCTCAGTTGGCATAGCAACATGGATTCAGATTTTTAGACCATTGGGATAACTTCTGGGGGGGCAGAGGTGACTTGGATAAAATTGACAGTTTGCATCTAAACTGGAAGGAGACCAATATCCTTGCAGAGAGGTTAACTGGTGCTACTCGAGAGGATTTAAACTAGAGAGGCAGGGGGGTGCAAACCAGATTAGTAGGTCAGAAATTGAAAGCAGTGATGGGAAGGTGAGGACATGTAAGTCTCAAAGGAAGGACAGGCAAGGAGAAGTGAAGGAATATGGTGATGCTCATGAGCTGAGCTTTGTTTATTTCAATGCAAGGTGTATTATGAGGAAAGCAGATGAACTTGGATTAGTGCTTGGAGCAATTATGTTGTAGTCATTGCTGAAAAGTGGTTGCAAGAAGAATAAGACTGGCAATAGGGTTAAGACATGATAGGAAGGGAAAAATGGTGGAGAGGTTATTCTATTAATCAGCAAGACGCATGGCTGCACTCGGGGAGGACATACTGGAAGGTTTGTCCGCTGAGGTGAAATGGGTAGACTAAAAATAAAAAAAAGGTGCAAGCATTCTATGGAATTATACTTTGGGCTCCAAGCAGAAGATAGAGGAACAGATATAAGGCAGATCACCAAATGATGCTAAAGCAAAACTTGCCTAATATTGATTGCGACCTGCTCAGTGTCAAAGGCTTAGATGGAGTCTTTGTTCGATATATCCAAAATAGTTTTTTGAAACAGTATGTGGATAGTCCTTCCTGAGAAGGGAACATACTGGACCTGGTGTTGGGTAAATAGGCCTGGGCACGTGACTGGTGTTTCAGTGGAAGAGCATTTTGGGGATAGTGATCACAACTCCATGATTATTTTAATTGTTTTGAATAGGGATAAGTATGGACTTTGTGGGAAGCTGCTAAATTGGAGGTACTAAGGCGACCTGATATACGTATATAAAATTATTAAAGGCCTGGATGTAGACGGTCAGAGCCTTTTCCCCAGAATGGAAATATCAAATACTAGCGGGCATAGCTTTAACGAATGGGGGCACAGTTTAAGAAAGATGTGTGGGACATTTGTTTTCACACAGAGCGCATGGAAAGTGCTGCTGGGGGTAGTAGTGGAGTCGGATGCAACAGTGGGATTTAAAATACTTTTAGATAGGCTCATGGATATGCAGAGCATTAAGAGATATGGACCATGTGTAGGGAAATAAGAGTTGGTCTCGGCATCATGTTCGGCAGACATTGTTGGCCCAAAGGCCTGTCCCCTGGCTTTACTGTTCTTTTTTTTTTTTTTTTTTTTTTTTTAATTTTTATTTTTTTTTATTTTATTTATTATAGAAACTAATTCTGTTCTAAGAATCATCCTGCAAGAACCATAAACACAAATAGATATGGGAAAGGAAAAAGATTAGCAAGAGTCCTTTACAAATAGAAACAGAAAAAATTACAATGCATTCAGAAAATATTCAGATCCCTTCACTTTTTCGACATTTTGCCACGTTACAGCCTTATTCTAAAATTAATTTTTATAATCAATCTACACGCTATACCCCATAATAAAAAAGCAAAAACAGGTGTTTAGAAATTTTTGCAAAGTAATTATAAATAAATAACTGAAATATCACATTTACATAAGTATTCAGACCCTTTACTCAGTACTTTGTTGAGGCACCTTTGGCAACGATTATAGCCTCAAGTCTTCTTCGATAGGGCACGACAAGCTTGGCACACCTGTATTTGGGTAATTTCTCCAATTATTCTCTGCAGATCCTTTCAAGCTCTGTCAGGTTGGATGGGGAGCGTCAATGCAAAGCTATTTTCTGGTCCCTCCAGAGATGTTCGATCGGGTTCAAGTCCGGGTTCTGGCTGGGCTACTCAAGGACATTCACAGACTTGTCACGAAGCCACTCCTGCGTTGTCTTGGCTGTGTGCTTAGGGTCGTTGTCCTGTTGGAAGGTGAACCTCCGCCCCAGTCTGAGGTCCAGAACGTTCTGGAGCAGGTTTTCATCAAGGATCTCTGTGTACTTTGCTCCATTCATCTTTCCCTCGATCCTGACTAGTCTCCCAGTTCCTGCCGCTGAAAAACATCCCCACAGCATGATGCTGCCACCACCATGCTTCACCATAGGTATGGTATTGGCCAGGGGATGAGCAGTGCCTGGTTTCCTCCAGACCTGACGTTTGGCATTTAGGCCAAAGAGTTCAATCTTGGTTTCATCAGACCAGAGCACCAGAGAAAACAACCCGTTTGACAAATTACAAGCGGGCTGTCATGTGCCTTTTACTGAGGAGTGGCTTCCGTCCAGCCGCACTACCATAAAGGCCTGATTGGTGGAGTGCCGCAGATATAGCTGTCCTTCCGGAAGGTTCTCCCAACTTCACAGAGGAACTCTGGAGCTCTGTCAGAGTGACCATCGGGTTCTTGATCATCTCCCTGATCAAGGCCTCCCCCGATTGCTCAGTTTGGCCGGGTGACCAGCTCTATAATAATGGCCATTATTTCCAGAGGACGCACAAAATCCTCTGGAAATAATTATGCACAGAGAAATAATATTTGATTAATAGGTCTGAAAGCTAACAAATGCACAGCACCTGATGACCTGCATTCTAAGGATTTGGAAGAAGTGTTTATGATGATGCACATTGTCATTTTCCAAAATGTTATGAATTCTAGGATGGTTCTTGCGTTGTTTCAGATTGTAACTGTGGAACTCCACTATCTTAGAAAGGAGACCGAAAGGAAATAACATTTGAGGAAAGATCAAGTAGATTGGACCTGAACTATATTGGGATTACAGGGCTCTCGCTTAACTTCTTTTCCCTGTTGCCAGCCGGGCAACCGTGACAGCTTTTTAGGTTGCCAAATGACAGTTTAGGTGGTCATTTAAGACGGTTTGCATGACGTGTGCGATAATGTGCTCAGACGAAGTACGTAGTTACCAGTCGGAATTATGCTCAATGAAGCATTCACATATTATATTCAAGAAGGAACTGCAGATGCTGGAAAATCCAAGGTAGACAAAATTGCTGGAGAAACTCAGCGGGTGCAGCAGCATCTATGGAGCGAAGGAAATAGGCAACGTTTTGCGCCGAAACCCATCAGTCTGAAGAAGGGTTTTGGCTTGAAAGGTTGTCTATTTCCTTAGATGCTGCTGCACCCGCTGAGTTTCTCCAGTTTTTTGTGTACTGTCTATTTCCTTAGTTCCATAGATGCTGCTGCACCCACTGAGTTTCTCCAGCACTTTTGTCTACATTCACATATTATTTCTGCTTCAAATAACTCACAAACTAAACATATTCACCAATCAAGACATGATATATACCACAATGACATGCAGAAAAATTATAATACAATATCTCAACTCTTTTTACACGTTGCAATGAATGCAATTTCTATTAGTTATTTCCACTTCCAAACAAAAATGTGGTTGGATTATTCAGCATATGATCAACCTGTGTCAATAAATCCTGGACCATGGTAACATATCTGCTTAACCATGCACACTACAGATTGATGCAAGTATGTTTTCTGTGAAGGACCGAAAATTACCATGACATGGCCATAGCATGGGTCGTTATTGCTATTGGCACAGAAACACTCTGGCTTCCCACATAATTTATCCATTACAATATATACAGGTTGCAAGGAAATTTCTATAAGCATTTTATGATAATAGCTGTTAAAACTGACTATACCCATCTGACAGGTTAAACATTACACTAACTGACAAGAGATGGCCAAAGGACATAACTGCAGCAAATCTTCTTTTGGTAATATGTTTAAAGGTGTCAAAACAAATAATAACATTGGGAGCTAAAACACATTTGATTGCATTCCGTTATCAAACATAATCAATGTTCGCTCTGAAGACCATGAAGCACAATAGGGTCAGGGGGTGTGTGAATCAGTGCGGGGTGGATAGATGGCGGGGGGGGGGGGGTTGAGAAGGCAATCGGTGCGGAATGGATGGATGGAGGCAGGTGAATTAGTACATGTTGGTTGGATTATGTAAAATTGTGAGGGGAGAGCAGGGAGATGTCAGTGGTGTTGAATGGGGGGGGGGATCAGTACAGGATGAATGGGGGATTTCAGGACAGTGTGGATCGGAGGGTCTGTGCAGGATGAATGGGAGATCACTACAGGATGAATGAGGGGATCAGTATAGGATGAATGTGGGATCAGTACAGGATGCATGAGGGGATCAGTACAGGATGCATGAGGGGATCAGTACAGGATGCATGAGGGAATCACTACAGGATGGATGGGCGGATTGGTGCCGGGTAAATGGAGGGTGGGTCAGTACGGGATGAATGGGCGGATCAGTGCAGTATGAATGGGGGGAGAGGTGCAGGATGGATGGGAAGGGGGGTCAGTACAGGATGAATTGGGGGACCAGTGTAGGATGGATTGGGGAGGGGGGAGTGGAAGGAGAATCAATGCGAGATGGGTAGGGTGATGGATAGATTGGGGGGCGGAGCACAAGAGATGTCAGTGAGGACTGAATAGAGGAGGGAATGGGGATCAGTGCGGGATGGAGAGGAGGGGTCCCGGGATAAGAGGGGTGGAGGGGGGCATACGAGAGAGAGAAGGGGGGGGGGAGGAAGGTCAGCGCTCCTCAGACAACATCGCCCTGCTGCCTTGGCCGTCCCTGTCCACCGCCAAAGGGGGAAGTGGTTGGGAACTCCTTGCCACCACCAGCCGACAGGAAGGTGCGGGGCCGAGCGGTGCAGCTCAAAGATCCTATAGCTATAGGATCTTTAATGCAGCTACTTGTGATTGGGGAAGGAGACCTCCGCCTCCCTCTCCCTCTCTCTCCCTCCTCCCGGCCTCGGCGTGCGAGAGGGGTTGTTTTGAAAGCGCTGTTAACGTTTGCAGGCAGCGGCCGTTGCAAATCCAGCAACGGTGCTTTCAAAGCAACCCCTCGCACGCCGAGGCCGGGAGGAGGGGGATGGGGAGGGAGGCCTCCTTCCGCCGGGCGGGGTGCGGGAGGAGGAGACGGTGCTGTCGCGGCCGCTGTTGCCGTTGTTCGGGGCCCGTCATTCGCTCCGGCCCTTCGTCACCACGCACCTAGTATCTTTGCCCCACAATCAAAGATACCCGTGAAACTTGGTAACTCGTGAAAAAAATCAAACATGTTTGATTTTTTCCACGAGTCAAATTTACAGTTCAAGTTAAAAATTGAAACATTTTAAACTCGTTTATAACGTGGTGGCCCATGCGTTTACCTTAGTGATTCGTGAGTCTACCGTGGGAACTCTTTTAACTCAGCGGGCAGGCAGCATCTCTGGAGAGAAGGAATGGGTGACGGGATGACATTTCCAAATTTCTCCAACCCCATGTGTTCACTTTTTTCAACTAGCATCTGCCCTTTCTTGTGTATGACACACACACACACACACACACATGCACACGCACACACACAATGCTGGGGTAACACACACACACACACACAATGCTGGAGTAACACACACACACACACACACACACACACACACAATGTTGGAGTAACACACACACACATACACACACACACACACACACACACACACACATGCACACGCACACACACAATGCTGGGGTAACACACACACACACACAATGCTGGGGTAACACACACACACACACACACACACACACACACACACACACACACACACACACACACACAATGCTGGAGTAACACACACACACACGAACAATGCTGGAGTAACACACATACTCACACACACACAATGTTGGAGTAACACACACACACACATACACAATGCTAAGGTAACTCACACACACATACACACAATGCTGGAGTAACTCACACACACACGCGAACAATGCTGGAGTAACTCTCACACACACACAATTCTGGAGTAACTCAGCGGGACTGGCAGCATCTCCGGAGAGAAGGAATGATGATGTATCGGGTCGAGACCCTTCCTTAGACCACTACACAGAGATGCTGCCTGTCCCGCTGAGTTACTCCAGCATTTCGTCTATCTTTAAACCAGCATCTGGACTTCCTTCCCACATAATAACCAATGAGATTCCCCACTAAACGTCCGTGTCCTCATTGTTCCCCTCTCTGTCTTCCCCAGACCTCAGTTGCAATGTCACCGCTGGCAAATCCGCTCATTCTCGTTCTACTGCACCCGCTCCTCGGTGAAGCGGCTAACTTCATTCAAAAAATTGGATTGTCACATTGGCGGCGCAGCAGTAGAGCTGCTGCCTTACAGCGCCAGAGACCCGAGTCACACACGAAAGGGATAAGACGGTATAGTGTCTGAAGAACCGACCCGAAACCTCACCTATTTCTTTTCTCCAGAGATGCTGCCTGAGCCGCTGTGTTACTCCAGCTTTTCGTGTCTATCTTCGGTGTAAACCAGCATCTGCAGTTCCCTTCCCGCACAATATAGTATGAACGTCGGGTTTCTAATCTGATACACAATAGATAGGGCACCATCCTCAGGCCAACCTGGTGTCAGGCTGTAGGAAGCAGCTGCAGATGCTGCTTTAAACCGAAGATAGACGCAAAATGCTGGTCACTCAGCGGGACAGGCTGCCATCGTCCATATTCTACTGACACTCAACACTTTGGTGTTCCCGTGCAGCTCTACACCAGAACAAAACACTGAAGAAGGGTCTCGACCCGAAATGTCACCCATTCCTTCTCTCCAGAGATGCTGCCTGTCCCGCTGAGTTACTCCAGTTGTTTTATTCTGGTGTAAAGCTGCACGGGAACACCAATGTGTTGAGTGTCACTAGAGTATGGTCGGCGGCTGCTGGATCACAAAGCTTTTCCACGTGGATCCCACTGAACCTATGCAGATTTTATCGTTGCACGCTTATTGCAATCCCACGTAAAACTCATTCTCACGAAGTTCAATGCGAGGTGCCGCTGGCAATTCAAGTCTAGCCTGCCTTCCGAACATTGCACACTATAGATACCAGAATGAGACTGATTTAGTCACTTTACCATTGCACCACAAGTCTCTGTTCATTTAGGTTTCTGTTATGTTTCATGTTGGCCGTATCATGTTTTTTTTAATATCACTACCGTGAACTTTCCCGGAGCTTTGTATATTTAAAACGCTTGCATTGTCAATAATTCGTACTTTTATTAACATAAAAAAGCTGATGCATATCTTGTAAGTCGAGTTAACTTAAAGGCCGCATTCCTTCTCAGCAGCAATTTAGATGAATTGTCCGGAATAGTTTCGCGAGGCTGGCTATCGGCGGTAAAGGGGAAACATGCTTCAGCGCATTTCAACTTATTGGCCGAGCCACAAAAAAAGTAGGAGTTTCTGTTGTCAAAACGAACATCTGTCATAATACTATAAATCTAATTTTAGATAGATGTTTAATCTTTCATGTTGCAACAGTCGCGCCAATCGCCGATCCTCTGCAAATGTCAGTCAGCGGTTAGTTGTCATTTCACTTGTTGCTTTCTCTGGTCTATTTTCTGACCGGCTTTAAAACAGAGCCAATTTATGTCCGCGGGGAATAATCAGCCCATTGAACAAAAAGCCTTCATTCACGGTTGGCTCAAGAGTAACGGGAGAGAAACTTGGTAACTCGGGAGAGGAACTTGCAACGTCACAGAAATGACATACCCGTGGGAACTCGGTTAAACACTTGAACATAAACTTGTAATCTCGTACATAACCACGAGTGTTTTTTTTCTTTCACTTGGGGTCACTTGTGGGTGGACTCGCACCGTGAGACAGGGCCATATTACCGAGCATTGAAAAGCGATTCTTGGCAAATGTACGCAGCTTATTTTGTATGAATATGTATGTGGCAAACCCATCACTTATCTGATTTAAAGCGGTAATGGGAGTTTGCAGTGCATGTGGGCGAGATAATGGTTACAACAATTACTGTATAGGAAAGAACTGCAGATGTTGGTTTAAGATAGGCAGAAAATTCAGCAATCAGGCAGCATCTCTGGAGAATAGATGTGAAGAAGAGTCTCGACCCAAAATGTCACCTATTCCTTTTCTCCAGAGATGCTACCTGACCTAATGAGTTACTCCAGCATTTTATGTCTATCAACAGCAATTACTACATGTGTTTTCAAAGATATAAATTGTTTGTTTATCATGCAAATAAAACAAAAATAGCTGTATAGGTTCAAAGATGATGTAGGGAAGAATGTAGATTCCAGTATTGAAGAAGCCACCAACAGTGAGCATAGGAATGGACCTCCAGTCCTGCAGATTACTGTCTTTAGGAAGAACGTATCCAGAAATCAGAGGAAGAATATGATGTCTGTAGCAGATAATCACCCCTCTCTACTCTTCAAACAATGCAAACTTCAGCTTCTGTGTGGCATTTGTGGCAGTGTGCACTTGTAATTTAAAAAAATAAATAAATAAACAATCATATTGCAAAGGTTAATGTCTGAGTTTGACTTTTCATAAATGGGGCTCATTGTTGTACAGCTCCAATAACTTTATCACCTTACCGCAGGTAAAATCAAAGACAGTGGCACAGTGTGTGGAATACTACTACACTTGGAAAAAGGTCTTGCGATTAGGTCGAAAGCACCGAACACGCCTCGCAGAAATGGAAGCGGAGGTGATGGTAAGTCATAATCATCAACATGATGAAGATAACGATAAAACATTTGAAAGGACTTGTAAACTTATTTGACCATTGTTTTTCTTTCAAACTGGACATTTCTTAATTAGCTACATTTTGCAGATATATGGATAGAAAGGATTCAGGGGGCAATGACAGAAAGCTAAACAGTGGGAGTGGATGGAGAGAGACAGAACTTCAAATAGCCCTTGCTTTCCCTCTCTTCCCCCTTCTGAGCTCCCACCAGTCTAACTGTCTCCGACTACATTCTATCTTTATCCCGCCCACTCCCCTGACATCAGTCTGAAGAAGGGTCTCGACCCGAAACATTCCTTCTCTCCAGAGATGCTGCCTGTCCTGCTGATTTACTCCAGCATTTTGTGTCTACCTTCGATTAGTAATTTGGGTCTGGAGCTAATTTGATTCCTTCCGAAGAGCCCATCAGGGTCAAATGATATCTTAGTGTGCAGCATCTTTTAATGAATTTTAATGAATTTATATATGCACAAATAGTTGAATTTTCTGAGAGTGTGGAACAGGGGCATTCCAGTCTGACCTGTAGAACCACAAATTGCATAATCAATGACACTTACAACCAGGATAGAATCAATGGGGAGAAAGGTACTAGCATGTTGTATCAAAATACATGGTGACATACTTTTCGTTCGCTTCATAGATGCTGCCTCACCCGCTGAATTTCTCCAGCATTTTTGTCTACCTGTGACATACTTAAACCTTGCATTGTACCCGATTTATAATTACCAACAGATTAATTAGGGACCTGTTTAAAAGAGGTGTGATCAGTATTCTGCAAAACACAAATTGCTGAAGGAACTCAGTGGATCAGGTAGCATCTGTGGAGGGAATAGACAGGTAACGTTTCAGATCTGGACCTTTCTTCAATCAGAAGCTGCCTGATCCACTGATTGTATGTAAAGCAAATCTTGCGTTTTGCTCAAGGTCCCAGTTTCTTGTGTCTTCATATTATAATTGTGTCTGCAATTTGATGCTAATTGAGAGGATTGTATGTTTGCAAATTTGGAGCTTAGCCACAATTCTTGGTTCTCTTTCCTCATTTCCTGGAAGTGTCCTGTCCTGCTGAGCTGCTGTTCCAAACACATTGAGGACCCTGATTCTTCAAATGTGTGAGATACCTTGTAGTGAAAATTGATTATTATTAACTTGTTTTCTTAGGAACTAAGTAATGAAGATGCTCTTTAATTCTGTTTAAGTTATTTAAGATATGTCCTTTGGAGTAGCACAATGTAGCTGCCTTGGTCCATTATACTTTTCCTTGTATATGCTGCTGCTAGGAGGAGTTATCAGACAGCATTATGTAAATTTTCTGTTATGCCAACGACACTCAGTCGAACCCACTGATGCAAATGCCTTAAGTTCTTTGACCTCCTGCCTATTTTCCATAAAAAAATTTGATGAATGCTAATTTTCATCGATGACAAGACAGAAATTTTACTACTTGGATCAAAACCCAAGAGAGAGATGTCACTCAGTAAACAGGGAAATTTGACTGCCTATGTCAAACAAGAAGTCACAAGCCTGGGGGTAAAAATTGACAATGATCTTAATTTTAAATCTCATATAAATGAGGTAACAAAGTGTGCTTTCTATCGCCTCCGAAATATTGCTATGAAAGTACGGCCTTTCTTAACTCAACATGACTGTAAACAACTCATGCATGCTTTCATATAAAGCAGACGATTATTGTGATGCTGTAATGGCCTGGACAAGGTCAGGACAAGGCTGGACGCCAGGCAGGTTCAGAAGTCCTTTAATGAAGCATGATAATACACCAGATAAAACCCCCAGGCAGAAACCGGGAAACCCCGTGGGCAGACTCCCGTCCCTGTCACTCAAGAGCTGAGAGGGATGACCCAAGTAGTGGCCTAATATCCAGGGACTGCCACAGAACCCCCCCCCCCCCCCACCAAGAAGCGGAGGCTCAGGATGGACAGGAGGGCGAACGCGGCGACCAGCCCGGGTGCGCACCATGCCTGGCACAGGAACCGGCAACCGACCAACAGGTGCAAGGGACGGAGTAGCCACCGGAGGAGGTACCCTAAACGGAGGGCGCCCTCGCGGGGGGGGCCACGTGACCGGCACCGGCTGATCAATGTCAACATGCGCCGGCTTTGGCTGCGCAACCGAAATTGTCTAACACCCATGTCCAGGACGAAAGTGGACGAGCCATGTTCAAGGACCTGGAAGGGACCTTCGCACGGCTGCTGGAGGGGTGTCCGATGAGCATCCCTACACAGCAAGATGAACTGGCAGTCCTCCAGAGCAGAGGGAACGTGCGGACGAAAGGACCCATGACGAGACATGGGCACCGGCGCCAGCTTGCCCACCGTCTGCCGAAGATGTTGCAGAGCATCCGAAGGCTGCTCCACCTGGCCCCGTGCCGGTGGGATGAACTCCCCGGGCACCGTCAACGGGGCCCTATACACCAACTCGGCGGAGGAGGAAGCCAAGTCCTCTTTGGGTGCGGTACGGATCCCCAGCAAAACCCAAGGCAGGGCGTCTACCCAGTCCGGGTCAGTGAGCCATGCCTTCAGGGCAGCCTTGAGTTGGCGGTGAAAGTGCTCCACCAGGCTGTTTGCCTGCAGATGATATGCCGCAGTGTGGTGTAGGCGAACCCCCAGGAGGCGTGCCATGGCCGACCACAGCTCCAACGTGAACTGAGGCCCCCGGCTCGGATGTTATGTCCAGCGGCACCCCGAACCGGGCGATCCAGTGCACCACCAAGGCCCGAGCACAGTGGCCGTTGAGGTGTCAGCCATCGGAATGGCTTCAGGCCACCGCGTGAAGCGGTCCAACACAGTGAAGAGGTAGATCATGCCCCAGGACGGCGGCAGCGGCCCCACGATGTCCACGTGAATGTGGTCCAACCGCTGCCGAGGAATGCCGAACTCCTGCAATGGCGCACGCACATGCCACATGAAGCGGGAAGTTACGAGGGCCGAATGGAGGGATGGGCAAGCACATGGAGCACCTTGTACACCCTGCGCCGCCAGGCCACGGGGACGATGGGTCGCGGAAGTCCAGTGGAGCCATCGCACAGCAGTGTTATGCCGCCAGGACCACAGACAACGTCCTCCAACTGCAAGTCCGATACTGCCGTGCGATAGGTGCGAGACGACGCGCCCGGGCGAGCCAGAAGTCAGATTGTGGTGCTCCACCCCGTGCTTGGGGGCGGAGGAGTAGAAGTGGGTTCAAGGATGTCCGGGAAATCCTCCAGGATGCGCGAGAAAGTCGCATCCACGAACGATAGGGGGCCATCAGGGCGTGCAACCGGGTCACCAACACATCGGCAGACCGGCTGCAGCGTGATGGAGTGCAGTAGGCGATGCCGCTTGACATCCACGAGGAGTGAATGCGTTAGAAGGAAATGAACTGCGGCTGGGAAACGTCGGCGATGACAAACTCCCACAAAAGCGGCCGTGACTGAAGTTGAGGGAGATGGCGTAGAATCCGTAAGTACGGATAGAGCTCCCGTTCGCCGCAGTGAGGAGGGGGCAGCATTTGCCCACATGGATGTCAATGATGGACGGAGGCAGCACACTCACCTCCGCCCCGGTGTCCACAAGGAACCGACCCCCGGCACGGCGATCCCAGGCGAAGATGCGATGAATATGGCTGGCCGTCGAAGGAATCACTGACGACCGGCCCCTGCGTTTCCCGGGAACGCGCAGGGCGGGCGACAGCTCCCCAGTGGCGGTGATAATAGCACCAACCCCCTCTGCTGGCGTCTGGTGGAATAGGAGGTGATGTTGGCTGGGCTGAACACCAGCGACCTCTGCTGGTGTCGGAGGGAACTGCTGACAGGCCTTGCTGGATCGACGTGCCTGTGCTGGAATGCCCGATGGCGGCTGGATTTTGTCACAGAGGTCATCCGGTAGCAGTCGAGACGCGGTCAATAGCGGCCCCGACCTGCTCCGCGCTTCCTGACGTAATAGTACTTAGTTTCATCCACCGTCACCCCCCACAGAGCAAACTGTGCCTCTGCCTGCTGGAACCAGATATCGGGAGAGTCAGCGTGACAGCATGGAGGTTCTGGTCCATCACGATGCGTGATAAACGTCAGGATCACCAGTGTGGTGGCCTGGACAAGGTCAAGGAAAAGGCTGCACGCCAGGCAGGTTCAGAAGTCCTTTAATCAAGCATGATAATACACCAGATAAAACCCCCGAGCAGAAACTGAGAAACCCCGTGGGCAGACTCCCTTCCCGTCCCTCAAGAGCCGAGGGGGATGACCCAAGGAGTGGCCTAATATCCAGGGACCGCCACAATGCTTTATTTACCGGTCTGCCTTCAAAATCCACCAACAAGTTACAGCTCATTCAAAATGCCGCAGTCCGGCTCTTAACAAATACCAAGAAAAGGGAACATATCACCCCAGTTTTATATTCCTTTCATTGGCTGCCTGTGAGATCCAGGATGGACTATAAGGTGCTCCTCCTTGTCTATAAAGCCCTAAATGGCTTAGGAGCAGCATCTTTTACAGAGTCCCTCCTTCCCTATGTCCCTACCCGAGCGCTCAAGTCTTCTGATGCTGGCCTGTTAGCCACTTAATGCTGCAGCAATAAGAAAATTGGTGAAGCAGCCTTTTTCAATTACACCCCCAAGCTGTGGAATACCCTACCCAGAGACGCCCACTCAGTTGACATTTTTAAACGGCAGCTAAAGACTT
This sequence comes from Okamejei kenojei, assembly GCA_035221665.1. Classification (NCBI taxonomy): domain Eukaryota; kingdom Metazoa; phylum Chordata; class Chondrichthyes; order Rajiformes; family Rajidae; genus Okamejei; species Okamejei kenojei. The sequence goes on from CM069138.1 coordinate 67,160,118, forward strand.
ATCTTTTTAATCAAGCTTTTAACTGATTTTACTCCCTTTGTCCTTTTACACTCTCAATTTTATATTTTATATAAGTCTGTGCTATTAACTGCCTGTGTTACTTACTGTTTTAAATTGTATTTTTGTTTAGACCTGTGTCCATGTGAAAGCACTTTGGGTTACATTCAATTGTATGAAAAGTGCTATACAAATACAGTTATTATATTATCTCCAAACCACCTTTTGTAGTGTTTTGCAATGATTTTATAGAAATCACACAGGCCTGATGAGAGTCAAATTTTTGCACTCCTTTGTCACAAACCATGTTATCAACAATGCTATCTCACAAAGCCCACATTGAATGTACCTGTTTGATTTATAATTAAATTTCCTTTAACTTATGTGATAAATTGGAATTGTTTTCTTCCTCTGTAGTTTAGTGGTGAAGATGAAGAATTGGAGGACGAGGATGATTATGATAGAAAATCTGATCGAGAGGAGGAGAAAACAGAAGTGCTCAAGTCCCCATTGCAGCTTGTGTTGGTTCCCATGGAGCAGCCAGTCATTCAAGGGCTCACGTTTATGTGTGAAATTACAAATTGTGGTGCGGTACGTATGTGTTTTGGCTTCAATATAAGATGAAACTATGAAAGGCTTTAGTTTGAATTTTCCAGACTTTTTTCTTGATTCAGATATTTCAATTTACCACTCCTCCTCTTCAATGCCCACTTTTCTAACAAAACTAAATTATCGTTGCAAGATGATGACGATTGGATCCAGTCCCATTGGAATAGGGGTAAACACTGGGAAAAGTTCAGAATCCTCAATCCATCCCCTTTACCACCCAACTCCACTTCAATCATGTAGGTTGGGTGTGGGTCAAAAAAAAAACAATACATAACAAGCTTAGTGGATTATTTTGATGATGAGGAAACGCAACATGGATGAGGACAATGTAGCTGATATTGTTATTGGAAAATCAAAAGGGTGTTTCATGAAGTGCAAAGTATTACAATTCAAGTCCATGGAAGAAAAGGGTTGTAGCATCTTCTTCTTCTTGCGTATGGCGTGCACAATCTAAAGTTGTAGGACAACTTGTTCTATTTGATTGTGCACGTTGATTGCATTTGTCGAAACAGCGCGGACCACGTGAAGGTTGCAATCTTCCACCCCAGTCGTAGCATCATCAGTTAAGAAATTGGCTGAGTGACTTATAACTGTTTTGGTGAATTGCAAAAGTTGGGTTTGGTGGCGAATTCATGCAGAAAGAGACCATTTGGCTTATTGAGTTTATGCCAGTTACTAGTGGACTAATTTTGTTAAATCAATTCCCCTGCCCTTCCTCATAACCCTGCACATTGTTTTTCACATATGCTGTCTGACCTGCTAAGTCCAGCAGTTTCTAGTTTAACTCAGATTTACAGCATTGGGACTTATTTTTAAGAACATAGAAGAGTTTTATTATTTTTAAGAACATAGAAGAGATTATTATTAGAACATAGAAGAGCACAAGAACAGCGCCTTCAGCCTACGTTGCCTGTGTCAAACATGATGCCAAAACCGTCTCGTATCTATCTGTACATAATCCATATCCTTCATTCCCTGCATATCCATATGCCTGTCTAAAAGTTTCTTAAATGCCAATATAGTATCTGCCTCAACCACCAGCCACTGCAACCCGTTCCAGGCACTCGCCACCCTCTGTGTACAAAGGTTGCCTTGGATATCTACTTTAAACTTTGACCCTCTCACCTTAAAGCTATGCCTTCTCGTATTTGATTTTTTCCATCCTGAAAAAAGGTTCTGGCAGTCTACCCTATCTATGCCTCTCATAATTTTATTTACCAGATCTCCCTGCAACCACTGCCGTTTCAGTGAAAATAATTCAAGTCTGTCCATCCTCTCCCTGTAACTAATACCCCCTCATCCAAGCATCATTCTGGTAAACCTCCTTTACATTTTTTCCAATGCCTCCACATCCTTCCGTTAATGGGTCAGCCAGCACTGCACACAAATACTCTAAACATGGCCTAACCAAACGCATGTAAGGCTGTGTCATGCCTTCCTGATATTTATACTCAATACCTGACCTGTGAAAGCAAGCTTACAGTTTACCACTCTATCTACTTGTTGCCACTTTCAGAGAGTTATGGACTTGGATCTCAAGATCCCTCTGTACATCAATGTTGTAAAGGGTCATGCCATTAATTGTATATTTTCCCCTTACACTTGACCTACCAAGGTTCAGCATCTCACACTTGCTTGGCTTAACTCCATCAGCCATTTATTCGTCCATTTGTGTAGCTGATCTATATCCTGTATATTTCGATGGTCTTCCTCACAATCATAATATTGGTGTCATCTGCAAACTTATGAACCAACCTGATTATGTTTACATCCAAGTATATTATATATGTCACAAACAGCAGAGATCCCACCACAGACCCCTGCAGAACTCCACTGGTCTCAGACCTCCAACCTCAATCTTACCCTTCCACCCCAACCCTGCCTTCTATCAGTACGCCAGTTCTGAATTCATACGACCAGGTCATTGTTAATCCCATGCAATTTAATTTTCTGGACCAGCCTACTGTGGGTGACTTTATCAAATGCCTTATGAAAATCCATGTAAACATCATTGACCGCCCTTCTCTTATCATTCACTATCGTCACCTCCTCAAAAAAACTCAAATCAACTTAGTAATACACGACCTGCCATGTACAAAGTTTGTCTGTCCCTAATTAACCCATTCTCTTCCAAATAGAAGTAAATCCTAATCCGAAGAATCCTTTCCAAAAGTTTCCCCACCACTGACATAAGGCTCACTGTGCTATAATTTGCTGGATGTTCTAATACTTCCTCTTTAATATAAAGGAACAACATTACCTACTCTCCAGAACTCTGGGACCTCACCCTTGGCTGGAGAAGATGAAAAGATCTTTGTCAAGACTGCTGCAATCTCTCTTTCCTCTATCAATAACCAGGGATAAATCCCATCAGGTCCTGGGGATTTCTCCACCTTAATGGATAAATCCCCAGGACCTCTTTAAGAGCCCGAAATATCTCCTCATTCTTAACTGCCCTTGCATATTAGTATTCTCCACACTGATTTCACTGTCCTCCATATACTTGGTGAAAACACATGCAAATCCTCGCCTACATCCCCAGGTTCCTAGTACAAATTGTCCGTCCTTGAAACATCTGCTGATGGTATTAGTTTAGCTTCCTTGCATTTACCCTATCTGAACCACTCATGATCTTGTACATGATCTAGTGTGGAGACCAGAAAGATGCACACTACTTCACCGTTTCTTAACTGGTGTTTACAGTTCCAGAATCATCTCCCTGTTCTTGTATTCCTTCGTTTGGCCAATAAAGCTACTACCTTAAGGAATGTACAGATGTGAACTTCAAGATCTCCCGACTCCAATTCTCTACTATTCTCAGTATATTACTCTTCATCATATGTTCCCTTGTCTTGTTTGTTCTCGCACTGCCCCATTTTAGACTTCAGTTAACCACAGTTAAGTCCCCACTTAATCATTGATTTACTACAGACGAGAGCTTTCTTCCTCACTACCCACCACTCTATCAATTCAACATTGTTAGCAAACTTCTTGATTAATTTATATATCACCAAAAGTAGCTTAGGACTGAAATTATACCTTCACATTATCCAAACAGTATGGTTTGGAATCCAGCTAATGTTTTCTGTAGATTTAGCTGGTTTTACCTTCCTGGTTTTGATACTTTCAAGACACCTGTATGATTTATGTGAATACGACACAAAAATGTGATGATGAAGTGGGAGGTATAGGGAGTGGAACGGCGGTACCACCTGCTGGTCAGTCCTTTAAAATCATAGTACCAACAGAGAGGCTTGGTATTGCACTTTTATTATTATTATTATTATTATTATTATTATTAAACTTTATTTCAGACTCAAGGTCCAGACAAGAGACGACATTACATAAAATACATTGCATATAAAAACACCATAAAATACATATAAAAGCTTAGTATATTACTTATAAAAGCATCATAAATTACATACAAAAACACAACACATGATTTAAAATCCAGAATGAAAAGAAAGATCAGTGCCCAACAATGAGACACCGATACCATCGTCTCCACCACTGGGATTCGTTGCGTCGTGCTAAACCCTTGTTTGACAAGGCCACGATAATTACTACAGCCCATTTTAATGTCTTAGTCATAGAGTCATATAGCGTGGAAACAGGCCCTTCGGCCAACTTGCCCACATTGACCAACATGTCCCATCTACACCAGTCCCACCTGCCTGCGTTTGCCCATATCTTTCTAAACCTGTCTTATCCATGTACCTGTCCAAATGTTTCTGTTGCGATAGTACCTGCCTGAACTACCTTCTCCGGCAGCTCGTTCCATACACCCACCACCCTTTGTGTGAAAAAGTTACCCCTCAGGTTCCTATTAAATCTTCCCCCCTCACTTTAAACTTATGTGCACCAGTTCTCGATTCCCCTACTCTGGGCGAGAGAGTCTAACAACAAAAGACGTAATAATATGTTCAACCATTGACCGAATACCAGACTGCCAGTTTTCAGTAAGAAATCTCATGTTCTGCTGTGATTTGAAAATAGAGCAAAATTTGTTAATTTGCTCCATGCACCAAGTGGTAATGAAGCCCCTTTAAAAGTACAAATACCATTTGTCACGCACATATTTAGGTGGTATGTTTTGAGGCCCCACTCCCTGAGTGCCTTGACTCCCTTTTTGATAACTTTTGTAATTTAAAATCTATTTGATTCATTAAATAATCAATCAACAAATTTAAATAAAGTTAAATAGATAAACTACTTGCGTGCACTGACCTTTTTACTCATATGAGTTGGGCCAATCACCAACCATCCCTGGCTTACAGCTAATGGGCTGGTCTGTTGGTGTCTGCGCTTGACTGCAGGGCCTGGGTGGGCTCAGTGATGGGCTGAAAAGCAAGTGGCAAGTAACTAGTTATTCTGTACAAAGTTGCTGGGTGATTCAAAGTATGATTCAGCCTACTAAAAACCATTGTTCATTTTCTACTTCAACAAGTATTTCCATGTGCCCTCACAGTGATTTGTTTACATAATAAATGTATTATTTAAGGTGAAAAATTAAGATGTTTTGTTGAACTGACCTCGAGTTCCAGCACTACACTTAATCTTTTGTTTACAAATTCTCCTTTTAGATATTCAGCTCCAGACATGCTTTAAATGGCCATGCACGGATTCACGGTGGTTCTAACCAGGTCCCAAAGCAAGCGTCTGCAGCTAAACTGAAAACAGGAGGACCCCAGCCAGGCTATGCATCTGTCAAAAACTCTCCTGCACATAGCACAACAAGTAGTGAAACAGATGCTGCTACATATTTCCCTTGCAAGGAATGTGGAAAGTAAGTACTTTAACTGAAAATGTTGCATAATTTAATTATATTGTAACATTTTGATGATCAATTAAATGGAAAAAAAAAATAATTTTGTTTTAAATGTTGCTGTTTGTACATCATTTTAAAGTGTGGTTTCTTTGTGTCAAGGATGTTCTACAAGATCAAAAGTAGAAATGCTCACATGAAAACCCATAAACAGCAGGAGGATCAGCAGCGTCAGAAGACGCAAAAAGCCATTGGAGCTGCTGAAGTAGCAACAATAACCAGGCCTGCTTCACCAATAGCGCCTATGCTACTTCACCCAGATCACATGAGTATGGTAAAGCGACAATTGGAAGTGGAGGATCATGACATCATTCAGGACTTGGAAGATGTCATGGATGAATCGAATATCATAGATGGAGAATTTCTCCAGGATGATGAATTGTAAATGTCTTTAAAGCAGCTTTCAAAATAACGCAGAATAACTTTCATATACAATAAGTTGGACAAAACTGCTTTTTGTGTTTTTAAGTCATCAGGAAGTACTTAGGCTGGTTCAAATGCAGTATGCAGAAGAATCCCAAGAGAGTTGCACATGGATGGAAATGCTCGATCCGCTTTTTGCCATTTATACCTTTACATAGGCTTATCACAGCCTCATGGACTATTATTTTCCCTTCCAGCTGCTTGTTTAAAGTTACTTCGAAGCATTGAAGCCAAACGGGTTTTTTGCAAAAAAGGTTTTTTGTCGAGTGAAAGTTTCAGAAATTATATTGTCTACTTTTCTATAAAACAAAACAAAAAAAGCTGTAAATAAGGTTCAAAATTATATATATTTTAAATTGTTAAATCTGATTTGTTTACGCATTTATTTAACTGCTGTTCCTTGGTGTTATCTAGCAGGTATGGTGTAAATACTTTATATCCCAAAATTCTATTGCAAAAGCAAAATATTTTTGAAAGTAAAAGTGTCAAAGTGAGTGAGAGAATGCAGATCTTTCATTCGGGTTGTTTTCTTTTATTACAATGATGTACAGATTTATTAAAGCTTTATTTTATTAATTTGAGGGTACAGATTGTGGTCAGATTGCATGCCTTTTACTCCATAATGTAATTTATTTTTGTTATATTTGCACTGTAAATGTGTTTTTAAGTATGTGAGGAAAACCTTCCATACATTTGTAGTCACTAGAGCCAGGATGTTTAGGCACTAAAAAACTCTGAAATAGGCAGGCAAAAAGGCATAATAAAATTACAAAAAAGGCACGAAAAAGGCATTTATTGACAATAAAAAGGCATGTATTTCCACCATCAAAATATGGTTAAAAGTGATAATATTAAGGTATTCTACATTAAATGACCAAAGTTGCCTGGTTGACATAATTACTAGCATTTTTTTCAAATTATTTTTTTCAAATTCAAATTAGTGTTAAACTATGCCTTCTGTCAGGCAAAATATGCTTCAGTGAAAAACCTCTGCTGAGGTCACTGGTGCATATCCGAAACAAGCTACCGACTCTATGTTCATGTCGATATCTTGTGCATTACAACTACCTTTGAGAACTTTAGCTATGTTTTGTATTTCTTCAAGACCTTTGTTAGCTAAAATCACTCTCACATTTTCCTTGTATGTCTTTACCTACATCACCAGGAACTTTACGAATATCGTCAGTTACTTTGTTGAAAACCTTCACGTTATTCACTAATGTTTTGCCACGTTTCTCAAGGGAAGTGATAGCTTGTGGGAAGTTTGCAAAATTGGAAGCAATAAACACAAGATTGCGGTGGAGGGACTTTTACTGCATGATTTCACTGACGGTCCTGACTGCAGCAGATTCTTCTTTCTTAAAACAGTTGATGATTTATTTTATCTTTTCAAAATTTGCAGCGTAGTAGAATACAGTAGAGTACAGCAGAGAGCCATGTACCCCACCTAGTCAAAACAGGCTGAGGAGGTAGCGGAATCTCGGGTGCCATTTTCTTGAACAACTGCACACGTGACGGTGCTTTGAGGAAGATTTTCTTGACATTGGAAACTAAGCGATCGACATTTGGAAACAAGCTACATATGTGTAAGGCAATTCTATGAAGTCCTTGTGCTAAGCATGTCAAATGCAACATTTTGGGGAATAAAACATTAAGAGCACGAGCAGCTTTTTTCATGTAAGGAGCTGCATCAGTCACAAACAGAAGAACATTCTCGTGTTTTATACCTTCTGGCCAAAGTACAGCAAGTGAAGATATAAACAACTGAGCAATAGTTGAGCTGTTTGACCTCTCCAATACTTCCGATGTCAACAAATACTCCTTTGATGGCTGACCTGCCTCCAGTGTACTGACGACCACATTGGCAACATATTTCCCCACACTTTGGTTGTCTCGTCTATTGAAATCCATGTTTTATTGCATGCAACTTCAAATCTAATTTTTTGCACAACAATGTTGAAGTTGCTGTCAACATAATTTTTTCGTAATGATGACTCGCTTGGTATATGTTCCTCTGTGTATTTCTTTAAAAAACCTCTGAGAGATTTGTTTTCCAATTTCCACAGTGAAATTCCAGCATCAATGAATGCCTTGCACAGATCACTCGAAAACTCAGATTTGCAACTGGAGCCAGCAGTAAATGTAGTGAGGAGACAAGCTTGGGTATTTCGCTTGGGTTGTCTACACTTCAGCGGTATCAACATTGACTTCACTCATTTTAGATAGCCCTGGTCTTCTTCCTTCTCCCCCTCACCCTTTCCAGCTCTGCTTCTGGTCCTACTGTCTCCGCCTCTTCCTTTCTTTTTCCTGCCCCCCCTCCACCCCACATCAGTCTGAAGAAGGGTCTCGATCCGAAACGTCGCCTATTCCTTCTCTCCATAGATGCTGCCTCACCCACTCAGTTTCTCCAACATTTTTTGTCTACCTTCAATTTTCCCAGCATCTGCAGTTCTTTCTTAAATAGATTTTGGAGAAGGCTGAACCAGCGGGCAGCGGCATGAACGAATGAACGACAGATGGTGACGCCCCCGGTTTTGCCCCAGCGGTGGAAAATTTCTTGTAAGTTATACTATGTTAACACGTTAATAATAACATTAATATTAACATGTTAACATAGAAAATGTCATTGAAATCACGGTACAATTTGAGAAAATAGCACAACCTTTTAGGAAAGCAAAATAAGGCTGATTTAGGCACTCGATCGTGAAAAACATTGTCTTGGTGAAATCATAAAAAAAAAGGCATGAAAAGGCACATGGCATATATGGCAAAATCCTGGCTCTAGTAGTCACCTTTCATCTATAACTGAATGAGATGTATTTGTCAAGTTATGAATGAAGCACTATGTATAGATCAGTGAATGACTTCACTTGTAACATGCTTTTAATTGTACAGCCAAAAAGGACTTTTGGAGGATTTTTGTGCCATGTTCTTGGGAAGGCTGCATAGTTTGTTTTTTTTAATGATGGCATCTTTAAAATAGGCAATATTTTTTTGTGAATTTAGTGTTCACTTTAGCAGGTAGTGCTTGAATCATGTACCAGAGGGTTTTTTAAAGAATGTGATGGGATTAACTGATTCCCCCCCCCCCTCCCCCCATATTAAACTAATCAAAGAAAATGTTTTTTTTTTAATTTTCTGCCTCCCAAAATATCTGAAATAAACTGAAATAAAATACCCGAGGAAGATCCCAACCAGGGATGTCACCTGTCCACGTTCTCCAGGGATGCTGCCTAACCCGCTGAGTTATTACAGCACTTTGTGGCTTTTTGTATGAATCGGCATCTGCATTTTCCTTGTTTCTACATGAAATAAAAGTTATTTTGAAAGAGAATTCCACTAAGAAAGATGTTTTAACCTATGTAGACTAAATTTCTTGAAGCGATCTGATTTGGCCATATCAGGACAGTCAACATATACATTACATTAAGATTCTCAGAATCTCTACTGTTCAGTCATCAACTATTACCAGTGGTGGTGGTGCTCTTGGAATTTGCACATATTTCCCCAAATATGATTATTTGGCATGATAATAGCCATATTTCCTTTTTGATTTAGTGTGGAAATGAATTGCATAATGTCCATATGTGACATATTTTAGGTTAATTACCTGCTCTAGGATGAGATAGCTATTCTCAGCTGAAATTGTGTTTTTGACCTTTGGGATTCAAAGAATTGGTTGGAATTTCTGTTTCCCTGTAATGTCTCCTTTTAGAACATATGCTTGTGAAGGCACAATGAACACAGAGCTTTCTTCTGGTGAATTATTTACCAAGTAGATCTATATGTGAAGAATATCTGTGTAACTATACCTGCATATGTCAAGAAAATGAAGATTGTCAAAGACACTGAGGACAATGAAGACCAGCTTTGTTAACTGTTAACTACTTCTGCAGGTTTTGTATCAATAGCATTTCAGCACTGAACAAAATATTCCATATTTATAAGAATTAGGCAACTAGAAACACATTTCCAATTTAAAATCCAGGCAATGTCTCTTTTCATGATTGGGTGCCAATCAAAGAAGGGAAATTTACATATTTCCTGAATTTCAGGAGACAGACTCTTCAGGTTCATGTAAATAATTTACAATAGTTTAATTATTTTGTTTAGTCAAAATGGAAGAGCTGAATGTCAATCTCCTTAATGAACTTGTATAACATTAAATTTACTATTTCAATTTCAATTCACATTTTGAATGTACAGCAATGGTATTACACTCTGGTTAAATTAATTCCAACATCAACTTAAAGTGTTTTTATATTCTTAATAGACAATAGGTGCAGGAGTAGGCCATTTGTCCCTTCGAGCCAGCACCGTCATTCAATGTGATCATGGCTGATCATCCCCAATCAGTACTCCGATCCTGCCTTCTCCCCATATCCCCTTACTCCACTAGCTTTAAGATATCTAGCTTGAAAGTAGCCAGAGAACCGGCCACCACCGTCCTCTGAGGCAGAGAATTCCACAGACTCACAATTCTCTGCGTGAAAAAGTGTTTCCTCATCTTTGTTTTAAATGGCTTACCTCTTATTCTTAAAGTGTCTTTCTCTCAGTTTATGTCACAGTTTTGTTCCCTTGCGTTCTGTAATGAAACCGGCAGGTTTCGATTGGATCAATGATGGAGAAAGAACACTTCAAGGTTACAAAGAAACAGAAGTATAGTAAAGGATTCTTGTGCCCTTCAGTCGCCAGGCATGGAGAACATGTTGATCCTGGCACTGTTCTGGATCCGGGTCTGAGGTGACATCCACTTGCGGCATGCACTTATACCTTCAATAAGTCATGAGAAAATAGAGCGTTGAGGTGCCCCATGTTAATAGTAATCGAGGAGGCAGTGTTCGCACTGATTGTAGTCTGCCAATGAGGAAGTCATGGTCCAATTACTTTGGATGAGCAGAGCCGCAGTTCTCTCAGGTTGATGATAAGTTTGGAGGGGATGATGTGTTAAACCCTACGTTGTACGGATGAACAGCAGCCTGATGCATGTAGTTCAATGGATATATATTGTCACATATGCAATTGGAAATATTACATAATGAAATTCATTTTGCATATAATGCCGGTGCCGCCGTGTTTCATAACGTTCACAGTCCCGGTCAGGCCAAGCATAGCCATGGTGTCCTCCACCACTGTTGACCGCATCCAGTCCATGTGCTAGGCATCTTGGATCGGCGCACACTCCAGGACTGCTGCAAAGCCTCCAGCAGCCGACTCTACTGTTGAGGCACTGCCTCCCTCCACCAATCCGCATTCTGGCTCTCCGTCCGACTCCTTCCACTCTGGGCGGGCGAGCCGAGTCTCCGGGTGGGTACGCAGAGTGGGTCCTCGATCCGCGGTGGGCAAGTTGACCTACCAGCGGGTCCTCATTCTCAAGGCCGTGGCTCCTCGGGATACGCCTGCCGCATGTGCGACTCCTGTGTTCTTATTATCCAGTGCAGAGTGGAGAACCAGCGAGATTGCAAGCCTCGTTGAATTATTATGGAGGTAGGTTAAATGTAATGAAGCATGTCATCTTACTCTTCTTGGGCACCAGTATTACTCGTGCCCTTTTAAAGCTGGTGGGAACCTTGGACCATAGCATTGAAAGGTTGAAGATGTCCTCCAGCCAGTTGGTCCACACAGGCTTTAAGAATGCACCAGGTACATCACCAGGGCCAAACACTCAATGATGGTTCACTCTTGTGATGGATCTCCTGGCATTGGACTTTGATGACTGAGACTACAGTGTCCCTAGGGACTATGGGGGCCTGAGAAGTACTTAAACATTCTCCTTTTGAAGTGAGCTTAAAAAGCACTGAGCTTGTCTAGGAGTGATGCATCACTGTCACCTGAACTACAACTTGGTTTCGTCTTGTAAGAAGTGATGCTGTGCAAGCGTGTTACAGCTGCCAAATGTCCATCTCATCCAGTTTAGACTGAAAGCGCCTCATTGGTTTTCTGATAGCCTTATTTATGTCATACATAGACTTCTTACATGAACATTCATCACCACACTTGAATGCCTGAGATAGACACAAAGTGCTGGAGTAATTCAACAGGTCAGGCAGATATCTCTGGAGAAAAAGGATGGGTGACATTTCAGGTTGAGACTCTTCAGACTCAAAGTAGAGGGGAGGGGACTGGAGGTAAGAAAATGCCAGAGCAAAGCAGAGCTGGATTATGGCCCATTGTTGGCTGGGGAATAGGTGATATCGGAGGGATACAAGAAGCAAACAGTGGAACTAGTAGGATGATGGGCGGGGGAGAGAGAGAATGCAAGGGTTACCTGAATTCAGATAAATCAACATACTGCTGGGTTATAAGCTGCCTAAGCAAAATATGAGGTGCTGTCCCTCCAATTTGCATGTGGCCTCACTCTGACAGTGGAGGAGGCCCAGGATAAAAAAGTCAGTATGGGAAAGGGAGTTAAAGTATTTGGACACCAACCACCAAAGCAGACTGAACATAAGTGTTCAGTGTGTAGGAAGAAATTGCAAATGCTGGTTGTACATCAAATATAGAAACAAAATGCTGGAGTAACTCAGTAGGACAGGCAGCATCTCTGGTTAGAAGGAATGGGTGATGTTTCTGGCTGAACTTCTGGTTGGGGCTGGGTGTAGATCACAATCATGATGATGGAGGTGAATTCCCTGTAGAATATTCACTGTCCAGTATCAAATTATGAAATCAATGAACCACCTCTTGGAATTGAACCATCTCACAATCAGATCTGAATATATTTACAGGTTTTTGAATTTCATCATCCCTGCTGTGCGTTCATTGTAATAGATTGCTGTCTATTAATTGCAGGAAATAGTGTGCTGGCTTTAAGCACGAGGCTGGACTTGAATCATATGGAACAATGTTGCGATTAAAGTACCTCTGCTGGAGGTAAGTAAAATTTGTTGCAACGTTTCCAATCCTCCATAAATGGCATTGATAATTTGGATGTAGACAAAAGTGCTGGAGAAACTCAGCCGGTGCGGCAGCATCTATGAAGCGAAGGAAATAGGCAACATTTCTGGCCGAAACCCTTGTTCAGAATGGAAACAGCACTTTGACAATTCTTCTGCCTTGGGAGTGTTTAAGGAGTGTTGCAGTTTGCATCAAACCATGCATGACCTAGTTGCTTGATGCAGATTAAAGTACAATAAGTTGAAAATTCATATATCTTTCATTTTAAACACCGTTTGATTTAAAGAAATTTCATTGTGACTTGATTCACTTAAATGGTAATAATGCTTTGGCAGTAAGCATAGCATCCCCAATCTCGAACATCCTGGACACTGCCCACCAGCTTTAGTTCAGCTTTTAAGGTCAATGATAGTGTTGCATAAGTGGGGAAAGGGCAAACAACTGAATCTCATTACGACTAAGAAATTGATCCAATTATAAATGAAGTGTAATGTGTTCAGTCAGGGTCACATTGCCTGCAGTTGCTTTTCCTTTTGTCATCACTAAAAATAAACAGCATGTGTTTTGTGGTATTCATGGTCAGAAACACAATGTGCCTTACCAAAGAGAAAATGACTGCTTGAACTGAAGTATTGGTATCATGGGTGTACTAATTGAGAACATAATAATATTTAACAAACAAACTGCAATTACATGGCTTCATTTATGTAGTAAAACATCCTAAATACTAGTGAAAATATTACACTGAGCAATTAAGGATGATGGCTAATGTGTGAAGTATAGAAGTAAAAAATCAACAGAGATGGGAGATCCCAAAGTACGTGACCAAGATAGCAAAAGGATCTTAGACTGAAGGTGGAGCAGAGGAAAGAAATGGAAAATAACCTAGTCACGTCAGAAATTCAATCGCTGGCATTGAGGACAGGAGGAGGTTGTAGATGGGTTGTAGATATATCTTTCTGGCTTCCCACTAATCTTTGCAATGTTATATGCCTTCTCTTTTGCTTTTAAGTTGTCCATGACCTCCCCTGTCAGCCATGGTAATCTTATTCTCCCCCTGGAAGCTTTCTTCGTCTTTGGAATATAATGATCCTGCACCTTCCAAATTATCTGCCATTGCTGCGATACCGTCACTCCTCCTAACCTATTGAAGTGAGTGGTTGTTGAAGAAATTATGAATTGAGGGATTGGTCCCATGTATAGCAATCAGACATGAAAATTGTATTTAAACCTCGGCAAAGTGTGAATGAGTGGTACTTGAAGCTAGAAGGAGCTCAGCAGATTTCAAAAGTCAGGTTGAGCTGGAAAGTAATGAATACATAGGTGGGGTTTCGGATCAGTGCAGTGAGGTTAGGGCAGATGCGGGTGGTATATGCAAAGGTAAAAATAGGCAGCTGTGGTATTTGACTACCAATGTAAGGCTTCAAAGTAATCTTGGGATCAAACCAGAAATTGAAGTTATGCATTATGGAAGCCATCCCAAGTTAACACCTGGAGAGGAAATAAAAAGTTGAAGATACAACTTTTTTTGTGAGATTTTCGAAGGACAGCTTTCAGGATGTCTTGTTAAATTGAAGCTCTTTCACATCTATAATTTTGATCTTGGGTAGGCCGACAGACAAAATGATGCAAACAATGATGTTGATAGCAGTGAGGATGTAGAGTCAGATTTTTTATCATACATGTAGAAACTGACTACAACCCTTCAATTATGTCTCTGAAGCATGGAAGCTTAGAATAAGAATGAGAAATACCTATGCTAGGTATGGAGAATAATTGTGCCTTGAAATGTGCAGAAGTGAAATGAAGCAAGCTCTGTGTTAATGGAAATGAAGAAGAGAAGTAATTGAGTTCCCATTCCAGTCCCTGTCTGACCTCTCTTTGTTTGGCTTCCTACACTTTTCCAATGTAAACTCGAGGAACAGTATCTCGTCTTCTGATTCAACATATTACAGGCAGTCCATGAGTTGTGTAAGGATTCAGGCTGGCACTGGACCCCAAGAGAGAGAATTGGTAGAGTGCCTCCAAGATAGTTTCTTTGAACAGCTTGGAGTGGAGCCCACCAGAGATAAGGCAATTCTAGATTTAGTGTTGTGCAATATAATATAAGAGAACTTGAGGTAAAGCAAAAACTAAGAGAGAGTGACCACGATATGATAAGATTTAACCTACAATTTGAAAGAGAGAAGGTGAAATCAGATGTGTTGGTATTACAGCAGAGCAAAGGGGACTACTGAGGTATGAGGGTGGAGCATGCAAAAAATGAATGGAAAGGGGCTTTAGGAATGACAGTAGAGCAGCAATGGCAGTAATTTCCGTGAATAATTCGGAAGGTGCAGAATTATTTCATTCCAAAGAGGAAGAAAGCTTCCAGGGGGAGAATAAGATGACCATGGCTGGCAGGTGAGGTCAAGGACAATGTAAAAGCAAAAGAGAAGGCATATAACATTGTAAAGATTAGTGGGAAGCCATAGGATTGAGATGTTTTTTAGTGTGGTAGGGAGTGTGTGGGCGGGGGGGGGGGGTTGTAGGGGGGAGGGGGGTGCGTGGGCGGGGGGGGGGGGGGGGTGTGGGGGTGATCGGTGTGTGTGGGCGAGGGGGGATGCATGTGTGGGCGGGGGGGTTGTGGGGGGTGGGGGGTGTGTGGGCGGCGGTGGAGGGGCTGTGTGGGGTAGGGGAGCAGGAACCAGCGAGGGGGACCAGAGGGATATGGCTGGAGCTGGCGATGCGATGGGGATTCACAACGTTCGCTGGTCGTTCTCCTCTGCCGGGATCAGTCTCCCCTTTCTGTTTGGTGACATCGGCAACATCTCCGACTCCGTGCTGGGTTGGGCCGGGCTGGACCGCTTCTGGTCCCTCCGAAATTGTGTCCGGTTGGAGACCATCGCCAGCCATCCAGAGCCTCCCTCAGCTCCAGTAAAAATGCAATGGTGCAGGAAGGGGCGGACCGTCCCGGGGAGTGACAGTAGAAGGGACTAATCCGCAAGGAGCTGACTGGCAGGAGAGGAGATTGATTTGCGCACGTGTGTTTTTTAAGATTTTTAAACCTTGCTAACTTAACATCATGCCACCTATCGGGTCAAAACTTGGTGCACTCACAGCACAGGAGAACGGTGAGTGAGCTGGTGAAAAATCGTAGCACTATCGCATACCGTTTTTGCACAAATAGAAAGACCGCGCAAACTGGAAGGTAACAAGATCAGAGTTTTAGTTATGTATAGATAATGGGGTTTACTCTTGCTCTTGCAACAGGTACAGGCAGAGCACAGGAGACACAAGTATGGAGAAAGAAAAACAGAAAACTTTTTAAGAACTAATACCAACCAGATTGGTGTGTAGCGTGATACACGCCGAGAGAAAAAATGACCTGCAAATAGATCAAACTGAAGGTAAAGCTCAACCACTGAGAAGGCATACAAATCTAAAGTGAGAACATAGAGAGAAAATTATGGGATAAAATGAAAATAAGCAATATACAAGGATGGAAGATGACTTCAAATACAGAATGGATATTGGAAAGCAGTGTAACTGAATGTGGAGGATCTCTGTGTAGAATCCACAGTACCATTCAAATTAGGAAAATGAAGATGAGCATATCCACATCACTAAGCCCAAAGCTAAAACCTAATACTGCATTAAAAAGAACATATTTATCTGTTTATATATTTAAAAACTTACCTGAAAGAAAGTGAGTTTACAAACTGAAATGCAAAATCAAAATGGAAATCATTACAGCAACATGTGGGGGAGGTAAAATCTCATGACTTGGAATGACTCGAGTTAACAGGGATTAACAATTTAATTGTGTGTTCCATATAACAGGAATAAAATAACTGATAACTTTGGACTTAAAAGGACTACAGTTGATCTCAATAAATCATGAGTTGGGAGACAACATTAAAACATTGAAAGTCATTTTCAAGTTAAATGTTTTGAGTGACGCCAAACCCAGAAAAATGCAATAGTATTGCGAAGGTGGATGCGCCAAAGGACAATAAAGAACAAAAAGTTTTCAAATTCTTTCATTCCTCACCTGGCAGAATATACAACATCTGAAAAAACTATTGGAAGATATTGCTGATTTTACTTCGGAGTCACGTGAGTGACTACGTGAAGAAGACCCCGTCAGGCCGCATGCGTGTCATTAACGTCAGACACACTGGCGCAGCGACCGGTTAGGAGGAGCAGCGCTCCTCCAGCAGTAACTTTTAAAAAACCCAAGGTAAGTGAAACACTTGGTTGGAGATCGCTTTTTCTTGCAGGCTTGTGTTTGAGGAGCAAGTTTACTTTCAAAAAGAAATGCAGAAAGCGACAGCGGTGAAGGCGAGGCGCGCCGCTAGTAAGATCACAGGCCACGGGAGTGCGGGGAGCGGGCGCCCGCTGAGTTCCCACAGGGAAGCCACCGACTGCAGACTCAGTGCCCTTAAGCACCGTGGCCACGCGTTGGGGTATAAGGCTACCAAAATGTCTGCAAGGCCCATTGATTCTGAGGAGTCGGGTCAGGAGGGTTCTCCTCCAGAAAAGGATGCCGTTCTGACACGGTTATCCAAAGTGAAGCTCCTGTTGGAGAGGATGCTCCCGGAGGAGGGGTAGTATCCGCGCCGGCCAATGGGAGAGCCCGCGCCAGCAGCGCCTGGAATAGGGCTGCTCCATAGCTCCCTCTTGGAGGAGGAGAGCTTGACGGGTCAGGATTATCTTGATGCCAAATCTGTGGGGGAACAAAACCCACATGATGAAGGGCATGATACCATGTCTAGCAGCAAGATTTGCTGTCCCCAGAGAGGCTGATGTTGGATGACGAGTTGGCAACAACGATAAATTATTTGCTCTCCCATCAGCTGCAAGGGCTGACAATGGATGAATCGGCAAACGAAATACGAAATTGGTATCAGGGCACAAGAAATGAAGCTCCAGCGGGTGCTGAAGTTGCTCGCTGCAGGCATCGCAGCGTTCACCAGAGCAGTGGACAAAGGGCCGTCTGTATTACAACAGGATGCAGTTTTATGCAGTGCCCACTTTGAGATAAACTGTTTGTGCAAAAGTGCAATATGCCCGACGATACACCCTACATTTGCGACGCTCTGCAAGCCAAGCAATGTTCAACTGGCAAATTTGTTATTTGGGGCGACCTCGCTAAGCGAGTGAAAGAGCTCGACGACGAGGCAAAAAAGATGGGGTTGATTAAAGCCCTGATGACCGGCAGAATGGTTCAGCGCCAACATCCCACCGGCGGGTTGCAGAGACCGGGGCAGGTCAAGGGACCAGCCGGGCATTTACCAATGTGCGCAGTTGGCACACTGCTACGGGAGCACGAGCTATTGTGACTCCTCCCACCAGACACCGGGGACAACAGATTCCACCGGTCACCATGGAGGTAGGTGGATCTGGTCCTAATGGGAACATATTAAGTGAAAGACACCTACAAATCGGGGGGCGATTACATGGGTTCCTAAAAGAATGTTCTGAGATAACATCAAATCCGTTTATACTGTGCAGCATAAAAGGTTTTTGGATTGAATTCTATCCCAATTTGAGTCCACCCACTCAGCATGTTTCAAGCCGGACACTCATTTTCCCTCAGAAAGAGAATACAGGCAGAACTTAGAAAATTATATAAAAAAGGGATAATTGAGAAATCGGTTTGCCAACTCCACTAATTTGTGTCAAATATTTTCCTCTGTGAAAAAAGGATGGAGGATGTAGAATCATCCTCGAGCTGATGAGCCTTAACCCCTTTGTACGGTATAAACATTTCAAAATGGAAACTTTTACTACTGCTAAACACCTGCTTTCAAGACGATGTTATGTGACAAGCATCGATCTTAAAGATGCTTATTACTCGGTGTCTGTTCATTTCTATGATAGGAGATATTTGAAATTTAGCTGGATGAATCAATTATGGCAATTCAAAGCACTGCCTAATGGATTAACCTCAGCTCCGAGATTGTTCACCAAATTGTTAAAGCCAATACTGGGGCTACTTAGAGCTCAGGGTCATATTGTAATGGCCTATTTGGATGATATTTTTATTGTAGGTAAAACTCGGGACACAGCTGAATCATCAGTGTCAGTTGTTAAGCTCACTTTTGAAAGGATGGGGTTTATCATTCATCCAGATGTCCAAATTAACATAAATCAGAGTTATTGATTATTTAGGTTTCACTATTAACTCAGATCACATGTCAGTAATTCTGCCCAGGGACAAAAGGTTGCAGCTAATTGAAGGCTGTGTTAAGCTCATTGAAGCACAACGACCTTCAATTAGACAAGTGGCCAGCTTGGTTGGCAAATTAGTGGCTTTGTTTCTAGCTGTGCAGTTTGGACCTCTACATTACCAGCAATTGCAGCAAATGAAGGAACAGGCACTGACGATGCATTCAGGTCATTATGACAGGCCCATGCAAATACCACCTACGGCCATTGCTGAAGTACAATGGTGAATTATGAATATCTCAAGCTCTTCTAGCCAAATTCTGGTTGAACCACCTTCTATTGTCTTACAGACTGATGTCAGTGTGTTAGGTTGGGGCGCTACTGATACTATTTCCAGCTGTGGAGGCAGATGGAATATGCATGAGGCACCTCTTCTGCAATCACGAGGAATTAATTATTTAGCGATTTTGGGAACATTTTACGGGCTGAAAGCTTATTGTACTACTAAATGTCACTTGCATGTTCAAGTTCAGATTGACAACACCACGGCAGTGGCATATGTTAATCATATGGGTGGAATCAAGTCGGAATCTTGTGACAGATTGGCAAATCTGATTTGGGACTGGTGTATTTCCAGAGACATTTGGGTTTCAGCTATTTACCTACCAGGTAGATTCAACATCGTGGCAGACACAAGGTCCCGCAAATTCAATGACAACGCAGAATGGATGTTGAATCATGACATATTTAACAATGTTGTTGCTCGGTATGGGATGCCAGATATCGATTTGTTTGCATCCAGACTAAACAGTTGCCTAAATATGTTTCATGGGAACCAGATTCTGGGGCAGCAGTGGTAGATGCATTCTCGCTGCATTGGGGTGGAATGTTTGTGTATGCATTTCCTCTTTTCTTCCTCATCAGTCGGTGTCTGCAAAAAATTAAGCAGGACTCCGCCTCGGGAGTATTGGTGGTACCCGACTGGCCTACTGAGCGATGGTTCCCTCTCGTGTAACTGGTGGTCAACACTCTTTATATGATCGTATCAATCTGTTGGTTTGCAGATTCTTAGGAGGCAATACTTGGGGAAAGGACTATCGGATCGCACTGTGGATATTCTTACTGCGGCCTGGAGGGATAGTACCCAGAAGCAGTACATCTCTTATATAAGGAAGTGGGAGGTGTTCTGCTTTCGGCAAAATATTTCATACTACACAGCAGGCATCTCCGACGTACTAGAGTTCCTATCAACCCTCTTTTTCGATCAACGATTAAACTATAGTGCGATAAATACGGCCAGAAGTTCCCTGTCTTCATATTTATGGATGGGATCGGAACAATATTCTGTGGGCACACTCCCTCTCATCTCTAGATTTATGAAGGGAATTTTTAATGCCAATCCTCCGAGGCCCAGGTATTTGACAATCTGGGATGTTAGCGAAGTACTTATGCTCCTTTGTCAATGGACTCCTATCACAGCCCTGTCTTTGGCCAAACTCTCCATGCTCCTGGCACTGGTTTCGGCACAACGGGTGCAGACATTACAAAAACTGCGACTCGACAGGATGGAAGTATCGACAGATGCCATTACATTTTCCATCCACGATCTACTCAAACAGAGTTGACTGGGTGTGACCTGGTTTAGGATTACCTTTTCGGCATACCCCATGGATTCACGCCTATGTGTGGTCTGACACTTATTGTGCTACATCAAGGCCACCAGCACCCTAATCAATAATCAACATTATTGATTAGCCACAGAAAACCGCATAATAAAGTGTCGGTTCAGACTATTTCAAGGTGGCTAAAGCAGGTTCTGGCTCATGCAGGTATTGACACTGACATTTTAAAATCTCATTCCACCAGGGCGGCATCAACGTCAGCGGCCAAGGCAATGGACGTCCCTATGGACCATATCCTCGTGGCCGCAAGGTGGTCAAGTGAGCGGATGTTTCAGCAATATTATCACAAACCACTTGCTGAATCTGGGCTATTTGCCCGTTAAATTCAGTTTTATAGCTTTCCCCTGGGACAGAGGGGTTGCTATTTTCATTTTAAAATTAAACCGTTATTACATTTAAAATCAATGTCATGGTTTAATGCATTATTGATTCTTTCCTCATTCTGAGTCAATCAATGCAGTGAGATGCCTGGATTTGAATCTACGGCATGAAATCACAGAATTTTGATATCTTCATGTGACTCCGAAGTAAAATAGTAAGATTAAATGAGCTTACCAGTTCGAAGTTTGATCTTTATTTTATGAGGAGTTACGTTGGTGATTATATGCCCTCCACGCCCAACCCTCTCTCACAAAGGTAGTTCTAGGTTTCTGCTCTTACTTTTATACTTAAATTACTGTTACCTGTGATTTCATACCGCTGCTTTGAAGATTGACGCGCATGCGGCCTGATTGGGATCTTCTTCACGTAATCACCAGCGTAACTCCTCATAAAATAAAGATCAAACTTCAAACTGGTATGTTCTCGTTTAATCTTACTAATATTGGTCATAATGCCGAGGTAATTATATTCAAATTGATAAACTCATCCTGCTACAACAGGACAAAAACAGTTATTTTACAGCTGGAAGCTTCTATTGAGGACCAACAAAGCCATGTTTATCCAGAGTTCAATCCTGCCCTCTGATGCCTTTTGAAATGAGCAGATTCTTCCTATGACCTTGTGTAATAGAGTAGAGACACATCACTGCAGACCAAAGCAAATTAATAGCCAGAAATAGAACATTGATGTATAATCAGGACTGTCGATCAGTCACTATTGCTGACTTGATCCATATCTGGTTTTGCTATTACCGATCTGATCAATGGTCCACGATGGGTTTCCACTATGCCATCTTGTGATATCCATTAGTTAAGTTTCAATTTGATCTACGGTGCAGTACCTGGCAGTTGCTATTGCCATGGTCTCTACATGTATTCTTCGTAAAAGACATTATAAGAAGTTAAACGACTTAGGTGCCTCACACTTCTTTACAGGTGTCCCTCTTGTCCAACAATGCTGGGCAGTTCACGAGCCAGCATTTTAAAGACTTTGCAAAATGATGGGACTTTCGGCACATCACCAGAAGTCCTGAATATCCTCAATCGAATGCATTGGTTGAATGTGCCTGTCAGCTGTGCAAAACAGGTCCTGGAGAGGTCTGGCAGAGCTGGATCTGACATATTCTTGGATCTCCTCAATCTCCGCAATATTCCGCGCGATTCCACACTCGGTTCTCCGGCTCACCAGCTGATGTCCAGGCAGATCCGCACTACTCTTCCCGTCTGGAAACAATTACTTCAACCACACGTCTGTGAGCCTCAGGTTGTTCAGGCACAACTGCACCATAAAAGGCTGACTCAAAAGGTGTGCTACGATCGATCCAGTTGTCCACTCAAACCGTTGACAGAGGGACAGACTGTCCGGCTGCAGACCCAGAAGGGGTATGATCGCATTGGCACAGTGAAGGAGGCAATTATGCCCAGAGCCAAGATCCTATTTGGTTCAGTCGGAAGGAGGTCTTTACAGACGTAACCAGAGACATATCCTGCCGGTGAATGAACCAGTGCCATCCCAGCAAGTCCTATACGATTTTACAGATGATCCAGATGACGTGTTATGCACAGAAGATGGAAATGCTTGTCATAACGATGGACATGTAACAGCAGACCATGAGCAGTCCTGGGATCAGGAGTTGTATTCTACACCAGTGAAAGAACTGCCTGTGCCGCTGGTGAAGTATGCTGTCAGGCTCGTCGAGAAATCCCCCATGAAACCTGTGCCGGTTGAGTCAAACATCGCCTGTGAAGAAACTCCCTGCGAAGTTTCAAAGAGTTTCAAAACTCTTTAGATTCTGGAGTAGTTCCTGAGGATTGGAGGGTAGCTAATGTAACCCAACTTTTTAAAAAGGGAGGGAGAGAGAAAACGGGGAATTACAGACCAGTTAGTCTAACATCGGTAGTGGGGAAACTGCTAGAGTCAGTTATTAAAGATGGGATAGCAGCACATTTGGAAAGTGGTGAAATCATTGGACAAAGTCAGCATGGATTTACGAAGGGTAAATCATGTCTGACGAATCTTATAGAATTTTTCGAGGATGTAACTAGTAGAGTGGATAAGGGAGCACCAGTGGATGTGTTATATCTGGACTTTCAGAAGGCTTTCGACAAGGTCCCACATAAGAGATTAGCATACAAACGTAAAGCACACGGTATTGGGGGTTCAGTATTGATGTGGATAGAGAACTGGCTGGCAGACAGGAAGCAAAGAGTAGGAGTAAATGGGTCATTTTCAGAATGGCAGGCAGTGACTAGTGGGGTACCACAAGGCTCAGTGCTGGGACCCCAGCTATTAACAATGTATATATTAATGATCTGGATGAGGGAATTGAATGCAACATCTCCAGGTTTGCGGATGACACGAAGCTAGGGGGCAGTGTTAGGTGTGAGGAGGATGCTAGGAGGCTGCAAGGTGACTTGGATAGGTTGGGTGAGTGGGCAAATGCATGGCAGATGCAGTATAATGTGGATAAATGTGAGGTTATCCACTTTGGTGGCAAAAACAGGAAGGTAGACTATTATCTGAATGGTGGCCGATTAGGCAAAGGGGAGATGCAACGAGACCTGGGTGTCATGGTACACCAGTCATTGAAAGTAGGCATGCAGGTGCAGCAGGCTGTGAAGAAAGTGAATGGTATGTTGGCATTCATAGCAAAAGGATTTGAGTACAAGAGCAGGGAGGTTCTACTGCAGTTGTACAGGGTCTTGGTGAGGCCACACCTGGAGTATTGCGTACAATTCTGGTCTCCAAATCTGAGGAAGACATTCTTGCCATAGAGGGAGTACAGAGAAGGTTCACCAGACTGATTCCTAGGATGGCAGGACTTCCATATGAAGAAAGACTGGATAGACTTGGTTTGTACTCACTGGAATTAAGGAGATTGAGGGGGGATCTTATAGAGACTTACAAAATTCTTAAGGGGTTGGACAGGCTAGATGCAGGAAGATTGTTCCCGATGTTGAGGAACTCCAGAACAAGGGGTCACAGTTTAAGGATAAGGGGGAAGTCTTTTAGGACCGAGATGAGAAGATCTTTTTTCACACAGAGAGTGGTGAGTCTGTGGAATTCTCTGCCACAGAAGGTAGTTGAGGCCAGTTCATTGGCTATATTTAAGAGGGAGTTAGATGTGGCCCTTGTGGCTAAAGGGATCAGGGGGTATGGAGAGAAGGCAGGTACAGGATACTGAGTTGGATGATCAGCCATGATCATATTGAATGGCGGTGCAGGCTTGAAGGGCCAAATGGCCTACTCCTGCACCTATTTTCTATGATTCTATGATTCTATGAAGGTTATACCTGTGGTGGCATCACCTGAGTACCACTGGGGGGGCGTACCGGACGCGTGCGAGGGTTCTGCAAGCCGAATCTCAGATACAAGGACTATGTCGAGATGCAATCTTTGGACTTCCAGCTGACATTACATCCTCGTTCTTTACATTGTATCCTCCGCTGCTTTGCTGTAGTTTGTACTTAATTTTTATATATACATATACGATGACTTTGCATGTAAGTATTTACCTGAAGCGGCAAAAGCCTTAGAAGGAGGATGTAGATCTGTCACTATTGATAACTTGATCCATGTCTGGTTTTGCTATTACCGATTTGATCCAAGATCCATGCCAGGTTTCTACTATGGCATCTTGTGATATGCATTAGCTAAGTTTCAGTATGATCTACGATGCAGTACCTGGCAGTTGCTATTGCTATGGTCTCTACATGTATTCTTAATAAAAGACTTTATAAAAAGTTAAACGACTTAGTGTGCTCACACTTCTTTACAAGGATTGTAATGTGTCAGCAGATGAAATAAGATCTTCAGAGCTAATAATACAAGAATTGACAACAACAATATCAGGGCCAAAATTTGAGTTGTAAAATACCATTTTTACTTTATACTTCATTGGTTGATTTGTTGTATTCTATGACATGAATACACATTGTATCATTCAGAACATGGTTTTCAGTGGTAAAAATAGACATTTTGCTGAATCTGGTGAACTAAAATGGTAAAAAGTCACAAAGTACTGAAGTAACTCAGTGGGTCATGCAGCATTTCTGGAGAACATGGATAGGTGACCCAAAATGTAGAAACAAAGAACACAGATGCTGGTTTATACCAAAGATAGACACAAGGTGCTGGAGCAACTCAGCAGCAGGCAGCATCTCTGGAGAAAAAGGACGAGTGATATTTTGGATGAGGACCATTCTTCAGATCGAAAGTGGTGGGTGGGGGAACTGGAGGTGGGAAAAGACCATGACCACTGTGTTGGGACCCTACTCATACCAGAACATTAAGAGGGGAAATGGATTATACTTTCCTGAAAAGTTAATCTGGTCTTTGAAAAATATAGGAACAATACTGTACCATGGTCAATGAAGGGTCATAGATCTGCTTCTTTCACCACAGATGCTGTCTGTGCGGCTGAGTACTGGCAGCATTACGTGCTTTTATAGTTCAGATTTGCAGCTTCTGCACTTTAGTCGAGATGCAGTTGAATAAAAGATAGACACAAAGTACTGGAGTAAATCAGTGGGTCAGACAAAATCTCTGGAGAAGAGGTATAGGTGACGTATTGGGTGACCCTACTTCAGACTGAGAATAGACACAAAAAGCTAGAGTGACTCAGCGGGACAGGCAGCATCTCTGGAGAAGGAATAGGCGATGTTTCGGGTCAACCTGAAAATTCATCGACATAGAACAAATGAATGAAAGATATGCAAAAAAAGTACTGATGATAAAGGAAACAGGCCATTGTTAGCTGTGTGTAAGGCGATGTTTTGGGCGACAGCCTGAGAAGAGGTTGTCGCGGCGTGTTCGGGGCGAGACGCGGGGTGACGCATGTAGAGACGCGCGGTGTCTCCCTGCCGCCCCTGGATTTTGGAAAGTTCAAAATCTTCAGGCAACATCTGAGTGTCATATGTCCTGCTGGTGACGCCGGGTTAGGGCTAGGGTTAGGGCTAAACCTAACCCTGACCCTAACTGGGCGGCACCCGCAGGGCAGCATACGTCAGCGTGTATGTCGTACAACTTGACGGTTTTTAGGGCGACTACGGGCGTCAGTCACTGATGCTCAGTTGCCAAAAAAATCGCAAAGTGGGACAGGCCCTTTAGGTGTTAACGAGTACAGACAATGAGACTCAACAAGACGACTTTGAAGCTGCTACGACTTGGGTGGGGGGAGGGGGGATAGAGAGCGAGGGTATGAATGAATGCCTTTATTTGACATTGTAAGCACTGCATACAACAAAATTATTATTGCCACTCCATTGGTGCATAATATACAAACATGAAAATACAGGACACAATTTAAAAACAATGTTATAAACTAGGTATCAAGATAAATAAATAATCAGTATTGCACATGGTGATAGTAAAGTGTGAGGTGGGTAGCAGCATGGAAAAGTGCAGCCTGCATAATACTCGGTGTTTTTTCACATTGAGTGTGAAGATTGCTTTGGGGAAGAAACTCTCTGAGTCTGGAGGTGTGTGTTTTGGCTGACCTGTAATGCCCGTCAGAAGGCAACAGTTCAAAAAGGTGGTATCCGGGGTGTGTGGAGGCCTTGATGATGTTAGTGGCTCTGCTGAGGGAGCATAAGGTGGCAATGTCCTCCGGCGCAATGCAGGGGTTACTTGAAGTTAGACAAATCTATAATCATACCGCTGGGTTGTATGCACCCCAAGCGGAATATGAGGTGCTGTTCCTCCAATTTGTGTTTGGCCTGCTGAGTTACTGCAGTGTTTTGCAAAGATCCTATAGGACCTTTGGTGTTTTGTGTCTGTCGTCGGTACAAACCAAAGATCCTATGGTGGAGCAAGATGGACTACTCCTACGCAAAACACGTAGTATGGTCATGGGCAGATTCATGGGTAATTATAGGACCCATTTTCATAACCAGCTTCCGCCATCTTGCTTCCGCCCAAAGATAGGATCTTTGCTTCTGCCTCCGTTCTCGAATCCAAAGAATCTTCGCTTTGTCCATGGCGTCCACATCTACTAGTCCTGCATTCTGCTCTGCGGTAAATTGCTCCAATCGGCAATGTAGGCGACCCGACTTGTCTTTCTCCAGGTTCCCCGTTAAGGTGGAAAGGTAAGAAAACATTTATTACTTCTGTGGCATATTGAACATTTTATTTAGCCTGTTCAATCTCTCACTGTAGTTAGATCATAGAGCTCAGATAGTTGAGTCCTCATGGCAACATCCTTGTAAAAATCTTCTCCTCAAGAGCATTTTCTTTCTACCTCCCTGTTATTTAATGCAGAATAAGAACATATTGACTCTGTTTTGTACTGAGAATTTTATTAAGTCTGCCCGAACTTTCACTATAGTTCAGATCTTAGAGCTGGATGCTCCCCTTTGTCTCAGATACAGTCGAGGCCTCAATAGACAATAGGTGCAGGAGCAGGTCATTTGGCCCTTCGAGCCAGCACCGCCTTTCAATGTGATCATTGCTGATCATCCACAATCAGTAACCCGTTCCTGCCTTCTCCCCATATCCCCTGACTCCGCTATTTTTAAGAGCTCTATCTAGCTCTCCCTTGAAAGCGTCCAGAGAACCTGCCTCCACCACACTCTGAGGCTGAGAATTCCACACACTCTCCACTCTCTGTGAGAAAAAGTGTTTCCTCGTCTCCGTTCTAAATGGCTTACCCCTTATTCTTAAACTGTGGCCCCTGGTTCTGGTCTCCCCCGACATCAGGAACATGTTTCCTGCCGCTAGTGTGTCCAAGCCCTTAACAATCTTATATGTTTCAATAAGATCCCCTCTCATCCTTCTAAACTCCAGAGTGTACAAGCCCAGCTACTCCATTACCTGCGTGCTTACTTTCATAGACTGATGTACAAGGAACCCCAGATCCCGTTGTACTTCCCCTTTTGCCAACTTGACGCCTTCCAAGGTAGTGCTGGAATAGGTACAGGAGTACTAGTTGCCTCATGGCAACATCCTTGTAAAAATCTTCTCAAGGGCATTTTCTTTCTACCTTTATGTTATTTAATGCAGAATAATAACATATTGACTGCATGATATTTTCTGTAATTTCAGATGTTGACCGTGTGTCTAGAATACGCGCCGACATGATACTCCTGATACTCCTACATGATACACCGAACTGCGGAGTATTTGTCAAATAACTGCCGTCTTATGTACATTGTGTGAAATTGTGATTTGTTAGCTGCGCAAAACAATGCAAATGGCGATTTATTTATTGTATCTACGTTGGACGTTTGCTCTTTGGTGTAAGCAGGGGTGGGGCTATCATTGTGTTACATACGTTAAATTGTACATCACTTTCACTGGTTAGCTGATATGCTGAATACTGCAACCCTGTATATCTCGTGCACAGAATAATGTGAATTATGTAAATCTTACTATGCATGTTAGAAATAAAGTGTTAACCATGTTAATGGATTTCTATTATGAATTATTTAAAATTGAGTGGGTTGATGCAATATTGGTGCCATATGCTGTTAATGTGTTGTTATCAGTTTTCAGTGTTAAAAAGAGAAATCAATTACAATAAAAGCAAAAAGATGTTCCTTCCACAGCGTGCGGGGAGTCTGGCCCGGATCAGCACGGCAGAGACACCAAAGTGAAGTTGCGGGGAGGTTTACAATGTTTTTTTATTTAATGTTGTCCCTTGTCTAATCTGAAATAAAGTTCATCATTGGATATAAAAATCGGAAGAAATGTAAATGTGTGCGTTATATTATTATATACTTCTATATCACATTCATGTATGTGTGTTCTTTCCAGCACAATCTAATCAGTTGTATGCTTGCTGAATAAAACCATCCTTAAGTTATACATCATTTGTAAATTTTGCTTAAACACATTTAATTTAGATAACCCCACCATTACAGACAGATCTCATTCCACTCTGGCTATTGAGAAGACCAGGCCCATTTTATTGTTGAGAAACAACTCCATAGACACAAAAACATGAAGTAACATTCCAGGGCTGGAGCAACTGGAACCTTCATATTGCTATTATTTTCCCAAACACTGCAGTTGTGAACAGTGTGATTAGATGTGTGATTAGAAGTGTAATACAAAATGAACTCAAACACAGCATATGAGCCATTTAAAAATAAATGATTTTAAAAAAACATTAGAAAAGAAAATTACCAGAGTCAACATTTATAAACATTTTATTCTTTAACAAGAATTAACGGAATTATGAATCTAGCCCTATATCACACACACAAACTGTCCCCCCCGCAACGTTGATTACACTGCGGGTCGGGTCGGTTCCGGTTACTGACATGGACGAAAACAATGCCCACGTTCCGCTCCGTTGCGTACTACACGTCAGCCCATTGCAGGAATGGCCGATCTTGCTCCGCTGCAGGATCTTTGGTACAAACCTGCATGAGCAGTGTCGTTGGTGCCCGCGAACGCCCCGCCCCGCCCCTGACGTCACCCGGGGCCACGTCACCCGGAGGCAGCGGCGCGGCGCTTCAAGATGGCGGCCGCGCCGGGGCGGGTGTGCAGTTTGTTGCGGCAGCTGCATCGGGTAACGTCCGCCGTCCTTGTACCCGCCTTCCTCGCCATGCGTTATTGTGGCCTCTCGAGGAGGGGCTGACAGCCCCGGTGCTCTGAGTCGAGTCGGAGCTACCAGGGACCCCAAATGCGGGGTGTGGAGACAGGTTGCTGGAAGAACTCAGTGGATCAGACAGCATCTGTGGAGATAAATGGACAGCGTGCGTCGTCTGTCCCATCCCTCTACAGATGCTGCCTGGCCCGCCGAGTTCCCTGTGATTTGTTCTTGAACCCCGCATCCCGGCTGATCCGGATCTCTTCATCCACCCGTTTGAACGTGGCGCGGTCCCTCTACTTCAAACTGATCATGCCGTTAGTTCCATCCTTCAACAACTTTCTTCTACTTCCGATCCTAAACGTTTTATTTTTTTAAGATTCCCTTCCCTCATTCCAGATCATCAAGCAGCTTATTTCTCCTTATAAATTGAAAATCGCTGCAATCCAATCCTATGTACATTTAGTCAAACGTACCATTGGATTGTGCAGATTTATGATTTCAACTTTCTCTGTTCTATACATTTTGTCACCCACTATAATTTTATATAGTGTTATATAATTTTATATATCATTATAATTTTATCTCGTTTGCTGACAGAAGCACTACAATGCTGTGAACTATATTCTCCATTCTGTACTTCATTTTGCTCTGCCTTCAGTTTGGCTTGAATGTTTTATATTATCTGATTTGGTTAGACAGCATGCAAAAAAAGGTTTTCACTGTACATCACAGTAAAATAATAAACCTGAACCTTAGTTTTGATTCACGTTGCCTCAGCAACTTTTCTCTTCAGTACTGCTACCATATTCTAAAAGTCTCCGGCCCCAACATTAGTATTTGGACCATTAGCCACCACAACCTAGTCCTCTCAAACTCCCTTCAATCATTCCTCATTTTGTCTCTTAAATCTAAAGTTTCTCAGACATGAAACAGTGACTTTTTTTTTTCTTTTCCCAGATACTGTTTGACTTGCTGAGTTTTTTCCAGAATTTTTGTTATTGATTTTCAACATTTGAGTTTTTTGGATTTACCTTTCAGCAAGTTTTCCTTAATTGTGCATACTCGATGTTCATTTTTTCCCTTTCCTCTCATCTCCCTAGAAATTATTTTAAAGGTGTTCAAATTAATGTAACTGGGAGGAACTAATGTAACATATCCGTAAATGTGGTATTTTAAATAATTGTATATTGGAGAAAAAAATAATCTCTTGGCTCTGGTTTATTTGAAAAGTAAAAATATAAGCATATGAATCCCCAAATTATTTTTATTTCAGGTTGATTGTGTGCCATTCTTGAATTGTGCTGCTAATAATACGATAGCAGTATGCTTTTGGTAAGTTTTGCCAGTTTTGTTTCAAACATTGCAATGTTAGGAATGTTATTTTTTGGATTAAATTCAAGTATTGTTCAGTCAGATATAAATTCTAGTAGGGGCATGGGGATTGTTGTACAGAAAGATCTTGGGGTTCCATGCAAGTGATAACACATACACAGGGTGAAGAAGGTGCTTGGCATGCTTGCCTTCATCAGGAGTTGGATGACCTGTTATAGCTGTACATGATGTTGGTGAGACCATATTTGGAGTACCCTGTACAATTCTGGTTGCCTGGCTGTAGGAAGATTGTCATTTAACTGGAAAGAGTGCAGAAAATAATTATGAGGGTATTATTATGTCTGCAGGTATAAGGAGAGGCTGAAATGGCTTGTTTTTTCCCCATAGGTCACAAGAGGCTGGGAGATAGCCTTATTAGAGGTTTATAAAATCATGACGATGGTAGATAAGGTGAATAGCCATTGCACAATGTGGAAGTCAAAGCTAGAGGGCAAGGGTTTAAGATGAGAGGCAAAAGACTGAAAGAGAACCTAGGGAGCAATGTTTTCAACACGGTTGGTTTTGTCGAACGAGATGCCAAAGGAAGTGGTAGAGGTGAACATAATTACATGTGACATATACAGGGATAGGAAAGATTTGGTGGAATTTACGCCTTGCACTGGCAACTGGGACCAGCTCAGTTAGGCAACTTGGTTGGCATGAACAAATTCGTCCGAAGGACCCGTTTCCACACTGTCTAGCTCTATGAATGTAAATGAATGATATAAAACTTTTGATGAGAAGAATAGATTTCCCCTGTATTATCCCCTTTTATTGGCAATAATCTCAATCTATACTAACACTGAAACATAGAAAATAGGTGCAGGAGTAGGTCATTCGGCCCTTTGAACCCAGCACCGCTATTCAATATGATCATGGCTGTTTATCCAAAATCAGTACCCTGTTCCAGCTTTTTCCCCATATCCCTTGATTCCTTTAGGCCAAAGAGCTAAATCTAACTCTCTCTTGAAAACTCTGGACTCTTCTCCACGCCATCTATAAAGGATAACTAAATAATTGACAATAGGTTTTAAAGAAGGAACTGCAGATGCTGGAGATATCGAGGGTACACAAAAAGCTGGATAAACTCAGCGGGTGCAGCAGCATCTAAGGAGCGAGGATCCTTAGATGCTGCTGCACCCGCTGAGTTTCTCCAGTTTTTTTGTGTACCCATTGACAATAGGTTTACTGATTGAATATACGGACTTTGATCAACAGCCCTTTTCTCTTCAACTACCAGTAGTTTGAATCCCAAACTTGTTTCATGCCCCATTTCCAATTTCATATCAAGATTGCTATTATGTACTTACCATATTAATTCCAGAGCACACATTCACAGGAGTTATTCATTCTTCCTATTCATAAAAATAATGTGTATTAAACCTTAACAGCGAACAAAGTTAACCCTAATATTACCCAATATAATTTTCCAATTGATCTGACTGACACCCACAGATGAACAGACAGCATGGAGCCTGGGAAATGTCCATTTGCTCCTTGGTAGCAGCTATGTTAAGCATTACCAAGACATTGTAGGTAACACTCCTCCCCCCCCCCCCCCCCCCCCCCCCAATTTTTCGCCAACCCCTCCCTTCCCTGTACCCCTCCCCAACTCATTTCTCCCACTATCCTGCCCCGTATTCCCAACCTTCACCTCCAGCCCTGTCTCCTTCCACTTACATCTCTCCCTCAGGCTTAACATGTCACTGCCCTTTCACTCCTCTTCTCTTCTTATCTGACACACTTTTGTCTCCTCGTCAGTTTTTTGTCTCCTTTGGCCTCCATTTCATCTCCAGCCTTTCTCCACCCATCTGCCAAACAAAACCACACTCACCTGTATGCATCTATCACTTGACAGTCTTAGCCCTGCCCCCACCTCTTTTCCAACTTTCTCCCACTACAAACATCGCCTATCCATGTTCTTCAGAGATGCCGCTGAGTTACTCCAGCATGTTGTATTTTATGCAAGATTCCAGCATCTGCAAATTCTTGTCTTTCTTAATCATTAACATGATCATTGCCTAAATTCGATCATGTTTTTCTATTTTCTGATGGTATTTAATGTCACTCAGCCCGTCGAGCCCATGCTGACATTAAAACAAATCCAAATTTTCCACTTAATTCCTTATTAATTTATTCTCTCTTGCAATTACATAATTGTTGCTCTGATTGGTCATTTATCTTGGATATTGATCCTCAGATTTTCTTTGCCAACTACATGGTACATTTGCTGTATAATAATGTGATTCAAAAATTATTCAAACCATTAAATAGTTTGAGATGAGGTTAATGAAATAGAGTTTAGCTCTAGCAGAGTTGTGATGCTGTTTTTCCCAAGGAACCTATTGTTACTATACAATGTTTTGGTTACTGCAGGAAAAGGCCATTGCCAACCCTGTCATCGGGAACCCAGTTGGGGTTTTCGCATTACTCCACAGCTCCCTTGGTAAGCATTCCTGCACTTTTTACTAATCATTTGAATGCCGTTTTTGATCGATTTAAGATTGATGCTAAATAAGCAAGTTTGGTATTCCGACTGCGCATGCACAGGTCATGGGTCGCTCAGGATAAACACTCTCAGCGGCCGTGCCGCTGCATGGGTGCAGACCTGCGTCTCGTCCCTAACCAGCCGCCGTTGGACCGTCCCCGTCCGCTCCAGAGTGTCCCGTCTGGGGCACTCTGCGGGCCTGGCTCTGCCAGGCAGAGTTGAGCTGGGGCCAGCGCCTCCCCTCAGCACTGGCTGCGGGCCTGGGCCGACTCTCCCGTCCGTGGGCCTCGCCCGACACTCGCGTCCGACCCACCCGTCCGCGGACCTCTGGATAGACCTCCTACACATTAGACTTTTGCGCCGTGGTTGGGATGGATGGGAACGGGGATTTCCGCGGTCGCAAGGAACAAATGCGTTTGTGCTGAGTGAACTGAGTGTTCTTAACGTCCTCGTCTTACGCCGGCGTTTTGTTAGAGTGGTTGGATCCCATCCTCAGCTCGGCCAACGTCGGTCACATTATCCGGACTTGCGGCGGGGGATCAGTAGACCCAGAGAAAATCTTCAACATCTTACTGGAAGTCTTTTAAACAAAATGAATGTGCAATCAGATCAGTAGTAGATGAGAAATTAATATATTTAATTTCAAAATGTTATTATTTAATGCCTCAATATTTGAATTTAACTTTAATTTAAACAACGTTGTAACTTGACTTGTTTAATCATTTTTCACTGTCCCTAATTTTCCCTTGTATTGGAATTCAAATCCATTGAGCGGTTTGTTAACCTCAGACAATTTACTCATTTGGCATTGGAGTGATTCAGTGGGCTGCATTAATCATTTGGTGTATCCTTGTTTTGTTTTTTTAATCTCAATATGGCATTCAGAATCACATTACTCTGAATTTTTTTTCTCTTTCCATCATCTTCAATACAGAGTTATGCCACCTAAACTAGTTTAACTGTTCAGGGAAATCACAGATGAATATTTGTTTGTGCTAAATGGTCATTGCACTTACCTAAAAATAAGCAAGTATAAAGTTGGCAAAATAACTCAACAGCGAATGTTCGAGGGAGGCTTTTTGGATTGTTTTGTAAGAAATGAGAAATGTCCTATAAATATGTTCTCCCTGCTAAATCTTGTACAAACAATAATATGCCAGCTGCTGGAATGTTTGACTGCTTTGGAACTTGACAAATACTTTTTAAACTAATTTCTGTGATAATTTTTTATTATTTTTCTGGTTTTATGTCATCTTAGATAACCGAAACAGATGACCCCGATACACTTTACAAGAAAGTCTGTGTGTTGGTAAAAGGCCATGATAAAATGGTACTGGATAGCTATGAATATTTTGCCACACTTGCTGCAAAAGAGCTGAACATCACTGTTGATAAAGTGTAAGTTGCTTGTAAGGCAAGGGTAAGTTCTCCTCAGAACAGCATTGTTGCAATGCTTTAGATTTATACCAAATTGATTATTTTCAAAATTGAATTTGACTTCCTTCCATTCAAATGCACTTCAATAATGCTGGCAATAATCTATGGAAACTTGGGTGGAATTCAGCTGGTACATTGCATTCATAAAGTCAGTGAAACTAAATATAATGTCCTGTCGTGTAACAAAAAACTCACATTAACTTTTTTTTAAAGGAATGAGCCTGCAAGGAAAATCGATAGATTAACACTTCTCAAATCTATCCACATTTTTAAGAAACATCGAGTTCAATACGAAATGAGAACACACTACAGATGCATAGAGGCAAGTGAAAAGCTATTGGGACGTAACATGTCTCACTATATTTTACTGTAAGATGTAAGATTTTACTGCTATTATTTTAGCTGAAAGATGAAAATATTCAAACTTAAAATTATTTTTGTTATTGCACGTTTCCTTTTGGACAATATTTGTTCACTCTCAGGGTTATTTGTTTTGTTTTACTGTATTAATAATTTGATGGTCAGCAATGGGTTCATTGGTATCGGTTCATTATTGTTACGTGTATCAAGGTACAATGCAAAACTTTACATGCTATCCAGGCAGATCACGTCATACATGAGGGTAATCAGGCCATACACGGGTACAACAAGTAGTACAAGAAAAGAAAGGAAACATGCAGAACATAGTGTGGGAAATGAGTAGAGGAGAAAAAAGGAACCA
This sequence comes from Okamejei kenojei, assembly GCA_035221665.1. Classification (NCBI taxonomy): domain Eukaryota; kingdom Metazoa; phylum Chordata; class Chondrichthyes; order Rajiformes; family Rajidae; genus Okamejei; species Okamejei kenojei. The sequence goes on from CM069138.1 coordinate 67,195,641, forward strand.
CGGGGGTTTACAACCATGTTCCAAAGTTGTGGATCAGTATAAGTGGCTTCTACAGTTGGTTGAATATGGAGGGAGAGGATGGAGAGAATAAAATGGATTAGTACAATAGGGGTATAAATAGTATAAATTTGTAATCTGGGGACAAACTGCGTATCAAACTTGGAAGCAAAGAGAATAACAGACTGCAGATGAAATTTAATGCAAATTGAGAAGTGGTTCATTTTGGCAGAAAATGAGCAACAATGTGAACAGGTAGGGGGAACCTAGGTGTATCCATAAATGTAGTAAAGTAGGAATGTTGAGTGACTTGTTAGTAAAGCATATGATTTACATTCTGGCCTATTTTTAATTCTTGCTCTCTGCCAGCTCAAACATTTGACTGGAAGCACTGCTGATGTGTATTTGGAATATATCCAGCGCAATCTTCCAGAAGGTGTCGCAATGGAGGTAACCAAGGTCAGTCTTATATTGACATTAGGATTTATACATTTTTTATATTGATATTAGGATTTATACTTTTTTTTGTTTTTCATGTAAGTTTATAAATTAAAACATTTTTTGTTTTTTCAGACAATGTTAAAAAAACTACCGGACCATCTTAGGGAGCCTATCTGGAAGTCAGATTCTCCTCAAGATGAAGGAAAGCCAGTTTGATTAAGCTAAAGTGGACAATACGTAATGACTCTCTTCTTATTTTGAATTGAAATAATCTGAAGGTCCTGACTTGCAATGTTAGCTACCGATGATCTCCAGAGATGCTGTCTGACCTGCTGAGTTATTCCAACACATTGTGTCTTTTTATGTTAACTAGCATCTGTAGTTTCTTGTGTCATCAAATAAAGTTAATTTGTCAAAATGCTATATCTTTGAGTTGGATTACCGAGGCTGCATGTAAACTAGTAAATGTAAAACTCTCAGGTTTCACTACTCTTGCCAAAACCAACATAGACTTCAAAATGAAACAAAATGTGGAGCTAAACAGAAGAGACTTGCATTTAAGGTACTTCACATGGCAAGCCATTCCAAATTTCTATATACCGAATAAAGTAAATTTACCAGTTCTACTCAAGGAAACATGGCAGAAATGTGAACATTTTTTGTCACCATTTTGTGTGTGGAAACTGTGGCGAGAGGATAAATATCCCAGTAATAAGTGGTAATTTGGTAAATCACTTCCCACTGATCTTTTTCAAGACAGTACAGCACTCCTTCTGCAGTGAAATTTGTGGTCAAGCCTTTGGACTCTAACTTAAACCGACAATTGCAAGTCTGCTGCTCAACCACAACTGGCAAAAAACACCTGTATTCATACTGTTTTCCAAATAACCTGAATTAGAAAGCCAGAAAACAAATATTGTGGCTGTCTGAAATTGGAGTTACATTGACAATTGCCAAGGAGAACGAGATCAGTAGTCAGAATGGAAGAAATATTTGGGCTAAGTCAACCTTGTCTACTACTTAAAAATGCACAGAGATAGTTTCTGTCAAGAATGTTATCACTGTTGGAGAAGCAGAAATTATTTTGTCAAGAAGGAAATTCTCATTTCCTACACAATATAAATCATAACTCATGCCATATTAATTGTAATGTTCAATATTAACCTTGTGTTGATTGCTGGTTGAATACTGGCCTTTTCAGCATAATTACAAAGCTCCTCCCCTCTGGGCTCCATCCAAGGACCCCGACAGTCTTTGCAGGTGAGGCAGAGGTTCATTTGCACCTCCTCCAACCTCATCTGTATCCGCTGTTCCAGGCATGGACTCCGGTATATTGTCAAGACCAAGCACAGGCTCAGTGATTGTTTCGCTGAACACTTCTGCTCAGTCCGCCTAAACGTACCCGATCTCCTGCTTGTTCAACACTTTAACTCCCCCCTTCCATTGCCAATTTGACCTTTTCCTCCTTTATCAGAGTGAGGCCCAGTGCAAATTGGAGGAACAGCAGCTCATATTTCGCTTGGGCAGCTTACACCCCAGGGGTATGAACATTGACCTCTAATTTCAAGTAACCCTTGCTTTCCCTCTCTCTCCATCCCTTCCCAGTTCTCCAACCAGTCTTAATGTCTCCGACTACATTTTAGTACCGCCCACCCCCCCCCCCCCCCCCCCCCCCCCCCCCCCCCCCCCCCCCGACATAAGTCTGAAGAAGCGTCTCGACCTGAATGTCACCCATTCCTCTCCAGAGATGCTGCCTGTCCTGCTGAGTTACTCCAGCATTTTGTGTCTATCTTTGATTTAAACCAGCATCTACAGTTCTTTCCTACACATAATTACAAAGGTGTGTGAAAACCCAATCCATAACTGAGATTTCTAGGTGGGTGGGAAGTAAGAATTGAAGCACCAAGGCAACTATTGTACACTAAACTGGATTTGTGTGGAAAAATATTTGAAGAGAGAACAAGGAATGGGAATATAATCAATGCCATTCATTAGTAGAGACAGTTACTGTTCAAAACAAATAGAAAGGGTTATTTATTCATTTAAATAATAATTCTACAAGATTAAAAATAAATTGATTTGAATATGGCGAAGTTCAAACCGATAACTGCATGTACTATGGTAATTTAGATGTCCAGACATAAGCTTATGGCAATGATAATTGTGTAGAGCTTTAGTTTAAAAGCTGAATAAAAAGCAAATGCTGGAAACACTGAGCAGATCGGGCAGCATTCTGTGAAGGGAGAAAGAGAATTTGTGTTTCAGGTCAGGGATTCTTCGTCGTAACAAATGGGGGTCAGTTGTCAAGTTTGAAGAAGATTCATTAACCCGGTTTCTGTTTCCATGGAGACTGCCTAATCCATTGAACATTTTCAGCAATTTGTTTATATTTCAGATTTTCAGTTATGAGTTGAGATTGCTCTAGGAAACAGCCCACATACACACGATCAATGTGGCATAATTTTGTGTTATTAGCACTGCAATGCCTGCATTGTGTCAGTTTCGGAGCGACTCAAATTAATACTATACTTGTATTATGCATCTTATCACTAGGTTTGAGGTTTCATCCTTTCCCTTTAAGTTCCAGCACTTTTTTCAACAATGCTGATATGACCAGAGATTTTTTTTTCTCTGATTTTACTTCACCAGTATATGGGAAGAACTTGGCGTTATTTTAACTTGATGATTGCTGATGAGATTAATTTTATCATCGTCCAGAGCTTCCTCCACCTTGTGGAAGGTGACTGTCAATAGAATGTTTCACGCAAAGTAAATCTTTACATTTTAAGGGTGGAAATTGTTTTCTGAATAATTACTATTTTATAAAATGTTGAATCATGTACCTTTGAAAGCAGTTCATACACAAATGAGCAGTGGAAATCTTATTTCAAACTTTATTGAGCCATTAATCATTTGCATTAATACACACCTAGGCAAATATGATTCATGACCAGTGTGCTAACAATGAAAGAACTGGAAGCACCCAGGCGGTTTCAACCATATATTTTTATTTCATTATCATTCATGTGCTATGTAATCTCATGGAAACAATTTAAAATACTTAGAGTTTTTCCCCTAAAATGAATTAATTTATTTCTGCTACCTTATTCATATGTCAGGAATATGAAATGCATTTGATGGTATTCAGTGAGCATTCATAGATTATTCGCAACAGGCAAAACTAAGCTTATCCTTCTCCAACATTGAGTTACAACAGAAAACTGCCAGATTAATTGCTTAAAAGCCCTGTCCCACGGTACGAGTTCATTCCAAGAGCTCTCCAGAGTTTAAAAAAATCAAACTCGTGGTAAGCACGGAGAATGAACGTAGCGGGTATGTCTGAGCTAGGGGACGTCTCTTAGCGGCTTGTAACGCTAACGGCAGGTACTCAGGAAGACTCGCTAATGGCAGGCAAACACGGGAAGACTCGTGAAGATTTTTCAACATGTTGAAAAATGTCCATAAGAACCCCGAGTACCGACGAGTGGCCATTACCGTAAATCTCCAAGTTCGAATCAGGGCAAACTCGGGAGAGCTCTTGGAATGAACTCGTACCGTGGGACAGGGCTTTCATTAGTGTAATAAAAAAGAATGCAGATGCTGGTTTATACCAAAGATAAACACAAAATAGTGGAGTAACTCAGCCCCAAATCTATGACAATTATCCAGTGCTAACTGCCGGTATTCCAACTAAGAGAGGGAGTTCTAAACAGCTGCATACAGTTACACAAGGCTAAAACAATAAGAATATGATATCTAAATTGGCTCAATCTCACTTTAGATCTAAGAATACATATATCATTTTTTTCATTGCTTAGTAATGAAAGATATTCAATATTTTTGTAATTAAATCCTTTGCATGCAATCTTCTCACCGGGAAATTCATGGACTTGGGTATTATAATATCACAACAATCAAAATTGTTGCTGGCTCGAAAGGCCGAATGACCTATTCCTGCACATATTGTCTATTGAAATTCTCAGTAACTTCTGCTTTAGTATGATAAATGAAATTGTAACCCCCCAGCATTTCAAACCTGCATTGAGTCCAATCCATTCCTGGTTTTCATACAATTGTAGCCTATGAAACTGTGATAAATCAGTTCAAAATGATGAATAGTTACCCCTTTCATTGCGTTCTTGGACTTTGGGGTTGCACCTGCCATCTTCCCAGCCACTGTGATTATTTTAGAATTTAAAGTACTCCAACAATGAGAGCCAAACCATTCACTATCTCTGCTGCCATTATTTTTGAAACTTTCAGAGACAGCTTATCAAGCTCATAGATTTGTTGGATTTTATTCCACACTAATTTTCTTTGCAAGTATTCCTTTTTTTTTTATGTGTTTGCACTCATCTATTGTGAATACAAAATATATTTCTGGCCTTTCATTATAACTTTTTTTTCCATCTGCCTCAATGACCCAATTTTATTTATATAACTTCTTACTGTAAATGCCACTATTGTATGATGTTTTTGCAGCTGCGCATTCCAGGCACTTACCACTCTGTAAAAAAATCCATTCTGTGTAAAAAAAAATGTACTGTGCACATCTCCTTTAAACTTTCCCCATCTCACCATAAAGCTATGCCCTCTAGATTTTGACATTCCCATTCTGGGGGTGAAAAAACTTAACAGTCTACCATATCTATGCCTTTTGTAAATGGTCTCAACTTCTATCAGATGTCCCCTCAGCTTTCGATACTCCAGAAAAAACAATCCATGTTTATTAATCACAGCAAGTACCCTCTAGCAACTTCCAGCGCTGGCGCCATACATGGAAGCCGCGCCAACAGCCTGTCTCATCTTTTGCTGTTTTGGGAGGAAAGAAGGTATAAAGTTATGTGCCTTCCATCACAGTGACGAATGTGAGGTCACCGAAAAAACAAGATGGGTGTGCTGCCTGCACTGGTGAGGACTCAAGAGGGAGTGCCGTGAGTGCAGTGATCTTGGTGTTTTGCGGGGACATGGCTCCATTAGTTTATCCTGGAGTTTAGTGCGAGTGTGGACGGCTTTCGGACTGTTCGGGTGGACAAGGAATGCAGAGAGAGTAACAGAGGTCGGTGCAACTCTGGTCACATCACGGTGAAGGAACGTGTGTGTGGCCCGGACATTTAACTGATGGCTGTGAGTCTCTGCTTATGCTGTGTGCCCTGGGGATTCTCACATGCTGTTGTGGTGGCTGTTTAAGTATGTTTAATTTTTATGTGGTTATGTATCTTGTTGCTTGTTTTGGATGACTGTTGGCAAATCAAATTCCTTGTATGTTTACATACTTGGCTAATAAATTAATTACAATGTCTGGTGAGTTATAGTGTATATAGGTTAGGGGAATGTGTCTTGTACATAGAAAATATTCACAAGGAGTCCTGGGTTCGCTTTCAGAGCAAGCTCTCGTTATTACAAATTGGCTAACTTGGAAAATACATGTCCTAGGGTAGATGCTCTCCTGTCCTAGGACAGATGCGCCCAGGTACAAAACATACATCACTTTTAATATTACCCCTTATCTACACTTCCCCTCCTCTGGAGTCTGAGTAGTGGTTGCTTGGCAGTATCCAGGCATGGGCTCACTTTATTTCCACCTGGTCAAAAACTGGCATGATCCAGTTTCAACCAGGTTTGAGTGTGACCCCTCACGCAGGTTTGAGGATTATTTAATAATCTTGGTCTTATCTGCCTTAGTCCAATTGAACCCATTGTCCCTTTACATAACTGAAGAAGTATCCCAACACCAAATGTTCTTTTGTCCATTCCCTTCACAAATGTTGCCTGGTCTGCCGAGTTCGTCAGACACTTTGTTTTTTGTTCAAGATTCCACATGTGTAGTTTCTTGTGCCTTCATTATCCTCCATGTCCTTCTCCTTGGTGAATACGGATGCAAAACACTTGTTTAGCACCCAGCTTACATCCTCTGACTCCAAGCATAATTTCCCTTGAGTGGTCCTATCCTTTCCTGAATTACTTTCTTATTTTTAATGCACATATAAAATGCCTTGGGATTCTCTTTAACTTGTAAAATATATTTTCATAGCCTTCTTTGCCGTACTAATTTTTTGCTTGAGTGCTTTCTTGTTATTCTTTAAAGGCCCTTTCTGATTTTACCTTTACATATGCTTCTTTCTCTTTTTGACTAAATTTAGTCTTTCAAGTTTCATGGCTCTCCTCCCAACAGGGACTGCTGGTCTTGAACTCTGATTAGTTGGTCTTTAAACAACTCACATGTCGCTTGTGGATTTGCCCAACAACTCCTCCTCTCAATTTACTCTCCCCGACTGTAGCTTAATATTTTTGTATTAGTAATGTTTTAGTAATAATGTAAAAATATATATATTTTTTAAATATATATTTTCTCTTGCTTTCTGTCATTTTTGTTGATTTTTTTTAAACCTCCCTTCTTGCTTGCTCCCTTCAGTTTTGGTCTTTTTTAAGCAAAAACAACAGCCTTGCAGAGCTGGCTCACAAGATTAATTCTTGAAATAAAAGACTTGACTAATTAGGAAAGATGAAACTTAAATCCTCTGCGGTTTTGAAGGATAAGATGATGATTTATTAAAAGAGCCAAAATTTTGAAAGGACTCAAGAGGGTAGATGCTGTGATAGTTGGTCGAGAAATCTCAAATTAAAGAATTGCCTAAGAAAGACCAAAATGAGAATATTTCTTTCTCTGAGGATTATTAATGTGTGGAATTCTGTATCGAAAGGAGCTTTGATCCCATTTAATATATTCAAGAGATGGATTTCTGGATATTAGGCCATTTGAGGGTTACAAGAATCATGCCAGAAAGTAGAAATGAGGACAACCATCAGCAATAAGACAATTGAATGCTACTGGAAGATGGAAGAGCTTCATGTCCTCCTCCGATTCTTCTGCCTATATTCTTGCGTTTGTTTAAAAAAAAGAATTATTAGCCCTTTAATCTTAAACTATTCTAAAATGTTTGGCAAAGCATTTCAACATTGGGTTGGGGTACAGCAGCATTAAAAATAGCAGTAAGTAGGTATAAGTGATCTCAGTGATTGATTGAACATGCATTTGAACCTAGCTTGATTGCATAAAAATAGGTGCAGTAGGCCATCAGGCCCTTCAAACTTGCCCTTCCATTTAATATCTCTGCTTGCCTCAACTCCTCTTCCATGCCATTTCTCCATACCCCTGTACTCCTTTATCAAATCTTTATCTATTGCACTCAAACGATCTAACTTCCACCAGCTGTCGAGGCAGAGAATTCCTGAGTTCCTGCAGAAGCAGCTTTACAAAAAAAGATGCATGATGCTCAAGTAACTCAGTGGGCCAGGCAGCGTCTCTGGAGAACATGGATAGGTGATATTTCCGGTCAGTGTCCTTCTTTTGATGGCGGAGAAAATGGCTGAATGAGAGGTGGGGGCAGGATAAAGACTGGCAAGTGATAGGTGAATACAAATGAGGGGGGGGGGGGGGGGGGGGGGGGGGGTGGGGGGGGGGGGGGGGGGTTTAATCGATAGATGGTTGGACAAAAACCAGAGGGAGACAGAGTATGAGATAAGGATAGAAGAGGAGCGATTTGTGAAGCCAGAGAAAGGAACATAACTGGAAGGGGACAGGGAGAGAGAAATAGATGCAAATTCAGGTAGGGCACAAAGGGTGGGGGATGGTACTTAGTAGCATTTGGGGAATTCAATGTTCATACCCAAGGCTATCTGGACTACACTCCTTCCCACCCTGCTTCCTGTAAGGACTCCATCCCCTACTCCCAATTCCTCCGTCTACGCAGTGTCTGCACCCAGGATGAGGTGTTCCACACCAGGGCATCAGAGATGTCCTCATTCTTCAGGGAACGGGGGTTCCCCTCTTCTACCATAGATGAGGCTCTCATCTATACCCCGTCACTCTACTCTCACTCCCCAATTCTTTCCTACACAATCTAATCAGTTGTATGGTCGCTGAATAAAACCATCCTTAAGTTATACATCGTTTTTTTAATCTAGCTCAACAAATTTTATTTTGTTAAATACTTTATTTAGATAACCCCACCATTACAGACAGATCTCATTCCACTCTCTGGTTATAGGGAAGACCAGGCCCATTTTATTGTTGAAAAACAATTCCATAGACACAAAAAATCGTTAAGGAACATTCCAAGGGAAGAGCAACTGGAATCTTCTTATTGCTATTATTTTTCCAAATACCGCAGTTGTGAACAATGTGATTTGATGAATTAGAGTGCAAGAGTAATACAAAAATCAACTCAAACACATCACATGAGCCATTTAAAAAGAAAAGCTTTTAACAAACTTTTTAAAAAAAATTAAAAAAGACAATTAACAGAATCATAATTTGTTAACATATTAATCTTTAACAAAATTTAACAGAATTATGAATCTAACCCTATATCACACATGCAAACTGTTCCCCCGCAACGCTGATTACACTGCGAGTAGGATATACAAAGTCGGGGGTACACAGAAGGCTGGAGAAACTCAGCGGGTGCAGCAGCACCTCAGGAGCGAAGGAGATAGGCGACGTTTCGGGTCGAGACCCTTCTTCGGACTGGTCAGGTATCAGGGAAACGAGAGATATAGACGGTGATGTGGAGAGATAAAGAACAATGAATGAAAGATATGCAAAAAAGTATTGATGATACGTTGAGGCCAGTTCGTTGGCCATATTTAAGAGGGAGTTGGATGTGGCCCTTGTGACTGAAGGGATCAGGGGGTATGGAGAGAAGGCAGGTACAGGATATTGAGTTGGATGATCAGCCATGATCATATTGAATGGCGGTGCAGACTGGAAGGGTCTAATTTCTATGTTTCTATGATAAAGGGAACAAGCCATTGTAAGCTGTTTGTAGTGTGAAAATGAGAAGCTAGTGCGACTAGGGTGGGGGAGAGATAGAGAGAGAGGGAATGCCAGAGCCCGAGGGCTGAGGGAGAGGTGGGAAGGGGAGGAGACAGCAAGGGTTAACAGGATTGAGAAAATTCGGGTCGGGTTACTGAAATGGCCCCCGCTCCGCTGCGTGGCGCACCACGCGTCAGCCCATTGCATTCAGCAGGAGCGGCCTCTCTTGCTCGCGATAGGATCTTCGATTCTGAGCTCGACCAAACGGACATCGAGGTCCCGCCCTCCGCAGCCCCCGCAGCGCCGTGATTGGGCGTCGGTCGACAACCGGTCACACCCTGCTCTGCCTGCTGATTGGACAACTCCACGTCAAACACGCGTCCTGGACCAACCGTTCGGCCGAAGCAGGGAATGGGCCAATGGCGCGGGGTCGCACTGGCAGGTGGCTGTCACATGGGGCCACGCGCGGTGCTCGGGTTGTGGACGCGTCGCCATGGGGAAGAGGAAAAGTGGTAAAAAGTCCAAGGGCGTCGTGAAGAATCTGACCAAGAAACAGAAAAAGCATCTGAGGGAATTTGGAGAGGAACATCCCTTTCACGATAAGTGAGTTAATTATCCTCAATTTGTCTGTTTGATCAGATCTCTATTTGTAGTCTGGTGTCAGCATCTCCCCGAGTGATTTCCACCAGCAACACCGCCACTTTTAAATGCCTGTATCAAGTCTAAGGTGTATGGATGTCACCTGTATTGAGGTGTCTCGAAGCTTTTTAAATTTGTGAGCTATCGGACTTGCTGACTTGCGTGGGTTTAATTGTTCATTCCTAGTTCGCTTTGAGAAACTGGAATTTTTTGAGGATGTGACAAGTAAAATTATTGAATGGCGAGCCAGCAATGCCATTCAATATGATGCCAATAATTCCAGTGAATACAAGCCCAGTCGACCCATTCTTTCATCATATTCGGTCCTGCCATCCCGGGAATTAACCTGGTGAACCTACCACTTCCTCAATAGCAATAATTCAATATGATCATGGCTGATCATATATAATCACTACCCCGTTCCTGCTTTTTCCCCATATCCCTTAATTTATTTAACCCTCAGAGCTAAATCTAACTCTCTCTTGAAAACTTCAAGTGAATTGGCCTCACCTGCCTTCTGTGGCAGAGAATTCCACAGATTCACAACTCTCTGGGTGAAGAAGTTTTTCCTCATCTCAGTCATAAATGGCCTATCCTTTATTCTTAAACTGTGACCCCTGGTTCTGGACTCCCCCAACATCGGGAACATTTTTCCTGCATCTAGCCTGTCCAATCCTTTAAGAACTTTATATGTTTATATAATATATCCTCTCATCCTTCCAAATTCCAGTGAATACAAGCCCAGTCGACCCATTCTTTCATCATATTCAGTCCTGCCATCCGGGAATTAACCTGGTGAACCTACCACTTCCTCAATAGCAATAATGTCCTTCCTCATATTGGGAGACCAAAATTGCACACAATACTTCAGGTCGGTCTCACCAGGGCCCTGTACAATTGCAGTAGGACCTTTTTGCTCCTAAACTCCAATCCTCTCGCAATGAAGGCCAACATGCCATTAGCTTTCTTCACTGCCTGCTGTACCTGCATGCCTACTTTCAGTGACTGATGTACAAACACACCCAGGTCTCTTTGCACCTCCCTTTTCCTAATCTGACACCATTCTGATTATAATCTGCATTCCTGCTCATGCCACCAAAGTGGATAACCTCACATTTATCCACATTATAGGGGGTTTGCACGTAAGGTCACTGGGTCATAGGGCTTGACGCACGGAGCCGCTCAATCCATCTGGAGGACATCCGTAACTTCCGGTATATGTTATTAATACACGAATCGCGCACTTTCCTACCTGTTAAAAAGCGCCAAAATGTTGGAATTTTGCGTTGTAAAAAATTTTGACCTGAAGGGACAACAACAGCTTCTCTCTCCCTCTCCCCCTCCCCCTCCCTCTCTCTCTCTCTCTCTCTCTCTCTCCCCTGTAAAGTTGAGCTGACAAGGGTTAAGCAATTCTGACAAGTGCAGGGATCCTCCATTTTATGATGTCTTTAATTTGGCCAATATAAAGAGGGCAAGCGAGCTGACCTGGGAACTGCAGCCGACCTGGGTGTCACAGCAAGACCTGGGACAAGCGAGCCGACCTGGGCGCAACAGCCAGACCTGGGGAAAGCGAGCCGATCTGGGAACTGCAGACATTTGCGGGGCACACAGCCGATCTGGGTGTCACATCCAGACCTGGGGCAAGCGAGCCGACCTGGACGCTACAGCCTGTCTTGTGGCACGCAGGTGGTCGTTGGCAGGTAGCTTCTGGGCAAAGGCTAGCTGCTCGGTCTCGGGCTCCCTCTCTATCTCTCCCTCCCCTTTATGTGATCTCCCTGTGCCAAGGCTAGATGCTCGGTCCCTCAGAAGTCCCCGTCCCTCAGACCTGAACCATGCAGCGCATTGTGGCACAGGCGAAGATCGAAGCTCCCCGGTCCAGATTGCCTCCTTGAAGGAGTTTCACATCTTCCTTTCTACTGACTAAACCAAATCTTTGATCCTGTCCCGCCAGCCTTTTTTCAAAATTTAGCAACTCAAAATGGGGGTGCTTCTTCGAAGCTGGTACATCTTCATTGCCGGGAAATACAGTAGTTCATCTAGTAACCAGTTATTGGAAAGCAAAATGCTGACACTGCAAATTCAAAACTAAAAGCTGAAAGTGATCCCTGCCAAGTCACTCCGTTTTTGTGGTACCAAGAGACCAAAACAGATTTAACATTTCTGGTCAATAGTTTTGATGAATGGTCAAAATTAACGATGAGCATGCGCTATAAAGTAAGTAAGTAAGTTTATTATGTGAATGGTGGCCGATTAGAAAAAGGGGAGATGCAACAAGACCTGGGTGTCATGGTACACCAGTCATTGAAAGTAGGCATGCAGGTGCAGCAGGTAGTGAAGAAAGCGAATGGTATGTTAGCATTCATAGCAAAAGGATTTGAGTATAGGAGCAGGGAAAGACATTCTTGCCATAGAGGGAGTACAGAGAAGGTTCACCAGACTGATTCCTGGGATGTCAGGACTTTCATATGAAGAAAGACTGGATAGACTCGGCTTGTACTCGCTAGAATTTGGAAGATTGAGGGGGGATCTTATAGAAACTTACAAAATTCTAAGGGGTTGGACAGGCTAGATGCAGGAAGACTGTTCCCGATGTTGGGGAAGTCCAGGGCAAGGGGTCACAGTTTAAGGATAAGGGGGAAATCTTTTAGGACCGAGATGAGACAAACATTTTTCACACAGAGAGTGGTGAATCTCTGGAATTCTCTGCCACAGAAGGTGGTTGAGGCCAGTTCAGTGGCTATATTTAAGAGGGAGTTAGATGTGGCCCTTGTGGCTAAAGGGATCAGGGGGTATGGAGAGAAGGCAGGTATGGGATACTGAGTTGGATGATCAGCCATGATCATATTGAATGGCGGTGCAGGCTCGAAGGGCCAAATAGCCTACTCCTGCACCTATTTTATATGTTTCTATTGGCCGAATATTCACATACAAGGAATTTGCCTTGGTGCTCCGCCCACAAGTAACAACGTGGCATACAGTGACAGTTACGAATGAATCAGAAAACACTAAACATTAATAATAATAAAACATTAATGACAAAACACCTTGATCAAGCATGTGAACCAACAAAATACTAGATCAAAGGGAGGCTACAGATTTTTGGCTGTTGAGTAGAGCAACGACTCGTGGATAAAAATTGTTTTATGTCTGGCTGTGGCAGCTTTGACAGTCCTGAGTCGCCATCCAGAGGTAAGTAATTCAAAGAGTTTGTGGCCATGGTGAGCGGGGTCAGAGATGATCTTGCCCGCTCGCTTCCTGGCCCTTGCAGTGTACAGTTCATTAATGGAGGGAAGGTTGCAGCCAATAACCTTCTCTGCTGATCGGACGATTCGCTGCAGCCTCCAGGTGTGGTGCTTGGTGGCTGAGCCAAACCAGACCAAGATGGAGAAGGTGAGAACAGACTCTACGATGGCCGTATAGAATTGGACCATCATTGCCTGTGGCAGATTGTGCTTCCTCAGCTACCGTAGGAAGTACATCCTCTGTTGTGCCTTTTTGACTGCGGAGTCGATAGCAGCCCCCCCACTTAAGGTCCATGGAGATGATGGTTTCCAGGAACTTAAAATACTCCACATACAACACGTGAAACATAGAAAATAGGTGCAGGGGAGGCCATTTGGCCCTTCGAGCCAGCACTGCTATTCATTGTGATCATGGCTGATCGTCCGCTATCAATAACCCGTGCCTGCCTTCTCCCCATATCCCTTGACTCCACTAGCCCCTAGAGCTCTATCCAACTCTCTCTTAAATCCATCCAGTGACGTGGCCTCCACTGCCCTCTGTGGCAGGGAATTCCATAAATTCACAACTCTCTGGGTGAAAATGTTTTTTCTCACCTCAGTCTTAAATGACCTCCCCTTTATTCTAAGACTGTGGCCCCTGGTTCTGGACTCGCCCAACATTGGGAGAATTTTTCCTGCATCTAGCTTGTCCAGTCCTTTTATAATTTTATATGTTTCTATAAGATCCCCCTCATCCTTTTTTTTATTTATTTTTTTTTATTATAGAAACAAAGTAATTACAATGTACACTCTTATACGACGATAAAAAATACATGATAATAATGATAAATTGATACTGTTTATATTATTTGTAATATTATTAATTATACATATTAAGGTTGTTTATTTTATATAATTGGGAGTATGTGGTATTAATAGTACATTCCTAGTATTAGCAATATACTCATACTACCCATGATATCCATATTTTTCTATGATTTCCAAATACAGCCTCCCCATGTTATAATTGATAATACACAATATTAACCGAACTTCTATGATATTCATTATATTTTCATAATATTAAGAATGTGTTGTATTATTATTGACTTTAAATTCCAAAATTATTATATAGTTGCAAATACACAATTTTATATAATTGAAAGTACAAGACATTAATAATATTTTCATACCACCAATGATATCTATATTCGTACTAATATTAAGAATTTAATATAATGTGTTTCTATACTTTTTTCTAATTAAGCATAGGAAAATAGAAAAGAGAGTATGGAAAGTTTGATGGAGATTGGAATATTACTCATTAATCCGTCCTTGGAGATATATTCATGATTTATTATATATATTTCTTCACCATTCAGATATTCAGGCCTCAGTCAAGTCCTCGCGCCGAACCATTATGACCCTGTAAATATTTAATATATGGAGACCAAATCCCTCTGAAGAGATCTAACCTATCCATAAGGACAAGCCTCAATCTCTCCAAGTGAAGTGTCTCCGACATTTCTGTATTCCACATTTAATTGTTGGGGATGCAGGGCCTTTCCAAAATTTTAGTATTAATTTTTTCCCAATTATTAAACAATAGTCGATAAAAATTCTTTGGTTCATTGTAATTAGTTGGTCCGTTTCAAGTATTCCAAGTATTATTAACTTGGATCAGAAGTCATAGTAATATTAATAACATTCGAAATTATCTTAAATATTTCGTTCCAGTATTCTACAATTTTTATACAATTAGTAAATGAATGTGACAAATTTGCTTCTGAGATTTGACATTTATCACATATAGGAGATAATTTTTGGAAATATATTATGTAAATTAGATTTGGAATAATGTAGTCTATGTAGAATTTTAAACTGTATAAGGGCATGTTTAGCATTTAACGAGCAATGATGTATGTGCTGTAAGCTTTCGTCCCATATTTCTGGTCTTATTATTTGACCTAATTCATTTTCCCAAAGCTGTCTATGTGTTTCTGTTGATGGGATATCACTTTCCAATAAAATATTATAAATATATGATATCATTTTTTTCTGTATTTGGATGTTTATTCAAGCATTCATCTAAAATTTCAGTCTTTCTATTTCTAAGTTCTTGTGTATTTGCAGAAACATAGTTTCTGATTTGTAAATATCTAAAATATTCATTATTGTGTAGTCCATAAGTTTGTTGTAACTCTTGAAATGAAAGAAAAGAGTTTTCCTTATAAAGATCACCCATGTTAAAGATTCCTTTATTTTTCCATTGTAAAAAAGCCTTATCCATCGTTGGTTTAAACGTAAAATTATTGGCAATGGTAAGACCTAATGGTATAGATTTTAATTTTAATGTTTTCTTTATTTGTTTCCAAATGCGGATTCCGTTTTCTATTATCGGATTTTCACTATAAATTTTCTTAGCTATGTTAGTGTTAGCGAATATTATAGAACTAATTTCAAATGGAGAACAATCTTCTTTTTCCATTTTTAACCAGTTTGGTTTGTTATCTATTTCTTCTAGCCAAAAATTCATATTTTTAATATTAACTGCCCAGTAATAAAACATAAGATTTGGTAATGCTAATTCACAATTTATTTTAGCTTTACATAACTGTTTTTTATTTATTCTGTGGTCTTATAATCCCAGATAAAGTTAGTAATTAGGGAATCTACTTTTTAAAAAAAATTTTTAGGGAGGTATATCGGGATTAATTGAAATAAATATAATAATTGTGGGAGAAAAATCATTTTTATCGCATTAATTTTACCTAACATTGAAATAGGTAAACTTTTCCAGTATAAAATATTCTTATTTAATTTATTCAGTAATAAAGGGAAATTAAATTTAAATAAAGAATCAAATCTTTTTGTAACGAAAATGCCAAGATATTTGATATTTTCATTTGTTATCTTGAAAGGAAATTGTTGTAATATATGTAAATTATTCATCGTTATTGGCATAAGTTCACTTTTATTCCAATTGATACTGTATCCTGAGATTGATCCAAATTCCGTTATTAGTTTTAACAAATTTTGAATACTTGTTTCCGGTTCAGTGATATAAAGTAATACATCATCCGCATATAACGAGATTTTATTCTTAGTATCTTTAGTATCATATCCATGTATTTCCGGGTGTAATCTCACCCTTTGGGCGAGAGGTTCTATTGCTAGCGCGAACAATAAAGGTGATAGAGGACAGCCTTGTCTACAACCTCGAGATAAACTAAATTTAGTTGATAACATACGGTTTGTTGTTATTCTAGCTGTTGGGTTTGCATATAACAATTTAATCCAAGTAGTAAACTTCTCTCCGAGCTTGAAAGCTTCCATCACCGAAAATAAATAAGGCCATTCCACTTGGTCAAAAGCTTTTTCTGCATCCAGCGAAATAACTACTAAATCTTTTTTATCACTTCTTTTCGAATATATAATATTAAATAACCGTCTTAGATTGTATGAGGAATATCTTTTAGGTATAAATCCTGTTTGATCGGGATGAATTAATTCGTTAACAACTGAACTTAATCTTTGTGCTAATATTTTTGTTAGTATCTTTTGATCCGTATTTAATAGAGCTATTGCTCTATATGATCCTGGTTCATCCAAGTCTTTATTTATTTTAGGTATAAGTGTTACAATAGACTCGTTCAGCGTATCTGGTAATTTCTGTTGTGTATATATCTGTTCATATAATGATTTCAAACATGGGACCATATGATCATGAAAAATTTTATAAAATTCCGAACCTATACCATCCGGTCCCCGGTGTTTTACCATTTTTTAATGATCTAATAGATTCTTGGATTTCTTTTATTGAAATATCAGCATTTAATAATTCTCTATTTTGTAAATCCAATCCTTTTAAGTTACATATTTTTTTAAAAAAAGCATCTATTTCTGTTTTATTTACTGTCGCTTTTAGCAGTATATAGATTTTTATAATATTGCATAAATCTTTTATTAATATCTTTAGGTTGTATTAATAATTCACCATTTTGTGATTTAATCCTATGTATAATTTTTTCAGCTTCAATTTTCCTTAATTGTCGAGCCAATAATTTTTGGGGTTTGTCTCCAAATTCAAACTGTAATTGTTTAGTATGTTGATAACATTTAAAAACTTGATCTGTATATATTTTATTTAATTTATATTTCAATGCTACAATTTTATTATGTATTATTATATCTGGTTTTGTTGCATTCTGTATATCTAATTGTTTAATCTCCCTTTCCAAGTCCTGTTGTTCCTTCCGAATCTTTTTATTATGAAATGCTTGTGAAGAGATCATAATTCCCCGAAGATATGCTTTAAATGTTTCCCATAATAAAGAGCGAGATATTTCTGGTTGATCATTTATTTTAAAAAAAATCTTAATTTGAGTTGTAATATATTCCTGAGTGGTTTTATTTTTTAAAATTTGTGGATTAAGTTTCCACTGTCCTAAATTTTCTGTTTTACCATTTATTTTAATTTTAAATGTTAATGGTGCATGATCTGAAATTATAATATTATGATATTTGGATTCGTAAGTAAGTGAGATAAGCTTTGCATCTACCAGAAAAATAATCTATTAGTTTTGAGTAAGTTTTATGTACTGGTGAGCAAAAAAGAGTATTCTCGACCCATAGGGTTTTCTGTTCTCCAAACATCTTTAATATTAGTCGTTTGAATATATGCATTTAGTAAATCACTGGAATGTGATTTAGTTTTTCTTTGTTTTGAAGATCTGTCTAGGTAAGGGTCTAATGTACAATTAAAATCTCCTCCAATTATCAAATTATATTGTGTTAATTCCGGAATATTGTTAAGTACTTTCTTAAAAAACAAAGGGCTATCAAAGTTTGGTCCATATATATTAACAAAAATCATTTTTTCTGTGTTTATTTCTCCTATCACAATAATGTATCTGCCATCTTTATCAGATATGGTTGATGTATGCTTAAATAAAGTACCTTTACGAAATAATATTGCTACACCTCTTGATTTATGCGTAAAAGAGGAATGATATATTTTATCTATCCATTTAGCTTTCAACCTGTTTTCAGCGTCTTTTTTTTAAGTGGTTTTCTTGAATGTAAATTACGTCAGCTTTAATTGCCTTTAAATGTGCCAATACTTTTCCTCTCTTTATTGGTTCGTTAATACCTTTAACATTCCAACTGCAAAACGTTAACCCCACATTCCCCGTGTTTCTTTTTAAGTCTTGCATTTTAGGTTTGTGGAGATCTACAATAGAGTCTAAGGATCAGCGCAGTAGACCCAACCTTACACCCGAACAGCGAATAGATGAATTTTTAAATCTCTTTTATGTACCTCACGAATATATCTCCATTGGTCCAATGTGTAACTCCATTCAAACTGAAAAATACAATAGATATAAAAGGATAGTAAAGAATAGTTAAAGAAATTAATAGTATGTGTAAAGAAAGAAAGAACTACAACTAAAAGTAGTTGTAGTTTGTGCTAGCCATATTAACTTGGCTATCCATCTAAGGACTTCCGGCATTGATGTTATTAACTTGGCCAGCTCCTAGATTTAGGGAATTATTATTCCATAATAATATTTTAGCGGGGGTATAATATTAAAGGAAAGAAAAAAGAGGTAGGGATCATCATATGAAGGTATCTATATCTAAAATTAACTTAGAAATCTAAGCAGTATTAAACATAAAGAATATAAAGGCTATATATAAAAAAAAAGGGGGATACGAAAATACTATAGAACAAGGAGTAAAAATTTAAAGTACAAAAACTCATCCTTCTAAACACCAGTGAATCAAGCCTAGTCTTTTCAATCTTTCCCCATATGACGGTCCCACCATCCCAGGGATCAATCTCGTGAATCTACGCTGCACTGCCTCAATCACAAGGATGTCCTTCCTCAAATTAGGAGACCAAAACTGTACACAATACTCCAGATATGGTCTCACCAGAGCCCTATACAACTGCAGAAGAACCTCTTTACTCCTATACTGAAATCCTCTTGTTATGAAGGCCAACATTCCATTAGCTTTCTTCACTGCCTGCTGAACCTGCATGCCAACTTTCAGTGACCGGTGTACAAGGACACCCAGGTCTCGCTGTACCTCCCCCTTACCTAACCTAACCCCGTTGAGATAATAATCTGCCCCCTTGTTTTTGCCGCCAAAGTGGATAACCTCACATTTATCTATATTAGTTGTTGATGGTGAGGGGAGGGGGAGCTCTCCTAAAGTCTACAATCAATTCCACTGTCTTAAGAGCAATGAGCGGTAGGTTGTTGCGATGGCACCAGGACGCCAGCTGTGACACTTCCTGTCTGTGGGCAGATTCTTCCCCATCCTGGATCAGTCCAATCAGGGTTGTGTCGTCCACAAACTTGAGAAGCTTGACAGAGGTGTCTGTGGAGGTGCAGTCGTTGGTGTAGAGAGAGGAGAGAGTACACAGCTTTGCGGTGCTCCTATGCTGAGCGTTTGCGGGTCCGAGATGTACTTTCCCAGCCTCACATGCTGCTTCCTGTCTGTCAGGAAGCTGGTGATCCATTGACAGAGGGGTTCAGGCACAGTAAACTCGGAAAGTTTGGAGTGTAGTAGCTCTGGCACAATGGTGTTGAATGCAGAGCTAAAATCAACAAACAGGATCCTCGCATATGTCCCCTGGCGGTCTAGGTGCTGTAGGATGAAGTGCAGGCCCAGGTTGACTGCATCATCCACAGATCTATTGGCCCGATATGCAAACTGCAAGGTCCAGCAGGGGGTTTGTGATATTTTTCAGGTTGGCCAGCGCAAGCCTTTTGAGTGTCTTAATGACTACAGAGGTCAGTGCGACTGGCCTGTAGTCATTAAGTCATTAGTCATCCTTTCCTTTTTGGGTACAGGGACAATAGTGGAGACTTTGAAGCAGGCAGGGACAGTACATGTTTGCATGGTCTGGTTAAACATTTCTGTATAGACCGGTGCCAGCTGTTTGGCACAAAGCTTACATGGAAACATAGAAACATAGAAAATAGGTGCAGAAGGAGGCCATTCGGCCCGTCGAGCCAGCAACACCATTCATTGTGATCATGGCTGATCGTCCCCTATCAATAACCCGTGCCTGCCTTATCCCCATATCCCTTGACTCCACTAGCCCCTAGAGCTCTTTCTAACTCTCTCTTAAAACCATCCAGTGATTTGGCCTCCACTGCCCTCTGTGGCAGGGAATTCCATAAATTCACAGCTCTCTGGGTGAAAACGTTTTTTCTCACCTCAGTCTTAAATGACCTCCCCTTTATTCTAAGACTGTGGCCCCTGGTTCTGGACTCACCCAACATTGGGAACATTTTTCCTGCATCTAGCTTGTCCAGTCCATTTATAATTTTATATGTTTCTATAAGATATCCCCTCATCCTTAGAGCTTAAGAGTAGAGAGGAAGCATTGTCAGGTCCTGGAGATTTCCTGCTTTTTTGTCCTCTGAAAAGCCTCTCCACCTCTGCTATTTTTATTGTTGATAAGTGATGTTTTGCTGCACAGAGGGTGTGGGTGATTGGGTGTGAAGTGGTGATTGGAGGGGGGGGGGGGGGGGTGGGTGTTAGAAAGGCCCAGTCTTTGCAGGCTGAGGTCAGGCTGTGAAGTGTTGTTTGCGGTGGGAAATGGTCCAGTCTTTTCATACTGGAGTCTTGCCTTAAGTAGGTGTGAAGTGGTGAATGGGAAGGAGAGGGTGCAGGGTCCATTCTTTGTAGACTGGGGTTTGGCTGTGTTGGTTGGGGAGGGGGTGCCAGGGTTGCATTTCTGATTTTCAAACGTGCAGTAAAACTCATTCAGGTCGTTGGTCAGCTGACGATTCTCCAAAGTGCGGGGGGCTTTCCTCTTGTAGCTGGTAATTTCTTGCAAGCCCTTCCAAACTGAAGAAGAGTCACTAGCTGAGAACTTGCTCCTCAACTTCTCAGAGTACGTTTCCTTGGCAGCTCTGATTCCTCTTCACAGCTTGTACTTGGCCTGCCTGTAGAGGTCTGCATCCCCGCCCCTGTAGGCCTCCCCTTTAGACTGAGCTGTCCGAGTTCTGCAGTGAACCAGGGCTTGTTGTTGTTGAACCATGTCCGGGTCTTAGTTGGAATGCAACTGTCCTCACAAAAGCTGACATATGATGATACAGTGTCCGTATACTCATCGAGGCTTGTCGTTGCTTCCCTGAACACATTCCAATCTGTGCAGTCAAAGCATGATTGTAGGTTCTCAATGCCCTTGCTTGTCCACCTTTTCATTGTTCTGACCACAGGCTTTTAGTTTCTGCCTGTAGGTCAGAATAAGTTGAACTAGACAAGATGCAACGAAACAAAGATGCAATGGAACTAGGAAAGGGAGAACAAAAATCAGTCAGTGAAAGATTGGGAAAAATAAACTGGCAAAAGGAACGATGGTGCAAGATAACATAGAACAGTGCAGCACAGGGACAACCTCTTTGGCCCACAATGTGTACGCCGAACATGATACCAAGTTAATATCCACTGCTTGCATGGAATCATATCCTTTCATTCATTCCCTACATATTCCTTTGCCTATCTAAAAGCCCCTTAAACATCACTATCTATCCTGCTTCCTGCACCACCTCTGGCAGTGTGTTCCTCTCTCTGTGTAAAACAAATCTTGCCCCTCGCATTCATTAAAACTATTTCCCCCTCTCATCTTTAAGGTATGACCTCAAGTCTGACATTTCCACCCTGGTTCTGACTGTACCCAATACATGCCTGTCATAATTTTCTATACTTCTATTAGGTCATCCCTCAACCTCCGACGCTCCAGAGAAAACAATCCAAATTTGCCCAACCTCTCCTCACAGCTAAAGCCCTCTGATCTGGAAAGCTTTCTGGTAAACCTCTCCTGCATTCTCTCCAGAGCCTCCACATCCTTCCTATAATGGGGCTACTAGAATTGCACACAGTATTCCAAATGCAGCCTTTATAACAGTTAAAAAAGTTTTATAAAGCAACAACATGCCTCAGCCAATTGAAGGCAAACATATCACATGCTTTCTTTACCCCTCTATCTGTATGCGTGTAATTCTCAGGGACCAATGGACTTGGACCCCAAGATCCCCTTGCACATCAACACTGTTAAAGATTTTGCCATTAACTGTATACTTTCCTCTTTCATTCATTGTCCTAAAGTGCAACCTCTCACAATTGCTTGGATTAGACTCTATCTGCCATTTCTCTGCCCAAATATATATTATACATATCTACCTGCAACAGAGTTTTTAACACGGATACTTGCGGAACTCCACTGGTCACAGACCTCCAGCCACAATAACAACCTTCCACCACTATTCCCTATCTTCTATGGATAAACCAGTTCTGAATCCAAACTACCAAGTGACCGTGGATCCCAATTGTCTTAATCTTCTGATTCCGTCTATCACAAGGGACTTCCATGTGGACAATATCAACTGCCCTATCCTCACTCACCTTTGTCGCCTCCTAGTTAAGGCATTTCCTGCTACTGACAAAACCATGCTGCCTGTCCCTAATTATTCTATTCTCTTCAAAATACTAGTCAATCCTATCCCAAAGAATCCTCTCCAACCGCTTCCGTTCAACTACTGCTAGGCTCAGCGGCCTATAATTTCGTATATTATCTCTATTTCCTTTCTTAAATAAAGGAATAACATTGGCTACTTTCTAGTTAACTGAGTTCTTGTCTGTGGAGAGACAAAATACAAAGATCAGCGTTAAACCCCCTGCTGTCGCTTCTCTTGCCGTTCTCAATAACCTGGGATAGATTCCAACAGGCCCTAGAGATTTATCTGTGCTTTTCAAGAAATCCGATAGCCGCCCTTCTTGACCTCAAACTGCCTGAGTAAATTAGTGTACCCGCATTGATCTCAACATTCTCCCTGACCTTCTTGGTGAATATCCTTGAGTGGTCCCACCTTCTTCCCAGTTACCCTCTTGATTTATTGTACGTATTAAAAGAGGATGGTAATGGGACACAAAAATGAATAATGATTGATCAGCAATAAATTTAACAGGGAAAATAGAATAACTTACTATAATTACAGTACCAAAAGTAAAATCTGTGCAAGGTGGCTATCGGAAATAATAATGTTGTTTAGCCAAAGTTATTGATCTCAACCCTTTTTGGAAGGTCGTGATATGTCATTCTCCCAAATGGACATGCTACTTTTGCCTTTTTAGGCTATATTTTTGGACTTATCTTCACTCTTACATTGAAGGGTACTGAGGTTTGAAAAGGAGTTGGCCTGAGAATTAAAGTCACAGATGATTGAAAACTTGGGAATGTGCATGGACTAAGTGAAGGTGTTCTGCAAAACAATAACCCAATCTGTGACTCGCCTCTCATGATTACCATGTTATAAACAGTGAATACAGTCAATACAGTGAAAGAAGTGAAAGTAAATCACTGCTTAGAAATTGTGTTTGGAGCTTTGGAAGGAAATAAAAGAACAGGTGTTACATTTCCTGTGGTTGCATAGGTTGAAATTGGATACTGGAGTAAATGGAAGGGTGGACTAACTAGAATGGGCAGAGAAAATAGTCCATTCGGGCTTCTGAAATGAGAGTATAAGATGTCTTTGACCAATTTTTAACTTATTGCATATTATTTTACAGGGTTTCTGATGAAATCGAGCCAACTCGTATTGTTGAACTGGTGAGTTAATCTAAGTACTTACCATTTGTTCTCAAAGACCAAGCTAAATCCATATTGATCTTGAGTCACTTGCTCTTCTCACACCATATCTTTTCTGTAGACCAGCAGTTGCAGGAATGTCATAGTGGATGGCGGGCTAAAGGTTAGTCAGTTAAGCTTTTAAAAGTGCAGATTGAGTGAATGCGAAGGCTTTTTTCCAGTAACAGCTCCAGAAGTCATTGAGGTAGGAAGGCTAATGTATGATATTAACGAAGAGGAATATATTGAAGTGATAAAAGAATGACATTGGAGATTAATGCAATGGCGTTAGCAAGGCACATTGGATGGGTGGGATGCTCATGCTGGTATGGTGTTGCAGGTGTATTGTAGCTCTCAAAACTGATTTGGATAAATAATATAAATGGGAGGGAGGAGACATTTTGTAAATGCACGGAAAGAGTTGGGGAGTAGGAGCAAGGGAAAGAGTTAGTGTATGCAGATAGATCTGAAGGGCAGCTATTCATACAATAAGCATTTACAGCTCGAATTGAGCTAAAATTAAGCAGTTTACAGCTAAAATTTGGTACACGGAGCATGTGTTAGGAGTGGAATCTGTGATATGATAGAGTTTATGGTACACTATAAAGACAGTGTAATTGGCATTCCAAACATTATACCAGACGTAAAAGCAACTTGCCCAACCTCCTCCAAAACTGCATATCTGACGATCCAACGACAAAGGCAGTGACAAGATACAAAAGGGCAATCAAAAGTCAAAAGAGGTCGCATGAGCAGAGATGCAGTTTCTATTAATTATAGATAATCATAGATATTAGCATAGATATTCTTTGGCACTGGGGCGGGTGTGCTATAGGGTCTTTGCGCACCATGCCAGGACCGACCACAGTTTTAATAGTAGGCAAGCTTCTACAAAATCCATTAAGGCATGAAGACTGAGTTCCCATTTACCACTGAGTGATTTTATCAAGCTTCCCTTTACCTTCTATTCCTTTATGGCTGGAGAGAGGAGTCCGGAATTAAATCAGTGTCTCATAAGCAATTCAAAAAATGTTTGTTGGACCAATGATACGAGTGAGTGGGCTGTTTTATGAGGAAAGGTGGGACAGACAAGGCTTGTACGTATTAGAATTTGAAAGTGAGAGGGGACTGGATTGAAACATGCAGGATCATGAAGATGCTTTACAGGGAAGATCCGATGCGTTACAGGGAGGATTTGGATAGGCTATCTTCCCATTTGATAGAATGCTCAATTCACATTTAAAGTCCCCCTTCCTCCACTAACTGTACATTAACAGTTCCACCGTTCGCAACGTTGTAACCCTCTTGGGCTCACACCACTTATCAGGGAACCTCCTTGCCTGAGCTCATCTGTTGCTGGCCCCTATTTGTCCTGATATAATTTTTGCTTACTGTCCTATTTCCCCCCCCCCCCCCAATACAACCAGTCTGCAGAAGGATCTTGACTAGCAACATCACCTATCAACTTTCTCCAGAGATGTTGCCTGCTCAGTTACTCCAGCATTTTACTGTTTAAAGATAATGGTCATCCATTTAACACTGAGGTGAAGTGGAAACATTCTCTCAATGATTGTTAGTTTTTTTGAATTCCCATTCTCAAAGAGTGGCAAAAACAGATTATTTGGATATTTCAGTGGAGGCAAAATTGAAAGGATCCGATGTATCCTTTATTTAGAACAATGTTTAGTAGTGTTTTGAAGTTATTGACACCATGTTCTTCAGAAAAGACTCAGGATATTTTTCCTCCATACTGGGCAATTGTTGATGATGCATAAAGTATTTTTTGTTACAGAAATTTTTGAGGTTAATTACATTAAAATATTTTCAGTCTGACATCTCGGAACAATCCGATTCAGGAAGTGATACAGAATCCGTCTTGGAACAAGTGACTGCCTACCAACATCTGTGTTCCACCTTAAAACATGTCGGAGCCGATGAAAGTGAAAGTGAGAGTGAAAGTGAACTTGAAGGAAAGGCAGAGGATGAAGATGGTGAAAGGAAAGAAGAGGGGGAGGAGGTCCCAGATGTTGATTGTGAAGTTGATGATGAAAATGGCCAAGGAGAAGGAGGTACTTTACCAATAGTTTCTATTGCCTGTATTTAAATGGAAAATCCAATACGGAAATTATTTTATTAGAAAAATCAATATAAAGATTCTATCTAGCATGGATTCTCAATCTGCCACTACATTAATTTTTCTACGGTTGCTTCCTTCATTTTTAATTCATTTTAACAGATTCATTCAGTGCTGCCGAGAACAGTAATGCGGAGAAAACACTTGAAAATGATGTGGTGATACATGATAACGAAGCCACCAATGACCTGGAAGATGATTTTACTGATGTGAAGAATGAAGCCAAATTCTGTCTAGAAAGTAACTACAATGTAGATGAAAATGAAGTTTCTTGCACTCACAGTTCTGAAGGTTGGATTTTTTAAATATTTCCATTTGTGTTTGTGTTAATTAGATGTCATGGTCGTTGAAAGAAGAAACTGCAAATGCTTATTTACAAAACACAGTGCTGGATTAATTCTGGGCAGGTAGCATCTCGAGGGAAGATGGATAGGTGACGTTTCAGGCCGGGACCCTTCTTCAGACTGATTGTGGTGGGGAGGGGGCTGGAGGAAAGAAAGTTGGGTTAGAAGAGAATGGCTAGAATGTAATTATAATTTAGCTGACCATTTGCCCATTAACTGAATGCATTGGCATCAGTATCTCCCCCCCAGTTGTGTGACAGACTTGGTGCATTAATTTAATTTTCAGGATGTTTACATGGAACTGGGTAATTTTGTATCTGTGTGCATCAATCATTAATAGTGGTCCATTAATAATGCATTTTGCATCCAGAGAAGAGCCATAGCAAGTTAGGGTTGTTTAAATATAATAGCTCTTTAATGCATTGCTAAATTATGCAAATTAGTTTTCATGACTTTGTTAAAAACAATGTGATTTGCTTTTCAGATCCATTTAAACAGCATGTGGACACAGAACTAAACAGCAATGATCTGAAAACTATAACCCAGCCCAAAAAAACAATGCAGTCCAAGGTAATTATAAACAGGTTATTCAATCTTTAAGTTATAAAAAAAATGTTTCTGGCCTTATTTTTCTAAGATATTTTATCATTAGGTCAAGGGCCAAATGGACTAAGATTCAGATTAGTTTATTGTCATATACATGAGGGCGCAATGAAATCCTTTGTTCATATGAAACTTTGCGAATAATCAGTAAAATTAATGATAATTTATATTGCAGCATACCAGAGGACTGAGACCAGCAGATGAGGACAAAGGGCTTAATTAGGAAAGGAAAAATAGATTTTGAAAGAAAACTGGCAAGGAACATAAAAACTGACTCCAAAAGTTTTTTATAGATATGTGAAGAGAAAGAGATTAGTTAAAATAAATGTAGGTTCCTTGCAGTCAGAAACAGGTGAGTTGATCATGGGGAACAAGGATATGGCGGACCAATTGAATAACTACTTTGGTTCCGTCTTCACTACGGAAGACATAAATAATCTGCCGGAAATAGCAGGGGACCGCAGGTCAAAGGAGGAATTGAGTGAAATCCAGGTTAGTCGGGAAGTGGTGTTGGGTAAATTGAATAGATTAAAGGCCGATAAATCCCCAGGGCCAGATAGGCTGCATCCCAGAGTACTTAAGGGAGTAGCTCAGGAAATAGTGGATGCATTAGTGATAATCTTTCAAAACTCTTTAGATTCTGGAGTAGTTCCTGAGGATTGGCGGGTAGCAAACGTAACCCCTCTTTTTAAGAAGGGAGGGAGAGAGAAAACGGGGAATTATAGACCAGTTAGTCTAACATCGGTAGTGGGGAAACTGCTAGAGTCAGTTATTAAAGATGGGATAGCAGCACATTTGGAAAGTGGTGAAATCATTGGACAAAGTCAGCATGGATTTACGAAAGGTAAATCATGTCTGACGAATCTTGTGGAATTTTTCGAGAATGTAACTTGTAGCGTGGATAGGGGAGAACCAGTGGATGTGGTATATCTGGACTTCCAGGCTTTCGACAAGGTCCCACATAAGAGAATAGTATACAAACTTAAAGCATACGGCATTAGGGGTTCAGTATTGATGTGGATAGAGAACTGGCTGGCAAACAGGAAGCAAAGAGTAGAAGTAAAAGGGTCCTTTTCACAATGGCAGGCAGTGTCTAGTGGGGTACCGCAGGGCTCAGTGCTGGGACCCCAGCTATTTACAATATATATTAATGATCTGGATGAGGGAATTGAAGGCAATATCTCCAAGTTTGCGGATGACACTAAGCTGATGGGCAGTGTTAGCTGTGAGGAGGATGCTAGGAGACTGTAAGGTGACTTGGATATGCTGGGTGAGTGGGCATATGTTTGGCAGATGCAGTATAATGTGGATAAATGTGAGGTTATCCACTTTGGTGGCAAAAACAGGAAAGCAGACTATTATTTAAATGGTGGCCGATTAGGAAAAGGGGAGATGCAGCGAGACCTGGGTGTCATGGTACACCAGTCATTGAAATTAGGCATGCATGTGCAGCAGGCAGTGAAAAAAGTGAATGGTATGTTAGCTTTCATAGGAAAAGGATTTGAGTATAGGAGCAGGGAGGTTCTACTTCAGTTGTACAGGGTCTTGGTGAGACCACACCTGGAGTATTGCGTACAGTTTTGGTCTCCAAATCTGAGGAAGGACATTATTGCCATAGAGGGAGTGCAAAGAAGGTTCACCAGACTGATTCCTGGGATGTCAGGACTGTCTTATGAAAAAAAGACTGGATAGACTTGGTTTATACTCTCTAGAATTTAGGAGATTGAGAGGGGATCTTATAGAAACTTACAAAATTCTTAAGGGGTTGGACAGGCTAGATGCAGGAAGATTGTTCCCGATGTTGGGGAAGTCCAGGACAAGGGGTCACAGCTTAAGGATAAGGGGGGAATCCTTTAAGACCGAGATGAGAAAAACATTTTTCACACAGAGAGTGGTGAGTCTCTGGAACTCTTTGCCACAGAGGGTAGTTGAGGCCAGTTCATTGACTATATTTAAGAGGGAGTTAGATGTGGCCCTTGTGGCAAAGGGGATCCGAGGGTATGGAGAGAAAGCAGGTACGGGATACTGAGTTGGATGATCAGCCAAGATTATATTGAATGGCGGTGCAGGCTCGAAGGGCCGAATGGCCTACTCCTGCACCTAATTTCTATGTTTCTATACAACAATAAAGCCTCTGATGGGTTGGGTAGTGTTCACCATTCTGTATACGTGCAGGCGGTCAAGAGCAGAGCTGGTGTCATAACTGGCTGAGATGCATCCTATCAGAATACTTTCAATAACACTTCTGCAGAGGTTCATGAGAATCCACAAGAACATGCCACATAGAATATCCAGGCACATGTCCACATCATGTCCTTCCACTGTCCATCTCAAGTATATTATGTCATGAAAAGTGGAAGTATGAAGGAAAACCTTGATTTGGGCCCTGCCACAGGTACCTGGCATCTGTTTTGATTGAATTCAGCCTCCTAACTTGTTTTGAAATTTTGTTGACATCCCTCATTTTCTTTTGGATTTCATAGTTGGCCTTTTTGTATAGTACGTGATCACTCTTCTAGAAAGCCAGGGTTTTTCCCCAGGCCAAGCGAATCAATAAATAGAGGGCAGAGGTTTAAGGTGAGAGGCAAAATATTTAATAAGACCCTGAGGGGCAATATTTTCACACAGAGGGTGGTGAGTATATGGACAAGGTGCCAGAAGCAGTCACATCAGTGCAAAACGAAGTGCTGATCATAAAGCAGACACCCCTGCCTTTCCCCATGCCACATGCAAAGCTGCCAAGTAGTACGGATTTTCCGTATTTTGTACGAAAATGCGATTAGAATGTGGATGTACGGTTTTGTATTGTTAAATACGGATTTTAAATACTGAGTTCAGTTCAGTCTGAAGAAGGGCTTGACCAGAAATGTCACCCATTCCTTCTCTCCAGGCTGCCTGTCCCGCTCCAGATTTGAACAAGCGCTGCCAGTTTAACGCGTGGGAATTTAAACAAAGAGCTGTCGGCAACAGCGCTATGGGTTCTAAAAATAGCACTACCAGCTGGAGCGCTATGGGCTTTAAACATAGAGCTATGGGCTTTACACATAACGCTACGGCCACTGTGCTATGGGTCACAGACTGTTCAGGAACATTCTCGTATGACAATGAGTCTTTGGAATTCTCAGTGGTAGTTGAACCTTTGATTATTTTTCAGGCAGTGATAGAATTCTGGATAAGCCTAGTGATGAAAGGTTATCGGTGGGATTGTTAGTTACATTGGGATTGGCCTTTATTTTACAGAACGGTGGGTGGGCTCAAGGGGGAGAGAGGGAGAGGGAGAGGAGGGAGAGAGGGAGAAGGAGAGAGAGGGAGGAAGGGAATAAGAGGGAGGGAGAAAAAAGGAAGGAGGAGAGAGGGTGGGTGGGAGGGAAAGGGAGAGGGAGGGAGGGAGGGAGGGAGAGATAGAGGGAGGGGGAGAGAGAGAGATACAAAATTGCTTCTACGTCATCATCTGGTGCTGAAAGCAGGAAGCAGCCATTCAAACTGCAGTATGCAAAGAAATGACAATGAATGCACTGTCAAGTAAGGTGCGTAGAAGACATGTCAATTGGTAGCAAAGTTATGCATTCTTGTACACTTACATGGGTATGACTGCACATAAAAAACTTTTTTTTTCACCAAATTGGCACCGCGTCAACATACTAATTTCCCCAGCGAAATACTGATTTACAGGTTCTAGAATACTGAAATGCTCTGACAAAACTTGGCAGCTCTGCATATGGTTCATAAGATAAATGGAGTACCCATGAGTGTATGGCAGGATCTATTGAGTCATGGGAGAGCCATATTTAAATGAAACAAAGAACACGGTGTTCTCCGATCTCCCTTTGAACCAGCTCTTCAGGGTTATCCTTCAGTAATTGAACATTAGATAGAATGGAGGGGAGGCAGGATCTCTGCTTTTCAATACCAAGTGGGCATCCACGCCGACTGCTACACTTCTGTGGTTTGTTTTCACCCACAGCTGTAACAGTTGCTTACGGTTTAATAAACTGCTTTGATTTAGTGATGATTGACAGAAGACTTTCAGTACTGGATCTAATGACTTTCTCAGCACTGAACCAATTAAATAAGAAGTAAAAAATTATCATATAAGAGGAGCTACACATAAAATGTCACTACGCTCTTGGGCCAGTTTAAAAAAAAAAAGGTTTCTGTGCCTCTAAAGATGAATGTGACTGCCATATCATACATTTTCTTTTTCTTTTGGAAAGTGGATTTCTCTTGGACAGCTGGTGTGGACAAGCCCACTATTAAAGGAGACTTCCATCAAAGAGTTATCATGTGAAAATTTGGAAAATCTCCACCTCCAGAAACCTCTCGAAGCAACATGGCCTAAATTAAATAGTCAGACCCATGCAAAAGCCAAATTAAATGAACAAAAATTCTTCACGCCATTACAACAAGGACTCTTCTCCATAATGAATGCTTATAAGGACTTGTATTACCCAGAAAGGACAGCTGTACAAAATGGAGAGGAAGTTCGCCACACCTATTGTTTACACATTATAAATCATGTGCTGAAAGCAAATTTGCATGTGCTAAACAACAACGCAAAGAAACACAACAGGAAGGCAGATGTTGATGATGAAGGTTTGAGCGATCAAGGACTTACAAGACCCAAGGTAAGGAGTATTTTAACATGACCATGGTACCTGTATACGTTACACATACCACTTTAAATGCAGTTGCATTTCACATTTTTGACATCTCACTAAGATTAATTATGGATGTCCTGGTGAACACATGGTATATTATCAAATATTGATAAAACATAATGTGAAACTGTACTAAGGAGTGCATTGGAGATGTGAGATGTTTATTATGCCCAGTATGGTTAATGATGGAAATATAGTCGGGAAGGGACCAGCTTATAACAATTGATAAGCACTACACATGATGCAAATTAAAAGGAAGCTATTTCAGATAACAGATTTTGATCAACATTCTATAGGCTCAGAACCTGTGTTCAGGATTTGGCATCGTGAAAATAATGGACCATTGTTTTATGTCCAGTAACATGCTAAAAATATAATTATTATGTCTCAACAAGAAAATAACTCTTCAGTTGCCTTTAGCTAGTCTTCAATTATAGCTGGTATCTAACAACCTGATCTTCTGTAATGAAGATTTTGCAAAGCTTAAAAAAAAAGTGAATAGATTTTTCATTATTTGCTTATTCATTCTGGAAGCTTACGATTAGCTGGGTCTCAACTACAGGACTGCATTTCAATCCATTCTATTATTAGCTTTACATGCTTAGATGTGGGCTTTTCCATGGTAACGTTACCAGTACACTCGTACCATTCTTTTGAAACCCAGAAGATAAAAAGATGCAGTGAAATGCATTGTAGACACAAAATACTGGAGTAACTCAGCGGAAGAGGCAGCATCTCTGGAGAGAAGGAATGGGTGATGTTTCAGGTCGAGACCCTTCTTCAGACTGAAGAAGGGTCTCGACGTTTCGGGTTGAAACCCTTCTTCGGACTGAAGAAGTCTGAAGATGTGTCTCGACCAGAAACATCACCCATTCCTTCTCTCCAGAGATGCTGCCTATCCTGCTAAGTTACTCCACTATTTTGTGTCTACCTTTGATTTAAACCAGCATTGCATTTCTTTCCTACATAGAGAAATGGGTTACCTGTTAAGTATAAGAGAGATATGAAACAACTATTGTTAACCAAGGAAATTAAGAGGATATCGAAGTTGAGGGAGAAAACTTGTAAGTTGGTGGTAGAGCTGAAGTCTTAGATGAATTCAGAACCCAACAAAGTAGGCCAAAAGTTTAAGAGAGAAAAAATAAACAGTTCTGCAGTTCTCCACATTTTCTCTTGAGACCACACCTTTCTTACCTAACAATGGACCCACCAGGCACTACCTTGCCTGAGGTCATTTTGTTGCTGGCCCTGATTGGCCCTCTTCATTTCTCTGCTAGCTCTTCACCCACCCCACCCCCTTCTTTCAGTCTGAAAAAAGGTCCCGACCTGAAACGCACCCATGCTTTTTCTCCAGAGATGCTGTCTGACCCACTGAGTTACTCGAGCACTTTGTATCTATCCATTTTTTTTAAAGATAGACACAAAAATCTGGAGTAACTCAGCAGGACAGGCAGCATCTTTGGAGAGAAGGATTGGGTGATGTTTTGGGTCGAGACCCTTCTTGGTTTTTTTTTGCTGTGTAGGAGCTGGTTATAAAGCGGCTGTCTTGCTCCCTTGCATCCAAATATTAATACTGTTGGGAAAGATAATTTAAGGACTGTTTATCTTCCTATTTATAAATGTATTGATCGCTACTAAATAATGCTTTTAAGAAAAGCGTTTTTTTTCTTTCACTTTCAGGTACTTATTGTGGTGCCATTTAGAGATTCTGTTTTAAGAGTGATACAAACTTTGATTGGTCTTCTGGATGTGAAAGATAAACTGGAAATAAGCAATAAAAAGAGATTTAAGGATGAATATGGCTCTAATCCAGATGACAAACCACCAAATCTAAAACGCCCTGAAGATTATGAAGCTATCTTTGCAGGCAATATTGATGATCATTTCCGAATAGGTAACCATTGTATTTGTTGTGTTACCTAATGTATGATGAATTGAACTGTTATCCTAACTTGGGTCAGTAACTATTGGGAAAGATGATGGGATAACTCCAGATGTTAGTGATTCATTTCCTCTTTACAATGATGCCGTCCAAAGTGCTGTTACTTTTAAATTAAGTAAAGTTAGGATCTGAAATTTGTAACTTCTGTCATCTCAAGTGAACTACAATTTGCCAATACAATATTTACATGGTATTTTTTCCAAATTTGGATAGAGTTCTTTAAGCTATATAACATCTAAGTTAAAGTACCAATGACAGTGGACTTACCAACTTGCTACATAAGCAATTTAAGGTGTGTCGGTATTTTTTTTAAGAATCGTAGACTTTGTTTTTATATTTAATATGTGATAGCATTACTCTTCCAGCTGGATTAAAATAGGAATTATTTATAGTACAGTTGAAATTAGAGATTCAAAATCTGAAATTTTGCGGAACCATTTCATAACTTGCAATCCTGGTAAGCTATTGACTGAAGTTACATTTGCCACAAACTCATCCGGTGTGGACTTACAAAGAAAATCAGTTGGGAAACCACAGAGATAAATTATGATTAAGCAAGCTATTGTAGAAAATTCCGTTTATTAATGTAGACATTTTTAACAGTTATTTTTCTCAAGCCACCTTATAAAGTATATCCCTGTTATCTTTCTCCTCGTTTCTTTCAAAAGGGAGTTCATTTTATTTACAGCATTATACGTCCTTCTTTCCCACGCCCTCCCCACAACCCCTTTGTATCCATGTCCCACATTTATCCAGAGCTGCCTAGTACGATTTTCCGTATTTTGTACGAAAATGCGATAAGAATATGGATGTACGGTTTTGAGTTGTTAAATACGGACTTTTAAAGAGTCCATATTTAACAACGCAAAATCGATCATAGACAATCATAACAACAAGGTGCAGGCGGGCAGGTGGGAGCGGCCGGGATCGGCCCGACTTCCTGTTTCGTTATCATGCCACTTGCCAATGGAGGTTCCCCACTCCCCCCCCCCCCCCTCCCCCTCCCCCCCCTCCCCCTCCCCCCCCCCCCCCTCCCCTCCCCCCCCCCTCCCCCCCCCCCTCCCCCCCCCCCCCCCCCCCCTCCCCCCCTCCCTCTCCCCCCCCCCCTCCTCCTCCTCTTCCCCCCCCCCCCCCCCCCCCCCCCCCCCCCCCCCCCATTATTGGAATAAAACTCTGCTTTTGTGTTTGGTATCTTCCAGATTTTACTTTAACATAAACATGACTAATACATTAATCCAGGAATATGCCGTTTTGACGCTCATGAAGGGTGAAAACAGGTTCTTCAGCGCACTGCATCTGCCCATTTACACCAATTCTACCTTAGTCCCATTTTATTCTTGCTACATTTCCATTTACTTTCTTGCTCCTCTCCAGGTTCAATCAATACCCTGTAATTTACAGTCCAATTGACCTATCAGTTGACATATGTTTGGGGACATGGGTGGAAACCAGAGCTGTGGAGACCCATGTGGTCATAGGGAGAATGTGAAAACTTCATGCCAGGGTTGGAATTTAACCTGTGCCACTGGAGCTATGATGCAGCAGTTCTCTTAGCTCTGTCATTTTGGAGCTCAGTATTTGATTTTCTAGTTAGATGCGTTACCAGCAAAACATTTCTGCTTTGGCTTTATAATAATTTCCTTCCTTGGATATTTTGGATGTAGTTTCATAAGTGGTACTTTCACTGTCTTGTCAATAACGTAATCGTTGTATTTTCCTCGTGACTGGGCTGGGGTTTTTGGGTTTGATTATGTTATGACTGAATTCTTCTTTTCGTTGACCTCGCTGTTGAAACAAGTTCACACCAACCAGATATCCCCAGGGACCATGTGGGGCTAGAGGCTGGCTGCCACACCACACAATAAATATAATCAAATTGGCGTTGTAGGATGAAAGAGGAGAGCATCTTCCTTGTTCACAAATTGATTCATGCTTGTTTGTTTCTATAATGCAGGTGTGGCTATCCTTCGAAAGAGTATAAGATTGTATGCACCATTTTATTCCAGTGATATCATCATTGCCTCTCCACTGGGCTTGCGGACAATTATCAAAACCGAAGATGACAAGACCAGGGATTTTGATTTTCTTTCTTCCATTGAAATATTAATCATTGACCAAGCTGATGTTTATCTTATGCAAAACTGGGAACATGTTATGGTGAGAAATTTGATCCAATAGTCCGTTTCAGTGGATTGTCAGATTATTACTACTAATGGTTATCCCAAGGATACATTCCCTTTAGGGCTAACTAATAATTCTAAAGATGTTTTAGGATTTGACATATCAGCTGCCAAAATTAAAAATGTGATAGGTTAGGTTAGACAAGTTAAAGTTTGTTTATTGACTGTTCGTTTTTCAATACTGATTTTTTTTTTTAAGTTAATGGATCTCATTTTAAAGTTACTGTCTTTTGCATTGAATATTTTATGCAATATTCTCTGTAAAACATTCATCTGATCAAAATAAAATACATTGACCATTTCTGGCATATTCATGGAATATGTCCATTCTGGAGGAACTAAAGTAGTTTTGATTGACCTTTAGAAGTACTTATCACAATATTGAACACCTGACTTTTGAAACAGCAAAAGTCAGCTCAGAATAGCAGTTTGCTGCCAAGTTTAGGTTAAGCTGTCTTTTGATTGCAGTGAATAGGTGTAGTTTTGGTACTTAAACCATTTTAGAGGCTTAGTTCAAACCTAAGTCCAAACAAAATAGAATTCAAAATATTAACAAATTCTACAGGTTGATACCAACAAAATCCATCAAAGCTGCTGGATTCTTGTAAAACCCAGCCTTTTTACTAATACAATTTGGAGAGCATTTGATTGACTTGTGATTACAATATCACAAAATGGATCCGTTTAAAAGGCTGACAAACTTGCATTTCAGTCAGAACGCACAAGTACTGAGTATAGTTAACAATGTTTAGTGTTGCAGATTTCTTAGTGTAGGTTTAATTTTTTTTTTAGTAGTATGTTCTTGTTTGTTACAGCATCTACTGAAACATCTAAACCAACAACCTCACGAACCACACGGAGTGGATTTCTCTCGTGTGCGTATGTGGAGTTTGAACAGTTGGTCCAAGTATTACAGGCAAACTTTGATCTTCAGCGCACTTCAGAATCCACAGATTAATTCTATTTATAGTAAACACTGCTTCAATTATAAGGGACAGGTATGTTTATCACGGATGTTTTAAATTGTTTTATTGTGGATTTAGCAGATTACTTGTTCAGTTTGATTTTAATTGAGTTAGCAGCTAATTGAAACACAGAAAATAGGTGCAGGAGGAGGCCATTTGGCCCTTCGAGCCTGCACCACCATTTATTTTGATCATGGCTGATCATCCACAATCAGTAACCTGTGCCTGCCTTCTCCCCATTCATAAATCAAATTTCTCATTTTATAAAGGTTAATCCAACTCCGGATATATTTTGGTTCATACTGATTGCTTTGTCTCTGAATTGTTCTGTTTTTTGGATTGCAGAGGCTCTGAATGGATTAAGCAATCATTTTGATATCAATGTAGTATTAACTCTGTTCTATTAATTCAGCATATTATGCATCCGATAAATGGTGTTCTTATTGATCTACAATTTTTTTTTTTGCAATCACTGGATTGGGCAGGAATGTATCGTGTAATTTAGCCCTGCATTGAAATAAAGCAGAGTGGACAATTGGAGTGCTAATCATTTTTTTAAAAAGTGCATATTGAATGGTCTTCCCACTATTTTCCTTGCTCTTCAACGTTCAGCATTTGTATTAGACCAAGAAATGGGTGAAAACCAGAATGTTCTACTCCTTATCCATTACTACTTTAGCTACGCAGAGTAGCTTGGTCTGCTGCGAAAATTTGTCTATTTATGTTTGGTAACTTAATCATGGCTCTCACATTATACTGAGTAGGGAATTTGAATTATTTATGCTTTTCTAAGTGTGTGTTGCTGATACGAGTGCACTGCATTATATGGGTGCGTGTGTATTTGTCATCACATTACCCTTAAAGCCCAATAAAAGTTTCTTGAAACCGTTTTGCTAAATTAAAATTTAGTTGATCAGCAGGACAAACGTCATGATACTGTTTCTGTCTTTTAGGTGGCTGTGAGGAATATGCCTCAAACTGGTTCAATCTGCCATGTTGTTGTGCAGTTGCCACATGTTTTCCAGCGAGTAGATGTCTCCAGCTTCACAGGATTGCCTGATGCAAGGTATTCCATTATGCTTAAGAACTTTCTTATTATAAAGAAGAAATGGATGACGTTTGAATTATAGTTTTGTCACATTTACCTAAGCAAAAATGTGAACATTGCGTTATTATTAACAGCAAGTAACAGTCACAGATAAGATGGATGGCTTTTGTACTTCATCTACGTAAGACCAATGATCTGAAACATAGAAATTAGTTGCAGGAATAGGCAATTCGGCCCTTTGAGCCAGCACCGCCATTCAATATGATCATGGTTGATCATCCAGAATCAGTACCCTGTTCCTGCTTTCTCCCCATATTCCTTGATTCCGTTAGCCCTAAAAGCTATATCTAACTCTCTCTTGAATACATCCAGTGAATTGGCCTCCATTGCCTTCTGTGGCAGAGAATTCCACAGGTTCACAACTCTCTGGCTGAAAATGTGTTTCCTTATTTCAGTCCTAAATGACCTACCCCTTATTCTTAAACTGTGACCCCCTGGTTCTGGACTTCACCAACATGGGGAATATTTTTCCTGCATCTAGCCTGTCCAGTCTCTTTGTAATTTTATGTTTCTATAAGATATCCTCTCATCCTTCTAAATTCCAGTGAATATTTGCCCAGTCGGTCCATTCTTTCGTCATATGTCAGTCCCACCATCCCGGGAATTAACCTGGTGAACCTATGCTGCACTCCCTCAATCGCAAGAATGTCCTTCCTCAAATTAGGGGACTAAAACTGCACACAATACTCCAGGCGCGGTCTCATCAGGGCCCTATACAACTGCAGGACCCCCTTGCTCCTATACTCAATTCCTCTCGCTATGAAGGCTAACATGTCATTAGCTTTCTTCACTGCCTGCTGTACCTGCATGCTTACTTTCAGTGACTTGATGTACAAGGACCCTAGGTCTTGTTGCACCTCCCCTTTTCCTAACCTGACACCATTTGGATAATAATCTGCCTTCCTATTCATGCCACCAAAGTGGATAACCTCACATTAATCCACATTATACTGCATCTGCCATGTATCCGCTCACGATGGTCATAGATTGATTTCCTGTACTGTTCAGGATCATTTGACTAGAATGCTGCAGACCTGGGAATTGGCTACATGGTTCATCCATGATTTCTGATTAACGAACACGTGTATCATCTTATGTAGTCTACAATCTTCTACATGCTTGCTGATGAAGTCACAACAGTGGCACATTCTCTAGGTTAGGTGCAGAGTCCTTAAATATGGAACAGGCACCCGACTCAAAGTAGTCGCAAGGATCTCATGTATTACTCGGACCAGCCAGCACTGCACGACTTTCTGGAACTGATCTTTCCGCTTTAGTTTCTGCTTGTCAGCAGGGAGTAGAAGCACAGCCAGGTGATCCGATTTCCCAAAGTGCAGTCTGGGAATGGAGTGGTATGTGATTTTGATGGTTGTGTGCCAGTGATTAAGGGTGTTTGGGTCCCTTGGTAGGGCAGGATCAGTGCTGATAGTATTTTGGCTGCATGATCTTGAGGTTGGCCTGATTGTCCTGGCTATTGTGTACAAGGCCTCTGGGTACATCCTTTCAAGGCTATTGGTGGTCTCCTTAAAGTTCAGTATAGCTATCTTTGTGTGGAACCAAAAGAGTTGGGGCAGATATTAAATTAATACTACTTACGGCACATTAAAGTGGATAAATCCCTAGGATCGGACCAAATGCATCCTCGGAGCTTGTGGGAAGCAAGGCAGGAAACCATGGGACCTCCA
Source organism: Okamejei kenojei (assembly GCA_035221665.1). NCBI lineage: Eukaryota > Metazoa > Chordata > Chondrichthyes > Rajiformes > Rajidae > Okamejei > Okamejei kenojei. The sequence goes on from CM069138.1 coordinate 67,235,027, forward strand.
GCAGAGATATTTGCTTTGTCTTCAGCAACAGCTGAAATTCCAAAAGACTGGAAAATGGCTGATTTTGTACCATTATTTAAAAAGTGTGGCATGGATAAGCCACGGTGCTACAGGCAAATGTGCCATTTTTTTTTTTTAATGAGGCCACTAAGAGGGCAGGGCAGTGGATGTTATCTGTGTGGTCTTTAGCAAAACCTTTGACAAAGGCCCAAATTGAGTTAGCCAATTGGCTTGAATGAAGGTGGCAGAGAGTAGTTGTGCAGAGTTGTTTTTCTGGTTAGATGCCTTTGACTGGCCACCCTGGCGATTCCCTTTTCCTCTTCAAGCTGCTGGGGGAAGATACAGGGGTTTGAAAGCCTGGACATGCAGACTTGAGAACAACTTCTCCCATGCTCTTAGATTCGTAAACCATTTGCTTCTTTCACACCCCCTTACCGGAGGTGCTGTCACATACTCTTACTCTTAAGTCAATCTTATTTGGTTATTCCATTATTGTACTTCAATATTTTTTGTACTACTTTGAATTGTCCTAATCTTCACCATTCTGCTCTTTTTACTGATATTTGTTGCATTTATCAATACTGTATGTCTCCCCAATGAGCTTCATGTGAATGATGATGTTTTTGCACTTTAGCAAAACCTTTGATGTACATGCCATTAAACTAATTTGAATCTGGGATTAGCTCAGAAAGGCACCTTGGTTGGCGTGGATGAGTTGGCCTGATGAATATGTTTCCATGCTATATAACCCAGACTCTACAGATATGATTGTGCAAAATATATTTATTTGTAATGTTTCTTAGAAAACTTAGAATACGTGATTAACATTTTTTTAAATATATACTCCTCAAGGTTTGAATTTTTCACCAAGAAGATTTTGCCTCAATACAGAGAAGCGGTCATGTCCCACACATTAATTTACATACCAATCTATTTTGATTATGTGCGACTCAGGAATTACTTTAATCGTGAAGAACTGAATTATTCTAATGTTTGTGAATACAGCAAAAAATCCACGATTAATCGAGCAAGATACCACTTCCTGAAGGGAGAGAAATCTTTCCTCCTTTTCACTGAACGGTTCCATTTTTATAAACGGTAAGATTCCTAAGGGGGCATTGTTGTAATAATTATGTTTCCAGACCAGTAACCTGGAGGGCAAGACCAAGACCTCACATTGAAAACTGATTTTAACAAGTAGAAGTATAATTCATAGTGACTGAGATTGTTGGAACAACATTAAAGGCCAGGAAATAGAATTGTTAGCAAACATATAAGCATGTTACCAATGCCTGCAAGATTTTATGCAAGTCTCGTCATCACTCTGAAAGTATCTTGACTTCAGAGGCCATAGACATCAGAAAGACAGATTGTCATCATTTTCCTGTGCACAGTAAATTCTCATCTTGCCAACAGTGACTATGTTCCAATATTCCAGGGCTATACAGGATGATTTTTCACTATCAGTTTTGCTTTTTCTCGTTTACCCATGAGCACTCTGTGTACAAATAGTAAATGGCACTTTCATTCCTGATCATAATAATGCAATATTTTGAATATTTAATTAATTGAAAAACAAGCTAATTTTATTAAAGCTAGTTGACATGAGAAAGAGAGTTGATTTAAATACACCCTGATCTGCATACCATTGTGCTGGATCCCAATGCCAAACCTATTTTTATACTAATTAGAAATCGTGAAATTGAGATCAGGTCAGATGTGGCTTCATGGTTTATCAGCGTAATTACAAGCATTATTGATATGCATATTTTGAGTTTTGGTGCTTCAGCGTTTTGATATTTTATAGCTACTTTTTGAGACCTTGTCAAATGTAATGCTGTTTCTCTTTTTGGAATAATTACATTCATTTCTGGTCAATTGTGTTGTTTTCCTTTTAGTGGGCAATTCTTTTGAAATACAGGCAGATAAAAAAAAATACTTGCAGAATTTTAATGAGTCGCATCTCTTGTTCCCACCGTCTTTGGTGCCTTGAAAATGTTGTACCATTTGACATATCTGCTGACATATCTACCCACTCCATAGAGTGAATTAAACACAATTGGGTTGCACTATTTTTGTTGGCCTTTGAGGGGGCATTTAAACATTTTTTTGGGGAGGAAGGTTACCAATATCTACTTTTTTTGAATGAATTTTATTTAAAATAGGCTAGGTGACCATTGTCTAAATCATCTGACAAGCATATTTTCTTTATTGTATTTTTTCTAGATTTCTATCAGTAATTTGAAATTGTTTTTCTATTGTGTCATAGAGCATGGAATAGGGACGTTTGACATACCCAGGCTGTGATGACTGTGTCAAGCATCCCGTTCCACCATTCTACCCTTACAGCACATTCTCCCATCCATTTTTCCCTTTACCTACACACTATTGGCAATTAGCAGCAAGTAACTAACCAACCCACATGTCTTTTTGGGTGTATGAGGAAACTGAAGCACCTAAGAGTAACCCAGGTGGTCATAGGAAGAAACTCCATGCAGACAGCACCTGGTTCATCAAAGATGAGAGAATTTGTTTTCAATTATTCGCACCAAGTTAGCACTTAAACATATTCATGAATATTTTTGGAACATGGTTTTAAAAATGCACCCAAATTGTACAAGTTTATGGCAGAATTTGTATTGTGATTTTGCAAATCAGGTTAAGCAGAATTCCTAGCAGAGGAAAAGTTTAAGGACAAAAATTATCAAATGTGTAGTTTGTGCCAAGGACACCATGTGCATTGAAAATGGAAAAGTAACACAATGCATTTTGTCACGTGAGGTGCTTTAATGTATAAGTATATAATATAAAACATCACTTATGTACACTCTTGAACTACCGCACAGGCAGTAGAAAGGAACTACAGATGCTGGTATATACTGAAGATAGGCACAAAGTACTGGTGTACTTGTGTCTATCTATTGTAGGCTGGGAAATCTTAAAATAATCATGCATATTCCGGTGAAATAGAAACAAACTACATATCTTATTGTAGAATACATCTGATCATTAAAAATTGTCATTGACGTTATTTTTTTTTCAATATAGATATACCATCAAAGGCATCAGACATCTTATTTTCTATGAGCTTCCCACATATCCACATTTCTATAGCGACATCTGCAACATGCTGAAAGCAGAAAATAGGGGTGATGAAGCATCATGGACATGCACTGTTCTTTATTCTAAGTATGATGTTCAAAAGCTAACTCCTGTGGTAGGAGCGGAGCGTGCTGCCCAGATGATACAGTCCAGCAAACCTGTCCATTTGTTCGTAACAGGAGATGACTTGTAAGATAAACCAAGGACTGGTAATAATTCAACAGTTTGACATGGCTAGAGTCATGCTTGGGATTTAATGTACTAGCCTATCATTCTTATTGAAGAGTACAATTGTACATTTGTTTTTTAATATCAGGAATACAACACTCGTAATTTTATGTACGGTCAAATTTGTAGATAATATTTCCTACGTAATGTAAAATGAGAGCCGTTGTGATTAAAACATATATGTAATCATTTTTTTGCTGGATTCCTATGGCAAAAATAATAACTGCAGAAAATAGCCAAATGTTGAAATAAACTGCAACTCTTTAAAATTTTCTGTTGTGAGCCCATATTCTAAATATATATAATTTAATTCTCATTTTCATTGATTATACGAAAGTTTGCATTTCAAGTGAAAAGTAAATTATAAGCACATCTTTTATTTCTATAGCTGGTACTATATAGATTTATTTTGGTGATGTAAAATTCCTGTTTTTCATCTTTTGTCAAATTCACTAGTGAATTTCTCCATACTGGTTAAAATTGCACAGAATTGTTTATTTTTTGCGAAAGCGGTGAATGAGGCTAAATTCTATTTCCTTTTCCCTATTTTCTCTCTTGGTGCTTGTACCATTTAGCTATGAAGGGGACTATCAGTTCTGGTTCTTTTAAAGAAACATTTGCATCTGAGAGCTCATATTAAGGGGAAAGTTATTTTATGGTTGAGTACCATTTTATTTGATTCAAGCAGCTTCTGTATTGATAAGGAATATCTCCTGACATGGGTTTTGTGATTGACTGTGCTTTCAATCTGAATTGTCCAGTCATAATACTTTGCTCAGGGTTGATCTACATGAGATCCTTCACGTATGCACAAGGAAACTGTCCTGCATCAGATTTATATTCCATTTGAGATTGTAAACAATCCTTTGAGATTGCCAATAGACCAAAGCCTCACCATTCTTGGAGTACTTTGACACTTGAAACATTTTGAGAAATTATCATACTGCCAAGAATGAATGAAAACGTAATCGTGTAATAAACTGCTTCAACTAATCTCTATATTGGATATAAAGTTGTTCTTCATATTAAGTTTGAAAACATTCTTTTTGCAGCATTTAAGGAATTAAAATTTCAGCAATCTATCATGGAGGGATGAATTGAAAATAGAGGCATCAGCACAGTGGCGCAGCGACAGAGTTGCTGCCTTACAGCATCAGAGACCTGGGTTAAATCCCGAGTACGAGTGCTGTTGGTACAGAGTTTGTATGTTCTTCTTGTGACCGCGTGGGTTTTCTCTGGGTGCTCTGGTTTCCTCCCACACTCTAAAGACTTGCAGGTATGTAGGTTAATTGGCTTCTATAAATGGTAAATTGTCCCTAGTGTGTAGGATAGTGCTAGTGTACATGGTGATATTTTTTTTTTAATGCAATGTGAGGCCCTGGTGTTGCTGTTTACGGCTGCCACACTCGGCTCCAGGACTGTTTGGACCAGCAAAATCAGCTTTCTGGATGCGGAAAAGATCATTTCAGGAGTACTGAGGAAAATCTTATCTGAATCTGTTGAAGATACTCCCGCAATAATTTTAGTTAAATAGAATCTGGGATTTGACCCAGTGACGATAAAAGTAAGATATTCTGGAGAGAAGCATGCAGGAAATGATGGCTGTTCCATGTACCCGCCACCTTTTGCCCCCATAGATTATAAAAATGGTATCTTTGTGAGGCAAATTCAAAGTCTTGACAAGTTACAGTGCTGCTCCTCATTGACATGCATTACAGCCACAGTGCTCCAGTTGAAGAATTTGAGACGAAAGCTGAGATGACCAATGAATGTTGTATTACCCTCGATTAAAGGAAAATCTAAATTGTAAATGCTGCATCAGGACAGGGTTTTGCCCAGTTTTGGGCTGAAACCTGTAACCTGATGCAGACATTCCACTTTGAACATCGACCATCCCTTTCCATCCATTGTTGCTGCCTGACCCACTGAGTTTCCCCAAATGTTGTTGTATTTTGTATAATTTTGAATTGGTAGATTCGACGGACTGCTGGCTGTAATCGCCTTTACAGCACTCTAAATATTTAAAAGCTCAAAATTAAACTTGCCTACACGAGATAAACAAGTGGGTTAGAATGAGTTATGAGCTGCAACACAATCAGATGACTCAAATTACATCCCACTTGTGGTTTGCTGATTACAATAGAATTGTGGGACGACTTTCAATCCAGTTGCTGTCTGAACAACCAGGTGTTTGTCAGCAAATATTTTTATCATGGTTCAAACATTGAAAATGAACCTAATATTTAATGGTTTTCAAACTTCTATTCTGCACACTCTCTTAACTTAATGTCACTGACTTGCAGCAAAGTGATTTAGTTGATTTACTAAAACAATATAATTCAATTTTGGAGTAGATAAAACAGTTAATACCGTATACAAGAGAGAACCATCTGCACATATGCAAATTGGCACAAACTTGGATGATTAATTTGGAGCAGTAAAAACTGCATTGCAATTTTTAAATTTCTTCATAAAGTATAATTTATGAAATGTTTGCCTTCCCAATTTATAGTGTGGCAATGGATAATCAATTGTCATAATTTGGAGTCAATCGCATATTGGACAAACAATTTGTTTTATAAAATTCAGAAAAATTACGATGTAAAATGATGCAAGATTACAATCTTAAGATACAAGCTGGAAAAAAAGGAATTCATTTGAAATACCCAGTAGGTCCATCAATGTTAGTGAAGTGAAAGCATTTTCCTATATTTAGATGTCCACAATAGTTTCACTGCACCCGAAATAAGGGTCTTGCATAATCTTAACATTTATTTTGTTTTTATTTTAATCTTTTGTATTTTAAAACCAAAAGTTTTTTCACTTCTTAATGCTTATCTGCTTGTGTCATTTTAATGACCTGTATAAATTCATATCAATTGATTGAAAGTAATAGAAAATGCATTTTTTATTGTTTTCATTATTGTGTGACTTGGGATGATGCATATAGTTCTACATGAACTTGTGTTTTCGATCTTTGGTTTGAGTCGTGATGCAGGGTCTTAACCCAATGTATCAACTGTCTCTTGGTCTCTATAGATGTTGCCTCACCCACTGAATTCCTCACAGTTTTTTTTTTGCTCCAGATTACTATACCTACAGTCTCTTATGGACCCAAAAGAAAACAGTGTTTATGTTTCAAGGTGGAAGGTTCTCTCCCATTTTCTCTTTTATTCAAAATATCTTGAAGTGTGACCAAATATTACAATTCTTATTTTTTTTGAGATACAGCATGGAAACTGGTCATTCGGTCCAGGCTGACAATTAACCACCCGTTCACACTAGTTCTATGTTATCTCACTGTCTCATCCACTCCCTCCACACTAGGGGGAATTTACAGTGGCTAATTAACCCAAATGTCTTTGGGATGTGGAGGAAACCAGAGCATCTGTGAGGACATGCAAATTCCACACAGACAACAGCCAAGGTCAGGATCAAACCCGGGTCTCTGGCACTGTGAGGCAGCAGCTCTTCCAGCTGTGCCACTGTTTTTGAACGCCATCTATTTTATGTAGATTGAGCTCTTTTTTTTCATTTATCTTCAGGGAATCGATCACCTTTTCTTGATAAGTTGCCTTGTCTTTGGCTCTTTATCAGGTATGGAATCTGACAATCCATGAATGTTTACAATCTCCTCCTCAGTGCTTGAATCATTTTATATAATCCCTGCAACAATTTATTCAAATGTTCCAGTCGCATTGCAAACATTCAAGGTAACAATTCATTGCATAATTCATTGCTCACACCAAGACAACCAACAAATGTGAAAATTATTAATGGATATTTTTAAATCGTACTGTGATGGGCAGAACTTTCTTACATCTTTCATTTCATTTGTCTAAATATTTAACCCAACATAATTTTACGACTTTAAATCAATAATTGCCACTTATTACCCTTTCTACTGTATTAAATCTAAAATGCTTAATTTGTTCTCACATTTTGATAAACCACTGTAATGTTGGGCTAAATAAAGTGATAGGTATTAAAAGAGCAATAACAGAATTAAGAAAAATATTACAATGTTGCAATCTGTCTTTTAGCATTTAAGATGGCATAAATATATTCAGGTGTTAATAATTTTACCCTGAGATTTGTTTGAAATGATGAACTAATTTTCATATATTGTGATGGCGTTTTTCAAAGATAAATTATTTTCAGAAGATAATATGTAAGTTTATTATTATCATGTGTACCAAAATACAGTTTTTTGTTGTTGTATTGTGTGCTATCCAGGGAAACCATCAGTACATCAGGAACTGAGAAAGAGCAAATAAAGTACTGAATATAATGTGACAGCTACAGAGAAAAGGAGCTTAAAGAAAAGCAAGGGCTGATACGAGATAGATTGGTAGATCAGGCATTTGTCCTTTACATGTGAGAAGCCACTTGATAAGCCTTTGGCATAAAACGCTGGTGTGCAGTTCAGTTAATGCATGGTCTGATTAGAAAAGAATCGTGATAATGTTACCAGCGTGGACAAGTTGGGCTTTTTTCTGTGCCGTATTATTCCTTCACTAAAGGAGTTCCAGGCTTGTAAATGACTTTTGTTGTAGTTGGGTGAGAGTTCTGGTCTGCTCAACGATATATTGAACTGAATATCTAAATAAATGTTTCTGTTGGCCACTTTAAGCTCACAATCGATAACTTGCAAATGCAGAACTTAACTCTCTGCAGCTGCCAAGCTTTTCAGATCCGATTGCCACTGTTTACTTCTGCTGCAGTACAAAAAATATAGACATCCATGTAGCAAACTTCAGAACCTCAGGACTGTTGAAACTACACTGCAGCTAATGCACTACGTTTGAAATATTGTCATTATTAAACTGTTGTGGCGGCTCCCAAGGGTCGGGCCATCCTAACAGTCAAACCCTCGGCACGGGAATGGTGCAGTCCAGAGGCGGCCCTTAACCAGAGGGTTTTAAAGGCAAGGGTTTTGGGTGCCATCTTGCTCTCTTTGGACTTCTGGCGAATTGAGAGACCTAAATAAAAAGGTACTTCCCCTACACCTGGCTTCTCGCCTTGATTTCGGGATTGTACCCCACATTGGTGACCCCGACGCTCCATCGGTGTCATGATGGAGAATAAAGCTTCCCCCTCAAATGCCAACCGGCCCTGTCTCTGGACGCGGTCTCGGTGAAATTGCCTACCTTTTGGACCACCCGGCCGCACATCTGGTTTCAGCAGACGGAGGCCCAATTCAACCTGCGGGGAATAACGGTCGACGACACTCGCTTCTATTATCTGGTGGGGGCCCTTGACCGGGACACGGTTGAAGAGGTCACAGACTTCATCGCAGACCCTCCGGCCACCGAGAAATACCGCGGCCTTAAGGAGCTCCTGCTTGAGATTTATGGTCTCTGCAGGATGGAGCGCGCTGCCAGGCTCCTTCATATGGAGGGCCTAGGCGACCGAACGGCCATCGAGCCTCCTCAAGGAGATGATCGCGCTGTTGGATGGGCACACGCCGTGCCTACTGTTCGAGTATATTTACCTGCATCTGCTGCCGGCCTACATCCGTCTGCAGCTCACGGACGTCTCCTTCACAGACCTCAGGGCCCTCGGTAGGCGCGCCGACGCGCTGTGGATGGCGCGCCCAGATAACGTCAACGCGCTGGCCGTTGCCAGGCAAGGTAACGCGCTATGGACGGCGCGCTCTGATGACGTCAACGCGCTGGCCGTTGCCAGGCACGCTGACGTGCCGCAGACGGCGCGCTCCGATGACGTCACTCCGGCAGCTCCCGATTTCCTCCGGTGGGGCGGGGGAGCTGTGGAAGGAGTTGCAGCTGCATCCCGGAGGCCGATAAGATCGCCCCCCGCGGCCGCATCGGGTACTGCACCTGCAGTCCAGCGCCAGCAAGCTCCAAGCGCTGCCAACAGGAAGCGCTGGTGCTATTACCACCAGCGCTGGGGCGCTGCAGCACGGAGATGCTGTCAGCCGTGCACGTTCCCGGGAAACGCCTGGGCCGGCTGCCAATAGTCCCACGGCTGCCGGCCAGATCCACCGACTCTTTCGCCTGGGATCGGCGCTCCGGGACCCGCTTCCTCGTCGATACCGGGGCAGAGCTGAGCGTCCTGCCCCCTTCGCTGGCCGACATTCGTTCCGGTAAGCGGGGTCCCGTCCTCACCGCAGCGAATGGCAGGCCCATCCGCACGTATGGAATTCGCATGGTCCCGATCGTGTTCGGCTCCTGTCATTTCTCGTGGCAGTTCACCATTGCGGACGTCTCCCAGCCGTTGCTCGGTGCCGATTTCCTCCGGGCGCATTCCCTCCTAGTGGACGTCAGGCGTCAGCGTTTGGTCAACGCCGCCACGATGGAGCCGATCACGCTGCGATTGGATGAGCCGGTGGGACGTCCCCTGTCGTCAGTGGATTCCCGCTTCGCCCGGGTATTAGCCGCGTTCCCGAATATACTGACCCCACAGTTTCGGTTTTCGACCCCCAGTCACGGGGGTGGTTCATTTCATCCAAACTACTGGCCCCACCTCTCCACGCAACGAGCACGCCGAACTGCCGCCGGATAAACTACGTCTGGCACGGCAGGAATTCCGCACAATGGAGTCCTTGGGATCGTCCGCCCTTCAAGCAGCCCATGGGCATCCCACTCCACATGGTCCCTAAAGCAAGCGGGGGCTGGCGACCCTGCGGGGATTATCGGCGGCTGAATGCCGCAACAACCGCAGATCGATACCCGTACCCCCACATACAGGACTTCAACCGCCATTTGGCTGGGGCTACTTAATATTCTCCAAAGTGGATTGGTACGGGGTTATAACCAGATCCCAGTCCACCCGGAGGATGTACCCAAGACGGCGATCATCACGGCCGTTCGGCCTCTATGAATTCCTGCGGATGCCGTTCGGCCTCAAAAATGCTGCTCAGGCATTCCAACGCCTGATGGACGGGGTGTGTCGCGGCCTGGACTTTGTTTTTGTCTACCTCGACGACATTCTGGTGGCCAGCCGCTCGCAGCAGGAGCACTGCGCCCACCTCCGGCAGCTATGTCAGCGGCTCAGCGAGCATGGGCTTGGCTGTCAACCTCGCCAAGTGCCGTTTTGGGGTAACGGAAATCGACTTCCTCGGCCACCGTGTGACTTCGCAAGGCGTGGTTCCCCTGCCGGACAGGGTCGACGCCATCCGTCGGTTTCCCCGTCCATTACTCGGTGCGAGGCCTGCAGGAGTTTGTCGGAATGGTGGCATTTTATCACCGTTTTGTGCCATCCGGGTGGGCAGCATAAGAACGTCGAGTGGACCAACGCGACGGTGGCAGCGTTTGACGGTGCGAAGGAGGCCCTTGCTCGGGCAGTACTGCTGGAGCATCCGCGGGAAAATGCCCCGACAGCTCTCACGGTGGACGCCTCGGAGTCTGCAGTCGGTGCCGTGCTGGAGCAACTGACGGACGGGAGGTTGGCGGGCCCCTCGCCTTCTTCAGCCGTCACCTCAACCGCGCTCAGGCCAAATACAGCGCATTCGATCGCGAGCTCCTGGCTCTGTACCTGGCGGTGCGCCATTTCCGTTTACTTTTCTGAGGGCCGCCCGTTCACCGCGTACACGGACCACAAGCCGCTCACTTTCGCCCTGGCAAAGGTTTCCGACCCCTGGTCCGCACGGCAGCAGCGGCAGTTGGCCTACATTTCAGAATATACGACATCCATTCGCTACGTCGAGGGGAAGGAGAACCGGGTGGCCGACGCATTGTCCCGCCCCGCCATCGACGCCGTTTTCGCGGTGGCACCAGGAATCGACTTTTCTGCCCTGGCGGGATGCGCAGCTCACACGGACGCTGAGATGCTCGCCTACCGGACTGCCATCTCCGGCCTTCGCCTCGAGGATGTCCCCCTCGGTCCTGGACGGGCGACGATCTTGTGCGATGTGTCGTCCGGTCAGCCGCGCCCCATCGTCCCTGCCGCCTGGCGCCGAGGGTTTCCGACGTGATCCACGGGCTGGCTCACCCATCAATCCGGGCGACGACGACACTGGTGGCTGCTCGGTTCATGTGGCACGGTCTGCGCAAGCAGGTTGGCCCACTGGGCTCGAACCTGCATTCCGTGCCAGACGGCAAAGATCCAGCGGCATGTCGGGCACCCCTCCAGGAGTTCGGCCTACCTCACCGGCGATTCGACCACCTTCATGTGGACATCGTGGGGCCTCTTCCGCCGTCCCGGGGCATTACCCACCTCCTCACTATGGTGGACCGCTTCACTAGGTGGCCGGAGGCCATTCCCTTGGTGATACTGCAACGGCTACGTGCGCTCGTGCGTTGTCCGCGCACTGGATTGCTCGCTTTGGGGTGCCGTCGCACATTTCCTCCGACCGGGGGCCACAGTTCACCTCCGAGCTGTGGTCGGCCATGGCTCACTTGTTGGGGTGTGGCTACACCACACCACGGCTTATCACCCGCAAGCCAATGGACTGGTGGAGAGGTTCCACCGGCAGCTCAAGTCAGCGCTGAAGGCACGACTCTCCGGCCCGGACTGGATGGACGAGTTGCCTTGGGTCTTGTTGGGCATCCGGACTGCCCCCAAAGAGGATTTGGCCTCATCATCGGCGGAGCTCGTATACGGGGGACGCCCCTCACGGTGCCCCGGGGAGTTCATGCCGTCGGCACTGGGCAACAAGGAACTCCCTCATCCACTCTAAAGCGCCTTCGCGAGCGAGTTGGCAGCCTCGCACCCGTCCCGATGTCCCCGCCATGGGACATTTCGCCCGCATGTGCATCAGCCCCTCCGGGACTTGCCCCTACGTTTTCCTGCGCCGTGATGCCCACCGGACGCCGCTGCAGAGGCCGTACGAGCGCCCATTCCGAGTGCTGCAACACGGGCAGACGACCTTTGTGTTGGACATGGGGGGGCCGCCCAGAGACCGTGTCAATTGACCGGTTGAAGCCGGCACATCTGGAACATTGACCAGCCAGTGCTGGTTGCCGACCTCGGCCTCGAGGCGGCCCTCTCCTCACGGCTCCCTCCGCCTGTCCTCCCACCCGGTCCCTCCACCTGTCCCTCCACCTGTGCTCCCGCACTCCCGCATGCAGTCCGGCCGTGCTGTGCGCCCCGCCGGTGCGTTTCGTACCTCAGGTTCTGGGGGGGGGTCCTGTGGCGGCTCCCAAGGGTCGGGCCATCCTAACAGTCAAACCCCTCGGCACGGGAATGGTGCAGTCCAGAGGCGGCCCTTAACCAGAGGGTTTAAAGGCAAGGGTTTTGGGTGCCATCTTGCTCTCTTTGGACTTCCTGGCGAATTGAGAGACCTAAATAAAAAGGTACTTCCCCTACACCTGGCTTCTCGCCTTGATTTCGGGATTGTACCCCACACTGTCAACTTTAATCAAGCTGATGTAAAAGAGTAATGTAATAATGGGTGATTAGTGATGTTGATTGAGCGAAGGAACCTGTTTCCTGCTTTTCTTCAGAATAGTGTCACAAGATCCACTACATCTAACTGATAGAATAGTTGTACTCGGTTTAAAATATTGTCTGAAGGTGCAGCATACAACCGTAAGTATTACACCGAAGTGTTAGTCCAGATATTTTTTTCATCAAAGCCTTCTGACTTACAGGTACGTGTGTTACAGTGAGCCATGGTTTTTAGAGGACTGATGCTGAATTGTTATTTATTAGTGCCATTGCTAAAAGGAGAATTTAATTGCAACAAGAAGTATTTTCCATTTATTGCCATATTTAACTGCATTGTCAATTCGGAGACAATTAAGAATCAGCCTGAATAGTGGGCCATATTTATGACTGGATAAGGATAATATTTCCCTGAAGGGTATTATGATAATCATGGCTTCATAAAACTAATCAAAATATTGGTAATTCTTTTTAACTTCCAGCTTTGCTTAATTGCTTAAATCTGTATTTCCCCAATTTATGTGGTGGAGTTTGAACTCTTATCTCTGGAACAATGGCCCGCAAGTCATGTTGCCGATTCATCAAACAAATCTGTGATGCCAATGGCAATTTTTTTTAACAGATGAGTGATTTGCTTTGTGAGATCATCAATCAGACAGTGGCTAAATTATTCAGCCCAAGATCTCGGATTATTTAAATTTTAGACTTTAGAAGCACAGTGTGGAAACAGACCCTTTGGCCCACCGAATCTGCGCCAACCAGTGATCTCCCCGAAGCCTAGCATGTGCCCCCTTCCACTATCTTGCTGAACCTGATTGAATATCAATCGATGGACTATTCTACACACTAGGGACAATTTACACTACAGAAGCCAATTGACCTGTAGACCTGTACAAATTTGGACTGTGGGAGGAAACTGGAGCACCCGGAGAAAACCCATGCAGTCACAGGAAGAATGTACAAACTCCGTACAGCTAGCACCCCTAGTCAGGATCAAAGCCAGGTCTCTGGCGCTGTAAGGTAGCAACTCTACCACTTTGTCACTGTGCCGACCCAAATTATTGGATTATGAATAGTGACAAAGTGACAAATATTAGAATGATGCATACTTGATATGTCTTTGTCGCATTGTGTTCCCAATTTCTTGCCATGTCCCGACGTGCTGATTCTATTCCTGAAGATTCAACCAATCTTAAAATATTCACACATGGACAAAACTCCTATATACCAACTTCAGCAGATCATCAGGACCATAAAAAATAACTATTTACCTACAAGATGCAACTAAGGTGCCTGATGGTTTAAAACGGGCACTGAAATGGAGGCCCGAATAATAAAATGTAATAAGTACCCTTGTCTTCATCCACTTGGCTGTGCTCCCTTCTTGGTGATTGAATAGCAATTGATGGGCTATCTTGTCATATTTTCAGAGATTCTAATTAACAAGATAAACAATCAATGAGCTCCTCTCATATTTTTGCAGGTGTACTAAATGAGCAAAAAATCTTCAAAATATCTGGGATGCTATTAAAGTGACATTGCAAACAAGAAAACATAGATCAACTACTATTAATATTGCTGTTTTGCTGGGTGTTGTCCAAATACCATATTAACAAATTCTATAACTAAATACATTCCTTGGGTATATTTTTTATTTCCAATATATACTTCTATGCAAAATCTTTGGTGAGAAAAAAACATTTTTATTTAATCCAAGACTTTGTTATCACGCCTTCACAATGCTAGTGCTGTCCTACTTCACCTGCTGTTTGAGGTTTCTCCAAAATTCCACCCTCACTATGGTAGCTGAATAAGTCACGTTAAAATTGTTATCCTTTTTCTCAAATATCTCTGGTTGCCAACCATTTGCTTTCTTTGTAACCTTACATTATCTGGGAACTATTAAAGATATGTGTTAGTTCTGGTTTCTCGATCATCCCTAAATTTAATCTTTCCAACATTGTTGCCTGTACCTTTAGCTACCAAGATCCAAAATTCATCCTGGACCTCTTCATCCTTCTCCATTTTATCCCTTTTTAAAACCTGTATTTTTGATCAAGCTGTTTGTCATCTGTCCTAATATCCTAATAAGTCATCTGTGACCTATAGATGCACATAGAAGGTGCCTTGGGACACTTCTGCTACATTAAAGCCACTATTTAAATGGGTGGTTGCTGCACTTGAGAGACTGGATATATTCCAACAGATGGATACTCACAATATGATTAAGGATCAATCTAGTTTTATAATTATAATTGCCATATATCTGATGTAACACTTCATTTGTGGTATGTCTCCTGGGGCCAAAATGAATTCGTATGATGGATTTATCATATCCTTCTCCACTTTTCACACAAATTAGATAAGAAATAGGTGTAAGCCATTTGGCTCTTGGTATTTACTTTGCTATTCATCAAGATTATGGCTGGTTTGCTACCTTAATGCCTGCACTCTCCTTTCCCCTTGATTCCCTTAATATCCAGAAATCTATCAATCTCTTTTAAATGAAATTAATTACCATAAGATTCCTTAAAATAAGGGATTGAAGTCCCTTAAATCTGCCCACCATTCAATATGATTAAGGTTGATCATATTTTTCTTCTTCATCTTTCCACCTCTGCATAACCCTGATTCCCTTACTGATTTAAAAAAAACATTTATAGAGACACAAGGAATAGCTTTCAAAAATAATGTTGGAGTAACTCAGTAGTGCAGGCAGCATCCCTTGAGGACATGAATAGGTGATGTTTCAGGGTCAGGACCCTTCTTCAGCTTCAAATATAAGCAAAGGGTTAATCTCCAGAGGTTTCTGGGGTAAGGAATCCAAAGGCTCATGAATCTCTGAGAGAAGAAATTTTAATTCAGAAATGCACATCCCTTATACTGTGAATTTGGTTTCTGGTCCTAAGTTTTCCCACAGGGGAAATATCCTCCCGCCTTGTCAAGACCACTAATTAGGCATAAAGGGAGGCTGGACAAACTTGGATTGTTTTAGCTGCTGTATTAGAAGTTGAGGTGAGACCTGACAGAAATATATAAAATTATGAGAGGCATAGATAGGGTAGGGTAACAGTCAGGTCTTTCTAATGAGGATTGAAATATCAAAGACTGGAGGTGATGGGCAGGTACATGGACAGGGAAGGTTAGAAGTATATGGGTCAAACATACGTGGGAGGGACTAATGCAGATGGAGTCTTTGTTGGCATGGCCAGTGGGCTGAAGGGTCTGTTCTATGCTGTTTGACTATTCAATAGCTTTCAGGCGAGAGGAGTAAACTTTAAAGGAGATGTGCAGGGCAAGTTTTTTTTACACAAAGAATTGGGTCTGCCTGGATCATGCTGCCAGTGGTAGTGGTGGAAACAGATATGATAGTTGCACTATTTAGGATTTTAGAAAGGCACATGGATATTGAGGGCAACTTGGAATATCGATCATATGTAGGCAAAGAAGATTAGTTTAACTTAGCCTCAACTCTGGCATATGTTAGCTGATGGGACAGTTCCAGTATTGTACAATCCTAAATTCTATGTAGTCAGAATTTAAAAAATAAAATAAAATCATGTTTGAGTAACTGATTGGAGATCTTTGAAGATATAACTGTAGATCAGCTAATGGGAAACCAATGGTTGTGATGCATTTAGATTTTCAGAATGCTTTTGGTAATGTTCCACATATTATGTGCAAAATAATTCTATCCAGCATTTGCTCTTACCTTAGATTGATGTCTGAGCTCAAAATACTTGATATCCACATGCTCACTTCCACTTCACATTTTATTATATTGCATTTCATGGTAATTCCTTATTGCTATTCCATCAAACTTTTCCTAAATTCAGATTAGTTCACCGATTCAATGGAATTACAATCTAAGTGAAGGATAGTTACTTCAAGGGAAAATCAAAAATGGTCAGGCACCAAGGAAATATATTTTGGGGCAAGAAATGCAATAATGCTCACCGATATGTGTTTGTATCCATCTCAAGTACATTATGGTTGTACCTGCTCTTGTCTCTATTGCTCACGGAAATTGTACCTACCATTATCCCTTTCTCTCACAGTATTTCCCATCTAGCGATATTACAAAACTTATCTTCAGCGGCGCTGCAGTTCTGCCACTAACCGTGTGAGTGACTTTGGCGTTTTTAATGGGGGGGGATTAAAATGCAGTTTTGTACTGCTTGTCGGAGAGAGATTTCCTCGGGCTGCTAGCTGATGAAGAAAAATCGATCAGACTTCAGTTCCCGTTTTTTAAAAATCGCTATACGATTTAATAATTGGATTAAAATAAAAATCGACTTCTAACGCTCTCAACGCCTACAACGTGGCGGATCGCAAGAACGGACAAAACAAAGGGTAAGTTGTTTATTTTACATATAATCTTGCTTCTTGGGGTGGCTTTAATCTAATTTTACATTGCGAAAATTTGGGCCCCATACGAATCGGCAGTGACTTTCCTGCCGATATGGGGTTCAAATTCACCACAACCGCAATGTTCCAATCGATCGCATTCCAGAATCACCTACCCGCAAGATGATTTAAATGCTCTTTTTTTTTTGGACAATCATGTCATAAGAGCATCTAACTCGACTATATTGTGTTATTGTCCATCCATAATCAATATTTGTTAAATAAATATATTAAATATACACAACTTTCGCCACATTTATTGTGCAAAAAATAATGAGTTTGATTATATTGAAAGTGGATGTTTCTAGATTAATTTATGGGAATTAAACATTAAATTCCTTCCATCTGGCATATGTTCATGGCAGTGAGATTTAAAAATCATGTTATATTGTGAATTCTTGTGTGAATGGGATTAGTTTGTTATTTGGATACTTAGGCAATTAAAAAAAAAAATCCTTTTCTTAAGAAATGGAATCTACAGGACATTCTTATTGGGAAAGTAGTGGGCAGAAAGGCATGTCATGCATGGTTTGAAGAGCAAAAACGTGTAGCTGGATGATGTGGGATGGCGTTGAGAGGAGGAAGATCACATGGAGAGAGCTGTGGACCATGGAGTCAAATAGGTTGAGCTTCATTATCAGAGCCACATATGACGTCCTTCCCTCTCCCACAAACCTAAATCTTTGGCTGGGAGAGGATCCAGCCTGTCCCCTGTGTGCAGTTCCAGCAAACCTCAAGCACATCCTGGTCAGTTGTAAGACCAGCCTAACACAAGGCAAATACACCTGGCAACACAACCAGATGCTGAGGTGTTTGGCAGCTGAACTCGAGTGCAAGAGAATTACCACCAATGCCATGCCTATCAATGCCCAGATAACATTCCCGCAAATACCATCCTTCATCCGGGAAGGAGAGAAACGGAGGACGAACCCCTCGCCTCTCAACTGAACGCAGCCAGGGACTAGGAAATGCGTGTTGACCTAGGCCAGAGGCTTTCGTTCCCAGTTGAAATCGCAGTTATCAACCTGCAACCAGACCTTGTTCTCTGGTCCAACTCCTGTCGCCGTGTTTTCATCATTGAGTTGTACAGAGTTGCTTATTGGTTACAATCTGAGGAGTATGATGATGCTACTGATTATGATATGCCAATGTACCAGCTAGCAACTGATCTTCTCATAAGGACTTTGTCTATTGCTAGAAATTGTAATTTATTTACCCATGGGAGGAGGCTGTGGACGAGGCTTATGAAAGGAAAACCTTTGATATTCAAACCTTGCAGCAGAGGCAGAGAAGAGAGGTTGGAGGGTAACGTTGTGTCCAGTGGAGGTGGGGTGATGGGGCTTTGTAGCCAGTTCCACCACAAGGCTCCTGAGGGAAGTAGGAGTCAAAAGGCAGGCACAAAGGAGGGCAATAAAAGCACTTGCCAATGCCGCCGAACGGAGCAGTCACTGGCTGTGGCTGAAGAGGAAAGATGCTGTCTGGGCTGCCACGTGACCATCTAGAAGCTAGCAATAAGACACACACCCAGATCAACCTGTGGTGGTGGGCCTGCCTCGACTGAGGGTGTCTTGTGATAAAAGGCCGAAACACCCAGTGACGTTGAGGTACACAACTGAAGATATGTCTGATTGTTAGCAAAATTCACCTGGTGGTCATACCCAAGAATGTCAATTGTAGTGAAATCTTAGGGATTGCAACATCCAGTCCTAATAATCAATCAACCAAAATTGAAAAGTTGAGGAAAAACAAGGTGTACAGAGTTGCTTATTGGTTACAATCTGAGGAGTATGATGATGCTACTGATTATGATATGCCAATGTACCAGCTAGCAACTGATCTTCTCCATAAGGACTTTGTCTATTGCTAGAAATTGTAATTTATTTACCTATCTGTTTCGGACTTAAAGCATATAATACAATAATATTAAAGTTCTGATCTTGGGAATATCACATTCTGGGTGTTTATTACTAATACAATAATATTAATGTTTATTAATAATACAATAATATTAAAGTTTTGATCTTGAGAATACCACATTCTGGGTGTTTATTACTAATTCCGTCACAATGGTCAATTTTGTAATTAGCTACAATTCGGTAACTAACTGGGGTGGAAGATTGCAACCTTCACGTGGTCCTCCCTGTTTCGACGAATGCACAACCAAATAAGATCAAATAGAACAAGTTGCCCAACAACTTTAGGCTGTGCACACCATACGCGAGAAGAAGAACGTAACTAACTAATTATATGCTTTAATTTCAGGTCATCCAAGTAAGATGTTTCATATTTGTTTCAGAATGCTTCAATCTATAATAACTGAAAAATGCACTCAGTTCTCTTAATTTATAAGAAAGTTATGGGCTTTTGACTGTCCTCGATCACAGCTTTTGTGTTAAGTCAATGGAAAAGCAATAGGGAACAAGATGCTAATTTCCGAGTCTGAAAATGGCCATAACTTTTTTAATACTGAAGATATGAAAGTGAATATCAAATTAAAGTTCCTTTTATGCTTTATCTGATGGGATAAATTGCAGACTTGATTTTTAAAATCTCAACATTTTGTAACATCTTTTGTAACATTTTGTAACAAGATGTTGTAACATCTCAACATTTTGTAACATTGCTATCCCATCACTTTCAAATTTGAATTGTATTTACCTTTTTCTTGGTTACTTGGTCCTCCAAAATATTCCAACTGGAATTTAAACTGGAGGTGGTGAAAGGAGGGGTTTAACTAGAGAGGGTTATTGGGAAGAAAGTGCCACTTTAAATTTAGTTGCATCTGGCTGGGCAACCGTGGTTTGGTGGAGATTGTTCCATGCTTTAATAGTGCGTGGGAAGAACGAATTGCTGTACACATCTGTCTTTGTGGCTGGGACCACAAAGTGGATTGAATGCCCTCGTCTGCTCCTAATTGGTTTGGGGTTGGTGTAGGTCTTGTGATCTATGTCTAGCTGACCATTTAACATTTTGTAAAAACAGGTCAAACGGTGAGCTTCATGTCTGTCTTGGAGAGGGTTCCACCTCAGAGAATTCAGACGTTTGGTGACACTCGCTTTTCTCTCGTGGGTGTTAGTAACAAATCGAGCGGCCTGTCTTTGGACACGTTCGATGGATGAAATCAAGGACTCACAGTTTAAGGATAAGGGGGAAGTCTTTTAGGACCAAGATGAGAAAATCGTTTTTCACACAGAGAATGGTGAATCTGTGGAATTCTCTGCCACAGAAGGTAGTTGAGGCCAGTTTGTTGGCCATATTTAAGAGGGAGTTGGATGTGGCCCTTGTGGCTGAAGGGATCAGAGGGTATGGAGAGAAGACAGGTGCAGGATATTGAGTTGGATGATCAGCCATGTCATATTGAATGGCAGTGCAGGCTCAAAGGGCTGAATGGCCTGCTCCTGCACCTAATTTCTATGTTTCTATGTTTCTATAATTGGAGCTCTTTCCGTTCACACACACACGCTGAAGACGTTTTGTCAGGAAACTGGAAATCCATCGTTTCGTGTTGGAACGAATACCGTAGAAGTCAAGCTTCCGAAGCAGTCTCTGGTGTGGGATGACATCAAATGCTTTAGAAAAGTCCAGTGCAACTAAATCCATGATGACGTTATTGTCAAGGTGCTTGGCCAGGTCATTTGTTGTCAGGATAAGCTGAGACTCGCATGATCTATGCCTCCTAAATGCATGTTGGATGCATTTAGGAGGCATAGTAGATGCCTCATTGTAGATGCATCCAGCGCTCTTTCTCTCCCATTCTCTACTACTGCTGTGAATTGTACCTGTCCCTGTCACCCACACAGTGCTGATGCTTGACCCCTGTTTCTATATTGATTCTCTCATTAATAATGTGCTTGTCCCATCCTACTCATCTTGTATGCCTATCTCCTGCACACTGACAGTGTATCTGCTCGGTCACCCTTACAATGAGTAAACCGCCATCTCCCCCCCCCCCCCCCCAATGGGCGCCACCTGTCGACTGAGAGCAGGCGCGCTCGTGGACGCGCGCTCGGGGCGGGCGGTTGGGCGGTTGGGCGGTCGCGCGCCTGGGCTGGAAGGTTCCGTGTGCGTGCCGGTGGCGACGCCGGGTCCCGCTCCCTCCCTCCCTCCCTCTTCCTCCTCTCCCCTCATCTCCACCAACCGCTCCCCGGCGGCGGTGGCGGAGGCGGCACAGTCCGGCTGGATGGATCGACAGCATCATGGCGATTGATGGTGAGTAGACGGCAGGAGGCCCAGCGTTCCGGCCCCGGCCCCGGCCCCGCACCGGCCCCGGCTGCTGGCGCTCCCCTCGCTGGTTGCCAGGCCCCAAGTGCAGGCAGGCGCTGCCGTGGATGTTTCGAGGGCGGCGCTGGTTGCCGGTCGCTATCCCTGGTGCTGAAAGCCGCACGGCGAGTTGCAGCTGTCCGATTGCACGTTGAATCCGATGTTGTTTACAAGTGGAGTGGCTTGATGATCGGAATAGGAATGTGCGCCGGTTTCCCCCTCCATCCCCAGCTGAACCCATCTCCATTCACTGAACATCATCCCAGGTGTCTGCTGCTGCCACCCCGGGAGCCATTTCTTAGCACAACAAATGCTCCAGCTCCCTGTACAGGGAAGGTTAATACCGAGCAGCTCTTCCCAGATGTCTCTCCGCTCTACTCCATCAGGCTAGTGGCGGGCACACGAAGGCACTCTCCTTGTGTACCAAGACCATCGTATTGCACGTTTTATCACTATTGTAAACAGTTCGCGACAGCTTTCTTACTACTTAATTTATCGTGCTCCTGACCAGTTTTTACATTATTTCGAATTAGAGTATTCGGCATAGGCATAAATGCATACTATCACATTTTTTTTAATTATTGGTATCTAGATTTTAATAAAAGTTCTGTAGTTTTATCCTTGGACGTTTCCCTGATAAAGTTGTATTTATTCTGGTAGGACTGGCATGCCACTTTCTGAAGTGCATTCGAATTATTTTCGGTGTAAATTAATATTGCATGGAATGGGCATCGCAGAAATAGGACAATGAATCCAACTAATCCATGCTGGCTTTTATGTACCATTCAAATATGCAAAAGGAAATGCATAGCAGGAAAATAAGTGGGGAAATGTAACAGATGGAAACTGATAAATTTGATAGTCATAAGGAAATTTGAAGATAGGAAATATGAAACTTCCTTCTCATATGTTTGTGTATGTTGCACTTACATTCACATTACCCTTTCTGTATTGACATTTCTTCTGAATTCCTTACAGGGTTTATGTCAACTATTTTATATTGATGGTTTCTGGTTAATCTTTTCCTTAATGTGAAAACGTTTACCATGGATATTATTAAAATATTTTATGATTTTAAAGATCTCTCTTTGTGATATGCTTCACCTTTCTTTTCTCAAGAAAAAATATGTCCAGCTTTTTCACCCTGTGTTGACACTGTATGTCTGTTTTTTTTGGTGCCATCCTTCAAAATCTTCTTTGTATCTTCAGTGTCTTGACTCTACTTTAAATGTAGATTAAGCAAGGATTGTTAGAGGTTTGGCATAATCTCACTTATACTATTGTCTTCTAGAAATACAACTAGATGCCTTGCCTGCTTATTTTGTGGCTTTGGTAAACTGCGGCACACCTGTTATTGATTAGTGTGTTTGTACTCAGAAATCCTTTTGTCACCCTTGCACATATATCAATTCCCTTCTTCCTATCAAGTTATTCTCCCACATTTCTCTGAACTGAACTTCCTTTGTAATGATTGACCTATTTTGCAATTCTAAGAATGTATTTGTGTAATTTGTTGCAATCATTCTTAATATCAGGTATAAAACATACCTACATTATTCCTACATTTTGCTATTGTGTTTTTGATTCCAGAGTAAATTGTGAACAGCAGCGATTCCAGTATTTTCTGTATCAATTGCTGTGAAATACCTCCACCCACTTTCTCCAACTGTAAATTGCTATTATCACACCCACTCTCCTTTCCATTATGAATTCAGCAAGTGATCACTTCTGTATTCTCTAACCATTATTATGTATATCTCAAGAAACGTGATTTAAACATCTATATAATTGCTACATTTGTGTTGCTTTTATCATGGATATCTGTTCAAAAAACATTAAGTAAGTTTGATCCATCAATACTTTAAAATTGGTGCTGATTGTTAGATATTGTAGTTCCATGGGCAATGATGTAGTTTTTTTAAATGAACAGAAATGTGGTCCAAATAAATATATTTATTTAGAATATATTTGATGATAAGTATATGTACAGGGGGTATATTGACTGCAGCAAGAAAAAAAGTAATTATTACAACATATATTGTGTTGGAGATTGTGTGGTTTTAGTATGCAATGATTAGATGTTGTTTAGTAGTCTGTTTATGCTATGTTGATGTATGTTAAATATATCAAAATGTTGGTGGCTTTTAAGTTCTTGCACTACATTTAGAATATATATATTTTTGTCAGTGCCATTGACAAGGTGTAAAATTATTATTGCTACCAGTGATCTTTGTGGGCATTTTTATATAAAATAATTTAACATGATAATTTTATGGATATATACTAGACCCAGTGCAGACCCCCAATGCAAGATTCCACCACTCACCCGTTCCCCCAATGCAATATTGCACCACTCACGCATAGCCCCCAACTGCGCAGGCGCGGCTCATTTCTTCTCATCCCCCAGCACTCCCTCTTCCTCCTCTTCAATCCCTAGAGAGGGAGGGGTGGTAGAGAGGGAAGGGTGGTAGAGGGAGAAGGAAGGGGGTAGAGGGAGAAGGAAGGGGGTAGAGTTTAGAGAGGGAGAGGGCTAGGGAGAGAGAGGGAGGGGGTAGAGAGAGTGGGAGTGAGGGTAGATAGGGAGAGGGCATCTCCCTCCTCCACCCTTCCCCATCTCCCTCCTCTACCCCTCCCCATCTCCCTCCTTCACACCCCTCCCCCATCTCACTCTACCACTCAACTCCCCCACCCCATCTCATTTCTCTCGTCCTCCTCCCCTCACTCCCATTACCTGCCCCAGGACCTATCCAGGTCATAGAGCAGCATCAGGGCCTGGAACTCGGCCTGGTTTTCGTGCCCGGCCCGTCAGCTCGGCCGATGTCTGGGCTCCACTGCAGACCCCAACTTCATCTCCGGGCTCGTCCCTGACCCCGGACCCAGGCTCATCCTTGGTTCCAGCGGCGGCTTCTTTCTTGGCCCCGGTCACAGCCCCATCCCAAGCCCCGGGCTCGGCTCTCACTCCAGCTCGAGCACCAGGCTCAACTCCAGCCAGGGCCCGCGGCACTAACCTCACCACCTGGTGTCAGGCGTCGTCATCCGCCGTGACTCCTCGTTCACTGCGAGAGCTGGAGTGCCCCACCCTCCCTGAGTGTGCATTGTGACGCCACTCGGGTTTCTTTTTCAAAAATGGGTGAGTTTTGGGGACTGTTTTTTAAATTTAAAGGATTAATATCGTCGGAAATATAGGTGGAAATGCGACAGACAGTGTTTATCGCCATGACGGGAAAAATGTGAGTAGGATATGTGAAAATGGGAAGGCTGTGGCCTAGCATTTGGAAGAAGATAGAAAAAACAGATTGACACATCGTCGGCACAAACACAAACAATAGGAAGAGTTTTAATATTATAGAGATTCTTAATCACATTTTATATAGGTATACAGTGCCCTCCATAATGTTTGGGACAAAGACCCATCATTTATTTATTTGCCTCTGTTCTCCACAATTTGAGATTAGTAATTAAAAAAATCAAATGTGGTTAAAGTACACATTATCAGATTTTATTAAAGGGTATTTTTATACATTTTGGTTTCACCATGTAGAAATGCCAGCTGTGTTTATACATAATCCCCCCATTTCAGGGCACCATAATGTTTGGGACACATGGTTTCACAGGCGTTTGTAATTGTTCAGGTGTGTTTTAATGCCTCCTTAATGCAGGTATAAGAGATCTCTCAGCACCTCGTCTTTCATCCAGTCTTTCCATCACCTTTGGAAACTTTTATTGCTGTTTATCAATATGAGGGCCAAAGTTGTGCCAATGAATATCAAAGAAGCCATTATGAGACTGAGAAACAAGAATAAAATTGTTGGAGACATCAGCCAAACCTTAGGCTTACGGAAATCAACTGTTTGGAAGATCATTAAGAAGAAAGAGAGCACTGGTGAGCTTACTAATCGCAAAGGGACTGGCAGGCCAAGGAAGACTTCCACAGCTGATGACAGAAGAATTTTCACTATAATAAAGGAGAAACCCCCAAAAACCTGTCCGACCGATCAGAAACACTCTTCAGGAGTCAGGTGTAGATTTGTCAATGAATACTGTCTACAGAAGACTTCATGAACAAAAATACAGAGGCTACACTGCAAGATGCAAACCACTCATTAGCCGCATAAATAGGATGGCCAGGTTACAGTTTGCCAAGATGTACTTAAAAGAGCAACAACAGTTCTGGAAAAAAGTCTTGTGGAGAGATGAGCGGAAGATTAACTTATATTAGAGTGATAGCAAGAGCAAAGTATGAAGGAGCGAAGGAACTGCATACCACCAGATCCAAAGCATACCACCTCATCTGTGAAACACGGTGGCGGGGGTGTTGTGGCCTGGGCATGTATGGCTGCTGAAGGTACTGGCTCACTTGTCTTCTTTGATGATGCAACTGCGGATGGTAGTAGCATAATGAATTCTGAAGTGTACAGACACATCCTATCTGCTCAAGTTCAAACAAATGCCTCAAAACTCATTG
Organism: Okamejei kenojei; assembly: GCA_035221665.1. NCBI lineage: Eukaryota > Metazoa > Chordata > Chondrichthyes > Rajiformes > Rajidae > Okamejei > Okamejei kenojei. The sequence goes on from CM069138.1 coordinate 67,260,837, forward strand.
GCCAGCAGTTCATTCTACGGCAAGACAATCATCCCAAACATATTGCCAAAGCAAAAAATAGTTTTTCAAAGCTAAAAAGTAGTCAATTCTTGAGTGGCCAAGTCAATCATCCGATCTGAACCCAATTGAGCATGCCTTTTATATGCTGAAAAGAAAACGGAAGGGGACTAGCCCCAAAACAATACAGGCCTGGCAGAGCATCACCAGAGAAGACATCCAGCAACTGGTGATGTCCATGAATCACAGACTTCAAGCAGTCATTGCATGCAAAGGATATGCAACAAAATACTAAACATGACTACTTTAATTTACACAACATTGGTGTGCCCTGAAATGGGGGGGGGGGGGGGGGGGGGGGGGGGCGCGGTGGGCTATGTATAAACACTGCTGTAATTTCTACACGGTGAAACCAGAATGTATAAAAATGTCCTTTATTAAAATCTGACAATGTACGCTTTAACCACATGTGATTTTTTTTTTTTTTCTATTACAAATCTCAAATTGTGGAGTACAGAGGCAAGTAAATAAATGATGGGTCTTGTCCCAAACATTGTGGAGGGCATTGTAAATGCTTCAATTTATTTTCAAGCATGCCTCTCCCTTATTGAGGTTTGTAGTCATGCATCATTTTCAGTATAGGAGAAACGTGGATGGACTATTTACTGCAAGACATAAGTTGTAAATTTATGCTTGCATTGATGCTCTGGAAAGTTTGGGACTAAAACGTAAATAAAGTCAGAAAGCATATGTGAGCATCGTATAATTAGGCAGTACATTTTCTGGATTAGACTTTGTTTTGATGGGATTACCTCTTTGATAAGATTTAAAAATCTACTTCCTGGGTCACAATATACTGTTCACCATTCCGAGCCAAGAAGGAATACAGCCGAATGTCTTACATCAATAATGCACTGGAAATTGTCTGTGGGATGTTCCAGGAAAAATTTGGTCTATTTTTTCCTCCATCCTTGAGAAGAGTCATTGTTCTAAACAAAATGCCTTATGGCAATATGAGCAGGATTTGAATTCAGTGACTTAGAAATTCAGTCACTTGGCACGGGGCTGTGATTTAGTAGTTTAGTAGGTGAAGTTGATTGTGAGATGAAATAGGCAGTATTGGTAGCTGTGTATGTGTTTGTGATGTATGTAAGCAGTTTTTAAGCAGTGCATTGCTGGTTTCCTGCTGTTGAATGAAGAAAATTTAATTAACAATTTGCGTGAATCGCACTAAAAAAATATAATTTAACAGGCCAGACAAATCCTATAGTGATCTATTTAAAAGAGTCAACAATTACTTGCAGGTTTCATGAGGTAGTTTATTAAATTTGTGGACCAGGACTGTAGAAATATGTGCATGAGCTGAGCTTAGGGTTGCATTTTTTGTTTTGCTGGTGTTGATGGAAAGTTTGGAAGTAATTCCTCTGAGCCTCCAATATGACCAGCTGGAAGAGAGGGACCCAAGGGAGGGATATATTTTCAGATGTAGGTTTCCAGTTTCCTTCCACAGCTGGAAAGCATGCTGGTAGGTTAATTGGCTACTGTAGTATACCCCTTACTGTTGGTAAGTGACAATAAAAAAAATAGAAGAGGAGTTGGTGGGCATGAGAGAGAAAATGTTGCAAGGCTTCCGGGATAAAGAGAAGAGGAATGGGACTGTTTAATTTGCACATCTTGGAGCAGGCATGGACCTGATGGGCTGAATGGTTGCCTTCTGTGTTGTAATTAAGTAAGATCCTGAACATGGAGGGACAGTAGGGTATTGAACCAGGAAGGCCTACACTTTACCCCCTCCCCATCACCCCAATCCAACTTGAGTTGACTGGGACGTGTTCCTTCTTCCAATTGATCCTTGGATAAAGATTTCTAATGCAGTGGGGACAGAGATCTGTCACATTCTGTAAGAAAAATGTCCAACCACATTGCCAGGACTGTACCACCCGATATTTACAGATGATGGACTGTCATGGATCCACTCTTCAACATGAAGACATGAGGAGAATTCGTATGCTTCCTCCTCTGTAGAGAACATCATGCATATTTTTTTCAAATTTGGCTTTCTGACGGATCAGAGAGTAACACAGTGTAGCGTTCTTCATAAACTGCAAATGCAGTAATTCTATAAATATACAGATGGTTTGTGATCACCAACCTTGTGATCATTTCCATACATCATAGTTAAATATTTTTATTAGACGTAAGTACATATTAATAGAATATACTTCTCACATACATTTGTAATATTATTAATATTAACAATTATGTCTTATTTTGTATTTCTATACATTTTTTTTGCAGATAGGAAAAGATAGAGAAAAATAAAGTAAAAGTAGAAAAACAAAAATAAAGAAATGAGTGGAGTATTAAAAAAGTTATCCATCATTGGAGATATATCCATGATTTGTTATACATGATTCTTCATCCATTCTATTATTCAGGCTTCAGTCAGGCTCTCGTACCGAGCCATTTTGACCCTTTAAATATTCAATAAATGGAGACCATATCCCTCTGAAAAGATCCAACTTGTCCAGTAGGACAAGCCTTAATCTTTCCAGATGAAGTGTCTCCAACATTCCTGTAATCCACATTTTGATTGTGGGGGATGTAGGACCTTTCCAGAATTTCAATATTAATTTTTCCCAATTATTTCCATACATCATGAGTGCGCAGATGGCATAATCATTCAGAAATGTTATATTCAGTCTCATTCATTATGCCCAGTATAATTGAAGTTTACATGGAGTGGTAATCTTGGGAGAATCCTGCTATTTCAGCTCTTCACTCTAGAAATGGATCATGTTCATCCTGTTGAGGTATATCAAAATTAGACTTCGGGACCACCAGAAAGCTGGGTTGAAAGTGCCATTGAGGTTGGCAAGATATCCAACTATTAGGATTGTTCTGACAGTTTCATGCTTGTTGTCTTCAGTGGCATGTTGAATGATCTGTTCATCATGATCTTTGTCCACTTTGCAGTTCTAGTTGGTAAACCAATAGAGATTGGTGGCAGGCAATAACAAAGAGAAGCCTTCACTAGGCAGGCTGTCATCATGTACATTATATTACTGGTGTTCACTGAAGCAGTAGTTTCCAACCTTGGCTGCATAATACCCCCTGGAGTTTTAATATTAATTAGATAATTTAGGCATTTCATTAAATGAAGTTGAGAACCATATATTAAAAGGACCCCACTCTTCTGGATATATGCACAAGGTAGTCTGTGCCTGAATGCAACTAAATGCTACCTTAATATTGAATTTTAAGTGGTAGTGTTAACATTGCGTACAACTATTCTGGCAATGATTATTTCATTCAAGTCTCACCTTTTTCCCATCACTTACTGTTGTTAACCTACTCATTCCCCGGATCGTTCTTGTAAACCTCCTCTGGACCCTCTCCAAAGCCAGCACATACTTCCTCAGATATGGTGCTCAAAGTTGCTCACAATATTCCAAATGTGGCCTGACCAGCACCTTATGGAGCCTCAGCATTACATCCCTATTTTTGTACACAAGCCCTTTCAAAATAAATGCTAGCATTGTGTTTCCTTTCATTACTACTGAAAGGAAGTAGATTTAGTTTTTGGGAATCCTGCACCAGCACTCCTGAGTCCTTTTGCACCTCCGATTTCTGGATTCTCTCCCCATTTAGAAAATAATTTACGTTTTTATTCCTATTAGCTAAATGCATGACTTCACACTTTGCTACACTATATTGCATCTGTCACTTCTCTGCCCACTCTCCTAACCTATCCAAGTCCTTCTGCAGAGTCCCTGCTTTCTCTACACTACCTCCTCCACCTATTTCCGTATCATCTGAGAACTTGGCCACAAAGCTTTCAATCCCCTCCTCAAATCATCAATAGCCAACATGAAGAGCAGCGGCCCCAACACCGCCCTGCGGAACTCCGCTAGTCACTGGTAGCCAACCAGAGAAAGCCCGCTTTATTGCCACTCTTTGCCTTCTGCCATCCAGCCAACCTGGTATCCATGCTAGTATCTGCCCTTTGATTCCATGGGCTCTCATCTTCCTTAGCAGCCTCCCATGTGGCACCTTATCAAAGATTTTCTGAAAATCTAGGTATACAACATCCACTGAGTCTTTGTCTGTCCTGCTATTACTTCTTCAAAGAATTCCAGCAAATTTGTCAGGCAAGACCTCCCCTTCATAAAGCCATGCTGACTTTGGCCTATTTTATCATGAACTTCCAAGTACTCCATAACCTTCATCCTTTATAATGGGCTCTAAAATCTTATCAACCACTGAAGTCAGACTAAACAGCCTACAGTTCCCACTATTTTGCTTTGCTTCCTTTATTATGAAGCAGAGTAATATTGGCAATTTTCCAATCATCTGGAACCACTCCTGACTCTAGTGATTCTTGAAACATCACTATCAATGCCTCCACAATCTCCAAAGCCACCTCTTTCAGAACCCGAGGGTGCAGTCCATCTGGTCCAGGTGACCTATCCACCTTCACCCCTTTCAGCTTCCCAAGCACCTTCTCCCTAGTAATAGCCACTTCAATAACTTCCACCCGCTGACTCTCTTGAATAATCTTTGTTGTAGTAAAAAGTATGTATTATTGTTATGATGTAGTTTTATGGAGATATCATTTTAGGAGTATTTTATGATGACATTTTCCAATTTAATAATCTGGCGAAAGTGTAATAAATGAACAATTATGCATAATCTTGCTTAAAGTTTTTGCTTTATTCAGATAGTTTCACTGTATGTGTGAGTAGGAATGAATGGGACAGAACACTGTGCATGACATGATGCAACTTAAAGTGAGATTATTTCAGCATGAGAATATTAATGATTATCTCACTGTTTTAACAGTTTATAAATAAAAGTAGAATAAATTGCAAAACTTTCTCCAATTTAATTTTATAAAATTCAATAACATCTGTTACAGAAGTTGTGTGGTTCGGAAAGTTGATGGAGGTTCTCAAACATACTTCATTGTGTTGTTAATATTGTTAAAAGCTCATAATTAATAGCAAGTTGAAATTGTGCAAATATTTATATTCTGCGTAATAAGAGTCTTTAAAGGCTCCTCGAAATTCTCACTAAATCGGGTGATATGATTTTCTTCATAATGTTTTATTTAAAAACGTTTCATATAGATATGGGAATAATATTCAATTTTTTTTAGCTGTCTGCCTAGAGGATGATATTATGTTACCATGATGTCAGAAATAAGTCCCACCAGTGAATGAGTAAATCTGTGACTCATTCCTCAAAGCTCAGATGTTAGATTGGGATAAGACATCCAAAGTATTTGGTTACGTTTGGGTAGATCCAAGTTTGCATCAATCCATTTGTGTAGTTGTACTCATAAAAGCTATTATAGGTTAATCTTCAACAAATTTTGGGCAACATATTTAATTGGTTTCCTACAAAGAAACTGTAAGTAGATAAAATATCCATATTTGTTTGTCCAGAGTACATAGCCATGAAGCGAATGTGGTTTTATAATAAATTAATTTTACATAAGTACACAGAGCTAGAAAATACTATTCAAGCTCATTAATGAAATTAGTGAAGCTGTATTATGTTTGGTCAGTTTAAAAACAAGTGTTATTGGGGAATGCACATCACTGGCAAGGTTAGCTGGTCTCTGGATTTGCTAGCAATAGTATTGGCAGCTTACTTGAGCTCTTGCAGTTCATGTAGTTGTATTTGTTTGTTGTTGCAACACAGTCTTAGCTCAGCGAAAGCATTTTTGCTATTCTCGCAGTCCTTGCTTTAGACAATGACATCCATCATCCAGCCATCCATGTGTACTAATGTGGATAGGTTTGCATCTCAATGTGGCAAACCTTTTGGTGCCTGAAATGATTAAGAAGTTCTCGACCTGAAATGTCACCAATTTCCTTCTCCCCAGAGATGCTGTCGGTCCCGCTAAGTTACTCCTGCATTTTGTGTTTACCTTCGATTTAAACCAGCATCTGCAGTTCTTTCCTGCACTTATAACTTGACGGATTAAATTAAACGAGGCAATGACTAAGGTCCACAAGAAAGCATCTTTTGTTAACCCATGCCAGTTGGCAATCTCCCTACCACATTGCTTCCATTGTTATATTGTGGTGATATAGCCTTAAAGGATGTTTGTAAATTAGGATGTGTAGCTAGCTGGCTGAAAAGGTCACTGGATAGAGGCAGGTAGACAAAAGTGCTGGAAAAACTCAGCGGGTGCAGCAGCATCTGTGGAGCGAAGGAAATAGGCAATATTTCGGGCCGAAACCTTTCTTCAGTCTGGTCTAAAAAGTAGATCACTTTTGTCTACCTTCGATTTTCCAGCATCTGCAGTTCCTTCATAAACACCGGATGGAGGCAGATGGGCTGACCATCTGAAATATACAGAATGACCTTATAGCAGAATTGGCCAGTTCTGTTCTAAACAAGAAATGTTTGCCCTGTGAAATTGTTGAATTGCTGTGGACTGCAACGTGAAAGATAAACAAAAGATATGACATAGTACCTTGAGCTTATCTTCAATTTAATTCAGTGGTACATTGGAGCATTTGGTTAAACTGCTGCTTCACAACTTAATTGACTTGGGTTAAATCCTGACTTCCAGTTCTGTCTCTGTAAAATGTGCATGTTTACTCTGTGACCGTGTGGATTTCTTCAGGTACTCAGATTTCCAAGTGCATTTTCAAAGACATGTAAGTTTGTAGGTTAGTTGGCCACTGTAAATGCCACCTGGTGTAGTGTGGCTGGCAGTATTGATGAGAATGTGGGAAGAATAGACTGTGGGGATAATTAGTGAATGAATGACACTGCACTGTGAATTGGTATAGAATTGGTGGGCTGAATCATCTTTTATATCATAAAGAAATATAGTAGTAATGGAAATATTAGGATTCATCATAGAAAGAGGGTCAGAGTGAAAATGGATAGAAAACAGTGTGACTGGAAGGGTCGGGCTGATCTTTACAGATATATACTGTAACAGAGGTGTTCTGCAAATCTATGCTTGGGTCTTGCAATGCAGAGTAGTGTAATCAGGGTTAAGTACCTCCATGTTGGCTACGATTATTACCATCACATTGTGGATATGTTGTTTGCCATTTATCAGCATAATTTGGAAGGGAATCTTTTTATTGTCCAATTCAATTTCAGAGTACAACTGGATGAATCTTTGTTTTGCAAATGAAAGGTGCTTAAAAATTGCAGCCTCGTTCATTTATTTCAGTTCAAGTATATGCTATAATACCCAGAGCCACACTTTAGAATTTAAGTCAAATATAATCAAAAATAACTAAGAATACATTTCTCTTTTCAGGTGGAGAACGTACTTGTGGTGTCCATGAACTTATATGTATCCGCAAAGGTAAGCAAATTGTTCCGGAAGTTAATTAAGTTATTATTTCTGCAAGGTTGTGTTTTGGGTTGGCTGTTGCAGGAAGGGGAATTTATCGATAAACATATCTTTGATTATTTGTGGTGGATGTGACTTATGTTTGAGACCAATCTGTTTTTTTTGTTTAAGTACTCAAAAGAAAAATTGTTATACGCATTATGGACTAATAAAATGTTTCATATTTTAACAAAAGTAAAGGACTAACAATTTTGATTTCACAGTGGAAACTTCTGAACACTTTCTTAATTTAAGTTTTGAATTCCTGCTGTTGATGTGTGATGTTACTTGATAAGTCAGATAGAGGTTCTCTTCTGGCTCTTTACATTCGTATTTCAAGCTATCTCCTATTTTTGTCAGGTTTTTTTTCTGTTTTTTTTTTTACCAACTCAGTTGTTGGTTTGTGTGGAATGATTTTGATATGAGCTATAAGAACAAAATGACTGGGTCATTATACTCATTATGAAAGGCTTCAATAGAAAATTAGTCTTGTGTGTGTAAAATTATTATTGGCCTGTCAACAATCTGCGCATGGGGATAATTGGTTGGCTTTGTAACTTGTTTACTTTCAATGGATTTTTTTTAATGAATCAAATATGATTAAATTTAATGCTGTCCCAATCTCTCACCCCAACTGCTGTTCCAATCTCTTAGCAATGTTACAACATTTTGAGATTTAAAAAATCAAGTCTGCAATTTATTCCATCAGATAAAGCATAAAAAGAAGTTTAATTTGACACCTAATTCACTTTCATATCTTCAGTACTAACAAATTATGGCCATTTGCATACTCAGAAATTAGCATCTTGTTCCCTATTGCTTTTCCATTGACAACACAAAAGCTGTGATCAAGGACAGTCAAAAGCCCATAACTTTCTTAAAAATTAAGAGAACTGAATGAAATTTTCAGTTTTTATAGATTGAAGCATTTTGAAACAAATATGAAACAATCTTACTTGGATTACCTGAAATTAAAGCATAAAATTAGTTAGTTACCTCATTGTAGCTAATTACAAAATTCAATTACTAGATCTAAACATCTATCCATTTCTTAAGAAAAGGTTAACATTTTTAAAAAGCCTAAGTGTCCAAATAACATTCACACAAAAATTCACAATATAACATGATTTTAAAATCTAAATGTCATTAATTTATAAGCCAAATGGAAGGAATTTAATGTTTAATTCCCGTAAATTAATGGCCATTTAAATCATCTTGCGAGTGGGATTTTGTGGAACGCAACAGATTGGAACGTTGCGGTTGCGGTGAATTTAAACCCCATTTCGGCAGGAAAAATACTGCCGGTTCTTATGGGTCCTAAGTCACCTTTTCGCAACGTGAAATTTTGATTAAAGGCATCCTTTAAGCAAGTTTATATGAAAAAATATACGGTGTACCTTGCCTTGTCCCCGACGTGAGATCCATCCCTTTGTCGGCATTAGAAGATGATTTTAATTTTACTCCTGCTATTAAATTATCCAGTGCTAATTTTAATAAACTTAATAAAACGGCAGTCAAAGCAATTTTTCTTGAGCAACTAAACAGTCTGTTCAAATCGATTTGAACAGGCTGAAGAAATACCGCATTTTAAACCCGCCCCCCTCTCAAAGGCGCCAAAGTCGCACACACAGGCAGCTGAAGGTAAGTTTTGTAACATACCTAAATCTCTCACCCCAACTTTACTCACCCTGTTTCTGCTTTAAAGAAACAATCAATTTAAATTTTACTCATTTTAATCAATATAGCTGATTATACCATTCTAAAACAGCTTAAGCCATCAGAGGGATATGACGAGGATATTATTTTTGTGGTAGTGAGGTGCTATGTACTGGAACGTGCCGTCAGAAAGAATGGCACAAGCAGATTCACGGGTAAGTGTACAGTCATTACTGGCCAAGTCCACTGATGCAGCACCTCATGCACCTACATAACCTATCAACAAGAAGGACTAAAGTATCAGGCTCATGGAAACATCACCATCTGCACGTTCCTCGACAAGCCATGAATTGCAGCCATTTCACTATTACTTCATTGCTTGGTTTAATTTTGAAACTCTGTGAGATTATCTTCACTGGATGGATTCCAGTGAATCAAAAAGCATCATGCTACCATTTTCTCATAGGAAATTATGGATGGGCAAGATATGTTGCCCCTAATGATGCTCCATATCATAAATGGTTTCTTCAAAATGGTTGTGGAATTTTTAAAATAAATAGTATTTTTCAAAAGGAAATTATATACATAATTTAAAAAGAGAAAGTTAAAGCAGTGAAATTAATTATTCCTCTATTTCAAAGATCTGACTCATGTGTTAAGGTAAATGGTCTGCTGTTGTACAACAGAATTCGATGATGCTGGGAGATCATTACAATCAGTAAAACAGTAAGATATAGTAATTGCATTAACTGCATGTCTGAGCTGTAAAATGCAGCTCTAATGTCCAGAGACAGTTTTGCCTAGGCTGAAGAACTACTCAAGGTTGGTGCATGGCTTACTTTCAGGCCTGCCTTGAGCTTCATTGTATTTTGTTACGCTCTCCATGATGTTTACAATTGCATTGAACTGGCTCTGCAGTATGACCTGCTGTGGTCAGGATTCTCCTATTTGGCTCTGGGAATACTGAATTCCTTGAGACATTGTTTAATCTTGTGTTATCTATCTTATCTTATCTATCTATATACTTTTAAAACTGTGTGTGTGTGTGTGTGTGTGTGTGTGTATGCGTGTGATTAAAGCAGATGCTCACAACGCGCAGGCGTACTTTCCACCACCCCCCCCCCCCCCCCCCCCCCCCCCCCCCCCCCCCCCCCCCCCCTTCCCCACTCAGTCATTTTTTCGCCTCCTGCTGTGCTGCGGACCAAAGATCCAGAGGGAGGAGGGAGTAATGGTCGCCAGGGCCACCTTCTCATCGTGTGCCCCGTGTGACGATAACGGCTGCTGCCGCTCGGCTCTCCTCCACTGCCCCCCAGCCTGGCTCTGTCATGCTGGCGGAAGCCACGATCAGCTGGTCACCCGCTGCTTTTCACCATCCTCACATCGCTCCGTGCCTCGTTGGTGGCCCGCAGGCTCACTCGGGACCACGCCCACCCACCCACTCCACCCTCCTCCCCCCCCCCCCCCCCCCCTCTTTCCCAGTACTCGGGGTCTGAAGCATTCGGGAATCGGTCCTCTGTGACAACCCGGAGATAACTTCAGAAAGAACCCTGGAAAATTCCTCAGATATCCCAAAGATAGTCAAAATCAGGAGATCATTACCATGCGGTATATTCCCTTCTGTTTCATCCATTTTTACTGTTAAGCTGTGTTGGCTTCCTGTAAATATTTCCAGTACAAATCGATAATAATTCAAAAAATTAACTGTATCTGTTCTGTTTCCAGTCCCTTCCCCTATTCACAGTAAAAAAGGATTGTCCTTATCTTTGCCAATCTCTATTTTTCAGTGTGTCTCCTCTTAACACCTTCCACATAATCGGTAGAGGTGCATCATTTGTTCTTTTATCTCTTCCTCTCATGCTATCCATGAGCCCAAATACTCCTTCCAGCAGAAGCAATTATTCAATTGCACCACCTGCAATTCAGTGCTCACAATGTGGTCGCCCCTATATTCACCAAATTCAGCTTGGATGACTAAATTGCAGAACAACACCATTCATTTTGCAAGGGTAGCCCTGGTTTTCAGTTGCCTATCATTTTAATTTTCCATTTTACGCCCACACTGATTCTTCGGTCTTTAACCCCAAACTATTCTACCAAAGTTTAAAGAACGGCTGATATCTCATCTTCACCCTTGGGGCTCCCCACTGAATTCAGCAATTTGATATATACATATTTTCCAGTTTGTGTCAGACTGACTACTTTGTAGGATCAGAGAATGCTTGGGGTTCCTGGCAGCTTGGGTGTTATTTAATTGGGGTGGTGGGTGTGGGAGGAGCATAAGGTAAATCCAAATGGGAATTCAGAAGCTTCTTTATTTAGAAAATAATTAGCATGTAGAGGAAAAGAACCAAGAAAAGTGGTTGAGGCAAATAGCATGGATGTATTTAAACTTAAATTGATGAGTAAAAAAGATATTGAAGGAAGAAATATTGAAGTGGTTAGATGAATATGAGGCTTCTCGAGAGCATAAAGAGCAGTATGAACTTGTTGGTCCCAATGACCTGTTTTTGTTCTATAAAAAGATGTCACATTGTGACCTATAATTGATGTGGCTCCTTTTTAAAAAAAAATGCAGCAGTAAAAAATTACGCCCTCACACTGCAGAGTTCCAGTGGAAAATTAAGCTACCACACTACTTTAAAGAGTAGAATGTTGGAAATTTGTATGAACATATTGACTATTTAATGGGTCTACCTCACACCATTCTAATAATTGTGAAATTTTAAAAAATGCCTGCACTCCATGCAATGTTAAATCCCGTTACACATTTAATGGGAAATGAAAATGAAAATCATATTCATTATTAGTTTCTTGACATTATCCTGTGGTACTAATACTGTACTTGATTTACGTTCTTTTTTTTTAAGTGACTCCATATTTTTAATAATTTTTTTGATGTGCTTATTGGAACTACTTTAATACTCAAATTTTGTTTGAAATTGCTCAAAAACCCATCGAGAGAAAACCAGAAATCCTGCCCTAAGTTCTGAGCTAGCATCAGCAATATATTTATGATGATGGATCTGGATGGTTTCCTTCCTTATGTGAGTTATGCAATACCATTAATCTCTTTTGTAAGAAGGCTAAAGGTATTAGGTACTTTAAAAGATGATGACAATTGCTGAAAAAGCATTGAAGCGGCAGGTGTAAAATTGTAGGTTTCCACAATATTTTCCAGGTGTGAAGAAATGAAAGCATATAAATGCCTATTGCTTCTTTTGTTGACTACAGAAGATTTTCATATTTTCTTGGTCATTTTAATATGTTTTTGTTCTTATCTTTGTGCTAGTCTTTATCCTTGCATACCTCTGTATCGATATGCTTATTTATCAATATGCATAATTCTGTATCAATTTGCTTTAAAAATGCTTTTGATCTAATCTCATTTATCTGGTGCGAAAACCGCTTCACATATTTTGGTATTAAAACAGTATTCAAGGTCGCCTTATTGTGATTTGTGAAGTCTGCATAAAGAGTAAGGATTTCGTTTGGGAGGATATAGAGTCACGTAACGTGGAAACAGGCCATCTTGCCCATGTCGACCAACATGCCCCATCTACACTAGTCCCACCTGCCTGCATTTGACCCATATCATTCTAAATCTATCCTATCCATGTACCTGTCCAAATATATTTTAAACTATGTGATAGTAACTGCATCAACTTCCTCCTCTGGCAGCTCCTTCTAAATACCCACTGTGTAAAAAAAGTTGCCACTCAGGTTCCTATTAAATCTTTCTTTCCTTCCTTAACTTACTCTGGGTGAGAAATAAAGACTGTATATTTACTCAATCTATATGTCTCATGACCTTGTACACATCTCTAAGATCACCCCTCAACCTCCTGTACCCCAAGGAATAAAGTCCTAGCCTGCTCAACCTCTTGTCATGCCCTTGAGTTCTGGCAATATCCACATAAATCCTCTTTGGTCCGTTTCTAGCTTAACAACATCTTTCCTATGGTAGACACAAAATGCTGGAGTAAGTAAAGTCAAGTTTATTGACATCACATACACATACGGGATGTGCAGTGAAATGAAAAGTGGCAGTGCTCGCGGACTTTGTGCAAAAAAACAAACAAACAACCAACAAACTATAAACAGAATGGAGCAGAATCACATGTTCTTTTACATGTTAAACATTGTATTGTGGTACAGTAAAGTTAGTCCCTGGTGAGATAGGAGTTTACAGTCCTAATGGCCTCTGGGAAGAAACTGCTTCTCAACCTCTCCGTACTCACAGCATGGCAAAGGAGGCGTTTGCCTGACCGTAGCATCTGGAACAGTCCGTTGCAGGGGTAGAAGGGGTCTCCCATTATCTTATTGGCTCTGGAGTTGCACCTCCTGGTGTATAGTTCCTGCAGAGGGGCGAGTGAAGTTCCCATAGTGCGTTCGACCGAACGCACTACTCTCTGCAGAGCCTTCTTGTCCTGGGCAGAGCAATTCCCAAACCAGATTGTAATATTTCCGGACAAGATGCTTTCCACAGCCGCTGAGTAGAAGCACTGGAGGATCCTCGGAGACGCTCTGAATTTCCTCAATTGCCTGAGGTGGTAAAGGCGCTGCCTTGCCTTACTCACGAGTGCTGCAGCGTGCGATGTCCATGTCAGATCCTCAGAGATGTGGACTCCCAGGTTATAAAACAGTTCGCCCTATCCACAGTATCCCCATTTATCCTCAATGGTGTGTACGTCCTCGGATGATGTACCCTCCTAAAGTCCACGATCAGCTCCTTAGTTTTTTTGATGTTCAATAGGAGGCCAGAGTGCCAGATCAGCCACCTCCTCCCGGTAGGCCTTCTCTTCGTTGTCTGAGATGAGGCCCACCACCACAGTGTCATCAGCAAACTTGATTATCGAGTTGGAGCTGAACCTAGCCACACAGTCATGTGTGTACAGGGAGTACAATAGGGGGCTGAGGACACAAACCTGGGGGGATCCTGTGCTCAGGGTGAGGGACTTCGATGTATTTCCCCTCATCTTGACTACCTGGGGCCTGGCGGTGAGAAAGTTCAGGGCCCAGGCACACAGGGGGGGTGTTGAGCCCTAACTTAGTGGGACAGGCAGCATCTCTGGAGAGAAGGAATGGGTGACGTTTCGGGTTGAGACCATCCCCCCTGAGCTCCCCCTTTCTGATGCAGAACAGTCTGTCCTCAGCAGAGGCCTTACATTTGTTCCCCTCTGCCCCACATCAACGAGTTCCGGGTCCGCCATGACGTAGAGCTCTTCTTCCGTCAACTCTGCCTCCGTGCCTCTTTCTATAGGAATCTTCACCACCCAGTGATGACCCTTTCTCTGACTCCACCGGTCCCCCCCCGATTGGACTCCCCTAGTAGGCTGTGGGCCGAGCATCAAAAATGTGTCTAGAAATCCATTTTCGTGACCCACATCACGGAACTACATAAAATTTTCCACAGGTTTAGATGAAATATAATTGAGAAGGATGGCATAACTCGTCAGTGCCAAAAGTTGCACATTAATTAATTAAACTAATTAGAAAATGAGACCGGGAAAGTAAACGCCATTTAGTGGCCAATACCCATATTACACCATCGGCAGCCTGTTTCCGTGTTGCAGTCCATTTAAACTATATATTATTACACACACACACACACACACACACACACACACACACACACACACACACACACACACACACACACACACACACATATATATAGTGTGTAAATATGACTGTAATCATATATAATTAAGTATAATTATATTATATAAAAATAATATGATGAATATAATTATGTGGTTTTTTTTAATGACACTGTCTCAGAGGTCCTGCTCCTGAACCAGCCTAATGAATGGGCGAGGGCAGTTCTTGTGGGTTTCTCCCTTTACTGAACCCCACTGACTGCCAGTGTGCAGAGTCGGGGTCACGGCCATAGTGGGACTGGGGCAGTGCCAGGCTGGGGGACAGTCTTGCAAGGCATCTTCCAGGCACTTTAATAGGAAATTTAATGAGACTGCAGCAGAGGTCCCAGGTTTTAAGGGCTCATGAACCTGCCTAATTAAAGGGTCGGGACAGATCCTCTGGGTTCACCCGTTTACTGAACCCCACTGACTCCCATTGTGGGGAGTGTGGGGGTAACGGCCATAGTGGGGCTGGGGCAGTGCCAGGCTGGGTGCCACTCATCAGTAATAGGCACATGACAGCCCATTTAGAGTTTGCTAAAAGGCATGAGAAACAAGATTCTCTGGTCTGATGAAACCAAGATTGAACTCTTTGGCCTGAATGCCAAGTGTCAGGTCTGGAGGAACCAGGCACTGCTCATCACCTGGCCAATACCATACCTACAGTGAAGCATGGTGATGGCAGCATCATGCTGTGGGGATGTTTTTCAACGGCAGGAACTGGGAGACCAGCCAAGATCGAGGGAAAGATGAACGGAGCAAAGTACAGAGAGATCCTTGATGAAAACCTGCTCCAGAGCATTCTGGACCTCAGACTCGAGCTTGTGATTAGTGGTGTGCTTCAAGGATTGATGCTCAGCCTATTCTTGTTTATCATCTATATCAACGATTTGGATGAGAATATAGTAAGTTTGTAGATGCACAAAAAGAATTGGTATTGTAGGCAGTGAAGATGGTTATCAAGAATTATAGTGGGATCCTGATCAACTAGATAGTGGGTAGAGGAATAGCAAATGGAGTTTTAGTTAGGGAAGTGTGAGGTGTTTTCATTTTGGAAAGTCAAGCTAGGACATGATTTTCACTGTGAATGTTAGGGCTCTGGGGAGTGTTGTAAACCTGAAGGATGTGGATGTAGAAGTACATGGTATCCTGATAGTTGCATAATCGATAGACAGGCAGTTGAAGAAGGCTTTCATTAGCCAGGGAATAGAGTATGGAAGTCAAACGTTAAGCCTCAGTAGCACAAGGTATTGAGTTCAAATTCGAGTTCAAGTTTGTGTTTATTGTCACTTAACCAACTAAGGTACAGTGAAACTTGAGTTACCATACAGTCATACTAAGTGAAAAGAACACAATACACACATAAAATAAATTTAACATAAACATCCACCACATTGGAATCCACATTCCTCACTGTGTTGCAAGGCAATAAAGTTCAGTCATCTTCCTCTTTGTTCACCCGTGGTCGGGGCCTTGAACCCTCCAAACATGCCGCTGCCTACGGTCTGATGTCCAAGCCGTCTCGTCGGGATGATTCGAAACTCCGGCGTCGGGACGGATTGGAACACTCTGCGACATGGAGCTCCTGAGTCGGCCACTTCTTACCGGAGACCGCGGCTTCACGGTGGTGAAGTCCACAGGCCCCCGTGGTAGGAGCTCTTCTTCTGGCGATCCTCGGCAAAGGATCCCCGGCACCGCGATGGTAAGTCTGCGCTGCGCCCGCGCCTTGAAGCTCCGGGTCGATCTCCAGGAAAGGCCGCACCACTCCACATCGTTAGGCCGCAAGGGGGGGGGGGGGGGGGGGGAGGCGGAGGTGTGACATGGAGAAAATCGCATCTCCGTCGAGATAAATGACTGAAACAAAGTTTCCCCCTATTTCCCCTCCACCCCCCACCCCTCACCCCCCACCCCTCACCCCCCACATAAACTAACCAAGAAGCATTGAAACAAACATTTAGAACATACTTAAAATAATAAAAATGGTAGAAAAGACATACTGACTGTTGGCGAGGCTGCCACAACGGTGGCACCACCCGGTGAGGCTGCGCTTGGAGTATTGTGTTCATTTTTGGCTGCCCTGCGGTAGAAAAGATACCATTAAGCTGGAAAGAGTTCAGAGAAGATTTACAAGGATAACTCCAGATCTGAGCTCTGGGAGAGTTTGGATAGGTGGGTAGGACTTTATTCCTTGGAGTGTATGAGGCTGACCATGGAGTGATCTCGTGGAGGTGTAAAAAATCATGAGGGGAATAAATAAGGATTGTGGAATCAAGAACTAGAGGGCATAGGTGAGAGGGGAACCATTTAATATGTATCTGAGGAACAATTTTATCACACAAAGGATGAAGGATGTATGGAATGAGCTGCTGGAGGAAGTAGTTGAGGTAAAATTACACCATTTAATAGTCCTTTCGACAGGTACATGGAAAGGAAAGGTTTAGTCAAGTCAAGTCAAGTCACTTTTATTTATATAACACATTTAAAAAACAACTCTCGTTGGCCAAAGTGCTTTACATTGGTATAAGAATAGTATAACAAACAACAGTGCTTCATAGATTAAATACAAACATCACTACATACATATAGCCCTTGCTCAGAGGATGTCAAGAAAGGCTTGGGAGTAGAGATGAGTTTTTAGTCTCGACTTAAAGGAGCCGATGGAGGGGGCAGTTCTGATGGGAAGAGGGATGCTGTTCCACAGTCTAGGAGCTGCATCCGCAAAGGCATGGTCGCCCCTGAGCTTATGCCAAGACCATGGGATGTTCAGCAACCCCAAGTCGACTGATCTGAGGGACCTGGAGGTGGTGTGGTGGGTGAGCAGACTTTTAATGGGGGGCAAGCCCATTGAGGGCTTTGTAGACATAAAGGAGGATCTTGAAATTTATTCGGAACCGCACAGGGAGCCAGTGCAGAGAGGCCAGGATCGGGGTGATGTGGTCCCTTTTTCGGGTGCCCATCAGGAGTCTCGCTGCGGCGTTTTGGACCAGTTGCAGGCGGGACAGGGAAGATTGGCTGATGCCAGTGTAAAGGGAGTTGTTGAAATCTAGGCGGGAAGAGATAAATGTGTGGATGATCTTTTCGAGGTCATCACACTGGAGGAATTGTTTTATTTTGGCTATTGTCCTAAGCTGAAATAAGCTAGCTTTTACCACGGCATTGACTTGTTTGTCAAATTTCAGTGCCAAGGTTTTTGATGTGAGGTTTGAGCAGTGGGGTAAGGCTTCCAAGGCTGCCTGCTATCATTTTGATTGAGTCCTAGGGGCCAAGAGGATGACCTCAGACTTACTCTTGTTTTGTTGGAGGAAGTTCTGGGCCATCCAACACTTTATATCCTCGAGGCAGCGGATAAGGTTTGGCAAATTTGATTGGTTTTTGGGCTTCAGGGGGAGATAGAGTTGTGTATCGCCTGCATAGCAATGGAAGGAAATGCCGTGCCTTTCAATGACTTGGCCTAAGGGGAGCATATACAGGGAGAAGAGAATGGGGCCACGGATGGAACCTTGTGGAACCCCTCAGCAAAGGTTAGCTGCGGCGGAGAAAGAGTTGCCTATGTTAGTAGAGAAACTCCTACCTTTGAGGTAGGAGATGAACCAGCTCAGGGCAGTGCCATCAATACCAACCCCGTACCGGAGACGGTCAATTAGGATGGTGTGGTCGACAGTATCAAATGCTGTGATGAGGTCGAGCAGGAGCACGATTGCACAGTCATCGGAGTCAACAGTGAACAGTAGGTCACTTTGTACCTTCAACAGGGCAGACTGTGCTGTGGTGGGCCCCGAAACCTGATTGGAAAGTTTCCAAGATAGTATTTTGGTGAAAGTAAGGCATAAGTTGTCTTAAAATGACCTTTTCAAGGGCTTTTGAGAGGAAAGGCAGTTTAGAAATGGGTCTGTAGTTGCTTGGAAAGGTGGGGTCGAGGTTTGGTTTTTTCAGGAGTGGCTGGCCCACCGGATGCTTGAAGCAGGTAGGTACAGTGCCAGTGGCCAGAGAATTGTTGAAGATGGCGAGGATGCTGGGACCAGCTATTGTAATGACATCCTTTAGAAGGGCAGAGGGGACAGTGTTGAGGGGGCAGGTAGTAGGTTTCATGGTGGTGATCAGTTATAGAAGGGAGGGTAGAGTAACGGGTTGGAAACAATCTAATTTTGAAGAACAGACCAATGAGACAGCCAGGTCATGGGTGGGAGGAGAAATATTCGTTCTGATGTTCTTTACTTTGCTGGTGAAAAATGTAGTAAATTCCTCGCACTTAGCGGGGATCCAGTTAAGCTGGTGCTGGGCGCAGGACAAATGATGGAGGTGATGGTGCTAAAAAGGACCTTGGAGTTATGAGCGTTTTTGGAGATAAGGGTGGAAAAGTATTTTGTTCTTGCAGATTTTACTGCTTCCTGGTATTTGTGAAGATTGTTTTTCAAGAGTTCAAAGGAAATTTTGAAAAACAATCTTCACAAATACCAGGAAGCAGTAGAATCCAGTAGAGGAGCAACAGAATCCAGAATGGAAGAGCAAGTGGTATTGAATAGAGAAATGAGGTCGTCGGTACTGAGATGGAGGGTAGACGCCTCAATAGTGCAGATGTTGGGGATGGCTAAGAGAGCCTCAGAGAACTTACTGACCGTCGTGGAATTAACGTAGCGGGAGTAGCGAGCAGGGAGATGGGATTTTGAGGGTGAGAAAGGCAGAGATATATCGAATATAATAGCACTATGATCAGACAGACAGGCATCAATAATATCTGTGTTACAAATTGGGAGACCAGACGAAAGCACCAGGTCGAGTGTATGGCCAAGCTTGTGCGTGGGTCCAGTGGTGAGTAGAAACAGATTGAAGGACTCAACCAGGTTCATAAATTCACTCACAAGAGGGACAGCAGACATGAATGTTAAAGTCACCATGAATCAGGACACGGTCAAATTTGGGCAACAAGCTAGCGATAAGATCACCAAATTGTGAGATAAGGTCCTTATTCATTTTTGGTGGGCGATACACAAGAACAATTAAAAACGGACAGATTAGACCAACTATGATAAGTTGGTGTTCCAAAACTGGAGACGTGATCAGCGTTCAGAAGGCGGCAGTTGAAATGCTTCTTAAACACAGTGGCTCCCACCGCGACCTGAGAGTCTAGGCGAGCTGAAAAAGTTACAGGTATCAGGACAGAGTTCCACGAGTGGAGCAAGCTCACCAGGATTAAGCCAGGTTCCTGTGATCAGTAGGAAGTCCAATCCACGTGCGGTGAAGATATCATTGAGCACAAAGGCTTTGTTCAGCACTGATCTCGCATTGATCAGGGCCAATTTTGCACGGACTGCAGGTGCGTTGTGGTCCAGTAGCAGCTCCCACGCCAGCGGGCGGAGGTTCAGGGAGACCACGCCACTGCGCTTCACACAGGGCTTGGCTGGGAGCCCACGTGCCGACAGACCTGGGACTGGGAGGATCGACCGGAGCGAAGCATACCTGGGCTCAAGGGACCGCCGATGGATGGAGCGGTAGGGCCGACCAGGTCCTACCGTCCGCTGGGCAAGGTAAGCAGATGTTAAACAGGCGCGGGTGAGGTTCTTCAACCTTACCAGGGCGCCCACGCGTTTACCGCGCCTCCTGGCTCGGCGTGTGCGCCGGCCACCGCAAGGCCGATCCCGTACATCTATCATGAGCCGAGCGAACGGTAAGGGAAGCCTTGTCCGGGGGTCTGTCGGGGGTTCAGTCAGGTGCCCAGCCCAGGGTTCAGTCGGGGGCTCAGTCGGGGGGTCGGTCCAAGACTCAGTCCGGGGCTCAGTCAGAAGCCCATTCCGGGGTCTTGTATGGGGCTCTGTCGGAGGCCCATTCCGGGGTCTTGTCCAGTGTCACGGATGAAGATCTAGACGACAGAGGCTCGGCTCGATGCGGGGCTTCGTCTGGGGCTCGGTGCGGGGCTTCGTCCGGGGGTCGGTCCAGGGCCTCGGGTGAAGACTTCAATGACCGAGGCTTGAATGTTTAGTAGTGCGTGCTGTTTGTACGCCAGCTTTGACTGCAGGCCATACGAACGGTAGAGATTACCTTGAATTTGTTCAGGCGGGCAGCCAAACACAACGGTGCGGCCATCTTGGCTAGATAGAGGGATATATGGGACAAGTGTGGGTAAATGGGACAAGCTTAGATGGGGCATCTTGGTCAGCATGGACTGGTTGGATCGAAGGACCTATTTCTGTGTTGTACTGCTCTATGACTCTATTGCAGTTCTGACCACCACACTAAAGAGGCATGTGATAGAATAAAAAGGGTGCAGATGAGATATATGAGGATGTTTTCAAAGCTGGAGAATTATAGTTATGTGGAAATGCTAACTGTGCTGGGATTGTTTTCTTTTGAACGAAATGGGGTGAGAGGAGATTTGCTTGAGGTGAATAATGTTATGAATCTTGGACATGCTGCAGAGAATTGACCTATTTAACTTACAGGAGGAGAGGCAAAGACTTAAATTAATTGGTGAAAGGAGTGTCTTTGTGCAATATTTTTTATCCTAAGAATAGTTGCAATCTCATTCTCATTGCTTCAAGCTTTGTTGGAGTCAGTGAGATTCAGACTATGATTACCTTTAAATATTTAAACGATAGTGCAATGGACACATGAAGAGCTGGAACTTATAAAGCTAAGAGCTGAGAGCCAGGAAGTGGGAGCAACATAAGTAGCTAAATTTCTATCTTGTTGATCTCCCTCTGTGCTGGAAATTCTTATGATTCTTTGATTTAAAGGCAAATTTAGGGCGGCATGGTGGTGCAGCGGTTGAGTTACCGCCTTACAATGCCAGAGACTCTGGTTAGATTCTAACTATGGGTAATGTCTGTATCGCGTTTGTACATTCTCCCCGTGATGTGTATGGGTTTTCTCCGGGATGCATAGGTTTGTGGGTTAACTGGCTTCATATAATTGTAAATTGTCCCTAGGGTGTGTAGGACAGTATTGGTGTGTGGGGATCCCTGGTCGGTGTGGACTCGGTGCGTCAAAGGGCCTGTTTCTGCGCTGTATCTCAAAAACTAAACTAAACTAAACTGAGCAAAATACAATGAAAAATAGTTTGCTCAACAGAGAGCAATTTTATTTTCAGTCAAAATAATGTAATTTGGATGCAAGGCAGGAATATAATCCCACAAAATGATTGTTCATCTTTGCCTTATTGGTTTTGTGGCCAAAGTTCCTTACACAGTGCAAGTGTCATACTGTTGACAGGTATAAATATATTGCAGCTCACAGATGTAAATCCAATATACTCACAGAAGTGGTTGGAAAAGTTATTTTGACATATGCCGGTAAGTGAATAATGTCTCCACTTGCATAACGATGCAGGAATTTATCATATACTTAAAGAATAAGATGGAAGTACTGTAAGGGAGAATAGAAAAATAAATGAGCGAGCAATTGAAGTCAACAATTTGAGTATTAAAGTATACTTGTTGATTCTAAGTCGCAGCTTGAATTCATAGCTTGATATGGATGGTCACTGCTATTAAATTCAGGGGTGACTCGCTTGTGATTTAGGCAGTACATGTTTTCTGGCAAGCGGAGAAGAAAATTTAAGCAAGAGTGTCATTTTCAAGGTTTCATTTGGAAGTTATATTGCTGCCAACAAAGACACCTTCATGGAATGTGGATGCTTTTTCCAATGAGGTGCAACTGATTCGAGGATGTTCCATGAGGGATTTTTCACAAACTACAGTAGACAATGAATGCTGGTTTGATGTGGCTTCCTTCAGAAGTCATTCCAGTCAATAAATACATTTGGACTGTGCTGTTAGCCATTTTATATCAGGTTTTCTATTTATTTGCCACAATATGGTCCATACACAGCCATCCATATTTAAGTTACAGTACCAAGACAAAAATGCTACATGTTACAGATGCTGAAGATCTGAAAAATAAAATGCAAAATATGAAAAAGTTGTCAGAAAGCATTTTCAGAGAAAACAGATTTCATGGCCCAGATTTCGCTGAAGGGTGTTCAGCACCAACACTCGTAATTTGCATGATATACTGTCATACGTTGATGGGTGGGGTGGAAGATTGCAACTTTCACGTGGTCCGCCATGTTTCGACTAATGCAATCAACTCGACGTGCACAAACGGAAGATCAAATAGAACAAATTGTCCAACAACTTTAGGCTGTGCATGCCACACGAAAGAAGAAGAAGATATGTTGATGGGTCATAGCAAGACCAACTCAGCAAACCAGCAAACGATTTTGGAGACCTAGAAAAGCCGCAATGGATGGAAAGGAACTGCAGATGGTTGTATGTACCGAAGATAGATACAAAATGCTGGAGTAACTCAGCAGGTCATGCAACATCTCTCTTGAAAAATGATGGGAGTCTGAAGAAGGATCCAACTCAAACCGACAGTTCCGACCTAACCCAAAACATCATCCATCGTATTTCTCCAGAAATGCTGCCTGACCCACTGAGTTACTCCAGCACTTTGTGTCCATCTTAGAAAAGCCCTAACTCCAATTACAGTACCTTTAAATATGTAAAGCTGTAACCAGATTGGTTAAAGTCTGAGAGACAGAAGTGGGAGTGACATGAATAACTTAATTTTTGTCCAAGTTATTTATTTCTTTTTTTCCAACTTTTAGACCCGTAGGATATCCCTGGGATATCAGTGAGATCGATCTTCCAGATTCACAGTGGGTTGCTTTCGTAGTTGTGACAGGTACTATAACAGTAATGAGGTGTAGAAGATCATGAGGGGAATAGATAGGGTACAGGGACTCTTACCCAGAATAGGGGAATCAAGAACCAGAAAACATAGGTTTAAGGCGAGAGAACATTTTAATAGGAACCTGAGGGGTGTTATTTTCACACAGAGGGTGGGTACATGGAATGAGCTGCCAGAGGAGGTAGGTGATGTAGATACTATAAGAATCTTTTAAAGGCACTTGGACAGGTACATGGATAGGAAAGGTTGAGAGGGATATGTGCCAAACATGGGCAGGTGGACTTGTGTAGATCGGGCATCTGACAGCTTGGCATCTCGGCCGGCATTGGAAAATTGGCCAGAGGGCCTGTTTTAATGCTTTATGACTATGATTATGGAAATCTAAAATAGCAGAAATCCAAAACTCACAGGTGCAATGCAACACAAAGATTATGCTATAACATAATTGTAGAGGATCATAAGACTAATTCAATATTAACAGTCACAGGAAATCCCAATGCATGTGAGCAATAGTAATTCAATTTTGCAGCTAGCCATGTTGGTTTGGCTATGAAACTCGGTTTCCCTACATGTTGCAATTTAAAATAGCCATAGCAATAAACATTCTGCTGGAAGAACTCAGCGGATCAAGCAGCATCCATGGGTGCTGGAGTAATTGATATTTTGAGTCAAAACACTACACCAGGACTGGTCAATGAAAAAAACTGTAATCTATTACTAGATTTAAGTAACATAATTCAAGGTTGCTGTGGGAACAGAATGGTGTGTTTGAATATGTCAAGTATCTTCCAGAACAAGCAATGTAATATTGATGTATAAGTCATTCTAACCATATTTGCACCCTATCCGAATCACTCATTTGTGGTCAGTAAATGTTTCCCAATCAATTAATTCCGATATTTTTTACTAGTACAACTGCAAGTTATCTAAAAATAAAATTGGAACATAATTTAGGTCTAATCTGGGCACGAGAAATACTAAATTTGAGCCCTAATATTAATTCTACTTCCAAAATGTTGCACCAGTTTAGAGAAAAAGCAGCATATGATTCTCTGCTGTGATGTCAAAATGGCATTAAAAATTCTGCAATATATGAATGTTTGCACTTGCAGAATAATATGGCACTTCATTGAATGAAGGGAGAATTAACCTCTGTTGATGAACACGTTTGTTAAGAAATTACACTTCTAAAGCAGAAGCTGAGTGACAGGTGATTCATCTCCTGAATTCCCATTTCCTTTCTACGGTGGTGCAGTGGTAGACTTGCTGCTTTACAGTGACGCAGACCCAGGTCTGATCCTAACTATGGGTGCTGTTTGTACGGAATTTGCATGTTGTCCCTATGACCACGTGGGATTTATCTGGGTGCTCCTGTTTCCTCCCACACTCCAAAGACGTGCAGGTTTGTAGGTTGATTGTCTTCTTTAAATTGTAAATTGTCCCTATTGTGTAGGATAGTGCTAGTGTATGGGGTGATCGCTGGTTGGCGTGGACCCGATGGGCCAAAGGGCCTGTTCCCATGTTGTATCTTTAAAGTCCAAAGTCTAAATTTACAAGACACAGTTCAAGAAATTGGTAGAACACTCTCCACATGATTTGGATTAATATAGCTCCAGCAATATTCAAGATGTTCGACAGAATCAAAGACAATGCAGCCTACTTGACCTGTACCTTATCCACTGTGATAAACATTGACATTCTCTAATACATATGCATTCTTTCTGTTGAAGATACTCCATTGGTGTTGTTGGACAGCAGTTCCAAGATTT
Source organism: Okamejei kenojei (assembly GCA_035221665.1). Taxonomy (NCBI): domain Eukaryota; kingdom Metazoa; phylum Chordata; class Chondrichthyes; order Rajiformes; family Rajidae; genus Okamejei; species Okamejei kenojei. The sequence continues at coordinate 67,285,955 of CM069138.1, forward strand.
AGATCCATCACCAATGAAGGACCAATTATATATTTCCAGGTCAGGAGAGTGTGCAACTTGGAAGAGAATCTGCAGGTGATAATTTTTCCATTCACCTTCTATAGTTGACCATCTTAATGATAGAGGTTGCACATTTTGGAGATGCAGCTTGAGTAATCATCCTAATCCATTCCCTTAATATCCATCTCATATATGTATTTCCCATACTATTGATCTAGTACTGTGCTCTCACCTTGGCATGGGTAATGGAAGATTGAATTTCCATGATAGAGGCTGCAGCTGGCTTTGAAGCTATAGAGGCTGCTGCTGTTATCATATTACCATGAGCAAGAAAAAAATGGACTTGTGGGTTCATAAGCAAACAGTGGCTGAGAGTGACAGAATATTTGTTTTATCACTTCATTGTTGACTGGCTAGGTAGGAGTTATTGTATTTCTGAAAGAAGGAAAATGCATGGAATTATTAGTGGAAAGGGACATGTGGACTAATGGAAAAATGCATGAAAGACTAATGGAAAGATGCATGTTTCCTCCATCTGCAGTTTGTAAATCAGAATAGTTTGTGGGGTTTGAGGGGTGAGAGGGAATGTAGATTGGGGGATAACTATGCATAATCACAATGATCAACTATCTCTGTCGAAATGCTGACTATGGATACTGACAGTGGCTCCACATTGGTCAGCAGTCTTATTCCAGTGCATGACATATGGAACCAAACATGTCTACAACCTGGATGGTGCTGCTATTCCCTGTGGTGGGACACATTCTCCTTTAAGAGGGATATACAGTGGCTTGCAAAAGTATTCATACCCCTTGAACTTTTCCACATTTTGTCATGTTACAACCACAAACGTAAATGTATTTTATTGGGACTTTATGTGATAGACCAACACAAAGTGGTGCATAATTGTGAAGTGGAAGGAAAATTATACATGGTTTCCAAATTTTATTACAAATAAAAAACTGAAAAGTGTGGCGTGCAAAAGTATTCAGCCCCCCGAGTCAATACTTTGTAGAACCACCTTTCGCTGTAATTACAGCTGCAAGTCTTTTTGGGTATGTGTCTACCAGCTTTGCACATCTAGAGACAGAAATTTTTGCCCATCCTTCTTTGCAAAATAGCTCAAGCTCAGTCGGATTGGATGGAGAGTGTCTGTGAACAGCAATTGTCAAGTCTTGCCAGAGATTCTCAATTGGATTTAGGTCTGGACTTTGACTGGGCCATTCTAACACATTAATGTGCTTTGATCTAAACCATTCCATTGTAGCTCTGGCTGTATGTTTAGGGTTGTTGTCCTGCTGGAAGGTGAACCTCCACCCCAGTTTCAAGTCTTTTGCAGACTCTAACAGGTTTTCTTCCAAGATTGCCCTGTATTTGGCTCCATCCATCTTCCCATCAACTCTGACCAGCTTCCCTGTCCCTGCTGAAGAAAAGCATCCCCACAGCATGATGCTGCCACCACCATGTTTCACAGTGGGGATGGTGTGTTCAGGGTGATGTGCAGTGTTTCCACCACACATAGCATTTTGCATTTATGCCAAAAACGTCAATTTTGGTCTCATCTGACCAGAGCACCTTCCTCCACATTTTTGCTCTGTCCCCCACATGGCTTGTGGCAAACTGCAAACGGAACTTCTTATGGCTTTGTTTCAACAATGGATTTCTTCTTGCCACTCTTCCATAAAGACCCGATTTGTGGAGTGCACGACTAATAGTTGTCCTGTGGACAGAATCTCCCACCTGAGCTGTGGATCTCTGCAGCTCCTCCAGAGTTACCTTGGCTGCTTTTCTGATCAATGCTCTCCTTGCCCGGCCTGTCAGTTTAGGTGGACGGCCATGTCTTGGTAGGTTTGCAGTTGTGCCATACTCTTTCCATTTTCGGATGATGGATTGAACAGTGCTCTGTGAGATGATCAAAGCTTGGGATATTTTTTTATAACCTAACCCTGCTTTAAACTTCGCCACAACTTTATCCCTGATCTGTCTGGTGTGTTCCTTGGGCTTCATGATGCCCAAGGATCATTGTTTGTTCTCTAATGTTCTCTAACAAACCTCTGAGGCCTTCATAGATCAGCTGTATTTATACTGAGATTAGGTTACACACAAGTGGACTCTATTTACTAATTAGGTGACTTCTGAAGGTAATTAGTTGCACTGGATTTTATTTAGGGGTATCAGAGTAAAGGGGGCTGAATACTTTTGCATGCCACACTTTTCAGTTTTTTTATTTGTAAAAAGATTTGAAAACCATGTATCATTTTCCTTCCACTTCACAATGATGCGACACTTTGAATTGAAAGGGGATGGAGAGAATAGCAGAAATGTGCACACTAAATTTGTCAAGGTAATTATTTGTTTAAAAGCCTGCTATTAGATACAGTAAAGAAAAAGAAGAAACAAATTGAAGTTGAAAAGTACAAGTATATATGTTGCGAGAGAAAAAAAGGTGGGCTACTTGAAATTTTAAATTCACAATTGTGTCCCAATGGCTACCATGTGCTGGATTGAAACATGGGGTTTATTTTTGTGCTTGCATTGGGCATTGCTCAATTAATGTAGGAGACCAAAACCAGAAACGCCAAAATATGAGTGGGTTAGATAATTGAAGTAACAAGTAATTGAAAATTTGTTGTCAGCCATTTGGATTGAATGGAGATGTGCTGTAAAGTAATCATCCCAAACTACATTTGGCATGAATCAAAGAAAATCTTGCACTTGTAAACAACTTTTTACATCCATTTTATGACACAACAAAATAGTATTTCTGAAATTTGTTATTGGTGTCACATAGAAACAGTCATAGCCAATTAGTGCACAGTGAGTTTATACAACAGCACCATGAGAATAACAGGATAATGTTTTGGTATTGTTGAGTAACGAATAAATGTTATCCACAATGTTGGGGATGACCAACTTTGCATTTGTGGCGTAGAACCTTACACATCCACTGAGGGGAGCAAAATAGGCCTTATTTGCTTATCATCTGAAAGAGAGTTCCCCAGCTGTGTTGCATTCCCTCAGCAATGCCTTGGAGTGCCAGCATACCTTGAATCTAGACCTATTGATTCATCATCAAGGGTGTTACTAATGGAGGCACAACTGATAGTGTACGATGTAGCATCTGAGTTATTCATTAACATTATTCAGTTTGTAGATCCTTGGAGCCAATTTCTGTGCATTCACCTCAGTTAATGTCTCCTTCTCTATCTACTTGGAGGGCTTTCTCGCCCTATTCGTGAAGATCCAGGGTTTTACACCAAGATTATAAAATAAAATGGTTGCTCATAACAGTAAAGCAGCTGCTAATTATAGAACCACTTGTGTCATGGGGAGTACTACCTCAGAGATGTATTATTGCCTTTACTGTCTTGGTGTGATACTCTTGTAGATAATTTCCCATGTCGCACATTTATATCCAGTAACTGCACAGTTTAATGGTCACATTGTGTTGATTGAGTATAGTCAACAATAAAAGGCAAAAGGTAAAAGCTAAATTGAGACCAAAATAACAGACAAGCATTTATTACACAGATAATAAATGAGAAGATGGCAAGAAGGACTAGGAAGCCACAGAAGATAAATTATTAGGAAATAAAAGATGAAGCATGAAATTAAAAAAAAATCTCAATGTGAAAAGTACTAGTGTTCTTCAGTGAAATAAATAACAAAAGCAAAGAAAATTACAGTAGTAGTGCTGTTAAGGGATGAATGAGATTGATTCACTGAGAATAATAGTGAAATGGCTGAATTATTAGATAATTATTTTGAGGCAATATTTACTACTGGGACTAAAAGGTATATATAAATCAGAAGTTATGAACAAAAAAAAATGTTTCAAACTAGACAGGAAGAATATATTGTTAAAGTGAAGTGAAGCTAAATTACCTGGTGCGGAAGGTTTACTTATGTATTTATTAAATAAACATAGGGAATAAATTAAGAAGGTACAATTAAAACCTAATTAAAATGAACACAATGTGTTTCCTACATTTGAAAAATAAAGATAAAGGAAGGGTTGAGGACTTACGGATTTGTTGAATATTGGTAATGGAAAATTAAATGGGATTTTTACTCAAAGTTATAAAAGAAAACCACCCAGTGGCTAAGTATATAAAGAAAAAGTCAGCAATGATCTGTCAGTGCAAGACCATGCCTGATCAATTAATTGAAATCCTTGAAAGAAATAGATAAATAATGCATGGTAACTGGTAGATGTAATAATATATTTAAAATTATTTTTGAAGCCTCCACATAGTAGACTTGTGGTTAAGGTTAGAGCACGTGAAGTCTGCATTGCAAGCTTGCTTCAGAATAGAAAACAGGTCATCTGGGTTTGTGGGAGCTATTCAGATTGGCATAAATTGGGGAAGTAGTCTTCCAAAAGTGGGGTTACACCCAGTCTGATCATGGGAGATGAGAGTTTATTCTCAAATATTGTGCATATACAGATTGAACACCAATTTTCCAGCAAACCAAATACTGTGCTTTACTCCTAGATCCCTCTACTCTACAATATTCCCCAGGGTTCTACCATACACTCTGGAGGTCATGCACTGATTTGACTTCCCAACTATTTCTTCGATCCTTATTTTGGTTCCCCCCCCCCCCCCCATATGATTCCATTTATGAGTGCTCAGTTGAAATTCCTTGAGTGGCCACAGATGACATTGTAAACTGAATGTGAATGGAATGACCTGCTGATCCATTCACTGCTGATTAAGGGATAGTCAGCATGGTTTTGCATGTGGGAGATTGCGTTTTATCAATTTGATTTTTTTCAAAGAAATAACCAAGAAGGTAGACAAGATCAGGGTCATAGATATAGTCTGTTTGGACCAACAAGGCTTTTGATAATATTCTGCATGGTAGACTGCTCTGGAAGCATGGGATCCAGCGAGAGCCAGCTAACTGGATACAGAATTGGCTTCATGGTTGAAAGCATGCATGTAGCCTCACTCCGGCAATGGAGGGGTTCCAGAACAGAAAGACTTGTACAGGAATGAGAGGAAGAGATAAAATGGTTAACAACCGGGAGATCCCGCAAGCTTTGGTGGAAGGAGTGCAACCCTTGAAATTGAGAGGAGGGTATGGCATCCTTGCAAGAGGTGGGTGGGAGGATGTATAGTCAGGGTAACAGTGGGAGGTAGTGGGTTTGTAGTAGATGTTAGTCGATAATCTATCTCCTGTGATGGAGACTGAGAAATCAAGAAACGGGAGAGAGGTGTCAGGTAAAGTTGGGGAAGTCAAATATGTGGATTACTTTCAGCGTGTATGGTAGAACCCTGGGGAATATTGTAGAGTAGAGGGATCTAGGAGTAAAGTACAGTATATAGTTCTCTGAAAGTGGCATCACAGGTAGATAGAGTGGTGAAGAAGGCTTTAAACAGTCGTGGAACTGAGTATAGAAGTTGGGACTTTATGTTATAATTGTACAAAATGTTGGTGAGGCTGCACTTGGAGCATTGTGTTTGGTTTTGATCACTCTGCTTTAGGAAAGATGCCATTAAGCTGCAAATGATGCCGAGGAGATATATGAAAATGTTGCTTGGTATTGTGGGCCTGGGCTGTAGGGGGACGTTGGGAAGGCAAGGACTTTATTTATTACCGTGCAGGAGGGGTGAACATAGAGGTGTATAAAATCACGAGGGAATAGATAAAGTGAGTGCATTGCATCTTTTTTTTTCCAGGATAGGGGTATCAATAACTAGAGGTCAACGTTCTAAGGTGAGAGGGGAAAACTTAATTGTAGCCTGAGGGGCAACTTTTTCACAGAGGGCAGTTGGTTTATGGAACGAGCTGCCAGACGAAGTAGTTGAGGCAAGTACAACAATGAAGTTTAAAAGACATTTGATAAATACATGGATCGGAAAGGTTTATTGGGATATCAGCCAAATGTGGGTAAATGGAACTCGCCTAGATCTCCATCATAGTCGCCATGAACTAGTTGGGCCATGCTTTTCTGAATCGAAAATGACTGAGGTATCCTCATTCCAGCTTGTTGAAGTGGTCATGAACATGTTCCAATCACCAACAAGGTAATCGTTGAGCTTCCTTAGAACACTTCTGTTTTTTTCTCATCACTGGTGTCTCTCATTTCAGCCTTTATTTGTACCTCTGTCGGTCAGCAGGAGCAGCGATAACAAATAATAAGAATGGCTAAAATGAGGGCAAGGGATGGAGTATTTGATGGTGGTGAAGTAATGGTAAAGAGTGTTAACATCATACCTAATTTATGGATCATAGCCATATTATCAAGCCGTTCAAATATTTCCCTTTTCGAAATCTGTCTTGCACCTATACCACCAAGCTTAGGAAGCAGAAAACTACACCTTATCTTGTTGAGTAGGCTTAAAAAGTGGACATTACCTGACTTTTGCTCATCTGTGAGGGGAAGTAAAGTCCATTCTAACTATTGAAATTTGTGTGTTTTACTGTATTATTCAGCTTTTCAATGTTGTTTTGGAAGATACATTATGCCACAAAATCTTAATATTTTTCTCTTTGTATGTCAATACTATTGTTAATTGGAAAGATAAAAAAAAATAGAACTCTAATTAGTGAGAAATTGTACTGACCTGACACCGGTAACTTGTAGATAGTTTTATTTTCATTCTTTCCGATCTTGACAAGATTACACACTGGTATATGAATAAGATACAGTTTCAGCAATCATATCACTTATTCATATTCCTTGACATATGGTTGGTTAACCATATGGTGTCATCCAATACTATAAAGGTCTCAATAGTTTATGAACAAATTACCTCAGATTACAAAATGCATGAAACCTGTACACCATTTTACTTTTCATATAGTTTTATATGTATTTATCGAACCCTAGACATCCTGGTGCACCCAGGCAGATGTGCTAAATGTGTGTTTCACTCGGATGTGTGTTTTCGCATTGCGGTTGGTTCAAAATGACTACTGCAGATGTTTGAAATGTGGAAAGGAAATTGGGTCAGGCTGGGTTTGGGGTTAGAAGGGTGCTGCTGGGGTGCATCAGGATTCATTGTGTCTTTAGTATTATACCCGTGTATTTCTGGATGAGCTCTAACACTTTCTGCTAATGGTTCAATTGCAAGAGCAAATAATAATGGGGACAGTGGGCATCCTTGTCTACAACCTCTAGAAAGATTACATTTAGTTGATAACATTTGGTTTGTTAATATTCTAGCTGTTGGGTTAGAATATAAAAGTTTAACCCATGTACAGTACTTCTCTCCCAATTGAAATATTTCCATCACCGAAAATAAATATGACCATTCTACCTGATCAAATGCTTTTTCAGCAACCAGCGAGATAATTGTTAGGTCTGCATTAGCAATTCTATTTGAGTATATAATATTAAATAGTCGTCTCAAATTGTAAAATGAGTAACGTTTTGGAATAAAACCTGTTTGGCCGGGGTGTATTAATTTGTTAATCACAAAACTCAATCTATGAGATAGGATTTTAGTTAATATTTTCTGATCAGTATTTAAGAGAGCTATTGCTCTATATGAACCTGGGTCTTAAAGATCCTTATCAGTTTTTGGTATAAGTATTATTGTAGATTTGTTTAAAGTTTCTGGGAGTTTCTGTTGAGTATAAACGTGTTTATACAATGTCTGCAAACGTGGGGAAATCAGATCATAAAATTTCTTATAAAATTCAGAGCTTAGGCCATCAGGGCCTGCGGCCTTTCCGTTTTTTAAAGATCTAATTGACTCTTCGCTATCTTTTACCATTATTTAGGCACCTAGTAATTCTCGCTCTTTCAGATCTAAACCCGTAAGATTACATTTCTGTAAAAATGCTTCCATTCCTGTTGATTGTTCTGTCACTTTAGTTGAGTAAAGTTTTTGATAGTGTTGTGAAAATCTGTCATTAATATCTTTGGGTAGTGTTAATATTTCTCCCTTGTCTGATCTAATTTTATAAATTGTTTTTCCCCGTCTAGTTTACGAAGCTGACGTGCTAATAGTTTTTGTGGTTTATCACCAAATTCAAAGTTTAATTGTTTTGTATGTTTATAAAGTCTGAGTATATTTTATTTAACTTATATTTCAATGCTGCAATTTTATTGTGTTCTGTCATAGAAGCTTCTACTGCATTTTCTATGTCTAATTGCCTTATTTCCATTTCCAATGTCTGTTTAGCCCTATTCTCTTTATTAAGAAATGCCTGGGAGGATATTAATGCTCCTTGTACAAATGCTTTAAATGTTTCCCAAAGAAGGGAAGCCAAAGTTCCAGGATGGTCATTAGCCTTGAAAAATATATTAGTCTGTTTTACAAGGTATTCATAACATACCTTTTCATTTAAGATTTGGGGGATAAGTCTCCATTGTGTCTGTTTCTTGGCCATTCTGTTTAGTTTAATCATAAATGTTAGTGGAGCATGGTCCGAGATTAAAATATTGCGAGTTGTAGGTGAATGGAATAAGATTATAGTCTACAAAGAAAAAGTCTATCCTTGAATAAGTTGCATGCACCGGTGAATAAACTGAATATTCTCGTCCAGATGGATATTCAATTCTCCTTGATGTTGGTAGTATTAATATATGAGTTTAGAAATTCACTTGACTGAGATTTTAATTTTCTTTGAGTTGATGATCTGTCTAAATAAGAATCTAGTGTACAATTTAAGTCTCCACCAATTATTAAGTTATATTGTGTGCATTCCGGGATAGTATTGAATATTCTCTTGAAAAACAATGGGCTATCAAAATTTGGTCCATATACATTAAGAAAAGTCACTTTTTAAAAAATATAACTCACCTACTAATACAATATATCTGCCGTCAATATCTTCTATAGTTGATATATGTTTAAAAGGTATACCTTTACAGATTAATATTGCAACCCTTCTAGATTTATGTGAGAATGAAGAATGATACATTTTAGCAATCCATTTTACTTTCAATCTGTGTTGCGCTTCCTTTTTAAGATGTGTTTCCTGGAGAAATATTATATCTGTTTTAAGTGATTTTAAATGAGCTAATACTTTACCTCTCTTGATGGGTTCATTAATTCCCTTAACATTCCAATTACTGAATGTAATTCCTTCACCCCCAGTTTTCATATTTACGTCTTGCATCTTATGATTAAGGTGGTCTATGATAGAGCAAATGGTTCAGCACATTAAACCCTACCTTACACCCGAACATCAGATAGATAAATTTTAGATCTTGTAGGTTTTCCTCTCGGACATATCCCCTTAAATAAAACTTATAATTCCATTCAAAATAAAAATGATAATATAATATAAAATAGAAAAAGTAAAAAAGTATTATATTAGTAAAGTGTAAAAGAAAGAAAGAAACTACATCTATAGTTGGTGTAGTTAGTGATAGCCACCCTAATGTGGCTAGACATCTAAGGGCTTCCGTAGCTTATGGTTAAAAAAAAAAGTATTGCTAGCTCCGGATTTTCCTTAAAAGAAAAGTTTCAATTTCAATAAAAACAATATATGGAGGAGGGGAAACAAATTCCATTAGTGGAATAATTATTAGTCTCAAAGTGAAATATTAGTCTCGTATAGCAAAAATATTAGTCAAAGATTAGTCAAAAGTATCAAAGAAAAAAACTCCTAAATTTTTATTAATAAATTGCCGGATTCATCATCCGTTTAGCTAATTCTAAGTTGATCCAGTTAACAATAATTAATAATAATTATTAATTAATAATTAATAATAATTAATCATGATTAGTAGTAATTAGTAATAATTAATACTAAATTACAAATATTGTATATCATTAGCAAGATAACTACTCAATTCTCATTCTAAATTCTAGACAGTCCTTAAGTATAGCAATTTAAAGTACAATTTCTTCTCTGTGGGGTAACAATATCCGGTATCGTCAGGTGTATGTTGAGTGTTATTCAATCCTCAGTCTCACCCTCGCTCTCGATGTTCTCGATGTTCTGGCCAAATTCAAGGGCATCTGTGTATTTGATGAAGAAATATTCCTTCTTGTCGTAGGTGATTCTCAGTGTTGCAGGGTACATCAGTCCATATCTCAGGTTTTTTATATTCTTAAGTATTCTTTTTGTGTCTGTAAACAGTGCTCTTTTCTTGGCGACCTCCACAGGGTAATCTCGAAATATACTGATCTTATCTCCTTCAAATACGAGATTTCTGCTGCGAACGATTTTCTTCATCATATCATCCAAAACATGATCATATTGCACCTTCACTATCAGTTGTCTTAGGGGGGCGTCCGCCCTTGGACGGCATCTCAATGCTCTGTGTGCCCGAGCAAGTAAAGGTGCTTGACCCAGATTTAAAACTTTTTCAGTAGATCTGCGGCAAATTCACGGGGGTCACGGTTCCCCTCTCTGCCTTCCCGAACGCCCACAATTATTAGATTCTGGCATCTCTGACGTCCCGCCAAGTCAATACATTTTTCTGTTATTTTATGCAATAAGTCTGATAAACGCTTGTTCTCGGAGAGAAGCTTTCTTGTAGTTTTAGAACTTGTTTCAGCAATTTACTCTAATTCAATTACAGTTTTATGTTGTTGATCTAGTGCCTGGGAAATGGGATCCAACTTTGAATTAAATCTGGATTCCATCAAATTCAATTTAGAATCTTTTGATTCAGATTTTCTTTCAAGTTTAACTTCCAGGTGTCCAGTACATCATGTACAGAGGCTCTGATATCTTCTTTAATTTATTCTTTAATTTCTTTAAAAAAAAAATTAAATTCTTCCTTGAAGTTCTGTTTGAGTTTTTTCAATTCTTCCATTATATTTGCGACTTCTTGTGCGAGGAAACTTCTTAGTTGTTCTTCTGTTTTTTTCTTCTTTGAGATCTCTTCTTGAGACGATGTTAAAACTGAGCCCGAGGCTTCAGTCGGGCCTACTTCTCTGCCCTTACCGGTTTTTCTCGTCTTGGGGGGGGGGGGGGGGGTGTGTATGTTGTATAGACATACCGCTGGTGTCACACGCCTGATGATGTCACCCGCTTGCTGCAAGCAGCCGGTACCGTTGTACTGCAGGTAAGTCCCGATCTTTTCCCCCGTTTTCAAGCCGATTTTTTGCGGAGCTAATCGGCGCGAGTCTCCCTTACTCCATAGCGCCGCCGGAGGTGAGAGTGAGACTTTTCTGCCAGCTTCCAGTGATGATGTCACAATGGCATCTCACAGTCGGATCACAATGGAATCACAGGCACATGCTGCAGTGAACAGTCCATAAACCAAAAATGACATCACAATGTGATCTCTGCTGCTGATCTCTGTTGTAAGGAGAGGGACGTAGTGGGGGAGATTTAACAAATTTAAAGTGACATTTAAAAGTTGGATTTCTTCAAATCTGCACTGGCAATTAGGCAGTTATGATGTCACAATGCCCTACTGGCTACAATGTTTCTATCCCAGAACACTGAGTCCTTCACAGCAAATGTCATTCAGGGAAGAAACAGCCTAACCCAGCACAGCAAAGTTTAATGATTAGATAACAAAACATAGCCTTGTCGGTGGCACCTACATCACATTAAATCTTAGAGTACTTGCATTTTATTAAAAGTTTAAAATGACCTGCACAGTTGGGGGTTATGGGTGAGTGGTGGAATATTGCATTGGGGGTACTGGTTGTGTGGGGGAATGGTGGAATCTTACATTGGGGAACCAGGCCTCCCGTGGGGGCTGTTGGTGAGTGGTGGATTATTGCGTTGGGGAAACGGGTGAGTGGTGGAAACGGGTTGCGTTGGTGGAAACGGGTTGCGTTGGTGGAACGGGTGAGTGGTGGATTATTGCGTTGGGGGAACGGGTTATGTCGGGGGAATGGGTGAGTGGTGGAAACAGTATGCGTTGGTGGAACTTTAAAAGTAAAGTGGATCGGTATATGGACGGGAAGGGAATGGAGGGGTATGGTCTGAGTGCAGGTAGATGGGACTACGGGAAAACAAATGATCGGCACGGACTGGAAGGGCCGAGAGGGCCTGTTTCCGCGCTGTAATTGTTATATGGTTATATGGTCATATGGAACGGGTGGATTATTGCATAGGCGAAATAGCTTACGTTGGGGGAACGGGTGAGTGGTTGAAACGGGTTCCGTTGCTGGAACGGGTGGGTGGTGGATTATTGTGTTGGGGACAGGGCCCAACAAGTCCCACTTGGTCTAGTATATTACTAAAATTCTCATCTGTTTATATGCGTGCGTGCGTGTGCATGATGAGTGTGATCCTGAAATTATGCCAAAACTGTACACGATCGCACTACAATTTTTGGCCCACCTTACTCACCATTGTCCTGTGGTGTGCTGTATCAAGCTTCGTTCATATTGATGATATATTTTACAAGTTATTCACATTTTAAACTACAAAAAACACTGAAAAATATCACTTCCACACACACTGTCTGTTAACAGCTTATGATGTCACAATGGGATGCCGAATCTCACTTACATAAAAAATTACTCTTTTCAAAAAAATTAAGTTTTATTCAGGTTCTTCCATTTTCATTCACAACTACATCACAATGGGATCCCGATACTCATTTACATTAAAAAATCGCGATTTTCAAAAAAACTCCGTGTTAATCAAATTCTTGGGGGAGGTTTAATTTAGAAAATAAAATAGCGATTTTCATTGTGGGGAGCGGGGGTGGGATGGGATAGGGGGTGGTTTACATTTACATAAAAAATCGCGGTGAAAAAACTCACTTTTATAAAGAAAACATCACGATTTTCATTGTGAAGGGGTGGGATAAGGGGTAGGTTTCCATTTACATAACAAAATCGTGGAAAAAAAACCCCTTAAAAAAATAATCCCGATTTTAACTGTGTTGGGGGGGGGGGGGGGGGGATGGGGGGCATCGCGATTTTCATTGACTGACGGTTGGGGAAATGAGAGGGAAAGAGTGGTGAGCGAGGCAGTGGGGGAAGGGAGGAGGAGAGGGTAAAGAAGAGGGAGGGTGTAGAGCATGGTGGGGGAGTGGAGGAATGGAGTAGGATAGAGGTAGATGGAGGGATGGCGAGGTAATTGCATTGCGGGACCACCCTTCCCATGTGACGGAGACCCAACGGGTCCCACTTGGTCTAGTAATGTAGTTAAAAAAGATAACTATTTATTAAATTGTCATTGAGAAGCATCAATTCATCTTTACATTTTTGAAAAATAAATGATTTCAAAAATACTTTGTTAATACACTTTCCTTCATGTACATTTTAATAAACAGTGAATATAGACTATCTGCAATTGTAAACCATGCTCTAAATGTTGCCCGTTCTTGCATAAGATTAATATGACTGAAGTGTTTTTAACTAAGTACTATGAAAGTAATGTATCAGTATTTCAGTGCAAATATATAGAAGAGAAAAATAGTGGAGCAGAGAACTTATTACATTGGTAAGAAAGGCATAATATTTATTAGATCACATTATTTTATGCACATACCAGTTTTGATGTTAATTTGTTCCATATAAATTCTCACAGTGCTTGGTCAATTTTATAAAAGTTGCTTTTCAATTTTATAAGCTGACACTTAAATAGCCAAGGCTTTGAAAATCCACGTGTCAAAGATGAAGTATTTAATTACTCCAATACAATACTAGCATCACGCAACTGGCATGAATATTTTACTGTGGAAGAAAGATTAAAAAGCAGAATACATTACCAGATGCTGATTAGCAAAACTAATGCCTGCTGCTTTCCATCATGAATTCCATACAGTAAACTAAAATTGTTTTATTATTCACGCTAAAGTAAATTTCTGGCTCAAATGTAATGAACAGTTAAAATCAATGGACTGAATTTCAGACACGTAGTAGAACACCCAACCATAAATGTAGGAAAACTAGCCTGGGTGGATTTCTAGGCAAATATCTGCAGGGAAGAAGCTATTATAGACTCATACAGAACAGAAACAGGCCCTTCGGCCCAACTTGCCATGCTGATCAAGATGCCCATCTACACATGTCCCACCTGCCCGCATTTCGTCCATATCCCGCTCACTCTATCCTGTCCATGTACCTGTCAAAATGTTTCTTAAAACTTGTGATAGTACCTTCCCCAATTATCTCCTCTGGTACCTATTAAATATCCCTCCCCCCCCCCCTCACCTTAAACATTTGTCCTCTCGTTCCCGATTCCCCAACTCTGGGCAAGAAACGTTGTTAATTTACCGGATCCATCCTTCTCACGATTTTGTAAACCTATATAAGATCACCCCTCATCATCCTGCCATTCCATTTACCAGTTTCTGCCCAACTAACCAAATTATCTACATTTATTTTAGTAAAAAATGCACCCTTCACTATTCGCTTTGCTTGTGTGTCAGACGGCGTTCTGCCATCGCTTTTCCGCAACTAGTGCCACATCTGTGCCTCTGCGGAGATCATCCGCAGTGCATGCCTCTGCACCGCAAGTCAGTAGGTGGGCCATTGTCTTCACTATTAAGCACACTGATAATTTTGATATCATTTTCAAACTTTTATTATACTTCCTATATTTAGGCCTACCATAGTGATATCTGATAAAACATATGCCTCTTTCCATATTCAGGAAGTACCTTACAGCAAATCCAGACATTGAAGATGAGATTCACCATTGCTCTCCGTGCAACAGCACAGATTTTGACAGTTTACAAAAGGATGAAGATTAAGAATACAGGACGTAACTTGCAGTCTATTCTGAAACTGTAATCCCAGCCCTCCCGAATGCTTCAAGGCCTTGGATGACCTACAGCAGGTGCCACTACACTAAATAATATTGCCAGTGCTATTTCTGTAAAATCCCTCCAAATCTACCAGAATGATAAGTAAACCAAGTCAAAGTTCTCGTCCAGGCCAATATCCCCAGCACTGAAGCCCAAATTATATATGCCTTGTCAGCTTCATTGAGCAGGCCATGTCATTTGCATTTGACACCAGACTCCCAAAATGGCAGTCTATTCTGAGCTTCAGGGAGACGATTACCAGACGAAAGTATTCAAAGGTGTAATCAAATTCTCCTTGAAAAATTGCAGCATTCTCACTAACTCCTCGGAATCCCTGTCTAAGTGGAGAAAGAACATTATGCTGGGTTCCATAACATATGTTATGGAACCCAGCACAAACAATGCTGGCAAATTACTGGTCACTGCCCTGTTAGACATCTCCTGGTAGATTGATCCCATCAATAACCTCCGAGAACTCCAAACTGCAGTGGAAGCAAGACATCCTAGATGCGAAGAGATCATATAGAAGAAGAAAATAAATAACTCATATTTACTATGAGAAGCAAGGGATTGAGTACTACTCAATGAAACTAACTAGGATTGATGGTGTAGAAGAGCAGTATTTCATAGGAAACCCAATGAAACATCCAGCCACAAAAACATCCATCAACAATTATTCTTTGCTTTCTCCTACTGGCTCAGTTTTGGAACCAACTTGCCATTCTCTCATGGATCCATTGGGATTTTACTTATTTTGACTAGCCTGTCATATGGTCTCCAAAATTGTCCTGTTTATCTTTTCTGTCAGGACAGTAGTCCAAGTTCTGTTATGGGTAGAGCCTATTCCAATGGTACACATTGTTTATTGTCGTAGGACAGGATTTAATGCTGAAATTGAACTTTACATTCTCACACTCTTTCTTCAGCCTGGTGTTCACCTCTCCAAAGTTTTGCCCCAATCCAGTTTGCAATCAATTTAGACAATTTGTGATTCTGAACAGAAGTATCTTGTTTCTTTTTACTTTAGCTTCCACTCATTATACATTATGCACATAGCAAAAGAGTCTCTTCCTTAATCTTTTCTACTTTTACATTTCAACATGAGCTGTAAGAACTGATCCTCCCCTCTCCCCTCCTTCTTTCCCCCTTCCAATGTTATTTTAAACTGCCGTAGAATAGTAAGATTAAACGAGACTTACCAGTTTGAAGTTTGATCCTTATTTTATGAGGAGTAACTTTGAGGGATTACGTGACGAAGCCCCGCCAGGCGCATGCGCGTCATACTTCAAAGCAGCGGCATGAAAACACAGAAACAAATAGCTGAAGTAACATAGTAAGGCTTGAAGAAGACTAGAACTACCAGATGATCTCTTAGATTATGAGGGTGGGAGCGGAGGGCACGTAATCCCTCAAAGTTACTCCTCATAAAATAAGGATCAAATTTTGAACTGGTAAGTTCTCGTTTAATCTTACTATTTTACTTCGGAGTCACGTGAGTGACTTCGTGAAGATTTCAAAGCTCTGTGTTTCCATGCCGTAGATACACTCCATATGACAATCTGCTTCGGTTGACACAGTAGTGAATAAATAATATATTGAACATTGCTTCAAATTATTCAATAACTATTTTAATAATAATAACAAAAAACAGTAATAACCCCTCTGTCCCGGGGGAAATTACAAACAATGATATATAAACAAAGCAAATGAATTAAATGGAACCCAAAACAGCATGCCCAAACCGTGGCACTGTCTGTACAGGTTTGTTATAGAATTGAGAAAATGTTGATTCTCTAGACCATCCTGCGGCCGCGAGGATTTGGTCTAGTGGCATGTCCTGAGCCTTCGTCGTGGATGTTGATGCCGCCCTGGTGGAGTGAGATTTAAATACATGAGAGTTCACTCCAGCATAATTGAGAACCTGTTTCAACCATCTAGAAATAGTTTGTACTGACACTCTTTTATATGGCTTTTTGTGACTAATGAGCAGTCCTGTCTCAGAACCTCTGAAACTCCTTCTTAACTCAATATATTGGGTTAAATGTTTAACTACACATAACATTTGGTCAACAGGATATGCTTTAAATGTCACCTTGGTTCCTGCCATCCCTGGCCTGCTTTGTTTGATTAAATCATAGACATAAAATGTAATGTCATCTAGAGACAAATGCATACAATCTATTCGTAACAATTGTAATGTTTGTACACGTTGTGCGGAAACCAGCGCCATTAGCATAACCACTTTGAGAGTTAATCTTTGCATAGATAATGACGTAATTGGAGCCCATTGCCGAAGCAGTGTGAGAACTATACTGATATCCCAGATTTCTGTATATCTAGGCTTAGGAGGGTTTTTGTTAAAAATTCCTCTCATAAATCGGGATACTAACGGATGAGCCGATTGGTTGTTGTTGTTCTGAAGACTGCTCTAAATAGGAGGACATAGCACTCCGAGCACTGTTAATGGCATTATAACTCAGGTGCTCATCAAAATGCAATGTAGCAAGGAACTCCAACACATCACATATGCTTGCAGTATCATAAGATGTGTATATATATATATATATTTTTGTTTGTTTATTTTTGTTGGAAGTAAGTACAATAGTGTGGTACTTAAGTACCTAATACATACATACATATTTCCATTCTTGTACAACTTCATACTTTTGATTTAATAATTAAAGAACAGTGAGAGAAAAAAGAAATAAAGAGTGTCGGAATAGATAGTCAAGCTAGTAGAAACAGAAAGCAAAAGAAATAAAGGACAGAGACGAGAAGTTAAAAGATTGAAAGAAAAGGAGAAAGTAAAGAAAAGAAAGATTAGGAGAGATCTACCTATCTCGTATTTTTGCCCATCCATCACCCGGTTCTAAACCATTTAATTTCTAAGATTATGTTATGTTGCACCATATGCTTGTAAAAAGTTGATAAAAGGAAACCAAATCTTTAAGAATAAGTCTACTTTGCCTAGAAGGAGGAATCTCATTTCTTCAAGATGTAGCATTTCAGACATGCTTGAAATCCACATTTTGATTGTTGGCGTAGGTACGTTTTTCCAAAATTTGAGTATAAGTTTTTTTGCTGTTATTAGACCGTAATTAAGAAAAGCTTCTTGGAATATAGTTAGTTTACTTCCCTCTTCCATTGATCCAAAGATAATCAGTTCTGCATTGGGGTTCAATTTTGTGTTAAACAGTTTTGTAAAAATTCCAAAAATTTCATTCCAAAATTTATAGTTTTGTACAAGAGACAAAGGAATGTGCTATAGTGGCATTTTGAGTTAGACATTTGTCGCAGATGGGGGAAACATTTGAAAATATTTTATTCAGTCTAGTTTTCGAATAATATAATCTATGTAAAATTTTTAATTGAATTAGGTTATGTCTTACTTTCATTGAACATTTGTTTACATATAATAAATCTTTATCCCATCTATCGTTCAGAATTTTTATCAATAACTCTTGTTCCCAGTCCCTTCTAATTGCTTCTGTCGTTGGTGTTTCTATATTTAGAATTATATTATATAAGTAGGATATTAAATTGCTTGATTCTGCCTTTCTATTCATTCCTTCCTCGAATAAATCTGGGGTTAAAGTTTGATATACTTGTATATGCTTTTTAAAATAATCTTGAATTTTGAAGGTATTTGAAATATTGATTACTTTTCAAATTATATTTTAGTTGTAATTGTTGGAATGATAAAAAATTTCCCATTTCATACATATCTCCCATCGTTTTAATTCCTATTCTTTCCCAATGGATAAACATTTTATCAATAATGTATGGTTTGAATGAGGGATTATTAGATATTGGAGAAAGAAGTGATAATTTTCTTAATTTTAAAGTTAGTTTTATTTGTTTCCAAATTCGTATTATACTTTGAATAATTGGATTCTTCTTATATATTATATTGTTCAGTTTTATCGGGGAAAGAAGGATCGCTCCTATATTGTAAGGGGAGGATTCCTCTTTCTCCATTCTTATCTAATCTACCTGTTGGGCAGAACTGTCCAACCAGTAGATTATATTTTTAATATTCACTGCCCAATAATAATACAATAAGTTAGGGAGTGTCAGTCCCCCTGATTCTTTAGATTTACACAAGTGTTTTTTTTTAAAATTCTGTGTGATTTATAATCCCATAAGAAATTTATAATATCAGAATCTAGTTTTTTAAAGATTTTTTTAGGTAAGTATATTGGTATTGATTGAAATAGGTACAATATTTGTGATAAGAAGATCATTTTTATCGCGTTTATTCTGCCTATTAAAGACATCGGCAGTGTGTTCCAAAATTTAATCAACCCATTTAATTTAGTTAACAAAGGCATATAGTTTGCGTTGAGTAATGATTTATAGTTCCTAGTAATTTGGATGCCCAAATACTTACATTTTTCTGTTGTAATTCTAAAAGGGAATTTCAACAGATGTGTCGACTCTTGAGGTTTTATCGTCATAATTTCACTTTTGTTCCAATTTATTCTATATCCTGAAAAGGAACCAAATTCCTCTATTAAATTTAGTATATTTGGTATGCTAATTTGCGAATTTGTAATATATAATAATATGTCGTCTGCATATAATGAAATTTTATTATTTGAGTGTTTGGTATTATATCCATGAATATTCGGATGACTTCTTATACTTTCAGCTAAAGGCTCTATCACTAGTGCAAATAGCAGGGGCGATAACGCGCATCCCTGCCTATTTCCCCTTGCTAATTGGAATTTCGGGGTAATATATTATTAGTCAGTATTCTAGCCGTCGGCTTATCATATAATAATTTTACCCATGAGATAAAATTATCTCCCATGTTAAATTTTTCCAATACTTTGAATAAATATTGCCATTCTAATTGATTTTTCTGCATCCAATGAAATAATTGCTAGTTCTTCTTCAGTTTTATGTGAGTACATTATATTAGACAGCCGTCTCAAATTGTTAAATGAGTATCTCTTTGGTATAAACCCTGTTTGGTCCGTATTTATTAGTTTACTAACATATTTACTCAATCTTCTCGCTAGGGTCTTTGCTAATATTTTTTGGTCTGTATTTAGGAGTGCAATAGCTCTATAGGAGCCTGGGTCTTCTAGATCTTTATCCTTTTTTGGTATAAGTGTAATAGTTGACTCAGTGTTTCTGGTAGTTTATTTTCTTTAAAAGCGTGTATATATAAATCTTGCAACCGTGGAGAAATTATCTCGTAGAATCTTTTATAGAATTCATTACTAAAGCCATCTGGTCCTGGCTTTTTGCCATTCTTCAACGAACTTATTGTTTCTTCTATTTCCTGTAATGTAATCTGAACTCGTAATCCCTCTTGTTCCACCATATTTAATTTTGGAAGATTACAATTGTCTAAGAAATTTGTAATTTGAGTATTATTTGCAGAGGTTTTCGATGTATATAAGTTTTGATAAAATTGAGCAAATCATTTATTAATATCTTTAGGTAGTGTTAGTAATTCCCCTTTATCTGATTTAATTTTAGTAGTTGTATTTTCTGTTTCCCGTTTTTTCTGTTGGCGTGCTAGGAGTTTATGAGCTTTATCACCAAATTCGAAATTTTCTTTTGTTTGTAATTTGAAATAATCTTATTATTCTGGCCGATAAAATTTTATTTAATTAATATTTTAGTATTGTTATCTTATTATGTTTATCTATAGTTGGTTCTTTGGCATTTTCTAAATCTAATTGTCTAATTTCTTGTTCTAACTGCAATTGTTCAGTATTATTCTTTTTATTTTGGCAAGCTTGATATGAGATTATAGTTCCTCTAATAAATGCCTTAAAAGTTTCCCATAATAAGGAGGGTGAAATATCTGGTGTATCATTTGTCTCAAAGAAGAACATCATCTGCTCTTTTAAATATGTACAACCTTGTGAGTTGTTTAAGATTTGGGGGTTAAACCTTCAAAACGAATTTTTATCAGGCATTCCTTCTAATTTTAAAGAAAAAGTTAACGGGGAATGATCAGAAATAATACTATTATGATATTTAGAATTATATGTATATGGAATTAGTTTTGTGTCCATTAAGAAATAATCAATACGTGAATATGTTTTATGTACTGTTGAATAGAATTAATATTCCCTACCTACTGGGTTAGCGATCTTCCATACATCTGTTATATTAGTATTTTTCATGTATGTATTTAGGAGTTCACTAGTTTTAGATTTTATGTTAGTCCTTTTTTGTTTTGCTGATTTATCCAAATATGGATCTAAAACACAATTCAATCTCCCCCTATTATCACATTTTGATGGTTAAGTTCTGAAATTATATCCAAAATTTTACTAAAGAATTGGGGGTTGTCAAAATTAGGAGCATAAATATTTATCAAAGTAAGTGGAATAGAATAAATTTCTCCCGTGACTATGACGTACCTCCCCTCTTTATCTGCTATGGTATTCTTTAATTTAAATGGTATACCTTTACGAATGATAATAGCCGTGCCTCTAGATTTAGAAGTAAATGAAGAGTAGTATGTTTGCCCAATCCAATTTGCCTTCAATCTTATCTGTGTTTGATATTTCAGATGCGTCTCTTGTAAGAAAATGATGTCACTGTTTAAGGCTTTTAATTGGGCAAATATCTTACCCCTTTTAATTGGTTCATTAGCACCCCTTATATTCCAACTACAAAATATGATTTCTCCAGTTTTCTTTTGTTTATCGTCTTGCATTATGAATCATGTTAATACCTTTACTTCATATGGTGCAACCAAGAATCTTATAACTCCAGATGAAGGATGGTCATCCCCAGCTGTTAAGTTTTGTTGGCTCTCTCCTTCAGAATAAACCTTGAAAAAGACCAGAAAGTGTAGAGTTGTGAAAAGATAATTAACAAACAAAAAATTATATTATAATATCCAAAAATAAAGATATTATAATTAAAAACAAACCACCAATAGGTGGTAGAAAAATTCTTATTGACTTCCGTACATGTTTTTATGTTTCGCTCTGCCCCCTCGACCAATTATTATTAATTGGAAGAGAGAGCGATACAAAGTTGAAAAATATATATAAAATAAAACGCACACCAATAACTAGATTAGAAATGTATCTTCAAAGAGGAAAAACAAAATAAAGAATAGTTTCCAACATTAAGTATATACTTAGATATAACAGTAATTATGTTAATTATATATCCATATCTATCAATATGCCTAGATTTATAACAATTAAGTGTCAAACTTTTGTATCAAACAACAGCAGGTTCCAAGGGGTTAACCAGATTCAGACCCTTGGATAACTTCCAAGTATCTGAATCTCCTCCCCCCCCCTTTACCAGAGGTGCCAAGTGTCCCGGATTCGCCGTATTTTGTCCCGGCGAAATAACCATATTACGGTGTTCCGGCAGCCAAACATGTTGTTACGGAACACCGCCGCGCCGGTGTTCCTCCCGTGGTGAACGCCGGCGCCATGTGCCCCCGGTTTGCCAGCCCGGCAGCTCGCAGCCACGCCCGGCCCAGAGCCCGGGCGGCGCCGGCCCGCGCGATCAGCGACACGGCGACGTTTCTTGCTGCCAGCCGGCCGCTCGCGGCAGCCCCATCACCGGGCCTCCCCCCCCCCCCCCCCCCCCCCCCCCCCCCAGTGCGCAGGCGCAGACCCGCCGGCAACCTTGCCAAGTGCGCATGTGCCGCACCCGCCCGCCGGCAGCCCGCTGATCTGCACCAGTGCGCAGGCGCATAGCCGCCGGCAACAACCCCAAGTGAGTAGTATGTTACTGAGAGAAATGCATTTACCCCCATTTGTTACGGACAAATGGGTTGAATGTTACTGTGAACTAAATTTAGGGTTGGCATCTCTGCTTTACGCACAATCTAGACTAAGTCTACTATATCCATAAAATTTGTTAATATGTTATTAATACTTATCAATCATATTTAACTCATTATTCATATTAGCAAATAATTAACATCATGAAATAAACATCAGCTATAGTTAACCATATAACAACCATATAACAATTACAGCACGGAAACAGGCCCTCTCGTCCCTTCCAGTCCGTGCCGACCATTTGTTTTCCCCTAGTCCCATCTACCTGCACTCAGACCATACCCCTCCATTCCCTTCACGTCCATATACCTATCCACTTTACTTTTAAATGTTAAAATCGATCCTGCCTCCACCACTTCTGCTGGAAGCTCATTCCACACAGCCACCACCCTCTGAGTAAAGAAGTTCCCTCTCACGTTACCCCTAAACTTCTGTCCCTTAATTCTCATGTCATGCCCTCTTGTTTGAATCTTCCCTACCATCAATGGGAAAAGCTTATCCACGTCAACTCTGTCTATCCCTTTCATCATTTTAAGTCCCCCCTTAACCTTCTGCGCTCCAAAGAATAAAGACCTAACTTGTTCAACCTTTCTCTGTAACATAGTTGCTGGAACCCTGGCAACATTCTAGTAAATCTCCTCTGTACTCTCTCTATTTTGTTGACATCCTTCCTATAATTAGGCGACCAAAATTGTACACCATACTCCAGAATTGGTCTTACCAATGCCTTGTACAATTTTAACATTACTTCCCTACTCCTATGCTCTGATTTATAAAGGCCAGCACACCAAAGGCTTTCTTTACCACCCTATCTACATGCGATTCCACCTTCAGGGAACTATGCACAGTTATTCCTAGATCCCTCTGTTCCACAGCATTCCTCAATTCCCTACCATTTACCATGTAAGTCCTATTTTGATTTGTCCTGCCAAGATGTAGCACTTCACACTTATCAGCATTAAACTCCATCTGCCATCTTTCAGCCCACTTTTCCAAATGGCCCAAATCTCCCTGTAGACTTTGAAAATCTACTTCATTATCCACAACACCACCTATCTTAGTATCATCTGCATACTTACTTATCCAATTTTCCAGCCCATCATCCAGATCATTGATGTACATGACAAACAACAGTGGACCCAACACAGATCCCTGAGGCACCCCACTGGTCACCGGCTTCCAACCTGACAAACAGCCATCCACCATTACTATCTAACATCTCCCATTCAGCCACTGTTGAATCCATCTTGCTACTCCGCCATTAACACCCAAAGATTGAACCTTCTTAACCAACCTTCCATGGGGAACCTTGTCAAAGGCCTTACTTAAATCCATATAGACAACATCCACTGCTTTACCCTCATCAATTTCCCTAGTTACCGCTTCAAAAAATTCAAGAAGGTTTGTCAAACATGACCTTCCATGCACAAATCCATGTTGACTGTTCCTGATCAGACCGTGTTTATCCAGATGCTTATATATATTATCTCTAAGTATCCTTTCCATTAATTTGCCCACCACTGACGTCAAACTAATAGGTCTATAATTGCTAGGTTTATTCTTTGAACCCTTTTTAAACAATGGAACAACATGCGCAGTACGCCAATCCTCCGGCACTATTCCCGTTTCTAATGTCATTTGAAATATTTCTGTCATAGTTCCTGCTATTTCTACACTAACTTCCCTCAATGTCCTAGGGAATATCCTGTCAGGACCTGGAGACTTATACACTTTTATATTTTTCAAAAGTGTCAGTACTTCCTCCTCTTTGAATCTCATAATTTCCATAGCTACTCTACTTTTTTCCCTTCCCTCACAGAGTTCAATATCCTTCTCCTTGGTAAATACCGAAGAAAAGAAATTGTTCAATATCTCCCCCATCTCTTTTGGCTTTGCAGATAGCTGTCCATTCTGGTTCTCTAATGGTCCAATTTTATCCCTCGTTATCCTTTTGCTATTAATATAGCTGTAGAAACCCTTTGGATAGTTAAGCTATGCCTTAATATTACACAATTTTATTAATTATATTTTATGTTGGTATGTAATTATATATTTCTTAAATCATAAATTTCTACATACAAGTCCATTGGTAATATTCTATATTACACTATATTCTCAATTTATTTTCCCCGCCACAGTTTCTCTTCTTTGTCAATCCTTTGTTTAAATGAAACATAAAATCCGACCTAGAATTAACATTCCAAAGTAAAATGGCTAGACAACGCCTCGAGGAAAGTTCGCCATTTTAGCAAGAGCAATCTTTTTTGTATGTTAAAAAAAAAAAGAGAGACAATCCTTTCTTTGTCGTTTCTCCTCGGTGTTATTGTAGGAGACCAACTCCTAATGATCAGTAGTCCTCCTTTGTGATACTTTGTGCATATTTAAATGCCTCTTCTGGATCCGTGAATGCACGTTCAACATAGTTATAAGTAATTCTCAATTTCGCAGGGTATACTATCCCATATCTTACTCCCTTGACCTCCTTCAGTAGCCTTCTCGTGTTTGTAAACTTGTCCCTCTTTTCCATCATTTCAGCTGGAAAATCACGGAAGAATTATAGTTTGTCCTCTCCAAATATCAAATTCACTCCATATGGAATCTTTTTCATAATTCCTTCCAGGGTTGAAATGTCATAGAATTTCAGAATAATCTGTCTTGGGGGGGCAGTTAAGCTTGCTTGAGTCTTACGTCGGACCCGGTGAGCCATATCTATTCTCGGGGCTTCAGGCAGCTTAAGTAGTTGTTTGAGTAAGTTGGCAGCAAACTCCTGAAAGTTTTGTCCACTCTCCTTTCCCTCTTGTACTCCAATTATCCTCAAATTTAGCCTCCTTGATCTTGCTTCCAAGTCTGTACATTTATGCTTCATTTTAGCAAGCTCCCAGTGCTTTCTTGTTCCTTTTTTAGTCTCTTTATCTCCTTAGCCATCTCAGTTATCATATTGTCCATTCCTTCCATAGTCGCCTCAGTAGATTTTAGCATTGCATCCAGCTTTTTATTACAATCCTTATCAACCCGCTTAATTTTTTTGCTTAAATCCTCCTCCACCTTGACCACACGTTGGTTGTCATCAATTTTCCCCATCAGCATATCATTACCTTGTTTAATTTTTTCAGAGAGGCTTTTGTCCAGTGCGACATTCCCCTCTCGTATCACTTTAGAAATAACTTCAGTGACTGAAGCTAATACTGACTTTTCCAGATGTTCCATTTGTTCCCTGTGTTCCTCCATTAAAGTCAATTCTGTAGAAGGATTTCGGGAATCAACTTCTTCTGAACTTCCAGCTGATGTTTGAGGGGATTGAGGAGTCTTTTCAGTTTTTTTCAAGTAGGCTCTTGTAGCAGGTCTTGAAGCGACTTTTGCAGGCTTCTGGCAAGGTTTCTGTTTTTTCATTTAAAACTGCAATTATTCTCTGTTATCAGCAGGATTTCTGATAACACACAATTAAATAGCAGCTCCGGTAGTTATTTTCAGAACTCCCCCATCTTCCAACTCATATTTTAGCACATTAAAACATTCTTCGGGAGCAGAGCGAAACAGCGACGTCTCTCAACCCACCATTGACGCCACCGGAAGTCCATCATAGGATATATTTGATTGTACACAGAACATTTCCCATTTCTTTATGTGCACCACATATTGTTTTTTAGTGCTATTTCTCCAGGCTGCAGTGATAACCTCCATGGTCCTGTGCGATAATCCAAGGCCTTGGAATGGTCTGGTCAGAACCTGCAGACCAACAAATTGATACGGTCATGTAAAGGGTGACTTTCTCCTGTAGCCAGATGCACCAACAAATTACTGCAGCTGGGAATCATCATGAACGGCTGAGCCATCATTCTCAGTACTAATGGGAACCATGGTTGTGTTGGCTAATCTGGGACCACCAATATGCCTGTGGCGGAGACACGCTCTATTTTGATGAGACATTTCATGATCAGACAAAATGGAGGAAATGCATAAAAGAATGAGTGCCCCCAATGTAACGAGAACGCATCCACAGCCAGTGCTCCTGGATCTGGCTCCCATGAAACATATTTAGGCAACTGGTGATTCAATCTGGATGCGAACAGGTCAATATCTGGCAACCCAAATCGAGTGACAATTGTTTGAAAAATCACAGCATTCAACATCCATTCTATATTGTCATTAAACTTTCTCGACCTATGGTCTGCCACCACATTGTCTATAACTGGTAGATAGATGGCTGAAACCCAGATGTTCCTTGAAATGAGGTTAGCGAAGTTATCACATGATACTGATCTTGCTCCTCCCATATGATTAATATATGGCACTGCTGTGGTGTTATCAATCTGGAGTCGAACGTGTAAATTATTCATTGTGGAGCAATATGCTTTTAACCCATAAAATGCCCCCAATAATTCCAAATAATTTATCCCTTGTAAGTGGAGAATCAAAACCTCCTTGTTCATTCCATCTATCCCCACAGCTAGACTCGGTGTCTGTAGCCCCCCATCCGAGAGCGCTTACATCAGTCTGTAAGATCACTGAAGGTTCGTCCACCAAAATGTTATTGGTAGCTTAACTAACATTAACAATCCACGACTGCAATTCTGCTAGAGCTGTGGTTGGTAACTGCATAACCCGATCAAAATGGCCTGCGTACTCTTTTAATGCTTGTTCTCTTGCTCTTTGCAAATGTTGATAATGCAAAGGTCAGAACTGTACTGCAGGAAAAGCTGCTACCAATTTCCCGATGACCTTGGCGACTTCTCAGATGGAGGGATAAAGCTTTTGTGTGAGGCAAGTACAGACATTAGCATTATCCACAACCTTGGCTGTTGGTAATGTTACTGTCATTTCAACTGAAACAATAAGAAATCCCAAATACTCAATCTTTTGGGTTGGTTGTAACTTGGACTTGAAATCAATAGTTGCCATATAACAACCCTGTGATAACAGCTGCTTAGCAGTAACGAATATGTCCATTTTAAAATGCCTATAGAGAACTGAAGAATTTAAGTGAGGTCCAGAATTACTCTACAACCCCCATCTTTTTTAGGTCTGGGGAATATATTAGACACAAATTGTTGAGGATGATCAATGGCTTTTTCAATCACTCCTTTTTGGCATAAATTCTTAATCTCATTGTTTACCTGTTCAGTCTCTGGAGCAGAAAACACCAACATTCTATTAGGCTTGTGCTGTTGAGGTGGATCTATCCCTGAAATGGTAGAACCTGACATAGTATTTAGTATAAGCATATCAGACGTTATATAGCACCATTCATTATAAAACAATTGTAATCTACCTCCAATAGGAGGTTGTCCACCAGAAACTTTATCGTTAACAAAATGTCCCTGTACCTCTCCAGTTGGCCTGTAAGCCTGTTGACTGCCCGGGTTGTAGCCAATCTGTCTTGGTGGGTATCCTCCTTGCCCCACTGGCCTCCCCCTGCTGGGCCCAGCACATGGATCAGACCTTCGGTACATAAACCCAGGCTTTCGAATAGACGGCCTAGAGATGGTTGGCTTCATTAAGCCAATAGTTTTTGCCTCCTCATCAATCTCCCGAATTTGCTTCACAAGATCTATTCCAAACAGGAATTCAGGCGTTTGAACATTCCTCGCCTTATACAGAGCAGCAAAGTTCTGATTTAGAGTTGGCCTGATGGCGATTTTTCTAATGCAATTAACCTCAAAAAACGCATTGCATAACATAGCCAACATATCTTTTTGGATTTGATTTTTCATTGTCCCTTTTACCATGGTGCTAAATGCAGTAATTGTAGCTGCCACCAGTTGGAGGACGTGTTGATATCGAACCTCCTGTCCCCTCATAGAAGGACTCATAGGTGCCCATATTGCTCGGTTCACCGTAGGCACTTTCAGTGACGCACAGTTGACAGGTGTCTTATACTTATTTGTGTTCTCTTGCATCATAGATTGCTGGAGCTGGTGAGACACTAAATAGTTGATGTTGTTGGCAAGGTACTCTTCCATTGCCTCACCAGTCCCCTCTGGAATAGCAAAGCTCATTGCTATTTCCGGGACACCCGGAGCGTGGCTCTTGTGCTCTGGTGTTTGCACATAAGCAGGGACACCAGAATCAGGGTCAGCTGCATCCTGCCCTGCTTCTCCCAATTCATATTGTAGGGAGGCATCCTCCAGTCCTAAACAAGGCACTGGAAAGAAATCCCCTTGCTGGTACTCCATATATTCCTCTTGATATGGGCCTTGCTGCACAGCTGCCTGGGGAACCACTGGGGCCTTTGACCCTTGTTTTATCAAAGTCTGGAGCATCTTATCCATATTCTGCATCCTCCCCCACATTCTTTTATTATCTGGGGGAGTGTCACCATCTTCGTCAGACTCGTCTGACAACACTGGTCTGTTAGATTTCCTTTTTGCCTTCCTATGGCTATCAGCAGGCTCAGGCTGCTGAGTCTGTGGAGCCAGCGTAGAAGGTTCGCTCTCTAGCATAACTGCTGCCGATAAAACGGCACCCGATATCGGAACCAGAGTTGCCGTGCTAATCTGCCGACCCGATCGAATTTGCGAATCCTCACTGGACCCACGCTTACTACGAACCCTCCTACCGGACCGCTCCATCTCTCCAACTCCCACTGACTGCTCGAGCCAGCTTGACGGAGTTTAAGTACTCGCAGGCAAAGTTTTGTAAAACCACTTACCTGCGAAGTTTCTACTTACCGCTAATGGAGCTGTGTCCTCCAGCCTGTTCAGTGCGACATGCGCGGACATAATGACGATAAAATAAAGATTATTTTACTTCACGTGACTCCGAAGTAAAATAATCATTCACTCTGCCAGTAGGTTGGTTATATACCATGTGGATTTCTCAAACAAAGGATGCTATTTATCCCCTTTATTGAATTACTATTATATTGAACCTTCCCT
Organism: Okamejei kenojei; assembly: GCA_035221665.1. Classification (NCBI taxonomy): domain Eukaryota; kingdom Metazoa; phylum Chordata; class Chondrichthyes; order Rajiformes; family Rajidae; genus Okamejei; species Okamejei kenojei. The sequence continues at coordinate 67,315,252 of CM069138.1, forward strand.
TGCTCTATTTTTGGGTAACTTTTTTCAATTGTTTTTTTTTGGAATATATATTTTTATTAGAGTATTTAGACAGTGATTTAGCAAACATATGTTATGATAGCAATATTTCATGTTCAACAAGCATACATTATTAATATTATCAAGTGTATCATTTTGACTCTAATAGTTTTTTTTTATAAAGAGAGGAGAACAGTAAGAAAAATAAAATAAAAATCAACATCGAAAAAGAAAATCATTAAGAAAGGAATAATTTACTATTAATACATCGTAGGAGATAAGATCAAGGAATATAAGATATAACTTTTCATCTATTCCTAAATCCAAGTTTCAGTTAGGGTTCCCTGCCGAACCATTCTACCCTTTTAAGTAATCAATGAAAGAAGACCATGTTCTAACAAAAACTTCTTGTTTGTCCATTAAGGCAAATCTGATTCTTTCCAGGTGTAGGGTCTCCGACATTTTCATAATCCACATTTTAATTGTGGGGGATATAGGGCCTTTCCAAAATTTTAATATTAATTTCTTCCCAATTATTATACTGTAATCTAGGAAATTTCTTTGACTTGTTATAAGAGTTAAACTTTGTTCTGATGTTCCAAGTATTATTAATTTTGGGTCCGGATCCAGTTTAGTATTAATAACGTCAGAAGTTATTCTAAAAATCTCAGTCCAGAAATTCTTAATTTTTATGCAATTTGCAAAGGTATGTGTTAAATTAGCCTCTGGATGTTGACATTTATCGCAGGTAGACGATATTTGTGGAAAGATTCTATTTAATTTAACTTTGGAATAATGTAATCTATGTAAAACTTTAAATTGTATTAGAGCATGTCTGGAGTTTAGCGAGCATTGATGTATGTATTGTAAACTTTTGTCCCATATATCTTTCGTTATGGATTGATTTATTTCATTTTCCCATGTGTGTCTATATGATTCTGTTGATGGTATCTCACTAACTATAAGGGTGTTGTAAATATAAGTTATTAATGTTTCTGTGTTAGGATGCTTATTCAGACATTCATCTAGGATTTCTGGTTCCCTATTCCTATAATTTTGTGTATTTGACCTAACATAATCTCTGAGTTGTTGGTATCGAAAAAAAATATTTGAGTGTAATCCATAAATCTGTTGCAGTTCCTGAAATGAGAGATAAGTGCCTTTCTTGTAAAGGTGTTCCACCCTTTTGATTCCATAGTTTTTCCATTGTATAAAGCCTTTATCTAGCATGGAAGGTTTGAATAAGGGATTGTTTACAATAGGGAGATAGAGTGGTATATTATCCAGTTTTTGAGCCTTTTTAAATTGTTTCCAGATTCGTGTAGCACTATATATTATAGGGTTTTCCCCATAAGTTTTTTTGTGCAATTTTGTCGGTGCAAATATAATCGAACCGATTTCAAAAGGTAGACAATCCTCCTTTTCCATCCTTAACCATTCTGGTTGTTGATCCATTTCTTCCAGCCAAAAATTCATGTTTTTAATATAAACTGCCCAGAAATAAAACAAAAAGTTTGGTAGAGCTAAACCTCCATTAATCTTTGATTTACATAAATGTTTTTTATTTATTCTATGATTCTTGTAGTCCCAGATGAAACTTGTAACAGTAGAGTCTACTTTAAAAAAAAAAAGATTTTGGAATATATATATCGGGATTGATTGAAATAGGTACAATAATTGCGGTAGAAAAATCATTTTTATAGCATTAATTCTACCGAACATTGAAATAGGAAGTGTTTTCCAGTATTGAATATTCCTATTTAGTTTATTCATTAAAGGTGGAAATTTTGATTTAAATAAAGAACTATACCCCTTAGTTACATAAATACCTAGATATTTAAATTTTTCGTCAACTATTTTAAAAGGTGATTGTTGTAGTATATGTATATTATGATCCGTTATTGACATGATTTCGCTTTTATTCCAATTAATTCTATATCCTGAGAAATGACCAAATTGAGTTATTAGATTTAATAAATTTGGAATACTAATTTCCGGCTTTGTAATATATATTAGTACATCATCTGCATATAGAGAAATTTTATTCATTGTATCTTTAGTATTGTACCCATGTATTTCTGGATTAGATCTAACATTTTCTGCAAGTGGTTCAATTGCTAAAGCGAATAATAATGGAGATAACGAACATCCTTGTCTACAACCTCTGGAAAGATTAAATTTAGTCGATAATATTTGATTTGTTAGTATTCTAGCTGTTGGTTAGAATATAACAATTTAACCCATGCACAGTACTTCTCTCCCAATTGAAATTTTTCCACCACTGAAAATAAATATGGCCATCCTACTTCATCAAAGGCTTTTTCAGCATCTAGCGATATAATTGCTAGGTCTGCATTAGCAATTCTGTTTGAATATATAATATTAAACAACCGTCTAAGATTATAAAATGAATGACGTTTTGGGATAAAACCTGTTTGATCAGGGTGTATTAATTTGTTAATTACTAAGCTCAATCTATTAGAAAGGATTTTAGTTAATATTTTCTGATCAGTATTTAATAGAGCTATTGCTCTATATGAGGCCGGGTCTTCTAGATCCTTATCAATTTTAGGTATAAGTATTATTGTAGATTCATTTAAAGTTTCCGGGAGTTGCTGTTGAGTATAAACATGTTTATGCAGTGTTTGTAAGCGTGGAGAAATCAGATCATAAAATTTTTTATAGAATTCAGAACTTAGGCCATCAGGGCCGGCGGCCTTTCCATTTTTTAAAGATCTAATTGACTCTTCAATATCTTTGGTCGTTATTTTAGCTCCTAATAATTCTTGTTTTTGCAAATCTAAGCCTTTAAGGTTGCATTTCTGTAAAAATGCTTCCATTCCTATTGATTGTTGTGTCACTTTAGTTGAATAAAGATCTTGATAGTATTGTAAAAATCTGTGATTAATATCTTTGGGGAGTGTTAGTATTTTTCCCTTTTCTGATCTAATCTTATGAATCATTTTTTCTCCATCCAGTTTTCAAAGCTAGCGTGCCAATAATTTATGTGGTTTATCACCAAATTCAAATTTTAATTATTTTGTATGTTGATAACGTTTTATTATTTGGTCAGAGTATATTTTATTTAACTTATATTTCAGTGCAGCTATTTTATTATGTTTTACCAATGAAGGTGCTCTTGCATTTTCTATGTCTAATTGTCTTATTTCCAATTCCAATGTCTGTTGTTTAGCTCTATTCTCTTTGTTAAGAAATGCCTGAGAGGAGATTAATACCCCTCGTGTAAATGCTTTGAATGTTTCCCAGAGAAGGGAAGCAGAGATTTCGGGTTGGTCATTGACCTCGAAGAACATATTAATCTGTTTTACAAGATAGTCACAACATACCTGTTCTTTTAAAATTTGAGGATTAAATCTCCATTGTGTCTGTTTCTTGTCCATTCCATTTAGTTTTATCATAAACGTTAATGGGGCATGATCCGAAATTATAATATTATGATATTGTGATTTATAAGTAAATGGAATTAGTTTAGAGTCTACTAAGAAATAATCTATCCTTGAATATGTTTTATGCATAGATGAGTAAAATGAGTATTCTCTTCCGGATGGGTTTTCAATTCTCCAGATAGCCTTAATATTGGTATTATTTATATATGAGTTTAAAAATTCACTTGACAGAGATTTTGACTTTCTCTGAGTTGATGATCTGTCTAAAGATGGATCCAGTGTACAATTTAAATCTCCACCAATTATTAAATTATTTTGTGTACATTCCGGAATAATATTCAGTATTCTCTTGAAAAAAAACCGCGGACTATCAAAATTGGGTCCATATATATTAAGGAGAGTCACTTTTTTTGAATATAATTCGCCTACTACTATGATATATCTACCATCAGTATCTTCTGTAGTTGATATATGTTTAAAAGGTATACCTTTACGAATTAGAATTGCAACTCCTCTAGATTTATGTGTGAATGAGGAATGATACGTTTGGGCAATCCATTTTGTTTTCAATCTGTATTGCGCTTCCTTTTTAAGGTGAGTCTCTTGGAGGAAAATTATGTCTGTTTTGAGCGATTTTAGGTGAGTTAATACTTTGCCTCTCTTAATGGGTTAATTAATTCCCTTAACATTCCAACTGCAAAAAGTAATTCCTTCACCCCCAGTGTTCACTTTTACATCTTGCATCATGATTAGGGTGGTCTATAATGGAGTAGATGATTCAGCATGTTAAACCATACCTTACACCTGGATCTCAGATAGATGCATTTCAGAACTTGTAGGTTTTCTTCTCGGTCATATCTCCTTGAATAACAATTATAATTCCATTCTAAATAAAAATTATACTGATTATAACATACTACAAAATAGAAAGAATAAGTGGTTATTATGTTAGTGAAGTGTGAAAGAAAGAAAAATACTACATCTATAGTTAGTGTAGTTAGTGATAGCCACCCTAATGTGGCTAGGCATCTAAAGACTTCCGTAGCTTTTGGTAAAAAAAAATGTTACTAGCTCCGTTCTTTCCTTGAAGGAAAAAAAAAATCAAATTCAGTAAAGGGAGGGGGGGGGGGGGGGGGGGGGAGTAATGGATATATTCCAATAATTGAATAATTATTAATCTCAAAGTTAATAAAATATTAGTTTTATATAACTAAAGTATTAGTCCATGATTAGTCTAAATGGTATCAATATCTAGGGTTAAACCTTCATCTTCTATTTTAATCATCTTATGGTTCATCCTTTTAACTAATTCTGAATTAATCCAATTAACTATAATTGATAATGATTAATTATTATGATTAATAATGGTTAGTAATAGTTAATACAATAATATAAAATATTATATAACGATGATCAATTTCATTCTAAATTCATAACAATCCTGTAGTATAGTTATTTAAAGTTCAGTTTCTTCTCAATAAGGTACCGAATCCAATATCATCGCATATATTTAGTGTTAAGTATTAATCCTCGTTGTCCTCTTTTTCGCTCTTGTCCTCGCTAATTTCAATCTTTTCAGTGGCCTCAATCTCCTTTGCAAATTTAAAAGCCTCTGTGTGGTTAGTAAAGAAGTATCCTTTGTGGTCGTAGGTGCTTCTCAATGTTGCAGGGTACATCAGTCCATATCTCAGGTTATTAATGTTCTTGAGTATTCTTCTTGTGTCTGTAAACAATGCTCTTTTCTTGGCAACCTCCGCTGGGTAGTCTCGAAATATGCTGATCTTGTCTCCTTCAAAATCAAGATTTCTGCTGCAAACAATTTTCTTCATCATGTCATCCAAGACATGGTCATATTGCACCTTCACTATAAGTTGTCTTGGAGGGGCATCCGCCCCTGGACGGCGTCTCAGTGCTCTATGTGCCCGAGCCAGTAAAGGTGCTTTATCCAGATTTAAAACTTTCTTCAGTAGATCTGCAGCAAATTCATGAGGGTCCTGGTTCCCCTCTCTTCCTTCCCAGACACCGATAATTCTTAGATTCTGGCGTCTCTATCGTCCCTCCAAGTCAATGCATTTTTCGGTTATTTTATGCAATAAGTCCGATAAACACTTGTTCTCGGAGAGAAGCTTGCTTGTAGTTTCAGAGCATGTTTCAGCAATTCCCTCTAGTTCGATTATGGATTGTTGTTGTTGTTCCAGTGCCTGAGAGATGGGCTCCAGCTTCGAATTAAATACTGATTCCATCAGATTGAGTTTGACATTTACCTCATCAATCTTTTTATTTAGATTTTCTTCCATCATCATCTTCCAAGAGTCCAATTGTTTCTGTACAATAACAGCAATATCTTTCTTAATTTCTTCTTTAATTTCTTCTTTAATTTCTTTTTTAAAAGTTTTCAATTCATCTTTAAAATCATTTTTGAGTTTTTTAAATTCTGCCATTATTTTTGAAATTTCTGAGGCAAGGAAACTTCTTAGTTCTTCCACATCTGTCTTTCTTTCTCTTGAGATTTCTTCTTGGGATGCTGTTAAAACTGAGGCCGAGGCTTCGGTTGGGCCTACTTCCCTGGCCCTACCGTTTTTTTCGATTTGGGGGGAGGGGTACGTTGTGGAAACATACCGTCGGTTTCGTCGCGCGCCTGATGACGTCACAGGCTTGCTGCAGTCAGTCGGTTGCGATGTTGAGCAGGTAAGTCTCGATTTTTCCCCCCGTTTTTTCTACAGTTTTTCCGGAGCTAAATGGCGCGAGTCTGCCTACTCCATAGCGCCACCGGAAGTCCACTTTTTTCAATTGTTGAATTCAGCAGCCTTACATTACAATCTTTAAGCAAGTACATCTCACATCAAGTACATTGTAATAGTTAAATATAATCGTTTTCTGTGTGATTATTAAATAGAATCAGTTTCTGTAACCCTTGCTCCCAATCTCCTGTGGGCTTCCATAGTCAATACACTATTAACGTCACCTCTATATGGTATGGCTAAGATGAATCCGTCACAAATAGGAGGAACAGCACCTCATATTTCGCTTGGGCAGCTTACAACTCAGCGGTATGACTGTTGGTTTCTTTTACTTCAAGTAACCCTTGCATTCCCTCTCTCTCCGTCTTTCCCCCACCCTTGTTCTCTGACTAGTTTCACTGTCCTGATTTTTTAACTGATTGTATGCCTCATTGTCAGCTTCCCCTCAGCTAACAATGAACCATTCTACATCTGCTTGATTATTGACAGCTTTGATCTGTCGTTTTCACACCTTACCCTTCCATATCACTAGTCTCCCTCTACCCTGACTCTCAGCCTGAAGAAGGGTCTCGACTCAAAACGTCACCCATTCCTTCTCTCCAGATGCTGCCTGTCCTGCTGAGTAACACATGCATCTTGTGTCTATCTAAGATGAATAGTATAGTCAAAATATTCCTTTCCCTCCTGTATTTGCACGCCAACTTACTTGTGTTCTGTAATGCTATGATGCTCTGCAGATTCAGCTGGATCATACTCAAACTGCTCTCAGTATGCCTTCAGTGCATGATTATTATGGCTTTATACATACTCTTTGTGATTTCACAATTGTTCACAAAGCTTTGTAGCCACAATAATGAAAAGGCTTTTAAGTACTTTGAACTGTTTTTAAGATAATTGGAGACATAATTTGGCAGATATTGGTTAAAAAAAGTTTTGCACTGTAAATTAGTTATGGTTTTTACATTAAATGGTATTTCTCCTGACGATGGTAAGCCAGGTAACTGTGGTAAAGTGCACGTATGCAGCTACATTGCCTGTAAACAGCTGACGAGAATGTTCTATTAAGATAACATCAGCATCCGTTCCCATCAGCAGTTTACAATCACTTGGAATGATTAAATGTAATTACAACCAATTTTCAAATGAAAAGCTTTATCGCTTTGCAAACTGAGAGGCAGTTTGGGGGGGGGGGGGGGGGAGGGGAATTGAACCGGGGTGGGGGGGATTGGAGAGGAATTGAACCGCAACAAAAGCTTTTCACTGTACCTTGGTACATCTGACAGTAAACTAAAATGAATTGAACAGCAGTAATGTTGATTAAAATAATATACTGTCTGGTTACAGTTGCTATTAGGGCCAAAAATGGAAACCAGAATATAGCAGGCCTAATGTGTGTTCTGTTCCATAAAGTACTGTCAATTTTCTCAGATACCTGAACTAGATAATGGGTATTTTGTTTACATATGCAAAATACACAATGCTTATTTCAGGCTGGTGGACAAGTACTTCAGTAGCCTCTTCATTGACATGGTTATTCATAAATATAATGTTACTTTGGATTTTTTGCTTTGGGATGCATCACCAATAAATCATATTATTGGGACTGGGTAACCTATTAAAAAAAAACAGTACAACATCAACAACATGCAATTATATAACATAAATACAATAAGAGAACATAAGACTAGACTTACAATAGTAACCAATCCCGGAGGAGCAAATTTAATTTGTTGTTTTTTTCAGTTTGGGAGCCCCAGATTAGAAATCACATCTGTTCTCAGTAAACATAGGTTCCACTGGGGTTAGAGGTGAGCCGGATGGGATTCCAAGGGCAAATTGAGAATATCCACAAATATAGCGGAATGTGTAATCTTGAGATAAAAGGAGGAGACTTTTTGGTGCATCATTTGTGAGTGAGAAATCAGGAGCAGAAGCTAGGTGTATTTGGGTTCTCTTTCAAATTATTGGATTTGTTTTGGAGTTGTTTTTCTCCTTCCCCAAAAGACTGGTCAATAGACTAAACGTGACTGTTGTAAAGTGAAAAAACAGACAAAGAACCAGGTAAAACCATGCAATGCAGATTGGTGCTGTTGCTTAAGCCCAAAGGAGAATGTTGGAAATATCTAACAAATCTATGGAACACAGATGGATAGCATAAACAGCACAATTGACCAATTCTGATACAAACAGTAAATATTTGAAATTATTAAATTGAATAGTAAGTCCAAATAATGGCTGTAATGTATTCAGATGGAAGATAAAACAATGTTCCTCAAAGATATGTTGGACTTAGTTGGGACAGTATAGGAGACCATAGTCCGATACATCAGAGTGAAAATGAGATGTAAAGGAATGTCTCGATACAAGATTTCAACACAAAATATCAACCATTCCTTTCCACCCACAGATGTAGCTTGATCCACAGAATACCATGAGCAAGTTACTTGTTGTTCCAGATTTCAAGAGGACTAGAATATAAAAGCAGGGATGCAATTCTGAGGCTTTATAAGGCACTAGATGGATTGCATTTAGAGTATTCTAGCCCCATTTTTGAGAAGGGATCTGCTGGCATTGGAGAGGGTCCAGTGGAGGTTTACAAGAATGATCCCTGGATTAATATATGATAAGTGTTTGACAGCCTTGGGCCGGTACACGCCGGAGTTTAAAGGATGAGGGGGGACCATTAAAACTTCATGAAAGGCCTATATAGAGTGAATGTGGAGAGAATGTTTCCACTAGCAGGAGAGTCTAGAACCAGAGGGCAAAGTCTCACAATAAAAGGACATACCTTTAGAAAGGAGATGAGAAGGAATTTCTTTAGCCAGAGTCTGGTGAATCTTTGGAATTAATTGGAGGCCAAGTCTTGAGGTATTTTTAAGTGGAGATTGACAGGTTCTTCGTTAATAAGGGTGTCAAAGGTTACGAAAGGGGTTGAGAGGGAAAGATAGATCAGCCATGATTGAATAGTTGACGCAATGGGGTGAATGACCTATTTCTGCTCCTATGACTTATGAATTGATGAATTCACCTGCAATCTCGTGTGTCTCCTTTAAGAATGGAATGTTACTTTCTAGTTCCTTCCTATTTACGCCCCTGACATCACTAATACCCTCTGCCACTTTATGAATGTTTCTGGTTTCAACTGGCTTAATTTCACCATGGTCATCTGGTCACTCCAAATCTCCTTCCGCATCAGGGTGCTCTAAAGGCCCTCCACTTCTTCCTTAACCGGAAGCCTAATCCCTTCTATTAAACCACTGAACTGATTTGCCAGGCTGAGATTGTCTCACATTGTCAACAACTTCTTCATCTCTACTTCTCCAGATTAAAGATGCCAACTGACATGGACCCAATCTACACCTGTCTGTTTGTGAGATTGTGAAACGATCCTTGTTTCAGTCTTTTTAAGTCCCCCTCCATCAACTCTTTCTGATATATTGATGATTATATTCTTGTAGCTTCCTGCTCTTCTAATTGGAAAATTTCCTTTCTTTCACTTCTAATTTCCACCCTCCTCTTACCTTTACATGAATTGTCTCCGACTCTTCCCTTTCTGAATTTCTCCATCATTAACTTGTCATAGATTAGTAACTTGCATCCACAAGCACAGACTCGCACCATCTCAACTATACTTCCCTCCACTCTTTTACCAACATGCATTCCATTCCATTCTCCCATTTCCTCTGTTGTACCTACTCTGACGGTGACTTTCCATATGGATGCCATTGAGATGTCTTTCTTTTCTTTAAGTATGTGTCTTCTCCCTTACTGTAGTTGACTCAACAATGTTTCACCTATTTTTGCACTTCAGCTCCTCCCGATCTTTTATCAGACAAATAGGATTCACCCTCTATCGCACCACCCTCTGAATTACATAGATCATCCTTCACTCTTTCTCTGCTATCTTAAATGGGATTCTACTGTCAGACACATCTCCTTCTCCCTTCACTTTAAGTATGAAAGAACTGTTCCCTTGGCGACCCCATGGTCTACTTTTCCATCACCAATCATTCGCATTGCATGGTACTTTCAAGCGATGCCGCACTTGCTGTTCTTCCTCGTCCCTTCCCATCATCCAGGGATAAAAATCGTTCTTCTAAGTGAATCAGCAATGCGCTTGCATTTCTTTCAATCTAATAATTTGAAAGTTATATCCTCAACATTGCTGAAAGCAAACATAGGTTGAGTGCCTCTTTGCGAACACTGTACTTTAATTTTCCATCTCACTCTCACACTTAACCAGGGCCGGATTTAGATGAAGAGAGGCCCTAGACTATTCCACTTGTGAGGCCCCTCCCAATTCCCCACCACCACGACTAGAGGAAGATGGAAGAGTCCACCAGTTTGACATTGATGTGTAGCCGAGAGTGGCCAATGAGATAAGGGCTGGAAAGCTGCGCTTTTTATTTATTGCCAGTGCTAGTGTCGAGTTATCAGCTTAAAACACTATTATTCTGAAATGGAGGGCAAGGAAAATTACTGAAGTGTTGTTTAGAGACTACAGTGCGTTGTGACAGCATATGTAAGAAAGGCCTATGACAGTGTCAAAAATATTATACACCAGGCCCGTACGAAGCTTTTCAAAAAGGGGGGTGCCATGGCAGGATTACAAAAGCTTTATTGAAATAAGTGCACGCAGTGCACATCACTGCGTGAAGCTGAAAGGCCCTTGCTGTCGGGGTCCAGGGCCCGCTTAAGGGCCCTGGAAGCTCTGAGGTTTTAGATGTTCTCTGGTGCATTCGGAGCCTTATTTTGGAGCATTTTTGCACCAAATCTATGACCAATATTTCAGAAATAATTTTGGTTGAGTCAAGAGTAATGAGTGATTGGAATGGGATGATTGGGTTATTGTTGTATACATTTTTAAAAATCAAGAATTGAAGCTGTCCTTATTTTAATAATCAAGTTGTACTGTAAAATATGATGTAATTTACTGGCTGGCAGCTGCGGCTCACCTGCAGTCCGTCTGTTTTTTGTTTTTTTTTGTGTCTTCTAGTGTTTGTTTCAGTAGAACTTTGTTTTATTAGATTGTGTATGTGTGGGGGGGGGTTGGCAGAAACAGAGTTTTAATCTCTCCCTTCAGGGGGGATGCGTGTCCCCCTTCACCGTCTGTGCTGAGGCCTAATGGCGGAGCTGTGGCAGCGGCCTGGTTCGGAGCTGCGGTGTTCCAGCGGCGGTGGCGGCCCGCAGAGCTGCAGTACTCCAGCGGCGGCGGCCTGGTTCGGAGCTGTGGTGCTCCAGCGGCGGCTGCGGTGCGGCGGTGGCGGTCCACGGTGCTGCGGTGCTCCAGCGGTGGCGGCCTGGTTCGGAGCTGCGGTGTTCCAGCGGCGGCGGCGGTCCGCTGAGCTGTGGTGCGCCAGCGGCGGCGGTGGCCCACAGAGCTGCGGTGCTCCAGCGGCGGCGGCCTGGTTCGGAGCTGCTCCAGCGGTGGCAGCGGTCCGCGGTGCTGCGGTGCACCAGCAGCGGCGGCGGTTTGCGGAGCTGCGGTGCTCCAGTGACGGCGGTGGACTGGTTCGGAGCTGCGGTGCTGCAGCGGCGGTGGCGGTCCGCTTAGAGCTGCGGTGCTCCAGAGGTGGTGGCGGACTGGTTCGGAGCTGCAGTGCTCCAGCGGCGGCGGCGGTCTGGTTCGGAGCTGCGTTGCTCCAGCGGCGGCGGCGGCCCGCAGAGCTGCGGTGCTCCACCGCGGCGGCGGTCCGCTTAGAGCTGTGGTGCTCCAGCGGCGGCGGCGGTCTGGTTTGGAGCCGCGGTGCTCCAGCGGCGGCGGCCCAGCTCAGAGCAGCGGTGCTCTAGCGGCGGCGGCGGCCTGGATCGCCTCAGCGCAGTGGGAGAACTAGGAGGGAGGAAGACAGGGACTTAAGACTTTTGCCTTCCATCACAGTGAGGAGGTGCCTGGTGAACTCATTGTGGTGGATTTTGGATATGTGTTTATTGTGTGTTTCGTTTTTATTATATGTATGACTGTATGGTAACAATTTCGTTCAGACTGTAAGGTCTGAATGACAATAAAGGAATCTAATCTAATCTAATCTAATCTAATCTAAAATGTTATAAAGGAGCATGCAAACACTGCAAATACAATACTGCAAGTTTTTCCAGTAAATAAAACCTTTAAAAAAAAATGTTTTGTGTGTTGATTTGATTGCCTGTTACTGCTCAACTGTGTTAGTGTGTGCACATTAAAAATGTGATGCAAAATGAAAATCGCAAACTATGGAATTCATATTTTTCAGTATTGTTATCAAGGAAAATAAAGCAGTTCCAATTGTTTGATATTATTCATATGGAGGAGAAAATATAATTGCTCAAACCTACCTTAATTTTGCAATCTCACTAAAGATAATCCCCCGCCCTCTCCTCCTCCTTCCCCCTCCCTCTCCCTCCACCTATCTCTCCCTCCCCATTTCTCTCTCCCCCTCCCCCTCTCTCTCTCCCCCATCCCCCTCTCTCTCTCCCTCCCCTCCCCTCTCTCTGCCCCCTCTGTCTCAACCCCCCCTTTCCCCCTCTCACATCCCCCCTCTCTCCCTCCCTCCCCCCCTCTCTCCCTCCCACGCAGCGAGGCTCCGAATCCGTGCCGCAGACACCGCAGTCCCCCCCCCTGGCCCGGAGAAACGGGCACTCCCGCAACGCAATATTTCACTACTTACCTGGAGTAGACACGAGGCATCGAGGTGATTGTGTGGAGTGCAAATGGAGATCTGAACCCGCCCGGGCCCACTGCGCACATGCGGAGAGACAGCGTCATTTAGCGTCGCTACTACGTCACTGGCTTCCCCCAACTGCGCTGGTTGCAATCTTTTTCCCCAAAATTTCCATCGGCTGGTACCAGAATTGCCGGTAATTTCCGTCAAAGTGGAAATGCTGATAGCGTTTTTTTTTTTTTTTTCGGGATTCTTTTTACTCTGGGAAAAAACACCTTGGCTGGATTTTGAGGCCCTAGGCTTCAGCCTATCAAGCCTATAGGTGAATCCGGCCCTGCCGAAGCCCCCCTAGATCTCGAGGCCCCAAGCTTAAGCTTGTGAAGCTTATACATAAATCAGGCCCTGCACTTTGCGATCTGTATCCAGCCTCTAATACTTGTTCCATTGAAGCCCAAACAAAAGCTTGAAGAGCAGATTATCATCTTCTAACTAGGCACATCACAGTTTTCAGGACTCAATCATAAATCCAGTAATTTAAGGCAACTCACTTTTACCATAATCTTTTCTCTTTCCAGTGATGTTGCTTGACATACTCGGTATTTCCAGAATTTAGCTTATAGTGAGTGTCAAGTTTCAGTTCAGGCTTGCATTTGACTTGCCCCTTTGTCTGTTTTCTCTTTCTAATCACTCTCTAAACTGGGTGTCCCTGGCCTCCTTTTGTCAGAGATATTCCTTTGTCCTCACTAATTTTCCCTCACTTTCCCAGTACTAATGAAAGGTTGTCAATCTGAAATTTTAACTCTGCTTTTCTTTCCATAAACGCTGCATTTTTTCCAATTGTTCTGTTCTTTTTTAGGTTTCCGGCACCCACAGCTATTGACTTTCATGGCTGAGTTGGTTAGAAACTCTATCCAGGTCACGGTGCTAAAAGGTCAGCATAGTGGCCACTCTATGTTACATTCCACTTCTGAAATTTCAATTAATTGATTTCAGTGGATTTCGATAAGTTAGTTCTGGCGATCATGGAAACATTTTGCACAAAGTCAACTTTAAGCAAATTGATAACATAATTGTTCCCAAACAATCTCTCTGGCCCTCAAATTTTAATTTAAAAAATGTGATTTCTTACGTCTTCAAAAGGACAAAGGACATTTATTGTCACATACACCAATTGGTGCAGTGAAATTTGAGTTACCATGCAGCACACAAATAAGATAAACACAACACTATAGAATTTAACATTAAACATAAAAACATCCCCCCCAAAGCAGAATCAACGTTTCCCACTGTGAGGGAAGGCAACAAAGTTCAGTCCTCTTCCTCTTGTTCACCCCTGGTCGGGGCCTATTGAGGCCTCCGCAGTCCCTGCAACAGTCGGCGGCCCGATGTTTCAGGCCAACTAGTTTGGGGTATACAGTTGAAAATGCTTACTTTTCTGTGTGTCATTTCTTTCACTAGCTCTCATCTGTTCTACCTAATTATTGATCCATTTTTTAATCATGATTTTAAAATAATTTATACTTGGTGCTTTATATTGCTTGTTTTAACCTTTCCACGTGAGAACTATTATTTTCTGATTAGTTGAGAAGCCATAATGTTCCTCATCTAGCTTACAGATGCCACATACCCATTGTAGAATGCACCACACTGAATCAGGTGTAGGATTAGAACTTGCAATAACCTGCAATAAATTTTGTGGCCGCTTGCATAATGCAGATTGCAATGACCTTCACTGGTGATTATAAAATCTAGTTCATAAACTGTGCTGTGCAGAAGTACTGAGTTTGTTGGATGCACCATTCTTTAATGTAAAATTGAGTATTGAAATTCTTCCTCCTTCATTGCAAGCATGCTGTGACATTTCTGATAGCATTTCTCTTTCAGCCTACATCAACAGAAACATTTAATGACGTGAATAAAGCCTGTCATTCATCTCCCTCCTGTTTGTGGAATTTAGTGGTGTGTGTAAGCTTCATTTTTTGTTTGTATATAAATGGTCTTCATGCTCCTAAGCAAATTATGGTGTAGGGCATTTTTGAAAGTCACTTTACATTTCATTCTTTGAACTGATATAGGTGACAAATCTCTTCAGCCCACAAGCAAATGTGTAGGTTATAAACTTATAGCTTCTTTGGCCCACTGTGACTAGCTGACCATCATGCCTATCAATACTAATCCCACTTGCTTGCATTCATTCTATATCTGTCTATGCCCTATTCATTGGCTTACATAACAATTGCATTACGAATGTATAACCTGTTTTATATCAGCTCTGATTTTCTTTTCAATTGAAAATAGAAAAGAAATTGGCATATTTTCCTAGCATCTGAGGTTTTACCACCTTTCCAAGTACAGATAAAAGACTTGGGGACCTTGCTAGAAGTTTGTTTTTTGGCAGAGAAAGCCTAACTGCTGTCTAGAAAACCAAATGTTCAGATTTCTTGCAAGTGGAATACTTACCACTGAAGGTAGAATCTGAAGAAGCAGCCCAAAACAATATCAAACACAATGCATTTAGGCGAATCTTCCCCAGTAACCATTAACATAGAAACATAGCTTGAATCTGCCTGAGCCCAAAACAGTAACATTTCAGAAGCCAATAAGCCCTTTCAGAGAGTTTCTCTGTGTGAAAAAGCCCTTGGTGCTAACGTTTCCAAGCTTGGTTAAATGTCGTAAAGTGAGCTTGGACTCAATTTAAAACATTTTGGTTAGAATGCTTCCACTGAGCCACGACTGACATTATTTTATGACAAATGATATTTATTGCGGTGCATATAAGGGTGCACAGATATTATTTTAATGCCTTTTGTTGTTTTTCAGTATCTCCTGAAGCGGTTGGCTTCCTTTCAGCTGTTGGGGTGATTATTATTCTCATGATCCTTCTCTTTCTATACATCAACAAAAGACTATACTTTGAGAATATAGGAGAGTTTCCATGCCTTGATGCAGAATACAGGGCCAACAAAGATTTACCAGACAACACACGTAAGTGCTTTTTCTGAAAGTGGATAATAGTTCATTGTGCTCATAAATAATCTAGTATGTGTTAAATAATCTCTTATTCAACTCAATAATTGACGAAACATTGTTGGGAATGGAGTAATCTAATTGCTATTGAATGAAAATGTCATGAATGTCTTTCACAAAGATTTTGAAAAACGTTGATGTAATTTTCAATCCATTCTATTAGATTTCATTATTTGAATTTAATTCAGCATGACTTTGATTTCATCACAATTATCAACCAGCAATCCTTCATGATATCCAAAAAAATACACGAGACTTAATTTAATTTTTTTATTTAATTAATTTTTTTAATTTTAATTTATTTCTTTATTTCGAACAGAATAAAATAATAAAAAGCAAGTGTGAAACAGCATACAAAAAACAAAAAAAAAACAAAGAATATTTATAAAGTGTCATAAACAATATTTATAAATAAATGTATCCGAAAAGGCGCAAGGAGAAGCCAAAGCTTATTAATTCCCACCCCTTATTCAACGGCTTGTAATTATCTTATACACATTTAGCAGCTATAAACATCTATTTCCATACGTACACCGAATTATTTACATTTATACACTAATCAAATATTTACAAAGCCATACAAAAAAAGAGAGAAAAAATTTAAAAAGAAAAAACCCTCATATACTATACAGTATCTCTTAGTCATATATACAACCCATCACGCTATAATCACCCTTCCCAATACAATCAGTATAACAAATATCCCACTCAAAATCACCTATCCTCATCCCAATATCCTTTTAAAAAAGTGTTTAAACTGACCAGAATTGACATTATTTCTTCTCTTTTTCTTTGTAGATTCCCATATTTTAGCATAATGCCAGGGAAAAGCTGATGGATAGATTCCTAAATGTTCAACAATTTTCAAAGATTGGGAAGCAGGATAGGGTTGAATTTTCCCAACTTTGGTGCATCAGTAGATATAAAA
This sequence comes from Okamejei kenojei, assembly GCA_035221665.1. Classification (NCBI taxonomy): domain Eukaryota; kingdom Metazoa; phylum Chordata; class Chondrichthyes; order Rajiformes; family Rajidae; genus Okamejei; species Okamejei kenojei. The sequence continues at coordinate 67,331,990 of CM069138.1, forward strand.
TAATGTGTTTTCTTCAGTTACGGATTGGCCACCAAAATACCCTGGTCATGTCACAAAGAAAGAAAATTACACTAAGGTGCTTGATTGAGGCACTTCAAAATCGGTATACCGGATGTCTGCAAAACACGTTTTTTAGACTAGTTTTCTATGCCACAAATGAACATGCCACATAATGATTTTAGGCTAATTGTTTAAAATTTGCACATATATTTATTGGATGTACATGTCATAATTAAACACTATGCATTTATTTACTAACAGAGGTAAGCTGAAAAGGATGACCAATTTGGCAACGTTAACCATTACATGATGCATCTGAATGTTTTTTTTTCTTTATTGGGGTTAAAAAAAACTGCTTGAATAAATGTCGTTTTTCAAGAGTTTTCAACAAAGCCTGACTTTGCCATCGGTGTCCGCTTTAGTTGAGCAACTTAGCAGTGCTGTAGAGGACCTGAGTGATGCAGTTGGGCAAGCTGGGCATAGTGTGGCTGACTCAGTCACAGAGCAGGTAACACACATGTTAAGTGGCTTACGAACAGAAGAAGCATCTCCTGAGGAATGTGTTGATACAGCATCTTTGATGAGCAGTTCAGAAGTCAAAGCAAAGGAGCTGTCTACCGAAGAAAATATAGAAACAAGAAAGAACACAACAAAGAGTGAACTCTACATTAATTCAGGCGAGTTGCAAGGTAGTGCAAGGTTTGACGTATCAGAAGTTAAAAATGGAAAAAAGCACAGGCAGTTACTACACCAGTCTTCAGTTAGTTGTTTGGCAGATAATAATTTTGCAAATAAAGAAGATGAAAATGCATTGGTTTGTGAAGCAGTGGAACAGATTGCCTCTTCACAATACGCAGATATTTCAGATTCTATCGTGGGACAGAACGATAAGTACCGACACAAAATTTCAAAAACGGATCTTATAGAATCTGAGACATTAAAGGAATCATTCAATGAAGATATTTACTGTATTCCGGATTGCAATGGTGCTGCACAAATGACTGAGTCTCAAATAATAGGTGGAAAGTCCAAAGCATCTGAATGTACGTTAACAAGGGAACATTTTAAGATTAGCAATGATATTATAGATCAGTCTATAAGTGACAAAGGGAACAGTTCAACCAAGTCAAGCAAGTATAAAGTTAAAGCCTCAGATTGTAAAGTGCACAACAATGAACCTTTGGACAAACTGACAGAGCAGGTATGTGGAAAAGGTGAAGGAAATATGGGAGTTGGCAGACAAACTGATCAAAGTATCATGGAAGATAAAAAAAAAGACAATAAAAAGATAAAGCTAAATTGTCAGCTTTCAGAAGCTCAAAAGAGATCAGTCATTGATAAATCAGATGTGTCAGAAAAAGGCTTTCAAAAGCACAAAGAGAACCTTTCAAACAGTAAAAAATCTAGCACTGTTCCGAAAAATGACCATCAAACTCAAAAAGAACTTAATAAAGGAGGAAAAGAAATACACACCATAATATCAGAAAAAAATAAAAAGATCAAGAAAGAAAAAAAACAGAAAACTTCAGACAAAGGTGAGGTGCATTTTTCCAACTTATCTTCAATATACCTTCAGCCTGATCTACTCTGCTCTCTCATCAAAACTATTAAAAGACATTGGAAGATTGATTGGAACTATGGCAGCATATCTGTTTCTGACCTTGTGTTAAAGAAGTTCTCCACTTTTTTTCTATTCTTCAAAAATAACTTCAATAGGCTATTCTCTCCATATCTCTGTCTCCATTATCTTGATATTTTACATGGCTTCTTTGAAAAAATATGCATGCAGTTACAAATAACTATGTCTAAAATATTGTGTAGGCTAGATTGACACAAGGCTATGTATAATTTGGTAAGATTTCCTAAAGAACTTAAAAATGACATAGAAATAGCTCACCAGTAAAATCAGTATTGAGATTTAAAAAATGCTAGTTGTACTTCACAATTTATACATACTCATTAATTTTAGGTGAAGGTGCTGTATACTTTGCAATTGTGTTGGTTGTGAAACCATTATCATTCATGCTATTGTCCTGAGATTGGCAGCATCTTATGGCATTCGCACACTTGGGGTGAAATATAGGAATCCTGATGTTGTTTCACTAATTCCCACAGTGTGTTTTGTACCTTCCAGTTACAACATTGAAATAATGATTTCATGCAAAGTTCAGCTTTCTGCAGTATCGTTGCTGTAAAAGTCACAAAAATACTTTGTTCAATGAAATCTAACTGAGACTTTAACAATAGACTACGCTATAGTTACTGGGCAAAATCTCTAACATTGAGAAAACTAATCTAAAACAAGTTTTGTATAAGTGGTAACTAATTTGCTAAGAAGAATTACTTAAAATCTCCTTATACAGTGCCACTTCATTAGAGCAAGGGTGTCGGCGAATCATTTTAATACTCCTATTATAATACCCACATGTGTGTATAATACCCACAAGTGAAACTAAAATTTTAATAATTTTGAACCTTTTATATTTATATGGTACATACACACATTGTTTGAACTGATTTTCCCATTTTTTCCATTTAATCTCTATTGCTGTATCCCACATTTACAATTTGTAGAACAGATCCCAGTGCTGGAGTACTGATCATTTTCCAAAATCTATTGATCCCTCCTCCTTATTGTTTTTGTCAGAGAGACTTTTACAAACACAGGTTGTTACAGTTTGCTGGGAATAATACTGCTCCCCATGAATCTGGAATAAAGTGTGCACTAACTTGAAGGATATGATAATACTTGCTCCAAAGGCCAAAGCCATTTATATAGCAAGATGCATTATATCAAGGTTGTACTGAATTTAAAAGTATTTTTATTAGTTTTTAGAAGTTTATGAATTTGCTACAGATATTGTATTCTATCCATTTGTCCAAGTTTGATGTTGTCTTACTTAAATTATTCTAAAAGTATGAAGCTTAGAACTGTAATGCTCTCCATTTACTGACAGTCAGAATTCGTAAATCTAATTTTGTAGTTCAGTCAGCCTAAGGACATCACAGATGCTAGACACGAGGAATCTGATAGAAAAGACCACTTATAGCAACTTTTAACAGCACAAAAGGAGCACATTCAGCACATCAAGTCCATATCCTTCCCAGCAGAACAACCCCATCAGTTCCACTTTCTTCCTCTAGCCCTGCAATTTATTCACACGCACATGCCGTTTACCTAAAATTAAGGGGTAAATTTATTGACATCACGCATTACGTATGCAAACTTGGCTTTGGGATGGCAGAAATCTATACATAGCATGCAAATTCCATAGCTGAGATAGCAATCCAGATTAGGTTCAAACCTACTGTAGGTCCTGAAACCGTGAGGAAGCAGCAGCAGGTACTGCACCAATATGCTCCACTGAGATTGCAAAAGACAAAATCTATATCATAAAAATATTGTAGTAGTTTACTTTCATGTGAATAGGAAAAGTTCAAAGGGATATGGGTCAAATGCGGGCGAATGGGACTAACTTGGATGGGCTTCTAGGTTGGCATGGATGAGTTGGGCCATAAGGGCAGTTTCCGTGCTGTGTAACTCTATGACTCTAGTGCTAGTGCTTTTCATTATCCACTGATCACATGTAGCTGAATGTTTGCATTTTTCAGGATGTTTGGATTGAAGTCTCGGTTTTAATCAATACAATTTGCTTATTAAGTTGATTAAATGTCCATTATGCATTAAAAACGTCAGATGGGTTGTAGCTTTCAATCCTACAATATTACAGAATTCTACTCAGGCTATGCAGCACCTATAAAACATATTGGCTGTGTTGTGATTGAAAAGTGTGCAATGTTAGATGTGAGATCTTCCAATGGCACTTAATACGTTGGTCTACGATACAAACGTACATTCTTAGACTATATAATACTATTTTAGTTATTATTCAAATTGTTATTGTTTTATCAGAGTAACATTCCAAAATGTCTTCCTGATTGATTGTGTAAAACACTCTTCGTAATTAATGGCAGTCTGCCTCTGAAATTTGCTTCCTTTGTTAATAATGTAACGTCTGTAATCAATATGGCTAAACAAGGACTGTTGACATCAATTCCCGAGATAGCATTTGCCTTCATCAGATACATCGTAATAGGTAAATCTGTTATTGTGCAGTAATTATAACATTAGTCATAATTTTGTTTTTGCATCATTGTTACAAATTGGCACATCCTTCCAGCATATCCCTGCAATTACAGGTTAAGGATTGTGTAATGTAACACTTTGGAAGTTTTTCTAACATATACTTTGATTTTGGACAATGAGCAGCAATGTGTTTTTTTGTATAATTTAATTGTTGTATGATAATGCATTCATTTTGGCTATTAAATAAAACAGTGAGTAAAACAATAAACCTGTAGCGGCACCTACTGATGCCTGTGGGTAGTCGAACCCAGCGGTTGGCTACCTCGGGCATGTGACCGTGGGGAGGGGTTTGTTTCATGTGCTTTTCTGGGCAAGCCCATTCATTCTGTTCACCACCGTTGTGGTAGTAGCACTGTATTTAGCTGTCTCAAGATTATTGTTGTTTTCACCTTACTTTCGTAATAAAGTTCTTTGGAAATCAACCTGCCGTCTCGACTTGCTAAACACCAAGCAATATAAATTGTTTAACGGAACATTGTTGCTAGTACAAATTTGATACCTTAAGACATAAATCAAATGATTGAATTTGCTGGTACTGTATGAGTTCTTTATTTATAGCAGGTGGCTAACAAAATTGGCAGCTAAAATTGGTACCTGTCTTTATTTATTTTGATCAACATTGCTTACAGATGGTAGGTAGTTAAGCAACTCAGTGAAGTGAGATGGATGTTTCCTGGCTCTAGGTATTTTAATATGCAATTAATATCTGATGTAATGTATGCAAGGCTTATGATTATGTAGCTTTACACAGTTATTTTTCTCCTGAGTTTCTGACTCCATGGACCTGAAAGGCAGGAGGAGTCATATATATACACATCAGGATAGTTTGTGGGTACCTTTGATCTTTCTTCAAGCTTGAACCTAATTTTCCTGTATCGCACCACCAGTCTACCGTCAAACTCATTTTCAGTGACCTAAAATGAGATTTTAGGCGTAATATTTAATTTTCATCTGGAGAAGCATCATAGTTTTCTCTTCCATTTTCATCTAGATTTTTCTCTTAATATTTTATTCCTATTTTCCTCAAAGTTGTTCTTTAGTCTTTTCTAAAAGTGGGGTCAAATGTCATATAATACAATTTTACCATAAATATATATTTACCTTTTAATAAACACTAAGGGAGGTCATACTCTCCTGATGAGCCCCAAAGCCAGTGTGAGTTAGAGGAACAGATATGCAGACAGCCTACTGAAAGATGCAAAAGCAACAAGATTGTTGTAGTGTGCAGCTTTAACATCCCCAATATTGACTGGGAGTTACCTAGTATAAAAGGCTTAAATGGAGCAGAATTTGTTAGGTGTATCCAAGAGGACTTCCTAAAGTAGTCCAATGCGTGGAAGGACCATACTGGACCTGGTACTGAGTAATGAGCCTGGCCAGGTAATTGGCGACTGGTGTTTCAGTGGAAGAGCATGGGAAGAGCGGGGATAGTGATTACAACTCCATAAGATTTAAGAATATTTTGAAAAGGGATGACCCTGGACCTTGGACTTAAATTGGAGTAAGTCAGATTACAAGGTTATGAGGCAGGTGCTAGGGAAAGTAAATTGGGAGCAGTTGTTGTTGGATAGTCTTGCATCTGACATGTGGGATTTGTTTTAAGGCCGATTGATTAAAATTCAGGAATGGTATGTAAAAGGGAAGGAGGAGAGATAAGGATGGTAAGGTAAAGGAGACCTTGGATGACCAAAGTGGTAGTAAACTTGGTCAAAAAGGAAAAGGAAGTGTATGTAATGTTCAAGAAGATGAAATCAGACAGAGCCTATGAGGAATATAAAGCAAGGAGGAAATAACTCAAGCGCCTGATTAAAAGCACCAAAAGGGGCCACGAAATGTCTTTGATGAATCGGATTGAAGAAAATCTCACGGCTTTTTATACATACATGAAAAATAAGAGGGGCGGTATGGTGGCGCAGCGATATAGTTGATGCCTTACAGCGCTTGCAGCGCCAGAGACCCGGCTTCAATCCTCACTATGGGAGCTGTCTGTATGGAGTTTGTAGATTCTCCCCATGTCTCCAAAGATGTACAGGTTTGTAGGTTAATTGGCTTGGTATAAGTGTAAATTGTCCCTATGTGTAGGATAGTGTCAATGTGCGGGGATCGCTGGTCGGTGCTGACTCGGTGGGCCAAAGGGCCTGTTTCCGTGCTATATCTCTAAATGAAAGAGGGAAACCAGGGAGGTAGGGCCACTCAAGGATAAATATAAGATTTGTGCTTGGAGTCAGAACGTAGATGAGCTACAAAATGAGTACTTTGTGTCTGTGTTCACAAAGGAGATAAGTGTGGAGATTACTAATATGCAAGAGCAGTTTGAGATCAAGAAGGATATTGTGCTTGGGCTCTTGAAGGACATTAAGGTGGATAAATAGCCTGGGCCTGATGGGATCCCAGGTTACTAAGAGAAACAAGAGAGGAAATTGCAGGGGCCTTTGCCATTCAACATCAAGCAGTTCTATTAGACTTTGGTTATGCCATATTTGGAGTATTGTCTGCAATTCATGCCCCTTTACAGGAATGATGTAGTAGGATGCAGCAGAGGTTTACCAGAATGCTTCCTAGATTAAGGGGTATTAGCTACAATGAGAGGTTAGACAAACTTGAATTGTTTTCTGTAGAATGCCAGAGGTTGAGGGGAGACAAGGTAGCAGAATAGAAGATTATGTGAGGCATAGATTCGATAGACTGTCAGACCCTTTATCCAAGGGTGGAAATGTCAAAGACTGGTGAGCATTGCTTTAAAGTGAGAGGGGCAATGTTTAAAGGAGATGTGCGGGACTTGTTTTTTTTTTACCCAGAGTGTGGCAAGTGCTTGGAATGCGTTGCCAGGAGCAGTGATGGGGATAGATATGATATCGGTGTTTAAGATGTTTTTAGATAGGTACAGGGAATGAAGGGATATGGATCATGTGTAGGCAGTTGAGATTCGTTTATCTTGGCATTATGTTTGGCCAAATCATTGTGGGTCAAAGGGCCTGTTCTTTTCTCTGCTGTACCTTTCTATGTACTATATATCGTTTCCAAGTTTGTATTGTCATGATTAATTAATATGTGATTCTCTACTTATGTTTGTAAGTTCTATAAGAATGCAATAACATTTCCTTTGCAGTATTGGTGAAGGTTTGTATCACAAAAAAATAATTACAGGTGCTGGTTCTGTGTATTTCTGACATTTTCTGTTTCTATTTCACTTTTTTTTGTTTTCAATTTCCCCTTGTCTGCTGGAACTATTTGGTGATATATTTCAAAAGGTTTAGTAAAGGGTTGCCAAGATGTTTCTACATGTTTGATATTCTCATTGGAGGGAAATACCTGAATACCGGGAATCTCAAAAACAAGCGACATCTAATTACATATAGTTAAATGCAAACAGCCTTATTTAAAATGTAATAAGAAGGATGAAATTAGATTAATTTTAACCAACATGTACAGGTAATTATAGCAAGGAACAGACACTGAAAATAACGAACATAAATGCAATGAACTGCCATATTTATGATTTAGAAATCCAGGTATATATACAGTGGCTTGCAAAAGTATTCATACCCCTTGAACCTTTCCACATTTTGACACGTTACAACCACAAACGTAACTGTATTTTATTGGGATTTTATGTGATAGACCAACACAAAGTGGTGCATAATTGTGAAGTGGAAGGAAAATTATACATGGTTTCCAAATTTTGTTACAAATAAAAAACTGAAAAGTGTGGCATGCAAAAGTATTCAGCCCCCCTGAGTAAATACTTTGTAGAACCACCTTTCCCTGCAATTACAGCTGCAAGTCTTTTGGGGTATGTCTCTACCAGCTTTGCACATCTAGAGACTGAAATTTTTGCCCATTCTTCTTTTCAAAATAGCTCAAGCTCAGTCAGATTGGATGGAGAGCGTCTGTGAATAGCAATTTTCAAGTTTTGCCAGAGAATCTCAATTGGATTTAGGTCTGGACTGACTGGGCCATTCTAACACATGAATATGCTTTGATCTAAACCATTCCATTGTAGCTCTGACTGTATGTTTAAGGTCGTTGTCCTGCTGGAAGGTGAACCTCTGCCCCAGTCTCAAGTCTTTTGCAGACTCTAACAGGTTTTCTTCCAAGATTGCCCTGTATTTGGCTCCATCCATCTTCCCATCAACTCTGACCATCTTCCCTGTCCCTGCTGAAGAAAAGCATCCCCACAGCATGATGCTGCCACCACCATGTTTCACAGTGGGGATGGTGTGTTCAGGGTGACGTGCAGTGTTAGTTTTCCACCACACATAGCGTTTTGCATTTAGGCCAAAAACTTCAATTTTGGTCTCATCAGACCAGAGCACCTTCCTCCACATGTTTGCTGTGTCCCCCACATGGCTTGTGGCAAACTGCAAATGGGACTTCTTATGGCTTTGTTTCAACAATAGCTTTCTTCTTGCCACTCTTCCATAAAGGCCCGATTTGTGGAGTGCATGACTAATAGTTGTCCTGTGGACAGATTCTCCCACCTGAGCTGTGGATCTCTGCAGCTCCTCCAGAGTTACCATGGGCCTCTTAGCTGCTTCTCTGATCAATGCTCTCCTTGCCCGGTCTGTCAGTTTAGGTGGCGGCCATGTCTTGGTAGGTTTGCAGTTGTGCCATACTCTTTCCATTTTCGGATGATGGATTGAACAGTGCTCCCGTGAGATGTTCAAAGCTTGGGATATTTTTTTATAACCAAACACTGCTTTAAACTTCTCCACAACTTTAGCCCTGACCTGTCTGGTATGTTCCTTGGGCTTCATGATGCTGTTTGTTCACTAATGTTCTCTAACAAACCTCTGAGGCCCTCACAGAACAGCTGTATTTATACTGAGATTAGATTACACACAAGTGGACTCTATTTACTAATTAGGTGACTTCTGAAGGCAATTGGTTGCGCTGGATTTTATTTAGGGGTATCAGAGTAAAGGGGGCTGAATACTTTTGCACGCCACACTTTTCAATTTTTTATTTGTAAAAAAATTTGATTATGCACCACTCTGTGTTGGTCTATCACATAAAATCCCAATAAAATATATTTACATTTGTGGTTGTAACATGACAAAATGTGGAAAAGTTCAAGGGGTATGAATACTTTTGCAAGCTATGTAATCAGCAAGGAAATCTTTGTTAGGCAGGATACCAAATCATTATTGATATCTTCTTTACTCAATGTTTTACTGTTATTTTTTTTTCCTGAGATATTTCTCTAGATTTTCAGTTAATTTTCTGAATTTGTCTATAACTACAAATAATTTAAGTACATGGTTATAATTTGGGTGTCATTCTCAAATTAATGGCATTATTTCAGGCTCTAATTCCATAAAATATAGTGTCATTTATCATTAATTACTATAATCCACTTCCTTTAAATGGCATTTGATAGAAAAGAAAGACATTTACTGAATATGGACACGAAATAGTCTTTAATTTTACTTTCTCAAATTAAACTATCATTTGTGTCCTCTGATTCATTGTTATTGCTTACAAATAGAAATGACAAGCTCTATTTACTTTTCACAAGGTGCAAAGTTGTCAAGCAGAAACATCGTTTTTAGTGTTTCATTTTACTTAATAAATTTTTAATATCAAGTGAAGAACAATATAATAGCGCAAATATTATGGTGTCCCAAAATCATTGGCCATCTGTTCCGATACCACATTGTTTGTTCCCCAATCAGAGTCCTCGTTGTATGGCTCAGCATGGTAGAGAAATGTCTCAGCTCAAACTGCATTTTAACTACAACTGAGTCTCCACCAACTGAACAGCTATCAATAGCATTATTGTTTCTGGAGTAAGGAAACTTCTTTAACAATTACAAATGCAAAGGAAATCTGGGCATATTGTAATTCACCGGGTATAATGAAAAATATTGTAAAGGAATAAGTATTTTGAAAACTTCTTATAATTAAAAAACTTATAAGCATAACCAAACATTAAAACATCTTGAGGATAAACATTTTTGAGGATAAGCTTTTTCAAGGATGTACTGATGACAAACAAACCTTGCAATAACCATTGCATAGTCTTATAACATTACTGCATGTGAATTTTTATTTGTTGTAGTTTGAAAATTGTGGGCAATATCCTGCAGTTGTCTGTTAGTCACCTGCAATGGGTAAGGTTCTCGGCCATTAGCCCAGTGATCTCAGGATTAAGTTGTGTTGTTCAGTGCCCATCTGCACATTTAAGCAGTATTTCATCCTTAATGACAATAATGATGGAAGAGCAGTGAACAGAACAAAACAAAGATACTTGAATTTTTTGGCAGGTCATTTCTAAGTTACACCTAGGAGCGGGGTTCTTAATGTTCATCTAATTGTTAGAAGATTTTAGCAAGGCAGACTGGTCACAAAGAGGCTGTGTAGCAGCCCCAAGAGAGTTGAGAAGTAGACGACTATAGAAACCTTTGAGTCCAGGAATGAAAAGCAGCATCATGCAAAAAAAACGGAGTGAGGAGCTGTAGTTTTCGTTGTTTTCCTGGAATTTTGTTCCTCAACTACCAATGAGTTACGGAAAGCATTGGAAATTCACTCCGAATACATCTATTTATAATCTTAATTAGGATTTGATCTAGTCTACTAATATGATTTTCAATAGCATGTGAATTATTTTTCAAAGGAGCTGAACAAGACTGTTAAAAAAAGCTTGAAAAAAAGCATGCGAATTCAGCCAAGACTGAATAAATGACAAAATGCTGAAGATCATCATAATGGACAGCCAATTTGTCCTTATCATTCTGGTGTGTCTGGTTGAATGTCTGATGCTTACTATCATTGTTGTGTTGACCAGATAACAACTATGGTGATGGAGAGCACCATGGTTCCTCATCAGACAGTGAAGATGAGGTGCTTGGCAAATACCACGAGGCTTTGTCCAAAATACAGATCGTATCTGGTGCAGCATCAGACAGCAGACACCATCAGAAAGGTTATATGTGGGAATCCAGACTCAAGTATAGTCCCCTGTCAGCTGAATATGATGGCTACAGCAGTGAGGCATCTGCAGATGAAGGTAAGATGAATGAATGGATTTCATGGTTTACAGGTAAAACCTAAAGGATTGAGATATATGCTGCTTCAGATGCATGCTTGCTCAATAAACTTTAGAAAACTTGTAGTTTTACCTTGAGCAAATGGCCGGATAGGTCGGATATATTACATAATATATGTAATATATGTATGTAATATAAAGTAATATATATGTAATATATTACATAATATATGTAATATATAACATATAATATATGTTATAATATGACATTATACCTTGTTTATATAACTCAATAATGTGATGTCAGTAGTACATAATTTTGTGACAAATCGCTCTTCCACCTTGTAAAAAAAGTGCTAAATGTGCATGTGGCAGTGTTTGAAACAGGATCATGTTCTGTACTATTGTTTGTCATTGAACCTTTAAGTTTTGACAAATAGATTATTACATATTTTACATACTATTTAAAAAAAAAATTAAACTATCTGTGATGTTTTTAAAATGATGTTCTCTCCATACAGTAGTGCAGTACAGTTCAAAATATTTCATATTTTCTATTTGAAGGATACTCTACAGCATCTTTTAACAAATCAATTAAGTATTATGTTTAAAGTAAGAGAGTGACATCAAATTAGATTGCTTTAATTGCTACTGGAGTTTTAAAAAATGTGAGTTTATTGATGAGTTGGCTGACTTTAGTTTGGCTTCATAACCTTGCAAAAAAGTAAGCTTGCAGCAAGAATTGAAGTGGGCGGATGACAAACTGACCTGGTCATTGTAACATGAGACTCAGATTCCTGAACCTCATCAGTCAGTGTGCCTGTCATTCACAAGCTTGAAGCTAATGGAAAGTAACCTGATCCAAAATATAATCACAGCTGGATTGATGTTGCTTCTAGAAAACACTGGAATTTTATGTTACACATACTTGAGTAAGTTGAGGAATTCAAGTTTAGGGAGGGCTTTGCAATCAGGACTGGGGTGTCGAGAGCAGCTGTTTTCACATGGGGTTTGGAAAACATTGGTTAGGAAACATATTCATTGAACTTACCTCTGAGTTATTCTGGACTCAACTACTCTCCCTTTAAGACTGATCTGATGGGGCAGCTATAGACATTTCACATGGCTGCTTTCTAACTATGTCACTAAAGTCATATGTAGATTTTAAAAAGATCACACCAAATTGCCCAGGTAGAGTGGAGTATAACTGGGGTAAGTACAGTCGATGGTATCCATTTTGCATAGACCAGCAAGGTCAGAATTTATATAAATGTAGGCTGCAAAAGTGAGCTGTTTAGCAATTGTTTCAGTATGGAGAACGATTTTTACAATTAATTTTGCAAATCACAAACATTTTTATTGCATCTCATGATATCCACTAGAGCAGTAACGGCATCAGCATTGGGCAGAGGAAGGGGAATATGCTGAGAAAGGGGAGAATGACATTAATTCATATCAAATATTAATTTGGTGCCATCACTGCCAAATTGGATCATAGAAATCCGACCATAGCTATGTGTTAGGCCTTTAAGGAAAACTGGTGTCCATCTAAAGAAAGAATAATAATGAATGTATGCCATTTAAAGGGACTTTAAATTGCAGGCTTGTGTGACCCATTCAAAGAAGAATTGGCTGTGCAAGATTTGCAATGGCTTGATTATTGTTGGAATATGAGAAGTTGTTCGTGTGGCTTGATTATTGTTGGAATATGAGAAGTTATTCATGTGGCAAGACATGGCATTCTTGGTATCTGTACCTCAGGTCTCCAGCCAGAAAGGAGAGACTCTATTTTATTGAGGTAATGGAGGCTTCCCTCTTGAGGCACAAAGCAATTGCATGGTTTTACAGAATTTCATTGCTGGCAGTGAATGGAGACATTGGCCTAAACACATATTTATTTCCTTGAGGGCTCCACAGAATTGTATGGAAACCAAACAGGATATCACTCGCTTGCGTCTAACTTGGTCACAGCCATCACCAGAAAAATATGATGACGAGTGGGACCAAGGAAGAAACTACAATTCCCTTATTAGCTGAGGGGTTGCTTTGCTTGATATATTTCAGTTTTTGAATCACAGCAAAGACTTGCTATCTAAAGCATGGATGGGCCAATTAGTACCTTGGTCCACAGGTGGCTAAAGCCTGTGCATAAAGGAGAAAGTGCAAAACAAGAGTAATAGAGCCATTTGAAATTTTACAGTACAGAATATTAGGATCCTTAGCAATGTTTAAGTTGTCTGAACTGCCCTGTTGCCCAGCAACTAATTAGACTTTGCCCTCCAGCAGCTGTGGACCAGGAAATGGTGTAACACTCGAATGTAAAGAAAGAAGAGGGAAGATATGTCTGCAGCTATTGTGGTGCTACAGAGATTAAGTTACTGGACTGCTACCCTGGAGGCCTGACTAACAGTCTAGAAATGCGAGTTCAAATTCTACCAAAGCATCTATGAAATTTATTTTTAGTTGCTCTTTGGAATTACTGGATTAATGTAAAAATCTTACAGAGTCACTGATGCCCCAGATGGGAGGGAATCAGGTCTGGTCTAGCTTTGCTACTTTGTGATTCGAGACGAGCAGAATGTTCTCTGAAATAGTCCTGTAAATCATTTCATTGCAGCATTAGGTTTAGGTCACATGTACTGATGAACTGTGAAAAGCTTTGTTTTGCATACTATCCAATCAAATCAGATAATACTATATATAAAGACAATCAAGCTGAATTCAAGTGCAATAGGTAAAGCAAAGGCAAAGTGCAGAATATCGTTTTCAGCCTTGTAGTGCAGTAGTTTCAGAGACAAAGTGCATTGTCTACAGTGGAGTAGAGGTGAATTAGATGGTACCCTAGCTTATGCAAGGACTATTCAGAAGCCTGCCAAGGGGAAGAGCTGTTCTCGAGTCTGGTGGTGTGTGTTTCATGCTTCTGCATCTTCTGCCTGATGGGTATGGGGAGAAGGAATGACAACTGTTGGACAGGTTTTTGATTATGTTGGCTACTTTTCCGAGACAGCATGAAGTGTACTGTGGATGGTCAATAGTGGGGAATCTGGTCTGTTTGATGGCTTGGGTTACATTTACAACTCTCCGCAATTTCTTGTAGTCTTGGGCAGAGCGGTTCCCAAGCAAACTGCGATGCAATCTGACACTTTAGTTTGCTATGGAGCATCTGTAGAAGTTTGTAAGATTCATTGGAGACATGCCGAATTTCCTCAAGTCTCCTGAGGAAGTAGAGGCGTTGGTGTGCTTTCCTGGCTGTCACTTCAGTGTGGTCGGTGCACAACAGATCATTGGTAATGTTGACTCCAAGGATGTTGAAGCTCCCAAATATTTTCACTTCAGCACCATTAATACTAATTGCAGCATGTTCCCCAACAGGTTCTTGAAGTCAGTAACTAACTCCTTCATCTTGCTGATTTTGAGGGAGTGACTTTTGTCCTGACACAATGTTACAAAGTTCTCTATGTCTTCCTGTACTCCATCTCATAATTGTTTGTGATCTGGCCCACCACTGAGGTATCATCTGTAAACTTGTAAATTGAGTTAGAGATAAATTTGGCTGCACACTCATGAGTACAGTATATGGAGTATGGTAGAGGACTGAGAAAGCATCCTTGCAGGACATTGGTGTTGGGAATGATTGTGGAAGATGTGGTGTCATCTGTCCTCACTGATAGTGGTCTGATGAAATTAGCTGCACAGTCATGAGTGTATAGGGCGTATGGTAGTGGACTGAGAGTGCATCGTTGCAGCGCCAATGTTGAGAATTATTGTGGAGGATGGGATGTCATCTGTCTTCACTGATTCCTAGGTCCATGAATTTGGAGATGAATGTAGATAGCATTATGATGTTGAAGGTGGAATTCTAGTCAATAAATAGGGGTCTAACATAGGCATCCTTGGTGTTGTCAAGGTGTTCCAGATATGAGTTTAGGGCCAGGAAGATGACATCTGCTTTGGATCTGTTGTGATGGTAGGTAAACGGCAGTGGATCAAGGCTCACTGGAGTTAATGTGCACCATCACCAGTCTCAAAGCACTTCAAGATGGTGGATGTCAGAGCCACTGGATGGTAGTCATTAAGGCATACTACTTTTATTTGGTAATGGGGTGATTGGACCTCAGAATGGAGTAGTGAGAAGTTAAAAAATGTCTGTGAATACCTCTGCATGCTTATCCGCACAGATCCTCAGGATGCAGCCAGGGCTCCATCTAGAACGGTTACTTTCCACGGATGGACTCTCAGGAAGGTCGACCTTGCATCTGCCAAGATAACCATTGCTACAAGAGTGCCCCAGGCTAATTTGGTGGCTGACGATCCTCCAAATAATGCTTTGAACTCATTGGGAAGGGAACTGTTGCTGTTTTCATAGCTGCTATATTGAAGCAGAGAAAAATAAAACTGGACTGGCCGCAAGGCATCGACACAGGTGCCAAATTTGGACACAGCAATGCCCCTCTCAGCCCTATTGAGTTTGGGGATTCCTCCTCAGAAACATCTGGGGGCTGTTTAAATTGGGATACTAGTCACAGAATCAAACTTTACAGCCAAACATCACAATCCCTGAGTATATCCTGTCCTATCTGCAGGATAGACCCACAAGAAAGGTAAGCAAGATGGAGGAGCATGAGAAGTTCTTTGCATTGGTTTTGGCTTCATGAAGTCTTAAGACATTGGGCCAGACATGAATAAGGAAACCATCTCCTGATTAGCAACTCCAATCTTCCCGTAGCTGATGAACCAATACTCCATGTTGATTAATATTTGGAAAAAGCACTTAAGTAGCACAGAATGTAATTGGGTAGAAGATTTCATCACTAAGAATAGATTGGCGGCACCACCACTGTTCGAGGATATGAATATTGAAAGATGGTTTAATTTCTGATGGTCCATTTGGTTGTGTGTGGCATTTGAAGATGCTTTTAGAAGCATTACGTTTTTCAAGTCATAACGTTATACAGCACAGGAAGAAGCCAAATGGTCCAACTTGTGCACACCGACCATGTTACTGAACCAAACTAGCCCCATTTGCCTGTGTCTGAGCCATATCCCCCAAACCATTCCTATCCATCTGTCTTTTGAATGTCATAATTGTACACACCTCCATCTGTTCCTTTTGCAGCTCATTCCATGTATGCAACACCATCACTGTGAAAAAGCTGCTCCTCAGGCCCCTTTTAAATCTTTCCTTCTCACGTTAAATGCTCTCTAGTTTTAGAATCCCTTATAATGGATAAAAGGATGTGGCTATTTGCCTTATCTATGCACCTCATGATTTTATATATCTATATAAAGTTATGCCTCAATATCCTACCCTTCAGGGTAAAAAAATACCCAGTCTATCCAGCCTCTCCTTATAACTTAAACCGTTCAGACCCAGCAGTATACTTGTAAAACATATTTGCACCCTTTCCAGTTTTATGACTCCGATGTAGCCTGATCAACCTCTTGTACAGATGTGACACAGCATCTCAACTCCTTGTACTCAATATCCTGACCAAGTGTGCCAAATGCCTTCTTCACCACTCTGATGCCACCTTCATGGAACTATATACCTGCACCCCAAAGTTTCTCTCTCCAACAATAGTCCCCAGAACCCTACCATTTATTATTTAGGTCCTTCCCTGGTTTGTCCGCTGAAATGCAACACCTGCATTTATCTGAATTAAACTCCTTGGCCTATTGGCCTTGTTAATCAAGATCCCATTGTAATTATACACAATCTTTTTCACTGTCGACTGTACTGTCAATTTCAGTGTCATCTTACAACGTAGATTCATATCCAACTTATTAATATAAATAATGAACAACAGTGACCTAGCACCGATCCCTACATCACTTATTATAGGCCTCCAGTCCTCCACCCTTTGTTTCTTACCTTAAGCTACTTTTATATCCAGTTAGCTAGTTCACCCTGGATTGCATGTGATCTAACTGTCCAGATCAGTCTACCATGTGGTACCTTGTTAAAGGCCATACTAAAAGTCCATATAGACAACATCTACCACTCTGCCCTCATCAATCTTCTTCACCTCTTCAAAAAAAGACTCAATGAAATTGATGAGACAACATTTCACACACGTGAAGGAATTGGTGGGATTTGGCATTTCAAGAAGCATTCTCTACCCTCCCACAAGTTGTGGTTGATATTTCATCCACTAGATGGCCACATTTATATATTTTCCTTAAACTATTGTGCCATCACCGTTATGTGATGCTGCAGCATTTCGATGGTGTAGGAGGTCCTGAAGAAAAATAAAATCATCAAAGGAATATTTTATTGGAGCTAATGTTATATGTGAACTACAAGAATGCACTTGATTTAAGCATGCAGATTCAGTTGAATGTCATATCTTTATGATGCAATCAAGAGAAAATGGAAATGGATTGAAAGGTTTCAAAGGTCTTTTATTGTCATGTGTACCAATTAAGTGACAGTGATATTCGTATTACCATACAGCCATACTAAAAAAAAGCAACAAGACACACAACTACATAAAAGGTCACATAAACATCCACCACTGCGGATTCCCTACATACCTCACTGTGATGGAAGGCAATAAAGTCTAATCTTCTTCCCTCATTTTCTCCCGCGGTCGGGGCAGTCAAACCATCCGTTGGGGCAATCGAAGCTCCCGCACCCCGCCGGCGTGCCCCGAACTGACGTCACGTCCCGCCCCTTACAGGACGTCAGACTAATAGGAGATTTTTCATTCTCACCGCATAGGGGCCGTCAAAGTTCCCCCATCGGGGCAGTCGAAGCTCCTGAAGTCAGTCTCTAACCAGAGACTGTGAGCTCCACAATGTTGAAGTCCGCAGGCTCCTGCACAGTTGGAGCTTCGAGGTCGATCCCCGAGAGGGATCACTAGCTCCACGATGGTAAGTCCGCAGGCTCCCATGGTTGGAGCTCCCAAAGGTGGTCTCCAGCAGAGGCCGTTAACTCCTTGATGTTAGGCCGCAGTGCGGACGGAGATACGATACAGAAAAAAATCGCACCTCCGTCGAGGTAAGAGATTTTAAAAAGAGTTTCCCCCAACCCCCCCCCCCCCCCACCCCTCTACAAAAAACAAGCTAAAGAACACTAAAACATACATTTAACATATAATAAAGAAACAACAGAGAAGGAAGGGACAGACAGACTGTTGGCAAGGCAGCCATTGCTGGCACCACCCAGTGATAGTCTTTACACACAATTTCCATCAAAACTAAACAGGAAACAAAACCAAAGCCTTTATGGTTTACCTCTGCAAAGCTTGTAATTCATTTTACTTCAAAACAAACGGATCAAACAGAAAGTGAAGCTTGAGAGCAACAATTCCAGATGTTTTCATTGATAGTTGTCATTTGTCACTGAAGTTTCCATCATTGTATGGAGAGAACATTTTGTAATTTATTCATGCACAAGACTGAGGTGTAATATTATCATAAGCTTATGTTGCAATAACTGACTACTTTAAAATACAAATTGAAAATAAAAGTTTATCATTCCCTAAATGCAAATGGGCAACAATAAAAAAATTGAACATTGAGCAATTAAGAGCATATTATAGAAATACATGTTGCAGTGAAATATTTCTTATTTATCACGGAAAGATATGTTCAAATATTCTACTTGAAACAAATTTATCATCTACCTTTACAGAATACATAATTTAACTGTGTTTCAACCCAAATGGTGGCAAACCATGTTTAGTTTTTGATTGATTTTTTGTCATTGGTAGATTTGCCTCCCACATCTCTGTGTCATATACAGTAGTTACTCAACCAGTAAGCTGGCAGAGTTGCACAACTCATAGAGCTGCTACCTCACGCTCCAATGGCCTGGGTTCAGTGCTGACTCATGGTGCTGTCTGTTTGAAATTTGCATGTTTGTTGATGCAAATATAGGGAGAATAGGTTACAGAGAAAATTAGTGGTGAATAGGATTGCTGAGTAGCCTCCTACGCTGTATATATGGGAAGATTGTTGAGATCTTTGTTTTGATGTTTAACCGACTCCACACTTGGTTTTTATACCATCCAGGACAATGCTGCTCACATCACAGTCACCATCATCCTATATGTTGATTATCTTAACCACTGTCACATCCAAGCTGCAGAGTTAGCATCTGCAAAATGCACTGCAGTTAATCATCTAGGCTACTCTGATGGCATTTCTGAAATCTGCAACTGTTGCCATCAGGAAAGCCAAGGACAAGAGGCATATGGAAATACCACCACCTGTGGGTTCCCTTCAAACTCACATTCCATGATGACGTACATACGTGCAAAGATACCTGGAAATATCTCACCATTTCTTTATTGATGCTTAACCTGAATGCTGGAAATACCCAAACAAAAATATAGTGGGAGTTTCACCAGACTAGCAGTTTTTCAGGAAAGTGGCTCAGCACCAGCTTCTCGAGGGCAATCAAGAATTGGCAATAAATATTGTAATTTCCAGTAATGGATTCATATCCAGAAAAAGGAATACATTTTAAAAATAACCACATACTGCATCATTTTGCAAGGGTGGTTCATCACCAGCTTGGAAACATAGAAAATATGAGCAGGGGTAGGTTAATCAACCTTTTCAGGCTGCTCTGCCATTCAATATGATAATGGTTGATCATCCAATTTTAGTACCGAGTTCCAGCTTTCTGCCTGCATTCCTTAATTGCTCTTGGTCTAAAAAAAAGTTCCAACTGCTTCATTAATATATTTAATCATTTTACTTCAAGTGGTTTGTGTTCGACAATTCCATGGCTTTCAGAGTGAGGTAATCACTAATTTATGTCTTGATTAAGGATTACCCTTTATCTTTAGACTATATCCCTAATTCTGGACTCCCTGGCTCTCAGGAACATCTTTCCTGGATCTAATTTGTCTGGTCCTTTGAGAAATGTATAGGTTTCAATGAGATCCACTCACAATCTTCTGAATTGTAGAGAAGATAAGCTTGATTGATTCACTCTCACCGCATGTGTAAATCCTGCCACTCAAGAATGTCTGGTAAACATTTTGCCGAATTCCTTCCACAGTAAGAATTTCCATCCTCAGAAAAGGAAACCAAAACTACAAGCAATACTCAGGTGACAAGCAGCAAAAGTAGACTCTATTAAGTAGTGTAGGAAACGTATCCGAATCTTGAGCTAAGCATCGTGATGGCCACACCACGCTGCACTTTGTACTAAAGTGAATATTGTTATATCTGCTCCTCTGTGGAGTGATACGGTTTCACAGAGGTACCATTAGGTAAAGTTGTAGAGAATATTGTTCAGATTGTCGATGTTTTAAGTTCTTAATGTTAACAATGTTAATGTTGGGTGAGTGAGAGATAATGATGAATGTCTTTGCGTGTCATGAGTGACACTTTGTTCCCCCAAGAATCAGCCTAAACTGCAATCATCACAGTTCCATCCAGCTGTTACCATTGGAAGATAAATGTACAATTTATCTATTCACTGAAACTGAACAGAAATGTGATAATGCTAAACAAAACTGCTTTTGAAACTCAGAATCAGCTCTGAACCTCGAATAAAGTTGTCAGCCAAATATATACTGAATGTATTTTTTTGAATCGAATATCTTGACCCCTGCCTCAGTTACTTCTTACAAGCTTTAGAATAGATTGAGTAAGAAGGATTGTGTGTTCTTCATAGTATTTTAGAGATTTTCATTCCAGTGACTGACCCATTTCATAATACTCAGGCAATAAAGGTTAAAATACACCTCATAATGTTAAGGGTATTGTGTACCAACTTGAGCTGAACCATATTTTTGTAAAATACACAACTTGGTAAAATTAAGCTAATAATTGACCAGGGTTAGAATGCTTCTTTTGTTGCATGCACTTGTTTCGTTTTTTTAATACGCTGTATTTTATTTTCGTAGTTCAAGTGGACAAATTGGATATCACACTTATCAACTTGATTTATAATTAGCTTGTTTGTATAAATAACAAGTTAATCTAAACTTAATTAACTATTCCTGCATGTTCTAGCCCAACCACTTGGATGTTTGACTTTAACTTCGGCACTATGAACCCAATTATTCCTCAGAGATTGATCTATGAGACTATCTCTAAATTATCCCTAAACTGGTGCAGACGTCCATCTCAAAAGATCAAATTCAGAGACATCTGCCCTGTCCCGAATCTTCAATTGTTCCAAGCAACAGTGCACATAATAAATTGAATATGTGATCAGATCGATTCAAATGAATCATTTTTTACCTTTTGTCATGTGGCAGTGTTCAATCTAATTTTGTTTAGGCACAGCACAGCCATTACGTAGTTGTATACCACACATTACATTATGGATTTAACAAAAAAAAATTCTATTGTTAATTTCTAATATTCTTATTTGCACTGTCCAATTGACAATTGATGATTTTTTAAGAGTGGGTATTCTGTTGTTATAGAAACATTGGATATGATATTCTATTTTGATGTGAATACAGATATATAAATTGCAGAAAAGATGTAACCTTATTGCAAATTGTTTACTGCAAGACTTAAACTATTGTTTTGCTTTGCACTTTGCATTTGTGCAAAACAGAATTGTAATTTAGAGATTAAGTAGTATTCCAACATAATCTATTGCTAACTTGTAGTACTCATACATAGTCCATTGCTAGTCATGAAAACATATTAATGTAGTATCTTTTACATGGAGCAGACATATTTCAGTTCATGGGTGACATTTCGGGTCGAGACCCTTCTTTAGACTGATGTCAGGGGAGTGGGCAGGACAGAGATAGAATGTAGTCGGAGACAGTATAACTGGTGGGAGAACTGGGAAAGGGGAGGGGATGGAGAGAGATGGAAAACCAGGGCTACTTGAAGTTAAAGAAGTCAATGCTGGGGTGTAAGCTACCAAAGCAAAATATGAGATGCTGTTCCTCCAATTTGTGCTGGTCCTCACTCTGACAATGGAGGAGGCCCAGGACAGAAAGGTAAGATTGGTAATGGGAGGGGGAGTTAAAGTGCTGAGCAACCGGGAGATCAGGTAGGTGTTCAGTGAAACAATCGTCGAGCCTGCGTTTAGTCTCTCGCCAATATACACGAGATGACACCTGGAACAGCGGATACAATAGATGAGGTTAGAGGAGGTGCAAGTGAACCTCTGTCTCACCTGAAAAGACTGTCGGGGTCCTTGGATGGAGTAGAGGGGGGAGGTAAAGGGACAGGTGTTGCATTTCCTGCTGTTGCAGCGGAAAGTACCTGGGGAGGGGGTAGTTTGGGTGGGAAGGAACGAGTTGACCAGGGAGTTGCGGAGGGAATGGTCTCTGCAGAAAGGGGTGGAGATGGGTAGATGTGGCCAGCAGTGGGATCCTGTGGTGGCAAAAATGTTGGAAGATTATATGCTGTATGCGACGGCTGATGGGGTGGAAGGTGAGGACAAGGGGGACTCTGTCCTAATTATAAATGGGGGTTGGGGGAGCAAGAGTGGAGCTGCGGGATATCGAGGAGACCCTAGTGAGAGCAACACCTATAATGGAAGAGGGGAACCCCCGTTCATTAAAGAATGAGGACATCTCCGATGACCTGGTATGAAAAACCTTATCCTGGGTGCAGATGCGGCTGAGGAATTGGGAGTAGTGGGGTAGAGATTTTACTGGAACCAGGGTGGGATAAATCTAGATAGCTATGGGAGTCTGTGGGTTTGTAATAGATGTCAGTCAATAGTCTGTCTCCTGTGATGGAGACGATGAGATTTTAAAAGAAGATGTCGGAGATGGTCCAAGTGAATTTGAGTGCAGGATGAAAATTAGTCGTGAAGTTGATGAAGTCAGTGAGTTCTGCATGGGTGCAGGAGGTAGCACCGATGCAGTCATCAATGTAACGATGGTAGAGTTCGGAGATAGATCCAGTGTACGCCTGGAACAGCGATTGTTCGACGTACTCTACAAAGAGGCAGGCATAGCTTGGGCCCATGCAAGTGCCCATAGCTACGCCATGGACTTGGAAGAGGTGGGAGCAATCAATGTTGTTCAGGGTAAGGACCAGCTCTGCTAGGCGGATGAGAGTGTTAGTACACGGAAATTGGCTGGTTCTGCAGTCAAGGAAGAAATGGAGGCAGGGCTCTCACTTAACTTTTTTTCCTTGTTGCCAGCCGGGCAACCTAGGCAGCTTTTTTGGTTGCCAAATGACAGTTTAGGTGGTCATTTAAGACGGTTTGCGTGACGCGTGCGATAATGTGCTCGGACGAAGTGCGTAGTTATCAATCTGAATTATGCTCAATGAAGCATTCACATATTATATCTGCTTCAAATAACTCACAAACTAAACATGTTCACCAAATCAAGACATGATATATACCACAATGACATGCAGCAAAATTATAATGCAGTATCTCAACTCTTTTTACACATTGCAATTAATGCAATTTCTATTAGTTCTTTCCACTTCCAAACAAAAATGTGGATGGATTATTCAGCGTGTGATCAACCTGTGTCAATAAATCCTGGACCATGGTAACATATATGCTTAACCATGCACACTACAGATTGATGCAAGCATGTTTTCTGTGAAGGACCGAAAATTACCATGACATGGCCATAGCATGGGTCGTTATTGTTATTGGTACAGAAACACTCTGGCTTCCCACATAATTTATCCACAACAAAATATACAGGTTGCATGGAAATGTCTAAAGGCATTTTATGATAATAGCTATTAAAACATACTATACCCATCTGACAGGTTAAACATTACACTAACTGACAAGAGATGGTCAATGGACATAACTGCAGCAAATGTTTTTTTGGTAATATGTTTAAAGGTGTCAAAACGCCACATTACTGGACATTCAGATTAGATGTACGTCCTGTAAAGACTATCCACTTCTCTCAATCCCTCCGTCTACACCGCATCTGCGCCCAGGATGTGGTTTTCCATACCAGATCATCGGAGATGTCCTCATTCTTTAGGGAACGGGGGTTCCCCTCTCCATTATAGATGAGGCTCTCCTCGACATCCCTCAGCTCTGCTCTTGCTTCCCCTCCCCCCATTCATAACAAGGACAGAGTCCCCCTTGTCCTCACCTTCCAACCCTTAAGCCATCGCATACAGCATATAATCCTCCAACATTTTCACCAACTCCGAACCCACTACTGGCCACATCTTCCCATCTCCACCCTTTTCAGCTTTTCAGAGACTGTTCCCTCCGCAACTCTCTGGTCAACTCGTCCCTTCCTACCCAAACAATCCCTTCCCCATGTACTTTCCCCTGCAACAGCAGGAGATGCAACACCTGTCCCTTTACCTCCCCCCTCGACTCCATCCAAGGATCCCGACAGTCTTTTCAGGTGAGGCAGAGGTTCACTTGCACCTTTTTCAACCTCATCTACTGTTCCAGGTGTCAACTCCTGTATATCGGCGAGACTAAGTGCTGGCTCGCCGATTGTTTCGCTGAACACCTCCGCTCAGTCCGCCTTAACCTCCCTGATCTCCTGGTTGCTCAGCACTTTAACTACTCCTCCCATTACCAATCTGACCTTTCTGCCCTGGGCCTCCTCCATTGTCAGAGTGAGGCCCAGCACAAATTGGAGGACCAGCACCTCATATTTCGCTTTGGTAGCTTACACCCCAGCGGTATGAACATTGACTTCTCTTACTCCAAGTAGCCCTTGCTTTCCCCCTCTCTCCAACCCCTCCCCAGTTCTCCCACCAGTCTTACTGTCTCCGACTACATTCTATCTCTGTCCTGCCCACTCCCCTGACATCAGTCTGAAGAAGGGTGTCGACCTGAAACATCACTCCTTCTCTCCAGAGATGCTGCCTGTCCCGCTGAGTTACTCCAGCATTTTGTGTCTACCTTCGATTTAAACCAGCACCTGCAGTTCTTTCCTGCATATTTCATTTAATTCCAGCCAATTTTAGCTTGAAGTTGTAAGCCTGAGGATATTTACTTGAATTATGCATGGACCCCTGATGTTCAGTTCCATTATTCTTCTAGATTGAGAATATCAACAGATTCTGAATTGTAATTGTTTAAAGACGATGCATTATAAGTATCTGATGGGTTTAGTTATTAAATTTAAACATCCTTAAGCCTTACAGTTATAAGTATCTGAGTTTACACACAATGTGCATTTAAAAAATATCAGAAATAATTTTACAAATTCAGCTCTGTAAGATATTAATGTTGAGGAATGAAAGACATTTTATTTAGCCATGCACCCTTATCAGACACAGCATTAAATAAAAACTGAAACTTTTAGAAACCCTCAGGAAGTCAGGTAGAAGTCAGTTAGAATGAGTTTGAAAAGCTAAATGTATTTTGAATGGTTGTAGGACGTGTAAGACAATTCCTACTTTTCTCTCCACAAATGATGCATAATCAATTAAGTAATCTTCCTGTTTTTATTTCAACCTTAGTTTTAATTATTATTTTTTGTAATTTTTTGTTTCTTTCAGGCTGAGCGTGATTAGTTACAAAGCTTCCTTAATTCAAACTCAAAAAGTGCCATTTCTAACTGTATTGTTTTACGGCAATACATCTCATATTAATTATCACAATGATTGCTTCTCAAATGTTTGTAGATTTAGGTACAATTCCATGTCATGACCCTGTGTCGTCATAGTCCTCTCTTATTGTTTTTTTAATTGATAAAACCTTGTTATTTACCAACAATTATTTAATGAATTCAAAGTTGCAGATTTATGTTTCAGATTTTTTTTGTCTCAGATTTACTCTCTATATTTTTGATGTCCTTCTATTGTTCATATCTGAGACTCCACAAAAGTCACTAAAGAATTGCACAGTATTTGTTCTTATCTGTAGAAGTCAATGGTGGTCTACATTTATACAGTGGCAGATTAAACGGCTTCAATGAAAGAAAGCAAATTAATTCTTATGTGTAACAATGTTTCATTGTTTACATTATGAAGAACATAGAGATCCAGGAATATCATCAATGCAAATATTGAAATTGTTATATTGATAATAAAAATATATTGACAATAAAGCCATTCAAGGTATGGGAAAAAAAAACATTACCCACTCTTTATTTGCCTTTATAATATTTGTCTTTTCGAAAAGGGATCCTGCCCCAAAACAAGATTTCACTTTACCTCTACATTTGGCATTAGCCCAAGTTGAAACCATTTCAAACCACAAAAGCTGACAGCATCTATTGGTTGCCAAGGAATAACTCATGCATTCAGTGGTTTAAACGCTCCTTCATTTTCCCTGTCAACAGAATAGATCCATGGATTTATAGGAGTGCTACACGAGCAACCATCATTTGTGATTTGTTACGATTGGCATTGTGATATTGTCCAAAATCCAGCATTGATCTTTAAACAATGACTGCATAAAATGTTGAGAAAAAAAGTGCTTATCAAGTACTCTCCTGACTTGATTGTAATGACAAAAAAATATAACATAGGAAATCATAGAAGAGACAGAGGTCCTATTTGGACATGTATTGAGGGCCTGTGTAATAGCCAACATTCTCCAGACACCCTTATAAACAAAGCCAGTATTCATCTAATTTCTAGAAAGAGAGTGGCAGTAATTTGTTAGCACCTCAGAAGAGCTCTTGCCACATCCCAAGAGTAAAATATCGATTTTTTCCATGCCGATCAATTCTTACTCGCGGATATTCGGCATGCTAAAAAATACTCCTTGACCAAACTGAGGCCTTGAGTACGCGGGAACTTCTCTCGAGCATGAAGGAGAGTTACATAGACCTTCTAGGACCACGTGTTGACCATGCTGCGAGTTTGAGTCGAGCGCAATCTTCTTAACTCTCAAATTAGGTCCCCGCAGTGGGACAGGCCCTTTCAGGTTCCAAACATTTTGGGTGACGAATAGTACTCAGAAATGAAACCTGTCATAAGTTGTGGACTGCCATGTAGTCAAATGCTTGTGATAAAACTAACAAGTCAGCACAAAAATTAAATCCAAATATTGTTTTTGATATTTGTATTTCAATATTGATTTTTGGATTTTCACTTTAGAAGATGTAAAAAATGGAATATTTATAGGTGAGCTTGGTATGTGAGGCCTCACCAGCCATCAAGACTGTTCATGGTTAATGCCAGTTACATACATTCAGAGGGACAAGGCAGGCATTTGATGATCAACTGAGGATGAAACAAATGTTGTGCTTCCAGTGGTAGGCAGTTCACCAGTTATCACCTGCCCAAAACATGACTTTAAAAAATAATTAACCTCAGGAAAGCAATTGTAAATAATAATTCTTTATTTGCTTATGTTGTTACTGGACTTTCCAATGTTGTAAGAGGAGCATTTGACATGTTATATTAGAGTCTGGTAACACTAAAAGTCATTAAACATGAACTTACAATTTTTATTCAACACGACTGTGTAGGGAGCTTACAAGGTGTTACTTAATACAGTAAAATACAGTAAATTACTTCACACAGAAAAAAAAAGACATTTTTTTAAACACTATTAATCTTCAAAATCACAATCCAAATATAATGTCAAAGTGGACCAACATTAAGTGCACTGTTCAGGGATAAGCACATGAACGGGCACCAGTACCTGTAGATGATTTTGTGACATCATAGTTTTGCAAAGTCACTCTCATCATGAGGAACTAATCCAACACATGTGCACCCATTCCAAAAGATTTATAGGGCTTGCAGTTTTTACATGGAGCGCCTCCATGAATTGTATAAAAAGGCTATACTTCTCAAAACTCCAGGAGGAAAAATGCCAAACACACCTATGAACATACTTAACCAAGGAAATAAAATCCCCCACAGAACTGAAAATGACTTCAACATTTTCTCACCATGGTTTTATTCCGGAGACCTTTAAATGACTTTTGTCATGTTGATGAGTGCCTTATGCATAATTTTAGAAGGGCTTTATAGTTAATTGCCTTTTTATATAGATCCTGATGAACAAAGTGAACTGTCTAATTCTATTGTCTGAAAGTAAAATGTTGCAGATGCTGTAAATCTGGGGAAAATGCTGGAACTCCTCAGCATTGGTGGAAAGTGGAGCTGAAGTTTCAGGTTGATGACATTTCTTCTGAACCTTCCTGATAAAAGCTCATTGGCTTGAAAGCTTACAGTACTTTGTCTTTTCTCTCAATAGACAATAGACAAAACATGCAGGAGTAGGCCATTCGGCCCTTCAAGTCAGCACCGCCATTCAATGTGATCATGGCTGATCATCCCCAATCAGTACCCCGTTCCTGCCTTTTCCCCATATCCCCTGACTCCACTATCTTTAAGAGCCCTAACTAGCTCTCTCTTGAAAGTATCCAGCGAACCGGCGTCCACCGTCCTCTGAGGCAGAGAATTCCACAGACTCACATAGAAACATAGAAAATAGGTGCAGGAGTAGGCCATTCGGCCATTCGAGCCTGCACCGCCATTCAATATGATCATGGCTGATTATTCAACTCAGTATCCTGTACCTGCCTTCTCTCCATACCCCCTGATCCCTTTAGCCACAAGGGCCACATCTAACTCCCTCTTAAATATAGCCAATGAACTGGCCTCAACTACCTTTTGTGGCAGAGAATTCCAGAGACTCACCACTCTGTGTGTGAAAAATGTTTTCCTCATCTCTGTCCTAAAGGAATTCCCCCTTATCCTTAAACTATCACAACTCTCCATTGATGCTTTCTCAGATAAGAAATATTTGAAACAATTTCTGTTTTTTTGTCCAGTTCTATGGATTTCCAAGCTGTTCACTGATGCTGAAAGTAATTTTTAGGATCAATGTAGCAATAAGAGTCCTTTTAAATTAAGAAATGTGTTCAATTAACATCTAAATTATATTATGAAATCAATCTCTTATAATATACATTTTAATTCTGCCTGTTTTGGAATTTTTCCTTTTACCTTCATTATATCACTGTCAATCATAATAGTCTTATTTTATCAGGAATGTTAAATGCAGAGTTGAATCATTGTCTTAATTATGCCTTCAATAAGGTTAGTACAGACATAGTGGAAGAACAAACTTAATGAGATCTGTAAAATCATAAGACTTTGAACAGAGGAGATCACAAATATCTGGAATGATTTTAGGTGCCAAAGTTAATTTGGTGAATCCCTGCAGTGTAACGAACAAGTTTCATTCTGACTCACTATAAAGTACAAACATTGGGGTGGTTTCCCACATTAGGTGGCTTCATATAGAGACATAGCAGCTTATGTCTATTACAAATCAGCAAGATATTGAGTGAGGATAAATTATTTCAGTAAATGTTCACAAGGAGCTTTAATTAGCATATGGATTCAATTGATTAGACGCCAAACCCAGGGAAAGGTAATGTTTTATAGAAGTTAACTGCACACTCGTTTTGTCAGGTCCATTAGAAATGAACAAAATTTATTTTTTCTTGATTATTTGTTCATGAAACGTTGATTTACTGTTAATCCCAAATTGCTTGATAGTACTTAGTAGTCAACGATTTAGGACTAGACTGAAAATTGGAATAAATGAGAAGTCAAAGTATTTGTACCATTGTTAACAAGACTGTGATTAAATTAGTTAAAATCCAGGGCACAATAGCTGACATCTCAGATAATGTTTCTGATGGAAAATGGTTTTCACAAATGAATGCCTTGCACGAAGCTCGGTAAGACTAGACGCAAAGTATACAACCTGTATGTTCCTTCTCCACAATATCCTGTTAAACCTATTGTTTCAGCCTGATCTTTCCCCAAATTATTTTTTTCTTCCTACCTTGATCCATTCTGTATCCCCTTATCTAGCCTGTTCCCAGATCCTTTAACACGTGATGCCTTCTGTCACTTTGACAGTTTCTTGATTGTCTGGCTCAACAGGCTTATTTTCACTCACATCTAATCCCTCTAAACCTCCATCCCACACCAGTGTGGCCAAAGGGTCCTTCACTTCTTATTTGAACAGTCCTGCTGTACTACCAATCTCAATCTCTTGGCTAAACTTATCATTACATTGAATAAAGCTAGAAGGCACACTGGCGCAGCTCACAGTGCCTGAGACCCTGGTTCAATCGCATCACTCCCAAGAAGTTAACTGCACACTCTGTTTGTTTAGTTAGGTCCATTAGAAATGAACAAATTAAAAAAAAAAGTTTATTTGTTCATGAAACGTTGATTTAGACTTAAATAAACAGAAATTTAAAAAAAAAAGTTTATTTGTTCATGAAACGTTGATTTACTGTTAATCCCAAATTACTTAATTGTACTTAATAGTCCATGATTTATGACTAGACAGAAAGGACTAGCGTTTGTGTGCTGTCTGTGTGGATTTTGCATATCTCCTTGTGACTATGTCGGTTTTCTCCAGTGTGCTTTTGTTTTGTGTTACATCCTAAAACATATGAATTAATAAGTCACTGTAAATTGCCCTCAGTGTGCAGTTGAATAGTAAAATCTGGGGGAGTAACCATGGGAGGCCACAAAGACCCAAGCCAGGCCTGACTCCTCCTTTGATATATATATATATATCAGTTCTATTCAGACCCTTTTCTTGTATTTGCTTTGTTATTGAGACTTTATGGCAGCGGCACAGTGCTTCCCAGCTCCATTGATCTGGGTTCGATCCTAACTTTTGATATTGTAGAGTTTGTGCAATTCCCCTGTGACCACAAAGTTTACCCCAGATTCTCAAGTTTCCTCTCACATTCCAGAGATATACAAGTCAGCGGGTTAATTGTCCACTCTACGTTGACCCTGATCTGGGCTGCGAAAAAAATAAATTTCTTAGCATTCAAATTTGATGAATTTATGCAAAACTTGTCTAGATTCCTTGTCAGACTACACTTCCACATACCTTGCTCAGTACTGGCCACGTATTGTAAAGCAGCATTGGATAAAGAATCATCTATGTATGATGTCGAAGCTTTGAAGTTATCTAAAAAGGAATGAACAGAAAGATTTTCTTTTAGGAGGGGAGTAATAGAGATCTTGAAGAATTGTGCATTGATTCACCAGGGAGAAAATAGCTGCTAAGTATTATAATGAAGACAATGTGGTTTGAATTTGGAAAATGCTACCACAGAAACAGATTGTGGAAATTAGCTGAATACTTTCAAAATAAATATCAACGTGAACATGAGCAAAGTATCTTAGAAACCGAGCTGAGTGAAATGGAATGAGAGATGACTAATATGCAACACAAACAACAACAACACAGATTATCTCAGTGTATTTGCAGAAGTTTACAGTGAAATGTGAGGTCTTGCATTTTGGGAGCACTCACATGGGTAGAACCTACACAGTGAATGGAAGGGCTCTGTGGAAAGTTGTACAGTAGAGGTACATACTTTGCCGAAAGTGGCATCACAGGTAGATAAGGTGTTCAATATGTGTTTAATAAGTGATCAGTCTGAAGAAGGGTTTTGACAGGAAACGTTGCCTATTTCATTCGCTCCATAGATACTGCCTCACTCGCTGAGTTTCTCCAGCATAAATGCTGCCTTACTCGCTGAGATTCTCCAGCATTTTTCACAGGTAGATAGGGTGGTCAAATGGGCTTTTGGCAATTGGCCTTCATCAGTCAGAGTATTGAATATAGAAGGTAGACACAAAATGCTGGAGAAACTCAGCAGGTGAGGTAGCATCTATGGAGAGAAGGAATTGGCAACGTTTCGGGTCGAGACCCTTCTTCAGACTGATTACTTATTAAACACTTATTGAATATAGAAGTTGGGAGGTCATGTTGCAGTTGTGTAAGCTGTTGGTGAGGCTGCTTTTAGGTATTGTATTCAGTTTTGGGAACCATGTTATAGGAAAGATATTGTCAAGCTGGAAAGGGTGCAGAGAAGATTTACGAGGATGTCACCAGGACTCGAGGGCCTGATCTATAGGGAGAGGTTGAGCAATCTAGGACTCTATTCAGAATAGGGGCGATTTTATAGAGGTGTACAACATTTTGAGAGGAATGGATTGGGTAGACACAGAGTCTCTTGCACACAGTAGGGGAATCGAGAATCAGAGGACATGGGTTTAAGGTGAGGGGCAAATGATTTAATAGGAACATGAGGTGTAACCTTTCACACAAAGGGTGGTGGTTGTATGAAACGAGCTGCTGGAGGAGGTAGTTGAGGCAGGTACTAATGCAACGTTTAAGAAACATTTTGACAGGTGCATGGATAGGACAGGTTTTGAAGGATATATGCCAAACGCAAGCAGGTAGGACTAGTGTAGATGGGACATGTTGGCCTGTGTGGGCAAATTGGACCAAACGGCCTGTTTCCACGCTGTCTATGACTAATTTTGTGTAATTCTATGTAATTTATAACCTCTACTTTTAGTTATGCTTTGGTTACCTCTCATTTACTTCACAGCTTCCCTATTCAAAGACTGTAAGTTGTTGCTGATTTATCATTGTTAGTATTGCTTTGCTCATCT
This sequence comes from Okamejei kenojei, assembly GCA_035221665.1. Taxonomy (NCBI): domain Eukaryota; kingdom Metazoa; phylum Chordata; class Chondrichthyes; order Rajiformes; family Rajidae; genus Okamejei; species Okamejei kenojei. The sequence goes on from CM069138.1 coordinate 67,364,437, forward strand.
ATAATTTAAATGGAGAAGAGTACTATCCACCTGGAAATGCAATTTAATATTTTTAAAAATAGCATGAAATTAATTAAAGATGGATGACTCACATTGCAAACCTTGTTGCCTAAAACATAATTTTCTAACATTCTCCTTTCGCTCCCAGGATTGCTAACTAAAGACATTTCTACTCGGATTGGAGGAGCCCTATAATTTAAGAATAATAAGCTGCTGTGTTTCTTGCATTGCTGAATGTTAATGAAAAAAATTCAAATATGGAATACTGATAGGATGCAAAATTCTTCAGAAATTATTGCAAAATTAACAATTTTATTACAACTTTACAAGCAGTAAATTTATTTTACAGGAGGAAAGTTTAAAAATATCCAAGAAGGGCACATAAACAGTAGTTTCTGTGATTAATATTTAGTTAAAAACCCGCACATAACTGATTGCTTTATAAGAGTCTACAGCATCAAAAAAATCTTTCACCAAAGGAAATATTATGGACAGGAAGTCATTAATTTACTCTGTAAGTGACAGGACCATAATGATATGATAGATAATCTCTAAAGGTTGTGGGATTTAAAAGCGTAGTAGAGTTAAAGGTTGTACTTAAATTTGAATGTTTGCTTTTGGACTGTCTGGGAGATAAATTTAATATTGCTGAACATGTCTTTTCCAATTAAAGGATAGCAGAGATTAATTTTTGATTGTAATCTTCACCTGCTCAATTTTGTCTGATATATGCTAGCTGCCATATTGGAAGTCCACTACATGCCCAAAATGGTGAGACACAGGGTCGGTCAAGGATTTCTAAAAGGGATTGGATAGGCAATTGAAAGGAGATAACTTGCAGGACAATTAAAAACATGGTAGTCATTGGATTGCACCGCAGAGAGCCAGTATGCACAGATTGATCAGATATTCTCCTCCTGTGTTGCTTTGATTTTGTGTGCAGGATGCTTGGCTCAAGTAGGCTTTAAGGTTCCTGCATATGTAACAACTGTGTTTCTTCTTCTTGTGTATGGTGTGCAGAGCCTAAAGTTGTAGGATAACTTGATCTTATTTGATTGTGCACACCGGGTTGATTGCATTCGTTGAAACAGGGCGGACCACGTGAAGGTTGCAATCTTTCACCCCACAACTGTGTTTGAAAATCATGTATAAATAGGTGCTGCATAAGCTTCGTTGAATTGTTCTGGTCCTGAAACATCCTAAATGAACCATATGAAGCTTCTCAACTGACATTTTTATAGTTTTTATTATAGTCAGTAAATTCTCTCCACGGAAAGATTTTGTTTTATTACTGGCAATGACTTGAAAGGTAACTTAATAAGACTATAAGCATTTATAAATTTATTTATATTCCTGTTACATGATTTTTTGCTGGTTTAGTTAGCATCCAGAGAAGAATTCCAAGTTTAACAGAAGCCTGCAAGAAATATGCACAGTGCTAGTTAGGAGAACAGGCATTGTAAGACAGAAATTAAAAAGTGATGTGACAGCTTTGAGGTCCAGTTCTTGCTGATAGATAATTAAACCAGGTGATTAGAAAATCAACAGAATGTCTCAACACAAGTTGTTTTTTGGACATGGATTGGACTGAAAGACCTGACAGCTGGATACGTACAATATTCTAGTTACGGAAAGGAAATAGGGAAGGTGGAAAGTGAATAGAGCCAAATTGGCATCATGTAGTCAGAGCAGTACACAATACACATCTCGGGTTAAAACAAAGCTAAAGGTGATAACAGAGCCTACTGTGATTAACTGTTATTAAGAATAATTAATATGTGAGGAAAAAATAAGAGATGACCAAGTACCATTTACAAATACTAGATAAATTAAGATGGATTATTAGGATGGCCCAAGGTGCACATTTATCTTGAATATGAAGAGTTTTCATTGGAAATATTGGAATGACAATACTTTTGTGTGCAACCAGTTCCTTACCCACAGATAGACACAATGTTACTCAGTGGGTCAGGCAGCATCACTGCAGAAAATGGATCGGTGAAGTTTTGGGTTTGGACTCTTCTTCAGACTGATTGTGGGAGGAGGAGGGGAAGTGGAAGCAAGACAGGCCAAATCGGGGCTGGAAGTAGATCACTGCAGGAGGTTCCTTGATACAATGATTATTGGTTAGAGATTGTTGGGTAGAGATACATTGTTGCGAACTGTGAAACTGGTTAACCTACTTTTAGTGGAAGAAGAGGCGGGTGGGGGGATGGAGGGGGATATTTGTAGAAATTACCTAAAATTAGAGGAATCAAGGTTCATATCGCTGCATTGTGAGCTATCCAAGCAAAATATGAGGTGCTGTTCCTCCAATTTGTGTGTGGCCTCACTACGACAATGAAGGAGGCCCAGGACAGAAAGGTCAGTATGCGAATGGGAAGAGGAGTACCCAACATCTGCACATTGCATTTCTATCAAGGGTCAATGAATTTGAAGAGTTTTATCATCACATGATTGCTTTGCCATTGCATCTCAGCAACGCCAATGTAATTATTGGTATAATAAAGCTTCAATTTATAGTGCATTATCAATTCCATTTTTTAAAAAATGAAACAACAGGTAGTTATTAATTGAAATATGTAAGTTTGTAAAAGTATGAGCTTAGATGGAATATTCTTGTAAAATAAAAGGTGCCATTTACCCATTTGGCTAGTATTATTCCATTTCTTAATTAATTTTATTTAAGTATAATGTGAAATATTTGCTTTCAATTCATTGTTAATGTTTGTTCCAATCAGAGCACTGTATTCAGAGGATAAGAAGAACACCCCCACTTGACGAACTTCAGCCTCCTCCTTATCAGGATGATAATGGATCACCACATCTCTCATACACTCCATCAGAACTTGATGACAAGTGTGAACTGTCTCATTCTAGTGCGGATTGCAACAGTCCACGCTGTTCATACAGTAAGTGCCCCAGTGAGGGAAGTGTTGGCCACGAGACTGAGAGCTACCATCAAAAAGGATATGAAGAGGACGTTCCCAGCGACAGCACTGCCATTCTCAGTCCAGAGGTAATAGGGATGAACATTTACATCTGGCGTATGGAATTGTTTAATTTCAATCATTCAAACAGCAGGAGCTGCAATGATTTACAAAAACATTTAAAATCTTCATTGGAGTCTGCCCGCAAATGTCTATTTTCTCAACTTCGTATAGCTCTGTAATATCTTGCTGTATATGTATTTATATTCTTACCTCATTTAATTATACATCATTTAAATGATTGGGATCCACTTAGGAACGAAGCAGAATTTCCTTCTTCTCTATTGCAAACTCAGTATTAAGCAAGGTTCTATAGAAATGCCTCAAATTATCAATGTTTTCTTTTTGTTAAGAAGTGCAGGCAATAGGCAGAAATTTCCTTGGAGGTATCGCTGAGAAGTCAGTATTTTTATGATTGGTTAACCAGTGATAATGTAGTGTCAGATGAGGGTGATGTGATGAAAAAGTAAAGGAGAACAAAAAAATATTATTTGGCCACAAAGTGTTCATGGAGTGCATTCCTGCATATGGCCTTCTTCACCCCAAAGCCATGCTGCCAACCCTACTGGTTTGCTTTGGCAGCATCCATAACTGTAGCATTATTTGCCTCTTTTTTCCAATTGCAGTTCATGGGTATGCCTAAGCCCATTATATCATGTTGGTTCTTGACCAGCCAATTTTAAGTACGAAGGTGGCTGGGTTGCGCATTTTTCCACTGTCAATCACCCTAATTACATAATGACCCCCCCCCCCCCCCCCCCTTTCCTCCCCCAAGTTTTGACGACCATAACTCCTTGTGGATGGTTCTACTAGTAATTCTGGTTATCTGTGATGTCATGAGGTAGTTACTCAGTGAATTCAGGCATTCTTCTGCGGCAGTGTAAGCATTCAGAAATTCTCTGACTTCCTTTGTTTTTGTTTCATACTTTGGCTAGAGCTCTTCACATGCCCATCAGTGATATTCTGGCATGGATGTATAAACTACTGATATTCATTCATATAAGGCAGCCAGTGATGATTCAATCGTTGCCATTCAGCACTTGATTGAATTTAATTTTTGGTGTGGTCAGAGTATACCCTTAAACAGGCAACTATGTATAGAAGCAGAATGAAGCACTTCAAAGTATGGCCACATGTGCCCATTGCTTTGAATTTACAAGCTTCCAGATGGTGTCATTTTTGGCTCTATTTTGACTACTATTTGATTCTAATTTTGATCAACCTGCATGAGAAAAAAAGTCACTCTATTGGTTCCAGATATGATCCCACATCATCCAGTTCTTTCTTTTAACTAATCAGTTCAACATTATGTAAACATTGGAAGCTCAACTACATAACTTTCCTGGGTTATATGTAGCACATCATATAACATCAAATTACAGACTGAGCCCTGGAATTTTTCAAAAAAACCTCTGCCACATTTCTGCCACATCAACACATATTTGAAATCCCATACTAAAAAGTCATTATAAGCAATAATCTAAGACTAACGATGAGAATGGAAAGTAAAGCAGAAATAGCTGATATTGTTCTGAAACTGTTTTCTAAAAAAAATCTGGATATTGAGTAAATGTTACTTTATAATCATTCAAACTTTTTAAAATATCAGTTATTCAAATCATTTCACCATAAATGGGTTAAAAGACAATTATATCAATAGTGATCTAATTGGAGACAGAAGAGACTGCAGCTGCTGGAATCTGGAGCAAAAACAAACTGCTGCAGGCGTTTAGCAGGTCCTAGCAGTTTAGTAGGATTGAAATATCAACCTTTCAAGTTTAGGCCTTTCAGACAAATCCTTTTCCTCCATGGACACTGCTTGACCCATGGAGTTCCTCCAGCATTTTGGTTTTGGAAACTTATCTAATTGCGTGTTAATTCCATTCATGGTTTCTCCTTCAGCAATCTTTTAAGTAGCTTTCTGCAGTTTTATAAACTGTTGACCAGCTTTTTGTACGTCTACAACTTCAATCTCTGGATGCAACCATGAAAAAGACACATAAATGAAACAGATTAAACCATAACAACTGATAATTATTTTAAATTCTCTTTTTAAAATTAATTTTAGCCATTTGTAGTATTTTTAATAGGATGTGTGTGATCTGTAGGAAATTAGTGACGGATATTGCAAGATATTCAACACACAGTGCATGTTTATTATAGACTGTGTGATTAACATCCAGCATAAATATGATCATCTTAAATTCATAAAAATGTATAATTGGGTACCTCTTTGTGCATGTGAAGCCCATGGGTAATGTAGGGACAGTAACATTAATCAACATGCAGTACTCAAATAGCGGCTTTCCACTGAAATTAAATGAAAAATATACAGTTAACCCCACACATGGAAATCATCAGGGACACTGCACCTATGCTATTTAAAAGGGATTATCGACTATCACTGGGCAAAAGCATGAAAAAGAGCTTGTACAATTCCCTGGGGCTAAAGATTGTTGCTTTAAGTTTTGTTGCTGAGCATTGATGCATGATACAATCTAATTGTTATGTGTTATGGATACTCAACCAATAACATAAAGATAAGAAAGAGGACGAGGATCAGAGCAAACAGCCCTCAAGCCTATTCTGATCTTGGTCTCAACTCCTTTGCCTATTTTGCCTATTCCCACTAACCCTTAACTCCTTTATAATAGAAAAGTACCATGTCAGTCATAAATATTATTGTTAATTCAGCATCCACAGCTCTGTGAATTTTAGAATTCCAGAGATGCATAACCTCTGAGTGCAAGTTTTTTCCTCTTAAATCGATGACCCCTTATTTTGAAACGATGCCCCCTCATTCTGCAGACAAAATCATTCTAACAGCATCTCAATCCCCTTAGAATCATACAAAGAAAACATTCTTTCTGCACCTCAATCCCCTCAGCTTCATATAAGATCCAATATTGGGCACCACTAGAGAAGACAATGAAAGTCTTATGATGAGGCCCAGAAGGTCTCTGGCTTGGAGGGCCTATTCTCTATCACAACCAACATCCAACTAAAGCATGTGGTTTTCTCAGGTTTTCTTGTTAGCTGTAACAGATCTTTCACAGGCAGAGATCAGACCATGCACTTGTATCTGAACTAATCTGCCAGTAGAATTGAATGTTGTAACCCTGAGCCTCCAGATCATTTCAGTGAATGACACCTGGTAAGTGCCATATATTGCAGCTTCCAGCTCACCACTGAATCCAGGTTTGCATGGATGCTCTGTTATCTCTTGAGCATAGAGGATAGCAAACGAGTGAGCTCACAGACATAATTTGTGACACTATAAACTACACACATCAACTATAAAGGTAGAATCCTTTTTACTGACTATACGTTTGACTTCATCTACAGTCTCCTGAACTTGTGAGTCAGCATCCCCCTCTGCGATTTGATCCACAACTTCCTGACCCATAGATCAAAATTAGGATAGGCAGGGTTCGGAATAATTCTCAACACTGATGTCCCTCACAGATTTCATTTGTGATACTCTGAAGTCCATGCATCAACTATAAAAGCAATCACTTCTTAAACAGAGGGATGGTGTGTGGCCAGAAAAAGAAAATCCTTACATGTCAGTGCATGTATTCAGAAAGAACGTGACATGTCAGAATTATTTCATAATTCTAACTGCCATGGCTCTTGGTGGACGGTGGGGGGAGAGGAATGACTTACCTGTTTAACTCGAAGCTCAAGGTCATACTGGAAAGCCATGGGCTCCAGGAAATTTGAGTAGTATTGGAAAATGTTATTGAACTCAAGATAAAATTCTGCTCTCTAGATCACTCGGTGGGGCGGTTGGGACTGGGGAGTGGCTGCTCTTTGATACTAGCGCAGTGTGTTATTTTCTCTGTATTGCATTATCTGGCTAATTGTTTGCAGTGTGATAATAAATATATTTGTAAATATTTGAAAAAAATTCAATGGTGGTTAATTTTTTTGTTCTGACAAGTAAACAGTTATAAATGTATTTAAAAGCACAAGAAACAATTAGTCATAATGATTGGCATAGTCTTAGGCAGCCTTGAAGGGCCTAATAACGCAAACTGTATAAAACCCTTGAACAACTGTAAATGATAATGTAGAAACAAAACATATCTGGAAATACAAGGAACTTTGCAGGTTTCATGTAATTTATGTTACTTTACTCTTTCCTCAAATCCATTAAAAACCTGTAACACTATACCATATATACTTATACTTATGTCATTACCCCAGCTTCTAGACAGTCCAAATTTGACACTTTGAGTGTTTATGCATTTATATCAATTGAAGTAATTTGTATATAATCTTTAATCTTTTATTTATATTCCATAGGACACGTCAGCCAGAGGATCTTCTGCACAGCTACCAAAAGCTTATGATCCAGAACCTGTGTCAAAGTATGGCACATTGGATGTAATTTTTGATTATGATTCACAATCACAGAAACTACTGGTAACAGTAACAGCTGTTACAGACATTCCAACATATAATCGAACTGGCAACAGCTCGTGGCAAGTGCATCTTGTGCTTCTTCCCACGAAGAAACAAAGGTCAAAAACAAGTGTCCAGCGAGGGTCATGCCCTGTCTTCACAGAAGACTTTAAGTTCAATCGGATTGAGTCCGAGATGATTGGTAATTATGCTGTGCGTTTTAGGCTCTACAGTATACGGCGCATGAAGAAAGAAAGGATTGTCGGTGAAAAGGTATTTTATCTCACCAAGCTAAATCTGCAAGGCAAGATGTCAATTCCGATTGTGTTGGAGCCATGTGGCAGTCTCACTGTAAGTAACTGAAAATTGGATTGGGTATCATAGTTGTAGTAGTGTGCTTGAATGGTTAAGTGATCTAAATGGCAAGGCTACCTCAGACACTGAATAATGTCCAGAACTAGGGGGTCACAGTTTAAGAATAAGGGGTAGGCTATTTAGGACTGAGATGAAGAAAATATTTTTCACCCACCTCTTTGCCACAGAAGACAGTGGAGGCCAATTCACTGGATATTTTCAAGATAGAGTTAGTTATAGCTCTTAGGGCTAATGGAATCAAGGGATATGGGGAGAAAACAGGAAAGGGGTACTGATTTTGGATGATCTTCCATGATCATATTGAATGGCGGTGCTGGCTCAAAGGGCCGAATGGCCTACTCCTGTACCTATTTCCTGTTTCTAATGTCAATTAATATGTTTACAGTTTGACTTTAAATTTTTTGTACTTCCAATAAAAAAGAACTTCCAAATAAGGAGAGAAACTATATTTTAAAAATTGGGCTTTCCTTGTAAAGACACACTCCTTTTACCTAATCTTAAACAACTCATGTGGAAATTGCCAAAAGCAAATTTTTGGGGACTTCCAAATGCACCTGTATTGCAATTGAATCACAAAAGCCAAACCTGGCATTAACACGTTTAAACTTAAACACAAAATGCTGGAGTAATAAAGAAGTTACTAAATCAATGGATCCATGCAGGATTCTGCTGAGGACTTTTATGATATTCATCTTTTTTTTGCCGTCTATTATTTCCTTACTCTCCTGTTCTACTGGTCCTTGCAATATTTTGGTTAGGTTAACTTCAATAAATGTCCTCTTTCTAATTCCTGATTGGTTTTTAAAAAAGGAAATAAAACACCAGAAACCAATTAAAGAATAATAAAATACATCTAAATCAATTCATTTGAATTAAAAAAAAAGAAATAAGATAAAGAGGCTGTTTCTTCCAATTGAAATCTGTGGGCACCGAAGATTTCTGGCATGGTGACCTGGTGCATATTCAGCAGGCAGATTTCCTGATAGACACAAAATGCTGGAGCAACTGTGCAGGACAGGCAGCATCTCTGGAGAGAAGGAATAGGTGACGTTTTGGGTCGAGACCCTTCTCAGACCCTCCTTCACCCTACTTTGCGACCAGTAACGTCACCCATTCCTTATCCCTGGAGACGCTGAGTTACTCCAGCATTTCGTGTCTACCTTCGATTTAAACCAGCACCTGCAGTTCTTTCCTACACAGATTTCCTGAAATATGAGTTGAGAAAGCTAGAAGAGTTTATCTTCCACTGCTGGACTCTTAACGATTTTCCGCAGAGAAACTGGGCTATTGCTAATTTTATCAAATAAATTAAGGGGCTGGATGGCTGTGGAAAGCAACTTGGATTTGGGGACTGGACCAGTCCACTATCCAAACTGGAAACTGTGCAAACTAATCCATTGGTTATGAACTGGTCGTTCATTGTTATATATGCTCAGTGGAAAGCACACGCAGTCTGAAGAAGGGTCTCGACCCGAAAAAAGTCGCCTATTCCTTCGCTCCATAGATGCTGTATCACCGGCTGAGTTTCTCCAGCATTTCTATCTACACAAATAAGAAAGTACATTTGTCAAAAATACTTTTAGATTTTGCAGGACTGTAAAAAAAGCTAAAAAAACAGAAAAAGCTGGAGATACTCAGCAGGCTAGGCAGCACCAATGGAGCAAGAAATAGTATTGATTTCTCAGGTCAATAATTTTTCTTCAGAACAGATATTAAACTTGTTTTTGCCACCAAAGTGGATAACCTCACATTTATCTATATTGTTCTGCATCTGCCACGCATCTGCCCACTCACTCAACCTGTCCAGGTCACCCTGTAACCTCCTAACACCCTCTTCACAGTTCACACTGCCACCCAGCTTTGTGTCATCCGCAAACTTGCTAGTGTCGCTCCTAATTCCCTCTTCCAAATCATTAATAAATATGGTAAACAGTTGCAGCCCCAACACCGAGCTTTGCAGCACTCTACTCGCCACTGCCTGCCATTCTGAAAAGGACCCATTCACTTCTACTCTTTGCTTCCTCTCTGCCAACCAATTTTCTATCCATGTCAACACCCTACCCCCAATACCATATGCTCTAATTTTAGTCACCAGTCTCCCGTGCGGGACCTTATCAAAGGCTTTCTGAAAGTCTAGATACACTACATCCACTAGCTCCCCTGCATCCATTTTACTTGTCACATCCTCAAAAAATTCCAGAAGATTAGGCAAGTATGATTTTCCATTCATAAATCCATGCTGACTTGGACTAATCCTTTTACTGCTATCCAAATGCTCCATTATTACCTCTTTAATAATTGACTCCAGCATCTTTCCCACCACCGAAGTCAGGCTAACTGGTCTGTAATTCCCCGTTTTCTCTCTCGCTCCTTTCTTGAAAAGTGGGATAACATTAGCTATCCTCCAATCCACAGGAACTGATCCTGAATCTATTGAACATTGGAAAATGATCACCAATGCTTCCACTATTTCTAGCCACCTCCCTGAGGACCCTGGGATGCAGACCATCAGGCCCAGGGGATTTATCATCCTTCAGTCCCATTAGCCTACCCAATACTATTTCTAGTCAAATAAAAAAATATTTCAGTTCCTCGACCCCCTTAGATCCTCTGTCCTCCAGTACTTCTGGGAGATTGTTTGTGTCTTCCTTAGTGAAGACAGATCCTGTTCAACTCTTCTGCCATTTCCTTGTTCCTCATAATAATTTCACCCGTGTCTGCCTTCAAGGGACCCACATTTGACTTTGTTATTCTTTTACCCTGAACATATCTAAATAATTTTTTATTGTTCTTCTTTACATTCCTGGCCAGCTTCCCCTCGTACTTTATCTTTTCAGCCCGTATTGCCCGTTTTGTTTCCTTCTGTTGTCCTGTGAAAGTTTCCCAGTACTCTGGCTTCCGGCTACTCTTTGCTGTGTTATATATCTTTTCTTTTAGTTTTATTCTATCCCTAACTTCTCTTGTCAGGCACGGTTGGCTCCTACTCCCCTTAGAATCTTTCTTCCTTTTCGGAATGAAATGATCCTGCGTCTTCCAGATTATGCCCAGAAGTTCCTGCCATTGCTGTTCCACCATCAATCCTGCTAGTATCCCTTTCCAGTCTACCTTGGCCAGCTCCTCTCTCATGCCTTCATAGTCCCCTTTGTTCAACTGCATCACTGACACTTCCGATTTAACCTTCTCCTTCTCAAATTGCAGATTAAAACTAATCATATTATGATCACTACCTCCAAGCGGTTCCTTTACCTCGTGTTCTCTTATCAAATCTGGTTCATTGGACAATACTAAATCCAGAATTGCCTTTTCTCTGGTCGGCTCCATTACAAGCTGCTCTAAGATTCCATCTCGGAGGCACTCTACAAACTCTCTTTCTTGGGGTCCTGAACCAACCTGATTTTCCCAGTCTACCTGCATATTGAAATCCCCCATCACCACAGTGGCATTACCTTTGTTACATGCCAGTTTTAACTCCTGCTGCAACTTACACCCTATATCCGGGCTACTATTTGGGGGTCTGTAGATAACACCAATTAGTGTCTTCTTGTCTTTGCAATTCCTCAATTCAATCCACAGTGACTCTACCTCATCAGTCCCTATGTCTTCCCTCGCAAGGGACTGAATTCCATCCCTCACCAGAAGAGCTGCTCCCCCTCCTCTGCCCACCTGCCTGTCCTTTCTATAGGATGTATAACCCTGAATATTAAGTTCCCAGGTCCGATCCTCATGCAGCCACGTCTTGGTAATCCTCAGTCATATCGACCAACCTCTAACTGAGCCTCAAGCTCATCTACTTTACTTCTTATACTTTGTGCATTCAAATACAATACTTTTAATTCCTTACTCATCTCACCATTCACATCGAACCCTATTACACTTGGCCATAGTCTCCTGTCCCTTTGTGAGTTATCTTTATCCCGTTAATTCTGGGGTCATTAACTATCCCTTTACTCCCTTTTCCTTTAACTCCGTCCTTAACTATCCCATTTGACACCCCCTCCCCCCCCCCTTATTTAGTTTAAAACCACAGTGTCACAGTGGCAAACCTGCCTGACAGAGTGCCGGTCCCCACCTGTTAAGGTGCAATTCGTACAGTCCCCCTTACTCCAGTTCCCCTTACTCCAAAACCGGTGGAGTAGACCCGGTGGTCTAAGAATCTAAATCCCTCCCCCCTGCACCAGTTACTCAGCCACACATTCATGTCCTGTATCTCCCTGTTCTTGCACTGGCCAGCACGAGGAATTGGAAGCAAACCCGAGATCACCACCGTGGAGGTCCTGCTTCTCAGCACTTTTCCACACAAACAGACGTTTTGTCCTGGATGACGTCAGACTTCTTCATAGTTGTTGAAGCTGCAGTAATGTAGACATATAGAAATATTCTATCATACTGTGCCTTGCAGAAGGTGGAAAAACTTTGGAGTTGGAGGAATTGAGTGACATATCCAGTTTCTGACCTGCTTTTGTAGTCCACTTGAGTTTCTGAATGATTGTGATTTTGATATTGGGCACTCAACATTGATAAAGCCATTGAAGTCAAGAGTAAGTAGTTAAACTCTCCCTTGCTGAAGATTATTATTTGTGACATGCATCTTAGTTATAACTTATCAGACCACTTATTAGGACCTGCCTGAATATTTTACTAAATCTTGTTGCATATATGTCTAGACTGAGCAGTTCATTTTCTGACAGGTTGTAAATGGATTGGAACATTGAGCAATCTTAAGTAAACATCTCCACTTCTGACATGATAGTTGATGCTGTTTGTGTCTAGGCACTATTCTGACAAAGTAGTCAGAGAGTCAGAGTTATTTCAATTTGCTATTTTAGAATCTATTATATAAATGACCATTGAATAATAAAATGTGTGTTTAATCAGTTGTGCTCTGGTGTAATTCCTAAACGCACACCTCCATTTATATTCAATTCAAATAAATCAATTGGCAACAAGTGCACAGCAGCAAGAAACATGATTCGGCATGATATGCCCCACGGTCCGTAAAGAATAGGAGTAGAATTAGGCTATTCGGCCCATCGAGTCTACTCCACCATTCAATCATGGCTGATCTATCTCTCCTAACCCCATGGCTGATCTACTTCAATGCCATTTTTCTGCATTGTACCTAAATTCCTGAATTTGTTTAAATCCCAAAATCTATTAATATCTGTTTTCATTGATACCTTTGGGGAATTCCAAAGATTCATCATAGATTTTATAAAAATACTTGCTCCTAATCTAGGTCTAAAATGACCTCCCTCTTATTCTGAGACTGGTTCTAGGTCACTGAGATTGATGTGATTTTTAATTCTGGAATGGAACCAGCAAAGGTTGAATAATTTTCCATTAAATTCGCTCCACTCCAGCAGGAAGCGTGTTCAAAGTAAGGTGTAGCAATACAATAAGAACGATTGAAAAAAAGGTGTTGGGACAATGACACAGCCTTGCTTAACAATGATCTGTACGACATTGGCTTTGATGTAGACCATTTTGTTAGGATCCTGGTTTGCTTACCATCATGAGACAATTGTAAGATCAAGAAGACTTTGAGGAAGGTGCTCCACAGTTGCCCTAGTTTTTGTGAGGTTAAAAAGGACAATTTGGAATGGTTGGTGTCCTGTCCTAAACCTTTGGAGTTATTGTAGGGTGAAAATGTATTCCGAGTTGGACTGAATCTGCACTGTAATTCTGGAGCTGTGCTTTGTGCTCTGGGAGAAGGCAGCTGGAAGGATCCTAGCCTTGATCTTCTCTATGACAGAGATCAGGGGAAATCACTCTTTAGTTAACAGTCAGATTTGACTCCACTATTGGCTACAATTATGGCATCTCTGAGTATATCTGTTGCATCTACCTCTTCCCCAATGTGAACAATGAGGTTGTGAATTGGTGACTGAAGTCCCATACTGCCAAAGTTTTGAACTTCAGGAGGGAAGCCACCTATGCCTGAGGCCTTATTGTTTATAGTATATTTTGGCTGCTTGTCATTCGGATATGGCAACAGTGCTGGACTGAATCAGTTGCCATAGGATTGAGCCAAGGGTGTGCACTTCAAGGACAGTCGCAGCTGAGGAAGCCTTTGAAGTGTTTCTTCTAGCAAATGCTGACTGTCTCTACGTGATAAGTTCACACCTGTTCTTTTGCTTACTGAGATAGTGTCCAGATTAGGACAATTGATAGCATTGGCAACACTGAATAATCCACATATATCACACAGTCCACTAACAGGAGCCGGACCAGATGTGCGTTGAGCCATACAGCATGGAAATAGGCCATTCCGCGCAACTCATCCATGTCAATCGAGATATGCAATCTAAACTAGTCCCATAGTCCCATGTGCCTACATTTGGCCCATATTCCTGTAAACCTTTCCTATCCATGTACATGTCCAAACATCTTTTAAATGTTGTTTTTGTACCTTCCTCGATTACTTCATCTAGCAGTTTATTCCATATACTTACCACCCTCTGTGTGATAAAATCACTCTTTGGACTCCTATGGAATCTTTCTTCTCTCAATTTAAACCTGTGTCCTTTAGTTCTTGATTCCCCTATCCTGGGACAACGACTGTATTTGCTGTGACTTTTCTCTTCATGACTTTATACAGCTCTATAAGATCACCCCTCATGCTCCTATGTTTGAGGACTTGTCCTCAAGACATCGCCATTAACTTTCCCAAGTTCCCTACTCTCTATGTCTTTCTCCATGGTAAAGATAGAGGAGAAATATTAATTGAGGATTTTTCTCATCTCAAGCGGCTCCACACATAGATGACCACTTTATTTCTGAGGGTCCCTATTCTCTCTCTAGTTGCCAGTTTTTCTTGTGATATACATAAATTATCTTTGGATTATCCTTAATCTTATCAGCCAGATGCATCTCGTGCTTCCCCTTTGCCTTCCTGGTTTCATTCTGAAGTAAGCTCCTCAAGCATATAACGATAATATTCAATATTTGGTTTAAAGATACAGCATGGAAATAGCTCTTCGTCCCACCAATACCATGCCGACTGTCGATCACCCGTTGACACTATATCCACATTATCCCACTTTCTCATCCACTCCCTACACACTACCGACTTTAGGATATGGAGGAAACCTGAGCACCTAGAGGAAGCCCATGTGATCACAGGGAGAATGTGCAAACTTCGCACAGACAGAATGCAAGCTCAAGATTGAATCCAGGTCTCCGGCACTGTGATCCAGTAGCTCTATCAGCTGAGCCACCAAGTCACCCACTGGGCACCATTCCTTTTATTGCATTGTTTGGGAATTTGAATAACAATGCTGGAAGTACCCAGTTGTTAACAGCACAGTATTCACAACACTATTACGAACTGGGAGCCCTGCTCTGAAGGTACTTGCGTATATCCTTTGACACCCCTACTCCCCATCACTATTTAATCTCCAGCTTGTGTCTCCCCCATCTCAGCCATCTAACCTGCATTTATCATCCCATGAATCCTCCCATCCTTATCAACTGCAAAAAAGGGAAATATTTCATTTCCCTTCTAATCTATTGTAGAGCTCTAGAGACATAGAGAGAAACAGTACAAAAACAGTGCTTTCAGTTGATCGAGTCTGTGCTGACCTGAAGCACCTATTTACGCTACTTCTAATTTAATCAATTTTTTAAAATTCTCATCAACTACCTCCAAAATCTACAACTCGTCTACACAGTTAAGACAGTTTACAGTGACTACGTAACCTATAAACCTGCATGCCTTTGGTTTGTGCAAGGAAACCAGAGCATGCAGAGGAAACCCATGTGATCACAGGGAGAACATGCAAACTCAAACTGCACCCAATGTCAGGATTACATCCTGGTCTCTGGTGCTGAGAGGAAGCAGCTTCAGTAGATAAGCCATTAGCTGTTCCCAATTGTATGCTAAAAGTTATGTGCTTCTTGTACACCTTAAATAAAGCTTAACATTTCATACCAATCCATGTGCTTGACAATAAATTGTAAATAGAAAAATAAAATTTCAAGGAGAAATATTGTGCTGCAAATCCACATAATTGAAGCCTTATAAGGTTATAAGGAATATGAGTAGAATTAGGCCATTCAGCCCATCAAGTCTACTCCTCCATTCAATCATGGCTGATCTATCTCTCCCTCCTAACCCCATTCCCATGCCTTCTTCCCATCACCTCTGAAACCTGTACTAATCGAGAATCTGTCTATCTCTGCTTTAAAAATATCCACTGACTTGGCCTCTACAGTCTTCTGTCTCAAATAATTCCACATTCACCACCCTCTGACTAAATAAACTTCTCATCTCCTTCCTAAAAGAACGTCTTTTAATTCTGAGACCTCTTGTTCTAGAGTCTCCCACTAATGGAAACAGCCTCTTCACATCCACTCTATCCAAACCTTTCACTATTCTGTATGCTTTAATGAGGTCCCCCCTCATTCTTCTAAACTCCAGCGATTACAGGCCTAGTGCTGACAAACACTCATCAAAGGTTGACTTATTCATTCCTGGGATAATTCTTGTAAACCTCCCCTGGACACGCTCCAGAGCCAGATCCTTCCTCAGATATGGTGCCCAAAATAACTCACAATATTCCAAATGTGGCCTTACCAGCTCCTTATAGAGCCTCAGCATTACATTCCTGCTTTTGTATACAAGCCCTCTTAAAAAAATGCTAGCATTGAGTTTGCTTCCTTTACTGCCGATTCAACTTGCAGATTAACTTTTTAGGAATCCTGCACCAGCACTCCCAAGCCCATTGCACCTCCAATTTCTGGATTCTCACCCCATTTAGAAAATAATCTACACTATAACAGACATTGAAGCATTCTAACAACTGGAATTCAATTTCTTTTTTTTAAAGCCTCTATAAAGTGTGGAATTGAGAAAATATTCAAGCTGGAGAATGCATGGAAATAAATACTTTGCGAATTGAACATATGGTTCTAGCAACCCAACTGGCATTTACTGTTCAATTATAATTGTTTGCAAATAATTCTTAAAGATAAAATAAGGGGCTAATATATTTTATTCAAATATTTTAACATTTGGAAAGGAGAAAAATAATATTTCCTTCAATTTATTGTTATTGACGAGGAATCAATGTCCTGAAATTGGATTGCTTAGTGGTAAGTTTTTGTGTGCTATAGGACTCAATTTCAATTAAAAGAAAGCAAAAGGAAACTGGAGACACGTTATGAGGTACATAAAGTCTCCATTATTGTTCAGTGTCCTCTTTGTATCTTACAGAGAAATGTGCAACAATATATATGCCGTTCCAGATGTCCCATCTTTGCTTGTCCCATTGGCCCATATCTATATAACTAAAAGTCTCATCTTGACCACTTCCTGTCTGCTCTGTGTATTGATTTTAGAAAAAACGCTACCCCATATCGCTATGATTTTTGGCCATCTTACGCACAGTCCTCCTCCGCTGAGGCAGCCCTGAGGATTTTTCCGATCGATGAAAAATAAAAATGTTATGTGTGTTTTAAAAATCTTCAGATCAGCTGATTGGGCCTCTCGCCTGCCAATCACCGTGATGAAGGTAACGCCCCTTCCGGGGGGTTGGGGAGGGGGGGGTGGTGGCAGGACTATAAAACCCCGGATGCCTGGACGTGAGTCAGTCACTCTGGAAGATCGCGAGGGAGAGGCCACAACTGTGATTCTAAGCTGTGAATCAACTGAACTGTGAGTCTGCAATGTACTTGCAATAAATGATTTTTTAGCCCTTAATGAAAATGAAATGAGATGTTTGGCCTGCCCTGTGCTTGAAACTGCAATGGAAATGAAAATGAAATGACAATGCAATGAGCTGTTTGGCCTGCCTCGTGCTTGGAACTGCAATGGAAATGGAAATAAAATGAAAATGCAATGAGCTGTTTGGCCTGCCCTGTGCTTGAAACTGCAATGGAAATGAAATGAAATGAAAATGCTATGAGCTGTTTGGTCTGCCCTGTGCTTGAAACTGCAATGGAAATGGAAGTGAAATGAAAATGCAATGAGCTGTTTGGCCTGCCCTGTGCTTGAAACTGCTATGGAAATGGAAGTGAAATGAAAATGCAATTAGCTGTTTTGCCTGCCCTTTGCTTGAAACTGCAATGGAAATGGAAGTGAAATGAAAATGCAATGAGCTGTTTGGCCTGTCCTGTGCTTGAAACTGCAATGGAAATGGAAATTAAATGAGATGAAAATGAAATGAGTTGTTTGGCCTGCCCTGTGCTTGAACCTGCAATGGAAATGGAAATAAAATTAGTTGTTTGGCCTGCCTTGTGCTTGAAATTCAAATGGAAATGGAAATGAAATGAGTTGTTTGGCCTGCCCTGTACTTGAACCTGCAATGGAAATGGAAATGGAAATGAAATGAAATGAGTTGTTTGGCCTGCCTTGTGCTTGAAATTGAAAAGGAAATGAAATGAGTTGTTTGGCCTGCCCTATGCTTGAAATTGAAATGGAAATGAAATGAAATGAGTTGTTTGGCCTTCCTGAAACCACTAATTTCGGCCCACAAGGCCCCCCCATAGGCCGAGAAGCCAGTCCCTTTTGCCCAAAAATCCCATGCCAGGCCAGGAAAAGTCCTGAAAAAGTGCCTTTCACTGAGAATTTACTCTTTTTTTTAAGAGCCCCTTTGGCCCATCAGTAAGTATTCCCCCTGCAAGTATGAAACCTCACCCTAGTATTTTTCTCCCTCCCTTCATTGCAGGGCTCTCACTTAACCCTTTTCCCCTGTTGCCAGCTGGGCAACCTTGACAGCTTTTTAGGTTGCCAAATGAGAGTTTAGGTGGTCATTTAAGACGCGTTTGCATGACGCGTGCGATAATGTGCTCAGACGATGTGTGTAGTTACCAGTCGGAATTATGCTCAATGAAACATTCACATATTATGTTCAAGAAGGAACTGCAGATGCTGGAAAATCGAAGGTAGACAAAAGTGCTAGAGAAACTCAGCGGGTGCAGCAGCATCTATGGAGCGAAGGAAATAGGCAACGTTTCAGGCCGAAACCCATCAGTCTGAACAAGGGTTTTGGCCCGAAATGTTGCCTATTTCCTTCGTTCCATAGATGCTGCCGCATCCGCTGAGTTTCTCCAGCACGTTTGTCTACATTCACATATTATTTCTGCTTCAAATAACTCACAAACTAAACATATTCACCAATCAAGACATGATATATACCATAATGACATGCAGCAACAATATCTCAACTCTTTTTACACATTACAATGAATGCAATTTCTATTAGTCCTTTCCACATCCAAACAAAAATGTGGTTGGATTATTCAGCATATGATCAACCTGTGTCAATAAATCCTGGACCATGGTAACATACAGTGGCTTGCAAAAGTATTCATACCCCTTGAACTTTTCCACATTTTGTCACGTTACAACCACAAACGTAAATGTATTTTATTGGGATTTTATGTGATAGACCAACACAAAGTGGTGCATAATTGTGAAGTGGAAGGAAAATTATACATGGTTTCCAAATTTTATTACAAATAAAAAACTGAAAAATGTGGCGTGCAAAAGTATTCAGCCCCCCTGAGTCAATACTTTGTAGAACCACCTTCCGCTGCAATTACAGCTGCAAGTCTTTTGGGGTATGTCTCTACCAGCTTTGCACAGCTAGAGACTGAAATTTTTGTTCATTCTTCTTTGCAAAATAGCTCAAGCTCAGTCAGATTGGATGGAGAGCGTCTGTGAACAGCAATTTCCAAGTCTTGCAAGAGATTCTCAATTGGATTTAGGTCTGGACTTTGACTGGGCCATTGTAACACATGAATATGCTTTGATCTAAACCATTCCAATGTAGCTCTGACTGTATGTTTAAGGTCGTTGTCCTGCTGGAAGGTGAACCTCTGCCCCAGTCTCAAGTCTTTTGCAGACTCTAACAGGTTTTCTTCCAAGATTGCCCTAGATTTGGCTCCAGCCATCTTCCCATCAACTCTGACCAGCTTCCCTGTCCCTGCTGAAGAAAAGCATCCCCACAGCATGATGCTGCCACCGCCATGTTTCACAGTGAGGATGGTGTGTTCAGGGTGATGTGCAGTGTTAGTTTTACGCCACAAATAGCGTTTTGCATTTAGGCCAAAAACTTCAATTTTGGTCTCATCAGATCAGAGCATCTTCCTCCACATGTTTGCTGTGTCCCCCACATGGCTTGTGGCAAACTGCAAACGGGACTTCTTATGGCATTGTTTCAACAATAGCTTTCTTCTTGCCACTCTTTCATAAAGGCCCGATTTGTGGAATGCACAACTAATAGTTGTCCTGTGGACAGATTCTCCCACCTGAGCTGTGGATCTCTGCAGCTCCTCCAGAGCTACCATGGGCCTCTTGGCTGCTTCTCTGATCAATGCTCTCCTTGCCCGGCCTGCCAGTTTAGGTGGACGGCCATGTCTTGGTAGGTTTGCAGTTGTGCCATACTCTTTCCAAATTTTCAGATGATGGATTGAACAGTGCTCCGTGAGATGTTTAAAGCTTGGGATATTTTTTTATAACCTAACACTGCTTTAAACGTCTCCACAACTGTATCCCTGACCTGTCTGGTGTGTTCCTTGGGCTTCATGATGCCAAAAAAACATTGTTTGTTCACTAATGTTCTCTAACAAACCTCTGAGGCCTTCACAGAACAGCTGTATTTATACTGAGATTAGATTACACAAGTGGACTCTATTTACTAATTACATGACTTCTGAAGGCAATTGGTATCACTGGATTTTATTTAGGGGTATCAGAGTAAAGGGGGCTGAATACCTTTGCATGCCACATTTTTCAGTTTTTAATTTGTAAAAAGATTTGAAAACCATGTATCCTTTTCCTTCCACTTCCCAATTATGCACCACTTTGTGTTGGTCTATCACATAAAATCCCAATAAAATACATTTACGTTTGTGGTTATAACGTGACAAAATGTGGAAAAGTTCAAGGGGTATGAATTCTTTTGCAAGCCACTGTATATGCTTAATCATGCACACTACATATGTTTAAAGGTGTCAAAACAAATAATAACATTGGGAATTAAAACACATTTGATTGCATTCCGTTATCAACCATAGTCACCGTTCGCTCTGAAGACCATGAAGCACAGGGTCAGGGGGTGTGTGAATCAGTGCGGGGAGGATAGATGGCGGGGGGGGGGGGGGGGGTTGAGAAGGCAATCGGTGCGGAATGGATGGATTGAGGCAGGCGAATTAGTACGTGTTGGTTGGAGTATGTAAAATTGTGAGTGGAGAGCACGGGGGAGGTCAGTGGTGTTGAATGGGGGGATCAGTACGGTATGGATGGGGGGGGGATCAGTACCGGATGAATGGGTGGGTCAGCACAGGATGAATGGGGGTAGACAAAAATGCTGGAGAAATTCAGTGGGTGAGGCATCATCTATGGAGCTAATGACATAGGCAACGTTTCAGGTCGAGACCCTTCTTCAGACTGTTCCCCCCCATTCTTCTTGAATGTGGGGATCAGTACAGGATGGATGGGGGGGGGGGGGGGAATCAGCACAGGATGAATGGGGGGGGGGGGATTAGTACAGAAATGGGGGGGGGGGGGGGGGGTTAGGGCAGTGTGGATCGGAGGGTCTGTGCAGGATGAGTGGGCGATCACTACAGGATGAATGAGGGAGTATAGGATGAATGGATGATCAGTACGGGATGAATAAGGGGATCAGTACAGGATGAATGGGGAGATCAGTAAAAGATGAATGGAGAAAGATTACTACAGGATGGATGGGGGGATTGGTGCAGGGTAAATGGATGGGTCAGTATGGATGAATGGGAGGATCAGTTAACGGGGGAGAAGTGCAGGATGGATGGCAAGGGGGGGTCAGTACCGGATGAATTAGGGGCCAGTGTAGGATGGATGGGGGGGGGGGGGGGGGGTGGCAGGAGAATCAATGCGAGGTGGGTAGGGTGATGAATAGATTGGCGGGGGTAGATGGGGAGGGGAGCACAGGGGATGTCAGTGAGGACTAGAGGGCGGCGCACAGAGAGAAGAGAGAGAGAGGGGGGGGAAGGGGCAGAGGAGGTTGGGTGAGGAGGGAAGGGGCAGAGGAGGTGGGGAGGAAGGCAGGTCAGCGCTCCTCGGACAACATCGCCCCGCTGGCTTGGCCGTCCCTGTCCAACGCCAAAGTGCCGCCGCCAAAGGGGGAGGCGGTTGGGACCTCCTCGCCACCTCCTCCCCTCCTCTGCCAGCCGACAGGTAGGTGCGGGGCCAAGCGGTGCAGCTCAAAGATCCTATAGCTCTAGGATCTTTGGTGCACCTGCTGCAGATGGCGGAAGGAGACCTCCCCCTCCCTCCTTCCTCCCTCTGCGTGTGAGAGGGGTTGTTTTGAAAGCGCCATTAACGGATTGTAAGCAGCAGCCGTTATCAGGGCGATAGCGGCCGCTGCTTGCAAATCCACCAACTGGGCTTTCAATACAACTCCTCTCGCACGCCGAGGCCGGGAGGAGGGAGGGAGGGAGAGGGAGGCCTCCTTCCACCGGGCGGGGTGTGGGAGGAGGAGGCGGTGGAGCCGCTGTTGCCGCTGTTCGGGGCCCGTCATTCGCTCCGACCCTTCGTCACCACGCACCTAGTATCTTTGCCCCGCAATCAAAGATACTAGAGGAATACAGCCGCTGCCGACACGAGACGTCACGTTCCTACTCTCTAGAGATGCTGCCTGACCCGCGGAGTTACTACAGATTTTTGTGTCTATCGGTATAAACCAGTATTTGCATGCCAATCCGGGCAAAATGAGTCGCCGTTTAGGTTGCCCGGCAGCACTTTGGGTGGTCATTGGCACCCGGGCAACCGCTAATTTCGAGCCCTGCATTGGCTCCCTGTGAGATCCAGGCCAGGATAGACTTTCCTCCTTCATTGCTGTGATCTGCAGAAAAAGATGAAAAATGTCAAAAATTGATTCTCCACTCTCTCCCCCTTCTCTCTCTTACAGAGTCTCTCACTTGTTTTGGGCAGAATTTCTGGCATTTTCTGAGCTGCCAGCCCACCATCCCTGAGTGACTGAGCTGCCAGCCCACCATCCCTGAGTGACTGAGCTGCCAGCACACCAGGCCTGAGTGACGGAGCTGCCAGTCCAGCAGGCCTGAGTGACTGAGCTGCCAGCCCACCAGGCCTGAATGACTGAGCTGCCAGCCCACCAGGCCTGAGTGACTGAGCTGCCAGCCTCTGAGTGAAAAGGTTGCCCCTCAGGTTCCTATTAAATTTTTTCCTTCACCTTAAACCTATGTGCTCTGGATTCCCCTACCCCTAGTAAAAACACTCAGTACATTCGCCGCATGTATTCCTGTCGTGATTTTACACCTTTATATATGGTCTCTCTCTACCCTACCCGATCTTGGTCTCTTTCTACCCTACCCGATCTTTCCCAATAGCTCAGCTCCTAGTCCTGGGAACTTTCTCATAAATATTTTCAACACTCTTTCCAGGTTAATTACATCATTCCTATAGCAGGGTGACCAAAACTGAACGCAGTACTGTGGCCTCGCCAATGATTTGTACAAGTGTAACATAACGTTCCAACTTCTATATTCAATACCCTATCTGATGATGGCCAATGTACCAAAAGTCTTCTTTACCACCCTATCTACCTGTGACACCACTTTTAGGGCACTATGTATCTGTACTGTGAGATCCTTTACTCCCCACCTTTCCCAATAGCTGTGAAGATCCTGCCCTGATTTGACTTCCCAAAATGCAATACCTCACATTAAAATCCATTATCTTTCTTAAGTCCATTTGACTAGCTAATCAAGATCCTGCTGTAATTTTTAATAGCCATTTTCACAGTCTAAAATACCACCTACTTTAACATTATCTGCAAACTTACTAATCATGCCTTGTAAATTTTCATTCAGATTGTTGCTATAAACCGCAAATAATGGATCCCAGCACTGTTCCCTGAGGCACACCGCTAATCACAGGCCTACAGTCCAAGAAATAACCTTCTACCACCATCCCCTGCGTCCCTCCATGAAACCAATTCTGTATCCAGTTATTCTGCATTAATTCTGTATCCTGTATTCCACTCCATGGAACCATGCAATCTAACCATCCAGAACAGCCTATCTTGCAGAAGGGAAAATCTAAGGTTGTCTTAGTTATCTCTTCAAAAAAATCAATCAAATTTATAACACATGATCTTCCACATACAAAATAATGCTGACTATTCTTGATCAGTCCCTGTCTATCCAAATGCATATATATCTTATCCCTCAGAATCCTCTCCAGTAACTTTTACCTTTCACAGATGTTATGGTTCTTTAGTTCCCAGGCTTTTCCTTGCAGCCCTTGTTTTTAAATAGAGGCATAAGGTTAACCACCATTCAATCACCCGGCACCTCACCTGTGTCTAATGATGATTCATATATCTTAGCCAGGGTCCTGAAATTTCTTCTATGTCTTTCCACTGTGTCCTTGGATATATTTGATCAGTCCCAGGAGATCTATCTACCTTCATATGCCGTAGGAAGTCCAGCACTTGTTGTCTCATGTTAGACATCCTCACAAACACAGTACCTGAAACTTTCTGTCCATAAGTGGGCTAAATAGACCCCAGATTTTAACTCTGTGCACCTGAAATTCAATCTCCTGAAGAAAGAAAGTGGATGTGAATTCTACTGAGTCACTGGTAAATATCTGTGGAGTGTACTAGAGACAGGTAATTCACCACAGAGTGGATTGATTATCTCTACATTAATTTGGGTTCCAGTTTCCCTTTTATTTTGTCATTAGCTTATGCAAATTGCAAGGGCAAGCCTAATATCAGAAACATTAGATTTCATGCTTTGGCAAAATCTTGCCCATTAAGATCTTTGTGAAATGTGTTGATTTTTAAAAAAATGTAGCAAAATTATATTCAACACATAAATACAGAACATATAGCATTTTTTCCTTGTATTTCAGACTTGCAGATTTTTGATTTTCATTGATTCTACAATTATAATTAAGAAAACTGTTTTGAGGCATTCAATGTTTCTTACAACATATCGCTGTTGTACTTCAAGAAACATAGTTTGTGAATGATGTCACAAGGTGAATTATGTATATAACTGACATTACAATTATTTGTGTTAATTTAGTTTCTTCAGGTATCCTTCCACAGATTACACCAATGTGTAAAGTTTGTTTCTACCAGTAGTTTAACTTTGTAGAACTGTAACTTTAAGGAGAGAATTACAAAATGTAACATCATGTAATGGTGATAATATATGCACCAGCAGAATGTTGGGCCAGATACAAACTTAAATTAGAAGGAAGTTTGAAGGAAGCGGGCATAATTTATCTGGCAAAATATGCTTTTCCTGTGTATGCTGATTGCAGTTATATTGGCATTGAAAGTATGTGGCTTATTTCCAAAGGTCTCATTTGTGTTTGCTATACAAAATAGATTTGGATTTGAATGTAAATGTTTATTAATTTAACATTGCTTTCTACAGTAACTCTGTGAAAAGCTATGTTTCTGGCTAAAATCTAGGTTAGAGGCATAGTGAAATTATAGAAAGCAGCTGTTGAGATTCAAAGAGGAGGAAGTACTGACACTTTTGAAAAATATAAAAGTGGATAAGTCTCCAGGTCCTGACAGGATATTCCCTAGGACATTGAGGGAAGTTAGTGTAGAAATAGCAGGAGCTATGACAGAAATATTTCAAATGTCATTAGAAACGGGAATAATGCCGGAGGATTGGCGTACTGCGCATGTTGTTCCATTGTTTAAAAAGGGTTCAAAGAATAAACCTAGCAATTATAGACCTGTTAGTTTGACGTCAGTGGTGGGCAAATTAATGGAAAGGATACTTAGAGATAATATATATAAGCATCTGGATAAACAGGGTCTGATCAGGAACAGTCATCATGGATTTGTGCCTGGAAGGTCATGTTTGACAAACCTTCTTGAATTTTTTGAAGCGGTTACTAGGGAAATTGATGAGGGTAAAGCAGTGGATGTTGTCTATATGGATTTGACAAGGTTCCCCATAGAAGGTTGGTTAAGAAGGTTCAATCTTTGGGTGTTAATGGCGGAGTAGCAAGATGGATTCAACAGTGGCTGAATGGGAGATGTCAGAGAGTAATGGTGGATGGCTGTTTGTCAGGTTGGAAGCCGGTGACCAGTGGGGTGCCTCAGGGATCTGTGTTGGGTCCACTGTTGTTTGTCATGTACATCAATGATCTGGATGATGGGCTGGAAAATTGGATAAGTAAGTTTGCAGATGATACTAAGATAGGTGGTGTTGTGGATAATAAAGTAGATTTTCAAAGTCTACAGAGAGATTTGGGCCATTTGGAAGAGTGGGCTGAAAGATGGCAGATGGAGTTTAATGCTGATAAGTGTGAAGTGCTACATCTTGGCAGGACAAATCAAAATAGGACGTACATGGTAAATGGTAGGGAATTGAGGAATGCTGTGGAACAGAGAGATCTAGGAATAACTGTGCATAGTTCCCTGAAGGTGGAATCGCATGTAGATAGGGTGTAAAGAAAGCTTTTGGTGTGCTGGCCTTTATAAATCAGAGCATTGAATATAGGAGGAGGGAAGTAATGTTAAAATTGTACAAGTCATTGGTGAGACCAATTCTGGAGTATGGTGTACAATTTTGGTCGCCTAATTATAGGAAGGATGTCAACAAAATAGAGAGAGTACAGAGGAGATTTACTAGAATGTTGCCTGGGTTCCAGCAACTAAGTTACAGAGAAAGGTTGAACAAGTTAGGTCTTTATTCTTTGGAGCGCAGAAGGTTAAGGGGGGACTTGATTTAGGTCTTTAAAATGATGAAAGGGATAGACAGAGTTGACGTGGATAAGCTTTTCCCATTGAGGATAGGGAAGATTCAAACAAGAAGGTATGACATGAGAATGAAGGGACAGAAGTTTAGGGGTAACATGAAGGGGAACTTCTTTACTCAGAGAGTGGTGGCTGTGTGGAATGAGCTTCCAGCAGAAGTGGTGGAGGCAGGATCGATTTTAACATTTAAAAGTAAAGTGGATAGGTATATGGACGTGAAGGGAATGGAGGGGTATGGTCTGAGTGCAGGAAGATGGGACATGGGGAAAATAATGTTCGGCACGGACTGGAAGGGCCGAGAGGGCCTGTTTCCGTGCTGTAATTGTTATATGGTTATATGTTGTGACTTATATCCAACCTTGAAACACAAGAATCAAAACGGATACTATTCCAATTCACCCAGCGGTGATATTTTTTTACCACCATCACAAGTAGCTGAAGAAAATTTATTTTTTTCATTAGCACATAAAGGATAAGCACTCTTTTTCTCTATCCGTATCTTGCATTTTTATGTGTTGGGGAGAAGGATCCTATTAATTTGAATGGCTCTCTTTTATTTCTCTCCCTGCCCTTGTTTCTTGCTCTACACCCATTTTACATCTACTGATGTTTTTGAAGTTCTCTGTTCTTATTTGCTTCTGTCTCTTTCTCTTCCTTTTCTCCAGTTTAATACTTTACTTCGTTCTATGACTGTCAGGTATTCCCTCTTTTTGTCTATTCCTTACCGTTTCTAATTATTTTCTGTACTTTTGGGAAGGTTGAGTTGGTTAAATTGGTATGTTACCAGGGCTGCAGACATGTAGATGGAGGAAGAGAACTGTCATTTAGCATCAACGAGCCAAAATAATTGGAACTGGGAGATAAAACAAACAAATCTGGTGATATTTTTGTACTTTGGAGATGCAAATTGAAAGATGAGAGAAATGAAGGATAATGAACTAAGTAGTGAATTGGATATTTAAACATGATAGTTTAAACAGAAATGTAGAAAAATGACAGGAGTTGGACGTGGTCCTTTGACCCAGTTGTATCATTTAATGTGTTCATGACTTATCTTCTATTTCATATTATTTATTGTGCTCACTCGATATCCCCTCTTGCTTTTGTATAACAGTAGTAGTAGTAGCACAGGGTGATATACCTTATAAGCACAGACACCGAGTATATGTAAGACATATATAAATGTATCCAAATATTATTTCAGCTTATTTATTTTTCTTTAAAAAAATGTTTAGATATTATTGGTGCAGCAGCTATGCTAGGTAAACTGGAAATGGTGCAGAGGTGAGTGAGATAGAGAAGCCATTTTTACTTCCTAATATAAATGGATGAATACACAATATTCATCAGTGGATAGTTTTAAGGTAGAGATAGATTTTTGATTAGTACAGGTGTCAGAGGTTATGGGGAGAAGGCAGGAGAATGGGGTTAGGAGTGAGAGATAGATCAGCCATGATTGAACGGCGGAGTAGACGATGGGCCGAATGGCCTAATTCTACTCCTATCACTTTTGACCTTATGACAAAACATGTTGATAGGTTCATAGATGACTTCTGAAAAATTTGACCATTTTAAACACTACTTGAAATTGAAATAGGATCAAACACCAAAGGTCAATGGTTCAGTCTACAATTTCCAAATCCGAAATTACAACATAAGAATCATTTTCCCTGTTTTCAAATAAAAGTCACAGAATAACAGATGGTTGGGTTGCAAAAAATGAGATATGCCAAACTTTGTGCATTCTGGAAAAGATATCTTATATAACTGACAGAAAAATCTGGAGCACCTGGAGAAAACCCACATGAGAACACAAACACCATACAGACAGCACACATAGTCAGGATTGAACCTTGGTCTCTGACGCTGCACTACTGCTATGCCATTGTGTTGCCCAGATTAGTCTAGGCCAGCGTTTCTCAACCTTTTAACCCTTGTGGAACCGTTGAAATAATTTTCATGTCTTAGGGAACCCCTGCATAAAAATGATGAAAAATCTTTATTAATCTCTTTCTTTCTCTTTCATAAACTTAAAGTTCATGTCAAACATAATATATTTTTCTGATAACTGGTTTAAACAAAAAATAACTTACGTTTTTCTCAAGTTTATTGACAATGCAAAAAAAAAGAACAAATCAAACTGTTGTTCAAAACAAAATAAAGGCAAACAGAACTAACCTTGGAGGAGAGAGAGAGAGAGAGAGAGAGAAATAGAGAGAGATAAAACAACACACATAAACTTTTCACAAACTAGTGAGAACTGCTCTCGGATAAGTGTTGTGTGTGTTTTGTGCATACGCCTGCGGGTTGGATAATTTCGGGTTATGGGCCGGATCTGGTCCGTGAGCCGTAGGTTGCCGACACCTGCCCTAAATGATGGGTAAAAATTACTAAATAACGTGGGTGAATGAGGGACTGTACCTGCTCGCCAGGAAGCCCGCGCTCGACTGCCGGAGCCTGTAATAACCGTCCAATATGTTTAAATCTTTCCCATCCACCAATACATCCAAAGTTCAAATGGTAATTGTACCCGCATCAGACAGTTTTAAGGAATTGTATTGAATTTTCTTAGTAACTGGATATGACCAACACATTTGTAGCTGCAGCATTCCATACTTTTGATTTGACAAAAGAGCAGACAAATCAGCAAGAAGTGCTATTCACCCGTGAATTTTATTCAAAGAAACATGTCAGTAATACTTGAAGGTGAAAACACAATTATATTTACTGAGGAATGCATATCGATGTATTGGTGACGCATCATATAACGGTGTTAATATGATGTTAACAGTGGCAGTTATCAAATCATTTTCGTCTCAGAGGAATCAAGTGATAAACGACTCCAATCGTTCTGCAGTACTCATTAAACCCGAGAGCTTTTTATAGATGTAAAATTCCAAGTCAGTTTTGCTGCAATCTCTTTCGTGTATTGTATGTGGAATGGATGAGTGCCTTGCTACCGTTTATCATTACCAAAGGATGCAATAAGCCCTGTTAACATCACGAGATTTTGGTAACACAAAAATGACTCAAAAATGCATTTACATATGATTAGCCTATTTATCATTATTTCTCTCGGAACCCTTAGCGACCTCTCGCGGAACCCTAGCATTCCGGGGAACCCCGGTCTAGGGAATCTATGTGCAATCTATAAAGATTAATCCTGGACCATATACCCCTCTCCCCCTAAAAGTGCCCAGGCCTGAACCCTTCCTGGCCAACTCTCTTCCTGATCTGCACATGGCCCAACTCCCAGATTAGTCAACAACCCTGTTGTCCAGTTTCAACTTCCATTCCCCACAAGAATTTCCAACCATCCACCACCTATCACTTGCTAAGTTTTTCTCAACCCCACCTATGAGCTGCTGCCTCAAAGCACCAGAAACCCATGTTCGATCCTGACTTTGGGTGCTATCTGTTAGGGATTTGCATGTTCTCCCTGTAATCGCATGGGTTTTCTCCCACATCCCAAAGACATGCATGTATGTTGATTAATTATCCTCTGTAAATTGTCCCTAGTGTGTAAGGAGCGGATGAGAACGTGGGATAACATAGAACTAGTGTGAACAGGTGATCAATGATCGATGTGGACTCAGTGGGCCTTAGGCTTCAATGTTAAATCTTTCAATTCAATTCAATTCAATTCAATTCACCCTAGTACTCAACCAGTGGCCTCAGCTGCTGGATATCTGTCACCCAAACATCAACACCTGAACAGATTTTCAGTGGTTATATCATACTTATTTGATGGTGCACAACAATTTCCAGGCTTAAAAAGACACAAGGTGCTGGAGTTACTCAGTGGGTCAGGCCGCATTTCTGGAGAGCATCAATAGGCG
Organism: Okamejei kenojei; assembly: GCA_035221665.1. Lineage (NCBI taxonomy): Eukaryota > Metazoa > Chordata > Chondrichthyes > Rajiformes > Rajidae > Okamejei > Okamejei kenojei. The sequence goes on from CM069138.1 coordinate 67,394,788, forward strand.
ACGTTTCGGTTGAGACTTTTCTTCAGATTGATGGTGGTAGATAGGAGAAATCTGGAAGTGAGATCGGAGTAGAACAAAGCCTGGGAAGTGAAAGGTGGACACTGTTGGCAGGCAAATGGTTGGACAAATGCCTGACAAAAGACAAAAAGTGTGAGATAAGGAGATAAGGATAGACAAAGCATGAAATGTGAAGCCAGAAGGAATATAGGTTGAGGGGGACGGGGAAATGGGTGTGCAATTTGATGGGGCACCAGGAAGAGACCGAGCTAAAAAGGAGGGGGAGTGGTTGTTTATCTAATACTTTGCCTATCCATGTTCTCCAGAGCTGCTGACCAGCCACTGAGTTATTCAAGCACTTTGTGTCCTTTTTGTTCAACTAGCATTCCTTGGACTACAATTTCCAGGTGTACCAATTCTATATTTTAAAGTACTATCAAAAAGGACCTTTATTTGTTTTCCTTGTTCTGTTTTCAATTGTTTTGTAAATAAGACACTAATAATTTGCATTTTCTGTTAGGAGATACTGTAAAGCTGTCGTTTACACTCAATGTGAGCTTCTTTTCTATGAAACTCTTTATTGCAATGCTGCATGATTATAAATTTCAAGGCTCCACTAATGTCTGCCAAACGCATTTAGTTGGCCAGAACAACAGGGCAAATCATTCGGTGAAGCATCCTTTATTACTGGAAGACAAATGCTCTTTTGTGCCATGTCTATTAACGATAATGAAGATACATGTCTACTTATATCTTAGTGCGACATTCACCTGGCATTTAATTTTATAAAATGATAAGATGGAACTGAATATCATTGTTGCCTCATAAAAAAGAACAAAACCAGTAGCTGTTGGCTTTGTTTCAATACCAGTCAATACAACTTCACTTGAAGCTGTGGAATAAATTTACAAAATCTCCTCAGTGTAGTTGATGCATTGCTATTAATTGTATGTAAAGTCAAAGACAAAGAATTCAGGAATGATACAGTATGTTTCCTGAACCAGGTAACAGAATGACCCCGTGCATCTGTACCAACTGCCCTGCACAATATAAATGTTAATTGATTGCATTGATACAACTTGTTATTTAATGCACATATGCAAGCTTAAAATTGAACCTTAGATCTGAGTATACCTACACTTAGACAAACTATAAATCATTAGAGAAAATCTAAACAAAGCAAGCATTACAATTTGAAGAGCATTTTTGGCAAAATTACACATGCTTCCATTTACAACTTTCATGTGAATTGAGTGCACATAAAGAGATAGTGTAACATGCAATTATCAGAAAGCTAAAAGTAAATGTGCTTATTTAAGTTAAGTTTGTAATGAGAAAGATAGACTGATGTCTTATAAAAGCATATCTAAAAAAAAGTCTGAAAGATAGAAGGTTGGTTAATTAGGTAGTTATTTGGCATTTTAAGTTCCAATGCATTTACTTGGTGTTTATACCTTAATTATTAATATTTTTTATCTTTTTTCCTAGGGCTGTGACTCCCAAATGAGCATGTCTGAGATGTCCTGTAGTGAAAGCACTTCTTCCTGTCAGTCTCTGGCACATGGCTCAACACCAGAAATTCTTGTTGGTCTACTGTATAATGCCACCACTGGCAGACTGTCAGTTGAAGTCATAAAAGGAAGCCACTTCAAAAACTTAGCAGTGAATAGACCACCTAGTGAGTACAAGGCCTGTCTGGAATTCAGTAATGATGAATGCTTGTGTAAACTGAAAGTATATACAACATTTTTTTAAAAACTTATTGAAGTAGTGCAGGCACTCAGATGGTCACCGAATTAGCTATTTCTTTTCTGTTATTAATTAAAAAAACTCAAGTAAGTTTATGTTCATTGGAAATTATGTGTGGTTGTGGAGAAATCATGACTGTTTCAAATCCTGCAATGTCAAATGAGTAAGGAAAATACAAATGGGTTGGGATTAAAGTCCCACATCTTACTTTGACAGAAAAGCACTGCCATTGTTGCTTAAACAGTGCTATTTTAGTCTGCATTGATCAGTTAATAGTTTGCATTCTCCTCCTGATTGTGTATGCATGTTGCTTTTTATTCCATGTAAATTTATGATTACTTTCAGACTTTACCAGTGCCAGACCCTGCATTTAGTAAAAAAAGAGCAGCTACCTAATCATTTACTGAAGGTTAAATATATTTTGTACTAGATCCTAACAAATTAGCAATTGTTTGATTTTTCTCCTTCTACTCCGTGTTCAGATCTAAAAAAAAGACAAAAGATGAATTTCAAGCTACCTATTAAATTTTGTACAGTTCCAAAAATGCCTGGCGTAGAGTAAATGTATCAATTGACTGTATAAAACTTTTAACTTTCACAACAAGACTCAAGTTTATAATCTTGATTAATATACAGTAAACTTGAGTCTTTGAAGTGAAAGTTGACAAGAGTGAATGACTAATAGAGTGACAATTCCTGTTTTATGATGTCTCTTATTAATATTTTCAATCATTTTTGTGAATGCTCAATCAACAATGGTTAGTGTAGAATGTATATATGATGACCAAATTTCTGAAATTGTGGTGCAGTACTGATTAGTACAGAAAAAAATCTTTGTAATCTGTAACATGTGGACTTGGGATTACTTGATGCTGCAAAAATTCAGACAATGATGTAAAATGCTATATATAATACATTTGAATCAGCTTAATTTACAATGCAAACACCAAGATGCTTTAAAAGAATTACTGCCATAGTATATTTTTTATCATAATTGACCAAGTTGGGTCCCGATCCCCCAATGCAATATTCCACCACTCACCCATTCCCGTTGTGATGCCAGGGAGCCCGTTGTGACGCGAGTCAAAATGGCGATCTCAAAAGCCGTCCCAAACTGCGCACGCGCGGATACCGGGCCCACTGCGCACGGGCGGGGAGACGGCGTCATTTTGCATTACTGCCACGTCACCAGCACCATTTTCAATTGTGACATGGCTGATCGGCCTCCCCCAACTGCGCAGGTGCAGCCGGCAAGTGGGGGCACTGTTTTAAGTTAATTTAAGTTTTAAATGTCAATACCTTCCAAAATATAACATAAATCAGAACGCAGCTTGGCTAATGCACAAGGCAGGACAATGGTGAGTAAGATGGGCCTAAAATTGTTGCATTGTCGTGTACTGTTTTTGCGGAGTTTCGGGGACACACCAACAAACAAACAAGATGAGAGTTTTAGTAATATACTAGACCAAATGGGACCCTTTGGGCACCGTTCCCCCAACGCAATAATCCACTACTCACCCTTTCCCCAACCCAACCCGTTTCCACCACTCACCTGTTCCCCCAATGCATTATTTCACCACTCACCCATAGCCCCCATGGGAGGCCTGGTCCCCCAACACAACCTGTCAGCGCTCCCTGGAGCCAATCAATCCTTCCCACATGGGGGGGCGCAGCAGTCGGTGCTTCCCGGAGCCAATTAATGTCTCTGTCTCTGCCTTCCCACATGGGGGGGGGGTGTAACAATCTCACTCTCTCCTTACTCCTCTTGGGTCTCCAAGGCAATATTCCACCACTGACCCATAGCCCCCGATCACACAGGTGCGGGGGGTGGGGGAGAGAGGAGGGGGGAGAGAAGAGGGGTAGGGGAGAGAGGGGGAAGGAGGGGAGGGGAGAAGAGGAGGGGGATGAGAGGTGAAGGGGGGAGAGGAGGAGGTGAGCCGGGTGAGCAAGGGTGCTGCGAAAAGCGGAGAGAGCCTGGGGAGAGAGAGAGAGAGAGCTCTAGTGCAGGGCCCGACTCTCGTAAAAAGCTCTCGAGTCTCTCTCGAGTGTACTGCATGTCGCTCTTTGTGACATCATCACTCGGGTGCTCCTCGTCATCTCTCGGGTTCTCTCGGTACTGTTTTTTTCAGTCCAGAGCCCTGGGGACGGAGCTGGGTGCTGCGCTGTGGACGGCCAGCCAAGTGCTTGTCGACTGTGAGTCGAGAGGCGACATAATGGAGGGGGGGGGGGGTTAACATAACTCATCATTCGCCTCATCATTCGCTTCAATCCAGAGCCCCGGGCGGGTGGGGGGGAAGGCCGGCTGGGGTTTGGGTGGGGCGGAGCCCTTTGGACGGTAGGCCAGTAGACTGTGAGCGAGAGGAGCCATTGTGACGTCATCAGCTCGTTAGATTTTTTAAATATCTCAGATTGGTGAACAATTTTAATAAGAAACTCGGGAAATAATGGATCAAATTTTCAGATGAGGGGATTTTTGAAATCTGGAATATGTAAACATTTCACCGTTAGCGCATCAGGTTTTCGAGGAGATGTGAAACACAATCATACAAGGACGTCACATGGACGACATAAACATCCAAGATCTGAGTTTTATAATAATACTAGACCATGTGCAGACCCTTTGGGTCTGTTCCTCCAATGTGCGGTTGCGGGGGGGTGGGGGGTGGCATGCGGCGTCACACGCACTAGCCACCCCCCACACATACACTGACTACCCCCCGCACACACGCTAACCATCCCTATTTTTAATTACTGGGAGGGGGGCTGAGAGGGGAGGAAGGGTGGAGGGGGAAGGGGGTTTAGGGGAGGGAGGGGAGAGAGAGGGAGGGAGGAGAGAGATAGATGGGGGAGAGAGATGGGGCAGAGAGAGAGAGGGGGAGAGAGAGAGAGGGGAGAGAGAGTGAGGGATAGGGGAGAGAGAGAGGGTGAGGGGAAGAGAGACAGGGAGAGAGAGAGGAGTGGGGCGGGGCAGCAGGTCGCGGGGGACCGAGCCTGGAGCGATCCAAGGACCAAAGATCCTATAGCGAGATATAGACTCTTTGCTGAGGACTGCCAAAAACTTCCGCCAGCGTTACAGAGGATTGGGCCGTGGACACGGACACGGAGAGGAGGTCGGGTAGAGAGGAGAGGGAGGGAGGAGGTGAGAAGAGGAGGTGGGGGGGGGGAGCCGGGCGAGTGAGTGGGCTGCGAACAGCGGAGAGAGACAGCACCGGCTTGACTCTCTGGAAACCGTCAGCTGAGTGAGTGTGCGGGTGGGGGATGGGAGGGGCGTGTCTTCACAAGCTGCACGGGCAGCGAGAAAACTTCTTCAGCGCGTGGGCGCCTCTGACCAAAGATCCTATAGCGGAGCTTGCTATAGGATCTTTGTCTCTGAACTCGTGATCTGCAGAACATAGATCCTATAGCAGAGCTGAGCTGTAGGATCTTTTCTGCAGAACCTTCTCGATCTTTCTGCGCCTTTTGAAGAACCGGGGGGGGGGGGGGGGTGGTTGGGCTAATGTACGTCGTGGAAAACTGCGCATGCGCGTTGACGGCAGCTGCATTAATCCAGACGACGGGGGGGGGGGGGGGGCACAAGGAAAGGCATTGTGAGGTCAGCAGCTGGGCAACCTTAATATTTTAAAAAAATGTCAGTTTGGTGATAAATTTTAGTAAATATCTCGGGAAATAATTGACCAAGTTTATAGAGGATAGGATTTTTGAATTCATAAGGAAAATTTCTACCAGAAGATGTAAAAATGTCACTGTTATTGTACCGTCAGCAGCTGGGCAGCGGTCAAATTAAAAAAAAAAGATCAGATTGGTCAACAATTTTAATTAAAAGTCGGGAAAATAATGTACCAAATGTACAGAGGATGTACTGAAATATGTAAAAATGTCCCCGTATCGGCGTCTGGTTTTCGAGTAGATACTTTTCACAGGCAAAATGGCACACGCACACATGCGCACACACACACACACATGCACACACACACACTCTCTCTCTCTCTCTGCGTCACACACGCTAACTACCCCTCCGCACACACGCTAACCACCTCCTTGATATTATATTAATATTATTAATTTGCTCCTTTTACCCCATAACCGCCCTATCCACTGACGCATAGCCCCCAACTCGCAGGCGCGTCTTGAGAGGGAGGGGGGGGGAGAGAGTGAGAGCAGAGAGAGAATGGGGATAGAAAGGGGCAGAGACAGAAGGGCAAGAGACAGAGGGGGTGGAGGAGAGGGGGTGGTGGGGGAAGAGGGATGAGAGAGAGGGGGAGAGAAGGGGGGCTGAGAGGGGGGAAGGGAAGCGGGAGGGGGGGAGGTGGGGGGTAGGGGAGGGGAGGGTGGGGAGGGGATGGGGTGGGGGGAGGGGCGGAGGGAGAGCAGGAGGGAGATGGTGTAGGGGAGAGTGGGCGAAGAGTGGGGATGGAGAGGGAGAGCGGTAGGGGGAGAGAGAAAAAATGGGGAGATGGGGTAGGGGGAGAGAGGGAGAAGAGTGGGGGGTAGGGGGAGAGAGGCGGAAGAGGGAGGGGGGAGGGTGAGGGGTGGGGGCAGTCCATCTATTCCCCACTCCCTATCACCCCCACTCCTCTCCCTCTATTCCCACACTCTCCCTCCTCACCTCCGCCATTTCCCCCGCTCCCTCCCTACTCCTTCCTCTCCCTCCCTACTCCCTCCTCTCCCTCGATCCACACACTCGTCCTCTTCACCACCCCAGGATCTCGCCTGTCCTCCGGATCTGCAGAACTTGCTCGTTCGAGAAGGAGTCAGAGAGCCAAATGCCAGCGCGCGTCGGGGGAGGGGGGGGGTGAGTGGGGTGGGGTGTTGACGTAACTCGGCCTCGCGACGCCCGCAGCCATTGATAACTGCCGGCTGACAACAGCCCTTTAAAGCCGCTAAGGCAAGACGCGTTCACGCAGGAGCGAGCGTTGACAGATAAGAAGTACCGGCTTCTGACTCTCTGGAAACCAGCAGCTGGAATGAGCGTGCAGGGGATGGGAGAGGCGCGCAGATGGGTGGGGCTCCGTGAGCTGCACCGGCTGTGAGGAGAAAGTTCAGCGGTAGCAGAACGGAGCTGCAGAACGTATGAGGAGAAGTTCAGCGCGTGAGGAGTGGCTGCCCCGAGATCTGTAGAACAAAGAAGCTATAGCGGAACGGAACTGTAGAATCTTTGTGTTAAAGAAGGAACTGCAGATGCTGGAGAATCGAGGGTACACAAAAAGCTGGAGAAACTCAGCGGGTGCAGCAGCATCCAAGGAGCGAAGGAGATAGGCGACGTTTCGGGTCGAGACCCAAGGGTCGCGACCCGAAACGTCGCCTATCTCCTTCGCTCCTTAGATTCTGCTGCACCCGCTGAGTTTCTCCAGCTTTTTGTGTACCCACTGTAGAATCTTTGTTCTGCAGAACTTTCTCGATCTTTCTGCGCCTTTAATCCACAGTGGCGTGGGGGTGGGACCAGGACGCAGGTGGCCTGGATTGGTGGGCATGTAGGTATTGTGACGTCAGCGTTTATAATTAAAAAATTGAGTTTTGTGAACAATTATATTCAAAATCTGGGGAAATAATTGACCGAGGAGTGGATTTCTGAACTCATGTTAAATCCCTACCGAAATTGTAAAAATCTCCGCATTTTTACACACACAGACACACACACACACACACACACACACACACACACACACACACACACACACACACACACACACACACACACACACACACACACACACACACACACACACACACACACACACACACACACACACACACACACACACACACACACACACACACACACACACACACACACACACACGCACACACACACACACGCGCATATATAGATATGATAGATACTAGCCCAAGTGGGACCCTTTGGGTCCTGTTCCCCCAATCTTCTCTATTGGATAGAAATCACACACACACACACACACATGATTTATTCTTGGGAATCAATTTTACTTAATAAAAATAGCACTAAAACTAGCATTTAGATGGACAAATAAAATGAACTAATTTCTTACGACATGATTTCTGGTTTTAATGACACTTCAAATGCAGCTGTGAAGGGGTCTCTTCAATACATCCTCCAAATACTCCTATAATTTTACAGATTATTATTTTGCACAAATCTCCAATCATTGTAATTTCTTATTGGAGAAAATATATTTCGCTACCACTCATGTAGTTCATGCATTGTCCTGGGCCTTATTATAGAAAAGATTAAAAAAGTTTTGAAATGTCTGCACGTGTTAATATTTAGATCATAATCATTTCTGTTCCAGAACGAGTAAAACTAAAATAGGTTTGAATTATAAAACTTAATTACCTAAGTATTCAAGTTGTAGTTGTTTTTAGTCAGCCTGTGAATATCTATGGGTTCTCATCATCCTTAATAATCCCACATTTTAAAAATAGTTTCTAAATGTACTAAATCATAAGGAATTACGTGCAAACTCAAGGTGTAAAATATGTTGTAAATTCGAAAACAATATCCAAACACAAGCATCGATTTTTTTCTTTAACAGGTTCACTGAACACAAACATTTTTTATCCATTTGTTAATGCGGAAATAGTGTATATTAACATAAAAAGAATAGCTTTTACTGTTGTGAAATCTACTCTTGCTGCCACATGTATTCATACAATTATTTTTGCAGTTATTTTAGCAAGTTTGTATGCATCTTTGTTGGTAGGCATTTGTTCAAGTAAAACATAAAGGCCCAAATAAAGATGGCCTGAAAGGACAGAATCCTCGGCCTCAATGCATATGAAGCACTAAATATGTGTTTTGTAACATTGTGGGTTGAGAATACAATTTGGATGGAGCATATCCATACATTAAGTTACCCATGTTTCATTTTCAAGTGAAACAATGGCCACTTAATTTGAAAGAAATGCCATTGGGAAGTACTATTTTTGATGGTTTGGCATTTGTATGGTTGTCATTTCACTGACTTTGGCTCTAATTCTGATTTTCAAGTCTTCCAGATATTTTTGATTACACATACTTGGATGCATTTCAATAATTCTGATAACCAACACTTGCAAATTTTGGAAAATAGAATCCAAAAGCAAAAATACTGTTGCTAAAAAAATCTGAAATTTAACAGAAAATGCTGGAAATACTCAATAGGTCAAGCAGCATCTGTGGAGAAAGGAAAGGTGTTTATGTTTCAGCTCAATTACCTTTCATCAGAACTAAGAGAAGCTAAGAGTTCAAAATTTAAAACATCAAAAAAGAATGGAAGTTTGAAGGGAACAAAGAAGGGCAGGAGAGGTTAAATGATAAAAGGATAGATGGAGCCATTTGAAAGACAATGGTAAATGCATTAGTGAATAACAGAAAGTAGCCTGGAGGAGGTGTAAGGGAAAGATGAGCAAATATCTGAAATTACCTGCACTGTGAGAGAAAAACAAATCAGTGAATGATATGAATATACAAAAATAAAAATACATGAATTGGGAGCAGGTTAAAGCTGTTCTATCTCAACTTTATTTTCCTGCACTATCTCCATACCTTTATATTTTGAGATTTATTGATCTCTGTTTTGAACAAAAAGAGAATTCCAATTCTAAAGACTCGCCACCCTCCAGTTGAAGAAAATCTTCCACCCCTTAGTCATAACCAGCCGACCCCTTATTCTGAGACTCTTAAACCAGAGGAAACAAATCTTTGTTTAATACTCATGGAGCGATCTCACCAAAGTCTTACATGCAATTGCAAAAGAAAAAAAGAAAACTTTACTCCATTCTTCAAATCCTCTTGTAATAAAGTAATAGAGTCAAACAGCTTAGTAATAGGCCCTATGGCCCACGTCAACCACATGCCCCATCTACCCACTGCCTGCCCATATCCCATATCCCTCTTAACCTATCCATTCTTGTCCAAATGTATTTGGAACGTTGTGATAGTACCTGCCTGAACCATCTCCTCTGGCAGTTATTTCCATATACCTACCACCCTTTGTATACAAAAGTTGCTCCTCAGGTTCCTAATAAATCTTTACCCCTCACCTTGAACCTGTATCCTCTGGTTCTTGATTCTCCTACTCTGGGTAAAAGCTGTGCATTTAACATATCTATTGCTCTCATGATCTTATACGCTTATATAAGATCACCCCTCATCCTCCTGTGCTCTATGGAATAGTCCTAAGCTGCTCAACCTCTCCCTGTAGTTCAGGCCCTCAAGTCCTGGCAACAACCTTGTAAATCTTCTTTGCACCCTTTCTAGCTTAATATCTTTGCTTTAACAGGGTGACCAAAACTGAACACAGTACTCTAAATGTGGCCTCACCAATGTCTTGCACAACTGTAACATGACCTCCCAACTTCTATATTCAATACTCTTGACTAATGAAGGTCAATGTGCCAAAAGCCTTCTTAATCACCCTATCTACTTGTGATGCCTTACCATTTGTTTTCCTAAATTTTGTATCCGCATGACAATTTTCAATGATCTTGATTCATTTGCATGAAAGAGGTCAACCTCACCTTTTTCACTATAAGATTGCATTTGCCATTTTCTTATCCACTCACTGAACTTGTCTTCTTTATTCATTACCCTATATAGTTTTGTTTCATCAGCAAACTTCAAAATATTTATTTTCTCCCCTCACTCAATTCACTTGGTTTTGAAAGCTCTTTGCATCTTCCTCACAATGTATTCTGCCTCATGACCAAATGGGGAAATTACAGTCGGTCCCCTCAGCCAATTCATTGATATAGATTGTGAATAGGTGTGACCCAAGCGTTGATCCTTGTAATATACTTCTTGACATACAGAGCATGCCAAATTGAGAAAGAGCTGTTTATTCTTATTTTGCTTTCTCTCTGTTAACCAACCTGAAATCAATGTTAGTATATTTCACTAAGTTGCATGCACCCAGCCTTCTGACCAACTTTCTGAAATATTTTATTTATATTGTTAACTCATGCACCTTGTTGCAAATGTTACCATCATTTAGATAAGTTACCTTTAATTTTGGGAAATTATAAAGATGGAATTATTGATTATTTCAAATTGTTCAAATTCAAAACTGATGCCACCATGCTGAAATGTTCCTCAACACATGAGGCCTTCTTTCTGTCCCAGAAGTACCAACAGACTGATTAAGAAAAGTAAGGGGAGAGTTGGAGATGGACCATAGAGATTGGATGGCAAAACATTATAGTTCAGTGCAGCCAGTGTCCACAACACCGAGAGATATCTTTACTACACTTTTACCTGTTTCCTGAAGGACTTAATTCCATTTTCTAAGTTTTGCCTCTCCATTTCGTAGAACATAGAACAGTACAGCACAGGGTCCTCAAGGAGGTGGCTCTAGAAATATTGGACGCATTGGTGATCATTTTCCAATATTCAATAGATTCAGGATCGGTTCCTGTGGATTGGAGGATAGCTAATGTTATCCCACTTTTCAAGAAAGGAGCGAGAGAGAAAACGGGGAATTACAGACCAGTTAGCCTGACTTTGGTGGTGGGAAAGATGCTGGAGTCAATTATTAAAGTTAATAATGGAGCATTTGGATAGCAGTAAAAGGATTAGTCCAAGCCAACATGGATTTATGAAAGGGAAATCATGCTTGATTAATCTTCTGGAATTTTTTGAGGATGTGACAAGTAAAATGGATGAAGGGGTGCCAGTGGATGTAGTGTATCTAGACTTTCAGAAAGCCTTTGATAAGGACCCGCATGGGAGACTTGTGACTAAAATTAGAGCACATGGTATTGGGGGTAGGGTGTTGACATGGATAGAAAATTAGTTGGCAGACCGAAAGCAAAGAGTAGGAGTGAATGGGTCCTTTTCAGAATGGTAGGTAGTGGCGAGTGGAGTGCCGCAAGGCTCGGTGTTGGGGCCGCAACTGTTTACCATATATATTAATGATTTGGAAGAGGGAATTAGGAGCAACACCAGCAAGTTTGCGGATGACACACGCTGGGTGGCAGTGTGAACTGTGAAGAGGATGTTAGGAGGTTGCAGGGGGACCTGGACAGGTTGAGTGAGTGGGCAGATGCGTGGCAGATGCAGTATAATATAGATAAATGTGAGGTTATCCACTTTGGCTGCAAAAACAAGGGGGCAGATTATTATCTCAATGGGGTTAGGTTAGGTAAGGGGGAGGTACAGCGAAACCTGGGTGTCCTTGTACACTGGTCACTGAAAGTTGGCGTGCAGGTACAGCAGGCAGTGAAGAAAGCTAATGGAATGTTGGCCTTCATAACAAGAGGATTTCAGTATAGGAGTAAAGAAGTTCTGCTGCATTTGTATAGGGCTCTGGTGAGACCACATCTGGAGTATTCTGTACAGTTTTGGTCTCCTAATTTGAGGAAGGACATCCTTGTGATTGAGGCAGTGCAGCGTAGGTTCACAAGATTGATCCCTTGGATGGCGGGACTGTCATATGAGGAAAGATTGAAAAGACTAGGCTTGTATTCACTGGAGTTTAGAAGGATAAGGGGGGATCTTATAGAAACATATAAAATTATAAAAGGACTGGACAAGCTAGATGCAGGAAAAATGTTCCCAATGTTGGGTGAGTCCAGAACCAGGGGCCACAGTCTTAGAATAAAGGGGAGGTCATTTAAGACTGAGGTGAGAAAAAACTTTTTTACCCAGAGAGTTGTGAATTTATGGAATTCCCTGCCACAGACGGCAGTGGAGGCCAAATCACTGGATGGATTTAAGAGTATGTTGGATAGAGCTCCAGGGGCTAGTGGAGTCAAGGGATATGGGAAAAAGGCAGGCACGGGTTATTGATAGCGGACAATCAGCCATGATCACAATGAATGGCGGTGCTGGCTCGAAGGGCCGAATTGCCGCCTCCTGCACCTATTTTCTATGTTTCTATGTAATAGACGCTTCAGCCCACAATGTCTGTGCTGAGCATGATGCCAAGGTCAACTCTTATCTGCCTGCACATAATCCATATCCCTCCATTCCCCTATCCAAGCGTCTCTTAAATGTCACTATTGTATCTCCCTCCACCACCACCCCCAGCAGCGCATTTCAGGCACTCACCACCCCCTTTGTAAAAAACTGTCCTACACGTCTGTTGTGGCAATGCCATTTCGCACAAGTGACCTACCTCACTTATTCCAACCCCTCACCACATCTGTTCCATTTTTCGCACTTCTGCGCTCATCCTACTCCGCCCTGCAGAACAAGGATAAGATTTTCCTTGTCTTTATTTCCATCCCACCAGCCTCTGCATTCATTGGATCATCCAATGTAAGCCTGACACCTCCAATATTATGCCACACCAGAATGTTCTTTACTTTGTACCCTTTGCTTTTCAGCATTCCAGAGGCTTGTTCCCTCTGGGCTGCTCTGGTTCATTCTTCACTTCTACCCATAGCTACTCTCCTTCCCATGACATCTTATAATGCAAGCACTGAGTAGCCACAACTTGCCTTTTATGCACCGCTACCCACTGCCCAGGGACCCAGCCACTCTTTTCAGATGAAGCAGCATTTTACTAGTACTTCTTATAGTTTAGTGCACTGCATTTGGTGATCATGATGTGGTTACTTATGCAGTGAGGAAAACACATGCAGGATGGATGACTGCTTTACAGAAAGATCCATTCAGTATGCAAGCATGATTCTATGCCGCTATTTACTTATCATTTTAACCAGCTCGCACTCTGACTCTGTCTTTGGCCTCCTACAATATTCTAATAAAGTCTAATGCAAGCTCAAATAACAAGATCTCGTCTTCTGACTCAGCCTGTTACAGCTTTCTGGACTCCACACTGAATTCAACACTTTCAGGTAATCAGCTGCCTTTATATCTCACATTTTCAGTATTCAGTTTTTTAATGTATCTCTCCCTGTTGATGATTTTGGATATTTATTTGTCTTTGCCTAGTTATACCTCCTCTAGACCTACGTTTTGTTATTTATTTTTGCCTTTCATCTGCCTGATAAAAGGTAATTGGCCCCAAAGGTTACCTCTTTTACCCTCTTCATAGACACTGCATGAGATGAGTATTTCCAGATTTTCGTATTTAATTTCAGAACTTTGGAAACGTTGCCATTCACATTAAGTGTTAAGTCACACGTTATACTGGCATTTGTTTAAAACTAATGTAAGTGCACTGAACTACAGATGATCTTTTGCTATTTCGTTTTTTTAATATAGATGCAATCATGATATTAAAGACAGTAAAAGTGCAATAATTTTCTTATCAAATAATAGTTGTTTTTTTCTGCTTCATTCATTAATCTTCATTTTTATTCCAGTTCCAAGTAAATTATATTTGAAACCTATTTTGGTGGATTGGCGTATAACCCCCTTACGCTTTACATTAAATAGTCAGATGTATAAAATTTAAAATCAAATATTTTCGCCTTGTTCATCTCAGTAAAATTTATAATTGTTGCACTATTACTGTGTGCAGAACAAATTGCACTTAACAAGAAAATCATTGTAAAAATGTTTGCATCTGAAAAGGACTTGTTAGCCAGCAAGTGGCATTTGAAGTACTATCCTCCAAGGTGACATACAATTGTGTCAATTTAATATCTAATATCTTGATGAATCGCAAAATTACTTTCTTTAATTATAAAGCTAATTTATTCCAGATTTTGACATAGTGGTCATTTAAGTGGGCAGCATGATGTCACTACTAAGGAGACAAGTTCCTGTGAACTGTGATTTTCTTGTTAATGCTGAGGGAAGGGATTGTAATATTCCAAGATTGTTAATTATATTTCTAAATGATTGTAAGCATGCAATTTTGAGCCATGAGAAAATGCTGCATTACCTCAGAATACTAAGGCTCTCTGTTGGATCCTTTCTTGTTACTAAACTGTTAAACTTTTACCACTCGATTAAACAGTGTTCCTCGTTTTAACTTTTGACCTATGACCCTTTCTCACCCAACTATTGACATCTGGCCATTATTTCTTTTACTGCTTTCCACCCCCTGTTGTCAGATGGACTGTTCTGTTGTCTAAAACACTTGATAGGTGGGCAGGTTTATATAATCCGAGGTGAGTTGCAGTACAGGATCGCTATTAGTGGCTCTTGTCTCTTTCATGTGAAAGAAACTTGCCAGCAGTGAAGCTGTCCACCATTTGTGCTGGCTTATTAAAAGAGACTTTTACTAATGTTGTTTTCTGTGATCAAGATAAATTGTACTGCTGGAACTAGCCATCTCTCCTTATAAACAGGATATGAGAAAGTCGCAAAGACTAGGAATAATACTCCGTGTATCACTACTGTATGCAGTGCGATATTAGAACTTTAAATGTTAATGTTTTCATAAATTGAAAAGAAAAGCGCTGCTGAACCCTGATAAATTTGTCCGATCTGTTAAAAAATGGAATGCTTTGATCAAGATTTTTAGAAAACCTGAGGTGAAGATAGTTAACTTATATTTTCTAAATCAGTTGTGAATTAAGCTTTATTTAACTATTTAATCGGAAATACCACAATATATTTATGTAACACAAACAAAAACATACTGCTTTCAGCAAGTGACTTTTGACATTGAACTTTATTTAATACTTTGAAGATTCAAAGCTATTTCATTTTCTTGGATGCAGTAATATGGTCTGATTAAGATGTCATAGTTTTAATGTGATTCAGTTT
The DNA here is from genome assembly GCA_035221665.1 of Okamejei kenojei. Taxonomy (NCBI): domain Eukaryota; kingdom Metazoa; phylum Chordata; class Chondrichthyes; order Rajiformes; family Rajidae; genus Okamejei; species Okamejei kenojei. Next base: position 67,410,116 of record CM069138.1, read on the forward strand.
ATTGAATCACACGTAGAGTACATGATTTATAACAATGAACGATTATAGTCATGGAGTATCACAGAACTGAAACAGGCCTATCTGCCCAATTCATCCATGCCAACCAAATTTCCCACCGAAGCCTGTTCCTTTTGCCCGCATTTGGCCCAAATCGCTCTAAATCTTTCGTACCCATCTACCAGTCCATATGTCTATTAAATGTTGTTATTGTGACTGCCTCAATCATATACACACCACTTCGGTGTGACGAAATTGCCTCTCAGGTCCCTTTTAAATCCTCTCGCACTTTAGACATGCCCTCTAGTTTTTGATATATCTTCATTGGGGAAAAATACTGTATGCATTCACCTTATCTATGCCTCTCAATATCTGATACACATCTATAAGGTCAACCTTAATCTCCCATGCTCCGGCAAGGTAAATGTCTGCCTGACCATCCTCTCCCAAAAACTCAGGAGTTCGAGTACTGGCAACATCCTCCTACCAATGACATAGGTAGAGAAAGCGATAAGGTCCTGCAGTGTGAATATAGGGAGTTAGGAAATAAACCAGAGATATAGATGGTGATGTAGAGAGAGATAGAATAAATGAATGAAAGATGTGCAAAAAAGTAACAATGATAAAGGAAACAGGCCATTGTTAGCTGTTTGCTAGGTGAGAACGAGAAGCTGGTGTGACTTGGGTGGGGGAGGGATGGAGAGAGAGGGAGTGCAGGGGTTACTTGAAGTTGGATGAATCAATATTCATACATGGGATACACAAAAAGCTGGAGAAACTCAGCGGGTGCAGCAGCATCTAAGGAGCGAAGGAGATAGGCGACGTCTCGGGTCGAGACCCTTCCTCATACATGGGATGTAAGCTGCCCAAGTGAAATATGAGATGTTGTTCCTCCAATTTGCGTTTGGCCTCACTCTGACAATGGAGGAGGCCTAGGACAGAAAGGTCAGTGTGGGAAGGGAAATGAAAGTGTTTGGACAAATTCTATGCTGTTCAAGCTCTGTACATATAGGTGACCCAGTCAATATTAGGATAGTTAAAATCTCCGACTAATACTACCCTATTAGTCTTTTAGCTATCTGTGACCGAACTGCACATCTGCTTCTCAAATTCATGCTGACTTCTAGTGAACCTGTAATATAGTTTCATCAAAGTGATCATCTCCTTCTTGTTCCTTCTACCATATAGAAAGAACATGGAACAGTACAGCACAGAAATGGGTGATTCGGCCCATGATGTTTGTGCTGAACATGATACAAAGTTAAACTGATCTAATTTGTCTACACATGGTCCATATCCCTCTAATCCTTGCAAATCCACGTGCCTATCTAAGAGCCTCTTAAATGCCATTGTTGTATCTGCCTCCACTACCACTCCTGGCAATATTTTCCAGCCCCACCACTCTCTGCATAAAATACTTGCCCTGCACATCTCCATTATTTTTTTTCCCTCTCACCTTACAGCTATGCCCTCAAGTGTTGGGCATTTCCACCCTGGGAAAAGGTTCTGACGGTTTACCCTTTCTATGCCTCTTATAATTGTATATACTTTTATTGAGTCTCCACTCAACCTCTGCCGATCCAGAGAAAACTATCCAAGTTTATCCAATCTCTCCTTGTAGCTGAAACCCTTTAATCCAAGCAGCATTCTGGTAAACCTCCTCTGCACCTTCTCCAAAGTTTCCACATCCTTCCTGTAATGGGCAACCAGTATTGCACACAATACTTCAAATGCAGCTTAACCAGTCATATAGGACATCACAAGCTGATCTCCCAAGAATATATTTTCTAAGCACTGCTTTTTTTGTCCTCCCACATCAAAAGGCAACCATCCTTCTCTCCTTTACCTGTCTCACAATTTATTGCCTGTGCCCTAGAACATTGCCATCAGTCCTGCCCTTCTCTCAGCCATGTTTCTATTATGCCTGTAACAGCCCAGTTTCATGAGCCAATCCATGTCCTGCCTTCGTCCGTTTTACCAGTTAAATCTCTTGCATTGACATAATGCAGTTTAAACCACAGATCATTTTTCTTTTTTTCTGAGTTCCTGACTGTCCTAGCTACTAAACTTACTTCCTTTCACTATAGCAGTTGACCCCAATTTCTCATCTGCCTACCTACTGATATGGGACCCATACCACTGTCAACCTAGTTTAGAAACATCGAAACATAGAAAATAGGTGCCAGAGTAGGCCATACGGCCCTTCGAGCCTGCTCCACCATTCAATATGATCATGGCTGATCATCCAACTCGGTATCCTGTACCTGCCTTCTCTCCCTTTAGCCACAAGGGCCACATCTAACTCCCTCTTAAATATAGCTAATGAACTGGCCTCAACTACCTTCTGTGACAGAGAATTCCACAGATTCACCACTCTGTGTGAAAAATGTTTTTCTCATCTCGGTCCTAAAAGACTTCCCCCTTATCCTTAAACTGTTCTGGACTTCCCCAACATTGGAAACAATCTTTCTGCATCTAGCCTGTCCAACCCCTTAAGAATTTTGTATGTTTCTACAAGATCCCCCCTCAATCCTCTAAATTCTAGCGAGTACAAGCCGAGTATCCAGTCTTTCTTCATATGAAAGTCCTGCCATCCCAGGAATCAGTCTGGTGAACCTTCTCTGTACTCCCTCTATGGCAAGAATGTCTTTTCTCAGATTAGGAGACCAAAACTGTACACAATACTCCAGGTGTAGTCTCACCAAGGCCCTGTACAACTGCAGTAGAACCTCCCTGCTCCTATACTCAAATCCTTTTGCAATGAATGCTAACATACCACCTCAGTCATGGCCTAAAAACATCTGCCCTATCCTTCTATTTCTGCCCTCCCTAGCACATGGCATTGAGAATAATCCAGAGATTACGACCCAAGTTTGAAAATTGTCTTAACTCCTTATATTCACTCTGCAGGACCTTATCCCTTTCTCTACCTACGTCATTGGTACCGATGTACGCAAGGATCTCTGGCTGCTCAACATTCCCCCTTGAGAATGTTCTCCAACAGCTTGAAGACGTCCTGGACTATGACACCCAGGAGGCAACACATCCTAGTATCCCATTTGTGGCCATAGAATCTCTTGTCTGTTTAAATATATTTTAAAACGTTGGTATTATTAATTAAAATGTTATGAAAATAAATCATAATTAAAACATAAATATACGGTGAAATAAAAAAGCTTTCCAGTGAAGATCAAGGACTATATTGAAATGAATGGGGCCCTGTTATATTTGACATATAGCTGAGGGCCTTGATATGAAGTGTATCTGAGCCTTCAGCTAAGTATATTGTGGAATGGCCAATACAGTGGCAGAGCATCAAACCAGATGTGCCTGCATATACTGCCGTACACAAGTGTTGAAGTCTGGAATGCATTGAAGGCACTTTGTAGCATTTGGCAATTCTCAGAGCTGACAGCAATCAAGTCAAGAGTGTTTTATTGTCTGTGTCCCAAAACACAATTAATTAAAAATTATTAATCAACAGTCCAATGAACACTGAGAAAAATTAGAGCAGGAGTCAGGCATTTGGCTCTTTGAGATAGCTCTGCCATTCCATATAATAATGGCTGGTACTTTATCTCAACAACACATTCCTGCTGTCACGTCGTTCTCATGATACCTTTGTGACAAGAAATCATGATTATCTTTTTAAATATATTTATTGAGTTGACCATTGGAGTCTTCTGCAGTAGAGAATTCCACAGGGTTATTGCACTCTAGTGAAGAAATCTTTCCTCATCTCAATCCTAAATGTCCTAACCTGAATCCTGAGACTGTGATTCACCTGTCAGGGACAACAATCTCCCTGCATCCAGCCTGTCAAGCTTTGCCAGCACTTCATATATTTCAATGAAATATCCTCTCATTCTTCAAAACTCTCATGAATATAGGCCAAGCCAAGTTGATTTCTCGCCATAAAACAAAGCTGCAATCTCAGGGAATCTTTGTTGCACTCCCTCTATGTTAAGTATATCCTTTCTTTAAGCAGGAAACCAAAATTACACACAACGTTACCAAGTCACTGTATTTGACCTCTCACTCAATTTAGCTATATCACCTTAAAGCTTTGCTTTCTCCTCTCAGCACAAATCCCTTTTGCTCCCCTTATCCAAATAAATGTTGTATATCATAAATAGCAGGAGCCCATACACTGTTTGCTCAACTTCCTATGAGTCGCTGCCAGCGACCCTGAAAAAGAAAAAATATTTTGCTTGTCTGGCAAACAAGTCTCAATCCATGCTAGTATATTAATCTCAACCCATGTGGTTTAATTTTGCTCATGAACCTCTTTGGAAGACCTTTTTGTATTTCTTCTGAAAATCCAAATAGATCACATCTATTGGTTAACTTTTCTGCCAGTTATATCCTCAAATGGTTTCAGTATTACTCAAATACGATTTCCCTTTCATGAATGTATGTTAATTATTGTCTATTTCTATTGATATTTTTTTAAGGGTGCAAGTATCACACCCTTTACAATAGTTGCTTGTATTTCCATACTGCTGATGCTAGGCTAACTGATCTGCAGTTCCCAGTTTTCTCTATGCTTCCTTACTTTTTGCTTATTATTCCATGCCTAACTTTTGTTCTGTTCTTGCTGCATGTTGGCTTTATTTTCTAAGGAGTTATGATAGAATTAAACAATCACCCTAGAACATCATCACTTCAGATTTATTGCAGGGCCTCAGACACTGGTCTGAAGAATCCCTACAACATCTTAGGCTGACATAATTAACCATGAATAACCATGAATATGGTTAACCAACTTCCTTTGTTTGAGGTATGTCTCCAATAATTGGAATATTTTCCCCTTGATTCCCATTGATGTGAGTTATATCAGGGTTCTTTGATGCCATATTGTGTCAAATGCTGCCTTGATATTAATCACACATCCCAACTCAGATTTCGGCTCTTCTCACTACATTTGAACCAGGGCTGTAATACGGTCCAGCACTGGTGACCCTGGAGAAACCTAAGTTGAGCATTGACTTGTAGGTTATTGGTAACTGCCGCATGGTTGCCAACACCATCCATTACTTTGCTGATGGTTAAGAGGCGTTTGTTGATATGGTAACTATCAGGATTGGATTTTTACTGCTTTTTTTATACACAGAAAACATTCTAAATTAAAAATTGTTGGGCAGATGCAGGGTTGTAATTGTGCTGAAACAAGTAGGCAAGAGGCACTACTGCTTCAGGAGTATAAGTCTTCAGCAATATTGGGACTAGTGTACATGGGAAATGTTGGCCGATGTGGGCAAGTTAGGCCAAAGGGCCTGTTTCCACACTGTAAGACTCTGACTTTTTATAACTCTGACACTTCTGACTGTCTGACTGTAAATACTTCAGTCTTGTCCTTGGCACTCATGTGCAGGTTCTTCAATCATTCAGAATGTGGATATTCTCTGATCCCCCTCTTGTTTCTTTAATTGACCACTATCTTTCACAACTTATTTGATAGAATGCCAGAAATTTGATCTGATAACGTTTTTTATGGGAACAGTGCTTCCTCTGCCAGTTCCACTCTTTCTTTCATTGTTTAACATGTTTGATTTTATTTTGCACTTTATCAGATTGGTATCTCATTTTTAAGTATGCCTGGTGCTGCACATAGCATGCCCTTCTGAACTTCTTACTGACCAAAAGTTGATCCCCTGGCAAATATTGTTGCTTCTAATCATCCACAGCACCTGATAGATGCCTGGTTTTGAGCTGTCTGATCTGTTAATCTATGTTATTGAGCACAATGATACTTGAGTTTCATATCATGGAGGGTGCCTTCACTGTGAAGATGTCTTTTCCTCTACAATGACAGTGCAGTAGTTGCTCCTGCCAATATTGTCAACTGCACCAGGTAGGCTGCTGAGCTTGAGGTATAGTGCGCTTTGTACTCTAGAGAGTCTGTTCATCACCAGGTCCCAGTCCTGTCAGGCAGCTATGTCTGGTTAGCAATGGGGGTATATATTGAAGTTTGGTTTGGGATCAGCTCTGCTCTAGAGTGCAGGAATTTGCAAAGTGTTGTGGATGTTGCCCAGTAGTTGTGGATGTTCCCAAGTCGTCCTCAACGACAGAGTACTGTTTGACAACTGGCAGGTGGAACATCCTTGTCCATGTTTCACCTGAGACAAGGGACTTGGATGGTATGCAAAGAATGGTTTTTCATTGTACCTCGGTGCACATGACAATAACAAACCTAAACCTATGTCTCTCAACCAGAGTAAGTTCTATGCTCTTGCTGCATTCAATATTTCTTCCAAGTAGTCCTCAACATGACAGAGTACTGTTTTGACAACTGGCAGGTGGAACATCCTTGTTCATGTTTCACCTGAGACAAGGGACTTCATGAGGAGTCATATCAATGTTGCAGACTCCTAGGGATCCTCTCCTTAATTGAATGGTCTGTGTTGTCTTTTCTGGTTAGTCTCACCTCCGAGTGCGACTGGATGTGTTCTCTGCTCTTTTTTTGTAAGGAATGAAATTTGAAAGCTTTGAATGAGAATTATCAAACCAATGGAATGATGGGGAGGAACATTTGTGATTAACAGTGAGAGGTACAATTTTGGATGAGGATAAGACAATACAGTGTGATGCGAGGAAGTGTACAGCTAGAGAAGGATAGGTGACCTTACATGTTATTGTGAAGTTCGTTGAGTTGGAGTAGGATTGCAAAAGCAGTATGCGGGGTTTAGGGTGCTTCATACATTAGGGTATGGTTGGCTGAATAATTTTCTACCTTAATGAGCTCATTCTGTATCCAGAATCTTTGCACCATGAACTAAACAGTACTGCAAATTTCTGAAGCTACCCGAAGAACAGGCAGGAATTCACCGTATCATTGGCACAGCTTTTGATCTTAATTATTACATTTCCCAGTCATTCTTGCCTTCCAAATCCAAACATTAAATTACATTTGTAGGAAAGAACTGCAGATGTTGGTTTAAATTGAAGGTAGACACAAAATGCTGGAGTAACTCAGCGGGACAGGCATCATTTCTGGAGAGAAGGAATGGGTGACGTTTCGGGTTGAGACCCTTCTTCAGACTCAATGGTCATTAAATTACATGCTTAGAGCAAACTTTTGAAGAATGGAGTTGTAATTACATTACAAAGGCCATTATTACAGGTACAGAAGCTAATAGGTGAGGAAACCCAGTAATGTTTTGGTAATGTAATAGCTGGATCAAATAACCATTAACTCATGAACTGCACTTAAGAATAAGCTCAAACCTCTGACAGAATTCATCAAAGTTCATAGACGAGGCTCAAACTATTTTCAAGATGAGGCTTCTTTTGACAATTACTGGCCATATGCACTCATCAAAGAGGCACTAACATGCTACTCAACAATTTTGAATGGCAGAAAATTATCTGCTTCCACCAATTATGGCCAGTTCAGTGGAGCATTGCCAGGGGAAGGATGGGATTGCAATGGTGGAGAGTGGAAAGTTCCTTCAAACTGCACAAACATAATTTAAAATATCTTTGATGGCTTAGAACTATCTCTTTTAGGATTTCTTGTCTGATTGCTCAATGCCTTGTGCAACTGGATACTGGTTAGTCTATTCAGACAGCTTCCCATCCATTTTGTAAGGAAGTATTGAGTATCCGTTTAAAGGTATGTCTGACAATTGAACCAGATGTACAAATGTTTGTCCTTAACTTTCTTCAACCAAATAATTGGTCAGCAAAGTTAACATTTAAGAATTGGTTGGAGATTTGGCAGAACTTAAAAGGAAATGAGAACACAGCAGACCTATGAGATTTAAATTACTGTTCAAGTGAAAAATAAATGCCATTGCAGATCAGTTTTAGTAGTCCTGGGCAATTTTTGTTTTCAGGAATATTAAACAAAAATAGATATGTCTTTTTAAAAAAATTCCATTTGCTCCAGTGCACATATTTGTTAGTAAACCATTATTATTAATTCTGAGATTTTTAAATAAAATGTAGGACTGATTTCTGTTGATGGTTCTGGGAGAGTAAATTTACGAGTTGTATTCTAGTGCAGGATTATCGGAAGCTCAATGTGTTCTGACATTATAGCAGATGTATATTGTTCGATCAAATGGATGAGTTGTACAAATAAAAACAAAATTATTAACTGAATCTCTGAACAAAAATATGTCAAGATAAAAAGTTTCATATTGTTAGAGCATCGCCAGTCTTCCACATAGTTGATACAAAATTGGAAAAAAAAATAATTGTAAGAGCAAGTAAATGTGGAACATTTAGAATGATCAGGATTCAAGCTGTCTGGTTTTTAGACAAGATCAGTCATTTTTATTATCAATAAATTAATTCAATTTTCCAACTGTCACCTGACAGTTCAGAATTGACTAAAAAACAAAAAAGGAGAGATTGTTATTCCAGCCATTGCTATATTTAATGTCCATCCCATGCCAAATTGTTTTGATGGCATTCTCTGTGCTCCCTGTTACCCGCCTATTCCTGATTCATTTTCATTACCTGTGCTATCTTTTAGACATATCCTTTTCATTTCTTCTATATATGTATGTATATTCCGTTATGGAGACTGACTAGTATGCTTACCAAGTGTTGTGGCTAGTGGAAGCTTGCTAAGTGTTTGTTTTTGATAGAAATTATAAAGAAGCATGTTTTTTGCTCCTGATGTCTCTTTTAAACCCATTTGCTTTTCCAGACACATATGTCAAGTTAACATTGCTGAATTCTATGGGTCAGGAGATGTCCAAATGTAAGACGTCCATCCGCCGAGGCCAACCAAATCCTGTGTACAAAGAAACATTCATTTTTCAGGTAGCACTATTTCAGCTTTCCGATGTGACACTCATACTGTCTGTGTATAACAAACGGAGCATGAAACGTAAAGAAATGATCGGCTGGATTTCATTAGGCCTCAACAGCTCAGGTGAGGAAGAACTGAACCATTGGACTGAAATGAAGGAATCAAAAGGACAGCAAGTTTGTCGATGGCACTCATTATTGGAATCGTAACAAATGTGCTGAGGACCACAGTGGGCTTTGGCTCAGGGGTTCAACACAATTCCTTTCAGACTTGTTCCTAACCAAACCAATAGTTGCAAAATGCGACAGTTGCCTCAATGTTGGCTCAGCTCGAGATAATGCTGGTAAAGAAATAACTTTAAGGAAAATGTGAGGGAACACAATTCCTGTATAATGTGCACTGTTTATTATCAATGCAACACATAGGATGAGGCACAATAGTTTATAGAAAATTAGAGAAAAAATATAGTATTTGTAAAGCCCAAACAACATGACCTTGAGTATTCTTGTCATTAGGTTGAGGTTATGGATACAAAATAACAGCCGAATGTTGCCACAAAGATGAGTAGAAATTCATCCTTCGTTTTAGTGTGAATTGCACAATATAATAGATCAGTGCATTGTGCATTGGCTCAAAATTTTATTCCAATAACTTCAATGAAGTGGATTTTAGAGGCAGAGCATAATTTTCTGATGTAATTATGTAGCATTTTTAGCTCCATTCAGTCGGCATAAATCTATAGCCAGGATATTTGCATGGTTGGAATTTAGACTACTTAATAGAATAAGTTACCAAATGGCAACTTATTTTGATGATGCAGAAATGTTGTCATTTTACTGTTAAAGGCTTGTGGCATTGAAATATTAGCATATCAAATGTTAAAGATTCTCAAGGGTAAACATGCACAAGTATGTTGATGCCATTGCTTCACTTCCACAATCTGACTTTGTTGTTGAACTGAGATGCTCTTTGACTTTCTGTAGTTGCTGGTTGGAGGTTTCATGATTGAAAACAATTACATTCAAAACACAACAGCTAGAATCACCAAAAGCAAGCACAATAATCATTTTGGTTGGTCAGAATCCAATAGGCCATATGACTAATTAAAGTGAAGAGAAATTTCCACTGTCTTTTTTTTCTGTTCTCAAAAATATTGCAACAATGAAAATCAAAAAAATAGCAGCTGCTGGAAACCTAAGTTAAAAGAAGTTAATGTTTCAGTTCTGATATCCTTCATCAGAAATTGCAACACAATTGCAACTCACTGAAAGATAAAGGTGCCTTTTTTACATACTGGCTGAAAAGTGAAAATTTCCTCTTTGCCATGCTCTGTGGCTGAAGTATGAATTACCCACTTTATCCCTACGCTTGGATACAGTAAAACAGGAAAACAGAATTTTCTATTTTAGAACTGAGACATTGTGGCTTGCTGTTGGGATGGGAAGTCACGGTCGGGAGTGCATGATTTCAAAAGTATTTAATCCAGTATTGGCATAGCAATTGTGAAAACAGTAAACAGATATTTAAATGATATTGATTCTTTATCATACATGTGTCCTTAATAATACCAGCTCTTATACAGTGATGAATGTGATTCTGACCAATATCTACATAACGCTATATGTAATCTAAAAGTAGTAGAACTGCCACGAACAGGAGGAAATTAATTTCCCCCTCACCAGCATTGTTAATTCTATGAGCACAAAGCAAATTCATACCAACATGTTTCAGTATATGTAATATAAGGGGTCTAGAATCAGACTTTGCTTAGTTCTATCAGAGCAATTAGTGGGATAACCATTTTTTAAGAATAAACTGAATTTTAGTATATCCAAACAATACAGGGATATCCAAAATTTCAATTTTACTCAATAGTGCGGAACTTATTCAATAATAAGCTGTATTGAAATATGATTCGGATATTTTAAAACTGATCAATGTAATAGTAACATTTTGCATCAAACTCCAATATTTCATGGTTTGAAATTATAGGCAGTAGCCATATTATCTGGCCACCATTCTTTTAAAGCGCATTGACTGGAACATCAAGACAGCTTGTTTCAGTCCTAAAACTGAAATGACTTTAATACTTTAAAATAGAAATAATAACTCAGCAGCTACTTTTGGGCAAGTCTCAACGTTAGGAAAGTAGACACATGCAAATTATATCGGAGAAATTCCTAGTTAGCACTAGTCCTTGGAAACCTGGAGATAACATCAAAATTAAATTACCAGTTATTTTGGAAACTATTTCTATTACATATATACCAGGTATTGTTAGACTTCTGATGTCAACATTTTGAACTTTCCACTTAGAAAACCAACTATCATATGTTCTTCAGTTTTTAGATCTGACAGTAAATCTTAAAATAATTTAAATTTTCAATTGTTGTATGGGGTACAATATTTATGAAGTAAAAAGACTCAACCAAAAACCAGGGTTCATGCCTGGGAAGGAATAATACTTGTCTGACCCCACCACACCTACCAGTAGCTACTTGGATGGTCACAGAACACCAGCTGCAACGTGAACATTTTGTCTGAATGTCCCTTTGCAGCAAATAATACGTAAACGTAAGAAAAAGAATGAAACGCTGTTAGATCACCAGCTTTGCTTTGTAGAGCCTTCTGTTAATCAGAATTCTTCCTTCTAAAGTAAAATTAAAATTATGGTTGGGCGTTGCCAGTTTGAAATCAGAAATGAGGAATAAATACATTGGTAGTGTGAGACCACATGTATATGTAATTAATTTGAGTACTTTCTACAATTAATTATTCTCAAATGTAAATAATTTATGTGTTGCATAAATTAATGGAATAGATTAAAAAGTTGTATCAAACTGGATGTGCAGTTCCAAACACAATTTAACAAAATATAATCTGCCAGGCCAAAAATGTTATTAACCAACTTCACAAACTTAGACCATTTCTTTATGACTGTATTATGTAAAGGTAATTCTGCAACAAAGTTGTTGACTTTTGACACATTGAAATAGCATGGAATGATAGTTAAAGGTTCTCGTGTCACACAAACTTGGAATGCAACATAAATAAAGTAATGAAAAACTGAAGTCAATAACAAGTTGAAAAAAAGTTTCAAGGAAGAATCATGAGGTAGTTGAGCCTGTTCTTTTAGCCAACGTGTCAATTCCAAGAAATTGCTTTTTCAGCAGCACCAGCCCCCCAATATTGAGAGTTTATGGCAGTATTTGCCATTAGTTCACAACATGATTCCTCTATCCATCTAGTAATAATCATTGATTAGCAAAGTACCTTGGATAACTTATTTGTGTTTAAATTTGTGTTCAGTATTGGTTTGGGCTTACAGGTATGTGAGGAATGGAAAAATGACAGTATGTTATGCAAATATTCAAGACACTAGGCTAATAGTCTACCAAGTTAAAAGGTAAAGCATGAATGAAAGAAAGGACATATTCTTCTTGGAAATCAGGAGACCCTGGGTTAACAAGACTGTCAGGAAGCAGCCTAAACCCCATACTGTTGGCATGTACTAGGTTGAACATGAATAGAAGAATACAAATGAAAACATATATAATGATAGAACCTAAAAAAAAAAAAAGAGAGATGCAAAAAAAATAGGAATAATGCAAAATAAGAAAAGATGGACGGGCTATTACAAGAAAGCAAGAAAATATAATGGGAATTGAAAAAAAAGTAAAAACATAAACGATTGAAGGATATAGATGAAAGGAATAAACATAGATCATAATATAGAAGAGAATTACAACTGCAGAGTAACTAGCAATTACTGTCGGCTTCCCTCTAATTAGAAATTTATTTAGAGAAAATTCTCTGGCAAATTATTTTTTTCTTGCATTCTATATCCTAAACACAACAGATTTACCATAAACAACATAAAGCACTTGAAATTGCAAGGGATGAGGAGCAAATAAATAATTCTGCTAAAATAGTGCCAGGATTTTCAATTTGGAAATGTGTTCTGCTGGGGTTCTATTGCACTTTAGTTGCTTCTTGATATTTGATTGCAGAGATAAGGTTGCAAGCTCTAGTTTAATGTATTCCTGGAGATTTGATTTTATGGCCTTTGATTGCATGCCAGTAAATTACATGACACTGCATATTTGATGCCTAGTCAATGGCATATGAACATGTAAGATAAGATAATGTTACATGCACACAAATTTGTAAATGGCCCATTGTTTCCTATAGTCCACCCTGTAAGGTCCAACTTCAGGGAGATGGTGCACTGAAACTAGTATTAAAGTTGCCTGAATTTGACATTGTTCAACTACACACATCTTAGTCAGTTTAAATGAACTCTTCTTCATTCAGTTGTGTTTTCTCTCAAACATCCTCATTCAATTGGTGTTGCTTCTATTTCCCTGCTCTCTCTCTTCCTCAGAACATCCAGGTAGTTCAATGCTTTCTTCATAGGCACCAAGGAAGTAATATGTTCTGAATACCAATGGACCCTGAGAAGAACCACACCGATCAGTTTAGTTTGCAGGCCACAACAGACTATTGTGCTTGAATGAAAGCTTGAGAAACCTATTGACAGTCACAGTAGCCTTATGCCAAAACAGAAATAAAAAGGGATAAACTCATAGGTTTATCCTCAACAAGTGATATCTGGGGAGAAGGTGATTTCCCTCAGCATTATGTCCATTACTTTCACAATAATGCTAATCAAAATGCATACCAGTTGAGACTAATGTTATTCCCATCAAAACAAAAAAAAAGGGAGCTACTGGAGGACTTTAACAACTCAGGAGAGCTGCTGGGTGATCTCACAAACATTATTCCCAATGATGCCTTTATAAAGACAACAACCCTTTACTACATAGGAAAATAAATTTGGATATTTTATTCATCTTAGACCCAGGTTCTAGAATTTCCTTCTTAAATCTCTTTGTGTATTTCTGCTTTCCTTTAAATCCTGTATAATTAATCATTCATCGCTTTTTAATAGAAAATTTGAAGTTCCACCTCAATCATGAAACCATAGTGTGATTTTTCGTTGTTACTTATAGCTTGTTGATGACAGATGCAAATGTGGAAGAGAAAGCCACATTAAGGATGGTGATAAGGACAGAATTAGCAATATTTTTGGATCTGTGTCTTTGTATAATTATCTATGTAATCACATAATGTTGTATAGCATTCCTTGGAGATACATCATTACAAAAAAAAATAATTGAAGGAATAAAGTAAAAGCAAAAAAAAAGCATTGTGATGGGATAGGACAACCCAACCAAATTAAATATGAAATATGAAATAGTTAGAAAAAGAGAAAGGAATTGGAATAAGAGACTATATGCATTCACTGGAACAGAATATAGATGATACACTAATCTGACAATCCCAAATGATTAAAAAAAATATTTCTAATACATTTTTTTAGTATAGGTAATGAAAGTAAAACTGAAATATCCATATCTAAAAGTTAAATTCTGGAAAAATTTAGAAGGAAATAAAAGCAAAATAATAATGAAATCAAGGAGGAGGATACATGAGGGAAATGTTGTTTTAAAATGTCTCATAATGCCTGGTGAAATCAAGTTGAAGCAGACTCACGTAGCAGACCCATTTCTGGGAGTTGGCCCAAAACCAGCTCAAATTGATGGGATGAAAGATTTGCTTTCCTGCTAGCTGTAAGAGTTCCATGTTTAAAATTAATTTGGGCAGTCAGTCCAATTCCTCATGAAAATAGTTCCACAGCACAACTACTCACAATTGGCATTACATTTACAATCATCCCACTCAGACATACACAGGGAAGGCTGTTACAGTATGTGTACCACAAAATAATACACTAATGCAGCAGTGCACTTTTCAAAGGTTGCAATGAATGGTGCAGAAATTCATGAAATCTTTATCACACCCAAATCATCCAACTAGTAGGATTATTTGAGATTGGATAACAAAATGGACAAAGCTCCAACTTCCTATTCTAACATAGCTCATTTGATCACACAAAGTTCACAAAAAAAAATCAAAAGAACACCAAGATCAGCCTCATATAACTAAACCGTAAACTAATCAAAACAAGCAAATACAGCAGAACTAAATTGAGAGGAGAAAGAAGGAAATTAGCAAAATCATTTTTTTTAAATGGGAAAGGAAATGATGAAAGGAATTAGAAAACCAGGGTGTCAGGGTGTGATTGTCTGCCAGTATTGGAATACTATGCAATTACTTATATACAGCCATGTATCATTTATGTATTTTTATCCAGATATGAGTTTCATTATCTATTGTCATCCTTATTATAAGGCCAATAATAACATCCTCAATGTATTCACATTATATTGAATTGTTTTTAGATTGGATTATAAGACTATTTAATAACATTAATCAAATAACTACACAAGATTGTACTGGCAACATATGCTACAGCAGAAGAAAATCAGTAAATTAACTTTACTTTTGGCACCTTATGCAAATAAACAGCGAAGGTCTGGATGAATGATGAATTTACAAGTTTAAATACATTCTAGTCTTGTATCAACAATGTTAAAGTAGAATATACATAGCCTTCATTAACATATAATTAAATATTGATTGTACCTTAATGCAGATTCCAGTATAACTTGATAAATACAAATTAATCTTCCAATTTCAACAAAATACTAATGCTAAGGGATATAATGACGATAATTTATATAATTTGCAGCATTTGGATAAATATGATTATTACACAAAATATAACCCCAAATGAAATTAGAATGCTTTAACAGAATAATGCAGTAGAAAATAGCCACATACTACTGGACTTTACTCTCACCAGACTGGGCTGAGACCAAACCAGTAGCAGGCAAAACCATGTTACTCATACAGAACTTATTTATTTTTTGTTACTTACCATCTAAATTATGGAGATTATAATGCATCTGGGGTTCTCCCCTTAGCCATTCGGAGACTGTATTAATATAAATGTAGCAATAGGATCCTAAATGAACGTTTACCTTGAATTTAGTAAGGAAGCAGCTCTAGTCTCTATGCCCCATGAAGGCAAGTTTCAACAGTTAGATTGATTAAAATGGAGAGTGAAAATGAAATATTTTCTTCTATGGGTCAGGAAGAAGAATTTATAAAAATTCTATAATTGGCACAGACAGCCTTTATTGTCAATTACTTTTAACCATGACCTATTGACTTACTTGTCCATTTGAATGGATACTTGTCCATTTGAATAGACATCCACATTTGTCTGGATCTGGGATCACTTATACAACTAGGTAAGACAGCAGCAATTTTATTTCCCTAGAGGACATTAGTGAACAAAACAGTCAAAGTGAATAAATAGAATATGCATTGTAAATATTGTGCAAGACCTATTTTAGAACCTATTTTAGAACTATGAATAAATATAGTTTGTGGCCAACGTTACTGATGTTAGTTACTCTTTTAACCCTTTTGCTATTTAATTCACTAGTTGATTGTGCCATCACACAAGAAATGGCCAGAGCTTCCCATCTCTCAAACACTTTCCACCCTAAGCAAATTCACATCCACCACACTCCCTCTACTAACCTGCTTATTCACCCCTTTGCCAGCAAACAAGCCTGCCATTCGCAAATACCTCCACCACCTAGCAAATGACTGCTGTTTTATGCTTCTTATGCGTCTGCAGAAGACCACCAGCAAGCGAATATGACAGGGAGTTGAAAATAATCCAGGTCACCAATTAGGACAGAAGATGTTTTTCACTTTCAGCCAATATCCCTTCCGGGCACAAAACATTAAAAATCACATAAATTTAGACTACAATTGTGATACTCAAATCACTGTATAGGGAACGCTGTTCATTCCACACATCTGTAAAATAATTACCTTTTAAAATGCATAATAAAGATAATATTTTTTCCATTTAAGGGATAATATTGCGCACTAATGTGCTTTTGGTGTTGTCATTTCTCCAAAAAGAACATGTTTTAAATATCTCTGACAAGAAAAGGTGCAATCATATTTCTATATCTCCACCTCTTTTTAAAAGTTCTTGCACCTATTTGACATCATGTATGCAATAACTAAATAACATTGTGTCTTCTTGTGTTGTCAATGTTAAAAGCACCTTCCATGATACAGTGGCACACAACACAACAGCTGAATTTTATACTGAAATACAAAGTCACATTATACAATACTTGTGTGCTTTCATATTTTAATGCCTACAAAACACCGATTGTATCGGTGCCTTATTTTTATTACTGTACTAAATAAAACTTTACAATTGTGTGTATTAGGAATGTAAATCTCAAGACCTATCTATTTGTAATGGTGATTTTAGTTCTTAAATTGATTTACTAAAAAAATATATGGATTTATTGTGGAATCCAGATGTTTCTAATGGGAAGGATTTGGCAAAATGAACAATGTGCATGCTATTTCATTTTACATTGTAAATATTATTTTAAGCTTGTATCGAGTTAGTTTGCATTTTCCTTTGCAGGATATGCTGGTATTGATAATGAAGAATAATAGAATTGCTAAGTTTGATCTTTTCTATCATCGTTTTGATTGATAAATTCTGTATTGTGTTTATATGGAAGGGACATATTACAAAATCAATGCTAGGTGTTATTTATAGCCATTAGTTTTTTTAAATGTCCATTGCATTAAGGATAATTTGAAACAAGCAATTACAATGTGTAGTTGGTCTTATCCAGAAATGTAGCATACTGCTGATTTGTATCCAAATTGTGAACATGGAAAACCTTGACAAATATTACTTAATTCTAGTAATACATTGTAGAAATCTTTGTGTAAAGCAGCAATGTTATATTTACTTGAAAGAAAGGATCAAACATTGATGTGTTCCACCATTACTAATGTTAAAAAGCTTACATTAATGAGCAAAATATAACCACTTTATAAGGGTGAGTTAACTAAGAAGCATTATGCAACATATTTTAATAACATTTGTTGCTTATTGACCAATCAATGAAATAATATATATTTTTCACGATGTTAATAGGATTTTTTAAAAAACATAACAAATCAATGGATATTATTACTGATAGTCTACTCCCTAAGTAAAATGTTTGTAAAGAGACTGGGAAACGATTGAGAGACCCTAATTCTAATTCTAGAGTGAGCACCCTAGTTAAGAATCAGCCATTTATTGTTTTGTGTTGACAAGCAAAGAGAGTGTCCTGAAGTCTCATTCAGGAGGGGGATTAGTGATGTGAAAGGAGAACTGCATATATGAACACACTATTGCCAGAAATGAATTCTACAACATATTTTCAGATGTACAAACTAAGTGGTCATGCAGTGGTTAGAAGTTCAGGTCTATAGTGAAACTGATAAATATGGTCTGAACCTCAACATTCTGCACATATATTTAACCATTTGCGATACACTTGCAGACACTAAATGTCAGTACAACACTCCACTTTTAGAGCAAAAGGTCCCTGAAAACATTTATCTGTATGTAACAAGAGTCATGTCCAGGCTGCTGAAACCTCATTTCACTACACACTGTTTAGGAAAGACTGGGGGAAATGGGTTTAGTCAGGAGTTTGTTGGGCCTGGCAGAAACATTCCAACATCTCCTGGCTTTCAAGCTGTGATGTTTCCTGAGGCTTGGGAAACCCAGCTGACTGTGGTTAAAAGCACGCTGTTAAAGTGAAGGCAGGCAACTTCATTATAATACATAAATAACCAAAGCCCAGTTCCTGCGAGTAGATTCATTGAAACCATATTGACAGGGTTCAGATACTATTTCTGACATGAACATAACCCATCTATTTTTGAGAAGTGTGTGAAGAAAATACATTAAGATATGTCTTGAGATGAGAAAAATGAAAATAGCATGTTGCATGCCACATATTCCCGTGGTTAAATACCGTGCAGTTCAATGAGAAGCAGCAGCAAACCTTGGAAGGGCAGGAGGATAGAGATTTACAGATACCACTGGCTTCAGATTGAACATAGTTAGAGATTTGAGTGTAGAAAGAGCTTTCTTTTTGTTTTTCCTTCAGCCAATGAGCACAGCATTTTGATATAATGTACAATTGGTCTTCAGCAAAATTGCAAGACAGGCATTTGTGAATTAGTGGCTTGTGTAAATGCGTTTGATTCATTTTTGTTTCATAGATTAGTGTAAAATGTGCTGCCGATATTCTGTTTTCTGTTTGTATTTTTACAACTGATTAATTTTACTGCTTATTTTCCATTGTACACTTTTTAATACCAGTTGCTAATAATTCTTCTTGTGTAGTTTTTGCTGAGAACTGAATATACTGTACTGTATTTGCTTTGCTTTTGGAGATCTGAGTCTTTGCCTTTACTGAATACATACAGGATGACCTACTGCAATGGATATTCTAAGTAACAGCATTTTTAAATATCTTTCAATGCATGTGATGTCTGAGTACATGTGCTTTTTAAGTGCATGTGCCCTAGGTGTTCAGCATATTCTTCTGTATACTTATTGTTTTTAAATCATATATTGCTTTGTGCCACTTTTCCAAATCTGATCCCATATGCTTCCATTGCAGAGGGAGAAGTGATATGTTTTCTCTTGGAAACGGCTCGGTTGTATGTGATTAGTAAAACCCACTGAGTTGTCTGCAACTTGTTTGAATTGTGTAGGCTTAGTGATTCTAGATGTATCACTTGCTGTCTCTTGAATGGAGTTACAAAACCACCCCAAATTACTGCTGACACTAGAGCCAATTGGCTGCACTTGTGCTTCTGCGCATGAGCAACTGCAGTGATGAGGACTGCCCTCATAAGGACCCTTGCTCGTTTTGGACATGAATACATTAGACCCATTGCCCTTTGTTTACTGAGCATTTCCCAGGTGAGTTGAAGCAGTCCAAGGTTGTTGTGGTAAAATATACATTTAACTTTTCATTAGAATTACTGACAGTAAGAATGCAAGTGACTTTTCAATTAAATCAGTATTTTAATATTCTAAGTACAATGTGAGACCCTATAGTGTCTATTCCCAGAGATACTTGATGAAAGTTAGGCACCTTGAGAATTATCTACCCTACACTTCCTTAACAATCATCTCTTTTTTGGTCCCTTCATTACTGGTATCAGTGTTATTTGCTAACTTCCAAAAGATATATTGCAAGATATTTGGTAAAGAAATTCTGCTGACAGTCGTTGCTATGATGACTATGCTGGCATGTCTGAATGCTGTAATCCATCTTATTCCCATAGATTTGTTAGAAAATTGCAAATATATAAGCAAGTTTATTTCTTTACCAACTGTATTGTCATTGTCACTTTGTTGTAACACATGGTGACATTCATTTGGTATGATCATAACTAAATTCATACCTATTAGCATGCTCACCAGTTTGCTTTTCTCAATGTACATGGGGACAGTACTTTCAAGGAGCTCTTTTCTTATTAATGTTAAATGTTTTTCCTGGGAGTTTCTCAGCCTATATGGAGCTTGTGTGAGTAACTCTTCTCTAAAAAATACATGAATTAAGCTGGGCAAATTGATATTTGGACTCATTCATATCTTGGTTGGAAGATAATATTAATCCCTAGAAAGACGCTGGTTTTGTTTAGTTGATAAGTTAAGGCATTATAAATCTGATGCAGAAACTAAATTTGTATGGAAACTGCTCATTTCTGATTTTTAGAAAATGGGTGGGTGACATATCAGTTGATGGAAGTGGTTTAGTTATTCACACGTTTTAATTCTGCGTGCCTTCATTCTAAGAATTATTCTATTATTATCAATGGAGATCACGGGAAACGAGACAGGTGGAGAGAAAGGAATCCATAAGGTAAGTATTATGACAGTGGTGTTTGTAGGACAGGAGGAGCTGAAATATTTCCTCCAGGTCCAAAAAGCTCTCAGCTTCCCCTGTAATTGGATCGTCTTGCAAATGTTCTTCTCTGTGATCAGACACTTTCTCAACCACATACCAGTCACCACATTATCACACTTTCAACATTCCTCTCCCACAACCAATTGTATCTGCTTTTAGCTGACTTTGAGGTTCTGACATCGACAACTCTCTTCTGGCTTCACCTTGCCTCTACATTATTTCAAGCCCTTGTGAGTCAATTCCATATTTGTTCTCCTTTTTGTCATTCATAATGGAAGGTTATTTGGCAATTTCAAATCCATTAGTATTTTGAAGCTTTACTCCGGTACACATTTGTACGCAGTATCTGTTCCTCATATTCATATCTTGCCTTTGGTGGAACTATATTATTAAATTATAGAAACATAGAAAATAGGTGCAGGAGTAGGCCATTCGGCCATTCAGCCCCATTCAATATGATCATGGCTGATCATTCAACTCAGTATCCTGTACCTGCCTTCTTTCCATAACCCCCTGATCCCTTTAGCCACAAGGACCACATCTAACTCCCACTTAAATATAGCCAATGAACTGGCCTCAACCTTCTGTGGCAGGGAATTCCAGAGACTCACCACTCTCTGTGTGAAAAATGTTTTCCTCATCTCGGTCCTAAAGGAATCCCCCCTTATCCTTAAACTGTGACCCCTTGTTCTGGACCTCCCCAACATCGGGAACAATCTTCCTGCATCTAGCCTGTCCAACCCCTTAAGAATTTTGTGAGTTTCTATAAGATCCCCCCTCAATCTTCTAAATTCTAGCGAGTACAAGCTGAGTCTCTCCAGTCTTTCCTCATATGAAAGTCCTGACATCCCAGGGATCAGTCTGGTGAACCTTCTCTGTACCCCCTCTGTGGCAAGAATGTCTTTCCTCAGATTTGGAGACAAAAACTGTACGCAATACTCCAGGTGTGGTCTCACCAAAACCCTGTACAACTGCAGTAGAACCTCCTTGCTCCTATACTCAAATCATTTTGCTATGAATGCTGACATACTTTTGCTTTTGCTATGAATGCTAACATACCATTCACTTTCTTCACTGCCTGCTGCACCTGCATGCCTACTTTCAATGACTGGTGTACCATGACACAGTATATATCCTATACTGTGTTGTATTTTCCATTTCACAATATGTTTTGTACTTTATGCTTGCTTCACTTGATTAAGGCTTATTTTAGATGTTTTATCACAATAAGTGTGTGCTGTATAGCAGCTAGCTGCCATGCAGCACCAGAATGATTTCTTGTTAGAAAGACAATGAACATTGCTTCCAAGCCCAACTAGTAAAATTTGATGGCCACATACAAGGAAACAGATTTGCCTTCTATGGCAGGCTGAACACACAAAAAAATATTGATATGAAAATCTTTAGTTTGGGTGCCCATGGAATGGTGAAGAAGCAGCATCAGCAGCCCAAGCTGAGAGAACAATACTCTGCCATTTCCCTGCATTTCACCATGAGCCCTGAGATTTGATGGAAAGAAAATCTCCACCATTTTAATTGGTGGGACTTTAAATTTACAAATAGCGTATTTTTAAAATCAAATGTTACAAAATATACCCCTACAACTTTGCTTTAGATCCAAAAATGGTTTGCATTAATATTTGCATCTCAAAGGGCTGGAAGGCAGTGGGCAAGATTAATCTTATAATTCCTACTATTGTAATGGATATGTTTCATGTCCGAGATGTTCTTACTTATTGTAAATGCTGTTTGAATTAAACAGAACACAGTAGAGTTGTTTCAAATTGTTCACTTCTCTTGGTCCTGTTTATAATTAATAATACAGGTGCTATTATTTTTGAAGCACAGTTTCTAAGATCTGTGATAAATAAAAACTTTCATAGTTAACAAACTATGCTTGTGAAGATACAAAACTTTAATATTGCATAATGCTATTGTTATCATCTTCATCGTTTACATTTGCTCCTCAATGTTCCTGATCTATTCACAATTCTGTGGTAAAGATAGACAGATAACCTGCTGTAGAAAGGATTGTGTTTAATGACATTCAGTAACTATTGTCACAGAACTGTGTAATGGATGGCTCTGTAGAGTTCATCTGTTGATTTTTTTGCTTTTCCTCTAAATCAGTGTGGCCACAATGACAATCAATTCATATCCTGCCAGCAATTCCTGCATAACTATGCTTTGCAGTTGACGTGGTTGATTTAATTTTACACATGAAGACAGGAACGTTTGATAGATTGTTTAAAAGTGAAACTATAATTTTCACAGTTTCAAAATTAAATGTTTATTATTAATTTAAAATATTTGCATTTTTGTCTTCATACTTCTATCATCACATAGTAATGGGGCATCTTGGTCAGCATGGACAAGTTGGGCTGAGAGGCCTGTTTCCATGATGTATAACTCTATGTAAACTCGCAAGGGTGCAGAAGTTTCATGTTTCATTTGTGTTAACTTCACAGTGCAGTTGAATACATGAGGTAATATCATACATGTAATACGTACCAAAGGCCACTATTAGCTATTTTACTAGAGTTTGTGTTACTTTAGACATCCATTGAGGAAGTAAGAAAATAAATTTGGAAAGGATTGAATTATAATTTGTGTAATAATGCTGCCAGGAATAATATCTAAACTGGATTTGGAGGAAAATATGAGCTACATGATCCTGCTAACTATTTTGGCTCACAGAAGACATAAAACTTCATGATGTAAAGACCTGGTTTAATATATTAATATAGGCTCAGTGAAGGTACCCTCACCTGAATCAAGAGCATGTGGATTCAGATGTCAGTCCAAAGAATCTGCACATTATCCAGGTTGACACTATACAACTATACACTATACAATATTTGTCCTTTGAACTGCATCACAAAAAAAGATTATTTATTAACAAATGTTGGGGCTTGATGTGCCTAAATTGGTGGTCATGATTTTATTCATTACTGAAGTGATTGTATTAAAGAAGTATTTAAGATGTTTAAGAAGGAACTGCAGATGCTGGAAAATCGAAGGTAGACAAAAATGCTGGGGAAACTCAGCGTGTGAGGCAGCATCTATGGAGCGAAGGAAATAGGCAACGTTTTGGGTCGAGACCCTTCTTCAGACTGATATGAGGGTGGGGGGAAAGAAAGGAAGAGGTGGAGACAGTGGGCTGAGGGAGAGCTGAGAAGGGGAGGAGAAAGCAGGGACTACCTGAAATTAGAGAATTCAATGTTCATACCACTGGGGTGCAAACCGTCCAAGCGAAATACGAGGTGCTGCTCCTCCAATTTACGGTGCTCCTCACTCTGGTCATGGTGGAGGCCCAGGACAGAAAGGTCAGATTTGGAATGGGAGGGGGGATTGAAGTGCTGAGCCACCGGGAGATCAGGTAGGTTAATGCGCACCGAGTGAAGGTATTGGG
Source organism: Okamejei kenojei (assembly GCA_035221665.1). Classification (NCBI taxonomy): domain Eukaryota; kingdom Metazoa; phylum Chordata; class Chondrichthyes; order Rajiformes; family Rajidae; genus Okamejei; species Okamejei kenojei. The sequence continues at coordinate 67,434,075 of CM069138.1, forward strand.
CGAAGCGATCGCCAAGCCTATGCTTGGACTCACCGATGTAGAGCAGCTGACATCTAGAGTAGCGGATGCAGTAAATGAGGTTGGAGGAGGTGCAGGTGAACCTCTGCTGCACCTGGAAAGACTGCTTGGGTCCTTGAATGGAGTCAAGGGGGGAGGTAAAGCGACAAGTGTAGCATTTCCTGCAGTTACAAGGGAAAGTGCCAGGAGAGGGGGTGGTTTGGGTGGGAAGGAACAAATTGACCAGGGAGTTACGGAGGGAGCGATCTCTGCGAAAAGCAGACAGGGAAGGAGATGGGAAGATGTGGCCAGTGGTGGGATCCCGTTGGAAGTGGCAAAAATGTTGGAGGATTATTTGTTGTATGTGATGGCTGGTAGGGTGGAAGGTGAGGACAAGGGGGACTTTGCCTTTGTTACGAGTGGGGGGGGGGGGGGGCTGTAGGGTAGGGAGTGAGAGTAGGGTCATGGGGTATAGAAGAGACCCTGGTGAGAGCCTCATCTATGATAGAAGAGGGGAACCCCCGTTCCCTGAAGAATGAGGACATCTCCGATGCCCTGGGGTGGAACACCTCATCCTGGGTGCAGATGCGGCGTAGATGGAGGAATTGGAAGTAGGGGATGAAGTCCTTCAGGAAGCAGGGTAGGAAGAAGTGTAGTCCAGATAGCCATGGGAGTCAGTGGATTTATTGTGGATGTTGGTTAGTAGTCTATCACCTGCGATGGAGATAGTGAGGTCTAGAAATGGTAGGGAAATGTTGGAAATGATCCAGGTGTATTTGAGTGCCGGATGGAAGTTAGTGGTGAAATGGATGAAGTCAGTGAGTTCTGCATGGGTGCAGGAGGTAGCACCAATGCAGTCGTCAATGTAGCAGAGGTAGAGTTTGGGGATGGGGCCTTGGTACGCCTTGAACAAAGATTGTTCGACATACCCTACAAAGAGGCAGGCATAGCTAGGGCCCATGAGCATGCCCATAGCTACGCCCTGTATTTGGAGGAAATGAGAGGAGTCAAACAAAAAGTTATTGAAGGTAGGGACCAGCTCCGATAGGCGGAGGAGAGTATCAGTATCGGTAGACGGGGATTGGTTGGTTCTGCGGTCGAGGAAGAAACGGAGGGCTTTAAGATCCTCCTGGTGGGGGATGGAGGTGTAGAGTGACTGGACATCCATGGTGAAGATGAGGGAATACGGGCCTGGAAAATTGAAGTCCTGGAGTAGACGAAGAGCGTGTGAGGTGTCTTGAACATAGGTAGGGAGAGATTTAACCAGGGGGTATAGGATGGAGTCGAGGTATGTGGAAATAAGTTCGGTAGGACACACACAGGCAGAAACAATGGGTCTACCATGACAATCGGGTTTGTGGATTTTGGAGAGAAGCTAAAATCGGGCTGTGCAGGGCTGAGGAATGATGAGGTTGGAGGCTTGGGAGGGCAGGGAACCGGAAGTGATGAATCAGTGATAGTGCTAGAGATAGTGGCCTGGTGCTCGTCTGTGGGGTCATGGTCCAAGGATAAGTAGGAGGAGGTGTCTGAGAGTTGGCGCTTGGCCTCAGCCTTGTAGAGATCAGTGTGCCAGACTACCACGGCACCTCCCTTGTCGGCAGGTTTGATCACCCAATCTGGGTTGTTGCAGAGTGAGTGGAGGGCTGTACGTTCAAGGGGGGGGAGGTTAGAATGAAAAATGGCAGTGGAGAAGTTGAAGCGGTTGATGTCCGCCATCCGGTAGATGGCCATGAGGGGGAGTCCAAGAGGAGGGGGTACGTTGGAGACGGTAGAAGGGGTCATCACTGGGGGGCGAGGGTTCCTTCCCATGGAAGAACGCTTTGATGCAGAGGCGACGGAAGAAGAGCTCCACATCGTGGCGGGCGCGGGACTCAAAGAGTGGGGATGGAGGAGAACAAACGTGAGGCCTCTGCTGAGGACAGACTGTTCGGTATCAGAAAAGCGGAGGTCAGGGGGATTGGTGAACACCCGGCAAGGATGGGGGTTGGGGCCGGAGGAAGGCAGGTGAGTGGATTGAGGCCAAGGTCATGTCTGGTGGGGGGGTGGTGGGTGGTCAGGGAGGAAGGGGGTATGAGGACTATAGTGTGGGTGGGGAAGAGCTGGGGTCACATGGTTTGAGGGGGAAGGGGAAGACCCAGTGGAATAGCCACGTAGGTTCCCTGTGTTAGGGGGACTAGCACTAGGACCTAGCACAGTTAGACCCCGTGATGTCAGAGTCTGCCGCGTGGAGACTTCAGGCCCGGTGCTGAGCCTAGGACTCGGGTAAGGTGACAGCTGCAACCTGCTGGAGAGCGGTGGAGTGGCGAGGATCGGGAGAGTTGATGGTGGAGGCCCGCGGGAAGTGGAGTCCAGGTCAGCGGGCGAAGTGTAGGAGGTCCCGGTCAGCGGATGGCCGGTGGGGCGGCGAGGTTCGACCGGCCCGGTGAGGCGGCAAGGTGAGTGTGACCCGGTGAGGCAGAGAGGCTCAGCGGTCATGTTTTGGTGGCGATAGTCGGAGGAATTGGGGAGGTAGCGAGGGTCAGCGTAATCGGTGAGGGGGCGATAGTCAGAGTTACCAGTGAGGCAGCGAGGGTCGGCATCATCGGTGGGTAGGTGAAGATCAGCGTCAGCGGCCACGTGGAGATCTGCGACGGCAGCGTCTTCGGTGGTCCCGGCCTGAGGTAGGTCGAGGAGGAGGTGAGTACTGGTGCTACTGACTCTTCAATTCCTTTTGTACTTCATTTCCTTTGTTTTGACATTGTCGAAAGACAAATTAAATTCAAGTCCTTTTCTTTTGGTCAATTACTCCAATTTACTGGCAAATTTTAAAAGGTGTGCATGGAAATTAAATCGTTTGTAGATTATAAACAAGTATAAATGTTTTGCATTTGGTATGAATCCAGATGTCACAATCCAGATGCCATATTTTTGAGGACACCGTTCACAGTGGCACGTGATTATGCATAATATTAAAAGAGAGGAAGAAAGTCAGTCATCAACCTAATATTGTAAACTGAAATTAATAGCTTGATTTAATCTCTTTGCAAACATGAACTTATGGGCTACCTATTAGTGCATTCTTTATAAGACAAGACAAATTGATGACTGATTTAAAGATTCTGCCATGATCCATAATGAAACGGGGAAAAAAACATGTTCACTCATTATATGCATTTGAAATGTGTTACTTTTAAGGTCTTGGAAATTAATATTCTTTTTTTATTGTATGACTTTACTACCTTGCATATTCCTGATGTCTTCTACAGTTTGGGTTTGCACATAGGAACCCTTTACAGTGTTTTCACAAAACACTGAAGTCCAATTTAAAGTTAAAATTTACAAAACATTGCCCAGTGAATAACTAACAGTGATATATCTAATTGTAACTACATTTATGTACATATTTATGATATATTTATGTCCATGAAAGTGTTTTATATAGCTCTAAAAAGAAAAAGGATAGAACAAGTTTAATACTTAACCATTCTTTTAGTATTCTTTTTATCTGAAATGTGTCTTTTGTGATTCATACCACTGCAGATGATTATCCCCTTGTGAATTTCTCAAGAACAAGTCAAGTAATCAAACAATAGTTCCTTAAATAACTGTTAAATCAGTTAAAGGGAGTTCTTTCATTTGAATGACAAGTTAGGATATGAAAAAATAATTGGCTGTTATAAACTGTATTTATAGGTGAATGAATCACGAGTGTGCAAATTATACTGTGTGGGTTTGTTCAGTAACGGCGTGCCTCCACTTTCAAGCTATGCCATTACCTGGAGGAAACTGGAAACATTTGCATCGTTAAATAGATGTGCTACATTTATGAAATAAAATCAATGTTCTCAGAGCCTCACAGGTATTCATCTTACTATTGTTTTGTTCTAAATGCTAAATATTTGTATAGGTAGGTAAAGTCTTTTCATCAGAAATGTAATTGTTTCCTTCTCATTATCATTGCAAGCAGTGAGTAGCTGAACTATAAACCAGAGCTTGGATTCAGTTTATGGTACGTAATGATGCAACTGATTTCATTTTAAACACTGATAGGCACTGTACTTAACCTCTGGGTTTTGATCAAGAATGAGAAACCAGTGACATTTTCTGCTTTGAATTGCTTTCCATTTATCAAGTCGAAAAAAGCAAGAGGGTTTTAGCTATCGGTAGTTCTCCTGATGCCTCGTGCAATGGAGTTAAAGAAAAGTTTGTCATATTCTGAATTAGAGACCAACTGTTATGTGAGATTGGACATCAGGCAGACAGTTGGAATGCATGCCAGCGGTGTAAACAACTATCCTTTTTCCAGGGTGATTGTGGGTTGATGAACATGATGGTCCTTTCCTATTTGTTTTGGATGACAATTCTAAATATATAATCCTGGTTAATTATCAAAGCAAACTCAGCAAACCAAGGATGAAATTCCATGAGGCTTCTCTTGCATGTCCTTTGTCATGTTTGCATCTCTCAGCTGTAAACCCCGGGAAATTCTTCCCTTTTAATGTAAGCTTTTCATTAGATTAACAGCTTTTATACGATTTCATTATTTATATTTCATTAGATTAACAGTTTTTATACGATTGCAAAATAATCACATTTCAAATACTCACCAATGAAAATGTCTCTAGTTTTTCAAGCCTTTAATTTTTGTCAAAGATGCATGAGCATATTAAAGTAAATCAACGTGATTTGTTTTTCACTAATTAGTTATTACATTATTATCACAAGATGTTAAAACCCAGAGGAAAATTTTAATTCTTCAATACAATTGGGGAAACAAAGTAAGGAATAGGTTTTAAAAACGTTACACATATTATGTGGAACAATCAAGCATTGTCGAGATTATTTGACAATGGATACCCCATTGAGAAAGGTCCATTCAACAGTGTCCACCCTTCCTGCTCCCTTTTACTTCTGCTCCACAATAACTTATTGTTCAGTCAGTGGTCATAATAGCAATATTATGACAATATTTTATAGGATATACCAAAACACAGAATACTTGACCTAGTAAGTTCAGGGTCTCCAAACGTCCAGGCAAAGAAATATTTGAACAAGTAAATAAACTGCTGTATGACGTTTCAGGTAGCGGTAGATTTCTGTGTAGAGATTTTGTTTATGTGTGTATGGATTGCACATCTGAATCAGGCGCCATGTAATAAAGGGTTAACTCCAGTTGCCAATTGGCCACTTTTTGGTTTGTTGTGGAGCCTGGATGTTATTAGTGCAGGGAACTATCAGTAAATAAAAACATCTTGTTCACAAAGGACTCTATCTAGTTGATTTAATTCTCTGAGGTAAGTATTCCCCAATATTAGGAAAATTAAAAATGACTTACTGGCAAGCACTTTTAATCCAACAGCTCTCTATGAACTCCCACCACATATGCTCCTCTATTGCCACAAACTAATGGGGGAGACATGTTGTAGATATCTGCAGCTGCGGCAACGTATCTGACAAAAACTGATGGAACCACAATCTTACCAACCAATAGCAATTCAGCCCTCTACGACACTTTGATTGGGGTTACAACCAAAACATATGACATTTTTCACTGTGGGCCTCTTAATGAATTGCATACACCTCATATGTAACTCCTTAATGTTGTGGGAAGGAGAATTGCTTCCTAGAGACCCTATGATCCACTGCTTTGAGCAGTTTACCCCTTCTCTCTCCTCATTCTTTAAGCAGCTTGATTGCTTTGCATGTCCTCGGTTTTTTTCTCTGTCACATTGTTTCTGCTAAATCACCCATGACTAAGATTAACTGGTTATTACAGAAACATTTAAGTCAAAACCTCTAAGCGTATGGTTCAAGTAGACTTCACTAACTCCTAATAATAAAGCAATCATTGAGCTCCACTTGAATAAGGGCAGTTCAAATCATTCAAGAAACAGTAATTGATGATCCCTTTAATAAGTTTTAAGAGGCAGATTTTGGGACATTAATTATAGACTTGGGGGAATTTGGGACATTAATTACGGACATAGTCTGTTTTCATGTTTCACAGCTATACACACTCATATTCTGTCTTGACTTATTAATCAATTTCTGTCCTCTTTTGCTGAGTTCTGAAATTCACCAAAACTTGCCGCTAACTGATTATTCTGCCAACTTTATGAATTTTGATGTAATGCTCTTTTTAACTTCTCCTGTCAGCCATAGTCAACCAACTTTGCCTTTTGTGTTTTTGCTACTGCCCATCACTGTCGTACCTTTCAATATATTTTCCGAATCTACCACAGTCCAAGTGCTTTTATTATTTCCTTTGTTTAGATTTGGGACCTTGACCTTGGATTGAACGACATCACTTTCAAACTCAATGAAAATTTCTACCTTGTCTTCACTTAACCCTTCCCTTATAACAAAATTATCAATTAATTCCTTCTCATTGCGTAACTAACTTCAGTTCTCATTTTTATCACAATGATAGTGTCTGTATTGATATGAAGATAGTTATTTTCTTATTAGAGATTGTCTTCATTTGATCTTAAAGGGCCTGTCCCACTTGGCAATTTTTTTTGGTGACTGCTTCATTGACACGTATCAGGTCACCGTAAAAGTCACGGCATGATGTGGTGTATTGACATGTGGTGTCTCCTCAAGTGTCACAACATTTTTTTCGTCACCGCTGGATTTTGAAATGTTCATGATCTTTCGGCGACCTGATATGTCAGTCAATGACGCTGGCAGTCGCCAAAAAAAATCGCCAATTGGGACAGGCCCTTAACCATCTTTTATACTATGAAACTTGTAATTCATTGGACGTAGAGATTGATTTATATCCCCATACTCCTTCAACTTTTTTTTAAGTTCAACTTTTTTGCAGATCCCTTCCCTTATTTTTAACCTTTGCCACTTCTCATATTTAATATTTTTGCTATAGGGCTTGCCCACAAATGTTCTGAATAACTCAATACGGCCTTTCTGTTGCCAATGTCACACTTTTTCTCATGCCAGTATTTTGTCAGCCATCTTAAGGGGAGAAAGCAGGAGAATGGGGTTAAGAGGGGAAGATAGATCAGCCATTATTGAATGGTGGAGTAGACTTGATCAGCCAAATGGCCAAAATTCTGCTCCTATCTCTTATGAACTTATTTGGGAATAGTAGATCTCCTGATCTGTCTGTCTTTTTAGTGGATTAGGCAATACTCCAGAGAATATTACTCATAATTCGATCATTTCTGTTTTTACTTTGGCTCCTGTCCTGACATTCCATCAGGTTGATTTATTTCCTATTCCTACATTAGTTAATCACTCTAGAGTGGACCATCACAATTGACTGGCCCTGCTTTTACCAAATTCCTCTCCAACCATCTCAAGATTTCCCTTGCCTGACTGTGGGGGATGCTGTCTATATTTCTAATTATAGAGTCCACTATCGTCAAAATATTCCCATTCTTGTCTTTCTCATCATCTTATTCCCCTTGCTTGGGCCTGTCTTCCCTGTGGTCATTCCCCTTTTCTCCAAGATAGTGAATGCATTGCATCTGATGGTCAAGACCAGTGACTGCAGAATCTCCTCCCATGCTCTTATAAATCAATTTATCTATGTTTTAAAGAAGGAACTGCAGATGCTGGAGAATCGAGGGTACACAAAAGGCTGGAGAAACTCGGCGGGTGCAGCAGCATCTAAGGAGCGAAGGAGATACTCTCCTTAGATGCTGCTGCACCCGCTGAGTTTCTCCAGCCTTTTGTGTACAATCAATCTATCTAGTTCCCTTACACTTGTGACTTCCCCTTCCTGAAACCTCCTATTCCTTTTGAATTTGGCTGTGTTCTGCATTTTTTTTAAAAAGATATCCAAACTAGTTTATTTGTTTCTCCTGTCTCTAACTTGCCCTCCAGTCATACAACACTGAGATGCATTGACACGTTAGAGATACTTCCTGCAGACATGCAAATTTGGGCAATCTTGCCAAATCTGGGCAGCCAGAGGCACCAAATTTGGTTTTCATTCATGGGAGAGTTTCAAACGAGGAGACACAGCTTCAAGATAGGGGATTGGTCATTGAAAACAGATTTTTTCTTTGTGGATGGCTGAGAATTTATGTGTTTCTCTACACTAGAGAGTTGTAGAGGCTAAATTATAAATGAAGGTATTGAGGTCTATGGAGAACTGAGAGGAGTTGAGGCCTAGGGTAGATCAGCCATGATTACATTGAATGGCAGGGTAGACGAGAGACCATATGGCCTGCTCCTGCTCATATTTTCTTGTATTGTTCTGTTCTTGTGTTGCAGTGAGTAGGTTGCTATGCATTTTAAATGCAGAATCTCTAGCCTGAGTTCCCATTACTTTCCCATTCAAAGGAGTAAAAGCCCATACTGACCTTTGACCTGGGTCTACTCCATTGCCAGAGTAAGGCCACATACAAACCGGTAGAACAGCACCTGGTGTAGCTTCCAACCCAATGGTATGAACATTGAATTCTCCAGTTTTACGTAACACCCCCTTCTTTTTCCCCTCTCTTTCTGGTGCGCATTCACTTCGCCAATTACCAACCCCCCCCCATCTCTGTCCATCCCCTCCACCTCCGCTCCAGTAAACCACCATCTGCAGTTCCTTGTGTCTCCAGTAAAGGAGTCTTTGTTCAGCATTCTGTGTCCTACCAGAAGTCTGTGAGCCACCCCTATCAAATGGCTGAAAGGCAGTCAGTAAACCAATTGACAGCATGTACAAACTCCGTACAGACAGCACCAGTAGTCAGGATTGAACCCGCGTCAATGCCGCTGTAAGGCAGCAACTCTACTGCTGCGTCACTGTGCGGCCCTTTGCAAGGTATCTCTGTGCAACAGCTCAGGTACAGTAGGAAGTTGGTGCTTTGCTGCCAGGTTCCATGACAAATACAATATTGAAGTCATGTTGGAATGACAGACGGGGGGAATTTGGGACATTTGAGTGCCTTCTCAGAACATTCTAAGCCCTTAGAATGCCATTTAAAACAAAATCTTGTTCTGGTTTTATGGTAACTAACCCGCAATTACCCCATCTCTCACTCCCCCTTCTCTTCCCTCCCCTGAAGAGTCATGGCTAACATTGCTCTCTCTCCTCCAACCCTTCCACCGGCTTCACAATTCGTCACTTAACTATCGTTGAGTTTCACAATTCTGAACTGTTTATCCTTTTGGGCTCACACCTATCTTTTCATCTCTGGCCTTGTCCAATAATTTGCCTATCTGAGGCTTGTATTATTACCAGCCATGCTCTTTCCTGCCAAACCTCTCTTCCAGCTTTTTTTCCCCCCTCACCCCACCTCCCCGCACCTCCATATCTTGATGAGTTACTCCAGCAATTTGTCTTTCCCTGGTTTTAAGGTGTGATGGTGTCAACAATATGAAAGTGTTTGTATCACGTTATCAGCAACACTGAAGTGATTCTTATCACAACAAACCAGCTGTAAAACATGCTTTGGGAAACCTTAGACATGTTTTAAACCTACTCACAATTCATTTAATTGTTTGGATAATGTAGGCATACCCCCTCCCCCCAAGCATGGGAGTAGCTCTGCATACATGTATAAACATGCTCACAATCAGCTCTCCTATGGGTATATCTTCAGCTACACAATATTGGCAAATGCCCAGCTGAAACTCACAATACAACTACCTTCCCAGGCCAGTGCCCACAATCAAAAACCACCATAAGTGTGCCTAAAAATGAACAATTTAATTACATAAATTAAAATATTTATGCCTGTAATTTCTAAACGTTGCTTAATAGTCTCTTGGTTTATTTTCTATGGCTCTGCAACTCCTATTGCCTAAATCCTTCACTGCGATTAAAGCACTGAAATAAGACATCAGGCTTTCAGGGTAGACATTTAATTGCAGATACTTAATGTTCTCTTGCTACATTCATGTTAAAAGCTATTTTTGTGCAGGTGTGAACTTGTTTAGAATAACAGATTTGATGCCTGCCTTAACACGACCCTGGTAGGAATTTGTTACCTTCGGTACTTGCACTCGCCCTTTAGAACACTTTTATTTCAGGTCGACAGCCACTAGTCAGTCTCTGGATATTACTCAAGCAATTATTGTTAGTATATGACCTTAGTCTCATTTCCTAAGGTCATATAGGAACATACCAACTCCAATAGGAATGCAGAAAAAGAAATAGGAAGTAGGAGATAACCCATACAGGGCAAAACAATGCACTTTATTAATTTTTCATTGAACCCCTTATTAGTATACTGTGGCTAGTTACATTATCTACAAATAACACTGCAATTACCTGCTGAGATTATTTATAAGCAGCTCCCAAACACACATCTACCACCTAAAATTAGAAAGTTGGGGCATTAACTCACATCCTTCTAAAGGTTCACTTCTCAGTCATACATCATGATGACATGGACATTTGCTACTATTCATTATCACTGGGTCTAAATCCGAGAACGCTGTAGACACAAAATGTTGGAGTAACTCAACGGGGCAGGCAGGATCTCTGGAGAGAAGGAACGGGTGACGTTTCGGGTCGAGACCCTTCTTCAGACAGTCAGACGGAGACATAGAGATATGGAAGGGTAAGGTGTGAAAATGAGAGATCAAAGGGAACAAAGTTCAAAGAACATGTAATATAGATCATTGTTAGCTGAGGGGAAGGTGACAATGGGGTATCCACTAGGATAACTCAGGTGGGGGAGGGATGGAGAGAGGAAAAGCAAGGGTTACTTGAAGTTAGAGAGGTCAAAATTCATACCACTGGGTGGTAAGCTGCTCAAGCGAAATATGAGGTACTGTTTCTCCAATTTGTGTTGGGCAATGACAATGGAGGCCCAGGTCAGTATGGGAATGGGAAGGGGAGTTCCTCTACAGCACAGTGGGTATATCTTCAGCTGATGGGCATATAGTGACTCCACTAGGATGCTCACTACTCTCTCTAGGACAATTTAGGATAGGCAATAGTAATTGGCCTTGCCAGGGATGTCCAGATTATGTAAAAATAAACGACAATTGAGCCTACCAATGAGTTCCAAATTGATTTGAAATTAATTAAAAACACAAAATACTGGTATTATTACTCAGCGGATCAGGCAGCACCTCTGGAAGACGTGGATACGCGACATTTTGGGTTGGGATCCTTCTTCTGACTAACCAAACTAATGATCTTGCAGGAGAATGTTGAGGGTGGAATGGAGACTTTGCAAACTGAGATTTCATTCCACCATGATTTTTGCAGATTAAGGTCAAACTGTTGGCTTGCCGCTACTTTAATTACCACCTATTGGCGCCAATCAGTCTGCAGAAGGACCTCGACCGGAAACGTCGTCTACCCATTCCCTCCAATAGATGCTGCCTGACCCGCTGAGTTACTCCAGCGATTTGTGTTTTGCTCAGGATTCCAGCAGCTGCAGTTTCTTGTGTCACCTGTTGGTTCCAGGTTGGAGACGTCACAATCGCTGTGCATGTGATAACCAGGTCATTGAACGCCCTCAACCATGCCTGAGCCATTCGACCCCAAACCTCGGCAATTCCTTTGCCCCCGCAGATGCTGCGCGACCCGCTGGCTTCCTCGTTTGCTGTCTCAATCCTAGCATGAGTGATCAAGAATTTTCTGGGCCTCTGATAAATCATGGTGATGGGGGTGAGCTGGATGACTCTTATTCCTTGAAGAATCACAGAGAAGAAACATGTTCCTCTTAACCTCAAGGTCTGAGGTCAAAGTCTCAATCATGTTCCAGTCAAAATCAAGCTGGATTAGGGGACACGAGGAATAAAAGACAAACATCCCTTGTCTGCAAATCTTGGCTTCTCGCCACCTCACCCAACGGCAAGGAACAGATATTTAACTTTGAATAATTTTAGGTCTTCCCTTTTCCGCCCCTCCTCTGTCGCCCCCACACTGCTCCGAGCCTCGGTCAAGTCCACGCCGCCGTTCACGCAGTCTTCCTGCAGGCGATACTGGAGTCATTCGCACTCGGGCCAGCACAATAGTTTTGAGCCCGCTGGACGCGTCAGACAGGAATTACTAGTTTCCTAAATAATTTTGCAATTGAAATAATTCCCCGTTTGACCTTTAAATCCTAAATCAAGACATTTAACATCCAGGCAGATACCCGAGTAAGATTAAGGGTCAGTCTGCGCAGGGCACTAGATGCAGGGTAAGAGTGTTTTATTGTCCAAACAGGACAATGCGATTCTGACATGCACAACATAATATGTAAATAGCAGGGGCAATGATTTTTGTTTGTTGCCGGAGTACACTATAAAGTAAGAGGTGGCCGAATAACAAGGCTTTGGGGTAATCATATTGGCAACATGATTTTATTTTCAATGTACAATTCAAAGATAAAACACTTCCCCAGCGTTTGGCAGCTGAGAAAGGCTAAAATGACATTGAGGTCCCGGGACTTTGCCATCTGGTGATTTCCCCCCAACCACCCCCCTCAATAACGTGCACGATGTTTGAGTTAAGTCGCTTTGTCAGTTCCCGACGTCCCCAAGGCTGAGGTCAAGTCCGGTTGCCAGATTCCTTCGGTGCGGGGCTTGAGGCGAGAAAGCAGCAACAACTTGTGAGGTAGCGCCGCCGGACATCCCGGGGCGTTCGTCGGGGAGGGACTGTCAGGCGCACATTGATCGCCCTAATCCGTGCTCTTGTTCCAGCATGTAACAGAGAGGGCGAGGCGCGGGCTGTCGGGCGATTCGACAAAGCATCTTAAGTGTGCAGCGAACATAAACACCCTGACTCGCAATCCGCAGAAAGGAGGGCGACAGTGAGGAGGCCAGGTCCGTAAGTAAAGGGGGAATGTGCGCAGCGGGGAATCTCAGAGGTTCATTCCAGATATGCGAGTCCACCCCGGGCGGTGTGCACAGTGGGTCAGAGGGAGCCACCCAACCGCTGCCGGCGGTGTGCCCAGTCTGGCTGACACAAAGCGGCCACTGTTGAAGCGTGCAGAGGTTGGGCGGGGTAGGCGGCATCCTAGACCTCGACCCAGCCGCACGGCGACCTTTCTGTAGCCCTTTCTCGCGTTGTAGGCAACGCGTTTGGTGCAGTAATAATGGAATGCAATTTGATGCAAGACTGCAAACTGAGACTGGAGCGAAGCGATCCCACGGCCCGCTGAAGTGGCGGAGGTTGAATCTCTGTTTTATTTATCTCCGGGCGTCTGACATCCCGAAATCAGATCGGACAGAAAAGCAAGCAAGTTTAAAAAAAAAATCCTGTTGCCACGTCTGGCCGCGTGGTCCTCGATGGGCATAAAAAGTGCTCTATAAAAGGAATGGGAGACTACACTCCCCTGGAGCCAATCCCAGCGGTTTTCACAATGGTGCACGGCTGCATTTCTTGGGATCCAATCCTTCCAGTGACCCCGCCCCGTTCCTCAGACAAATACTGGGAGCATTCATTCGGCGCCTGGACTGTTTTCCATCTATGGGAAAATTGATCTTGTAGGTAGGATTCCTGGGGATATGACTGTAAGAACTCAGAAATGTTGGCATTAGCTTCGGGTGTCCCGGGCCAGGTTTACAAACCGGACTGCTGACAGGACCAGGTATGCATCGAGATCCCTTGACACTCCTGTTTTAAGCAGTTTCGGACATCGATTTGTTTTTAAGTAATTGATTAGTTGCAATTATCTCAGTTGCGCGCTATTTTTCCATACTGTGTATGTTTTGGGAACAGCGGGGTTTTTAATAGGAAGGTTGGATGAAGGTTGGTCATAAGAGACGATGGCACGTTTATGGATGATGGATCGGCGCCAACTCCTCCGGCAACCAGTCCGAAAGCCCCCCCCCCCCCCCCCTCCAAGCTAAACATCCATAACAACGGGATTCACCTCTGGCTCATGGCTTGGAAATTCCGAGCGCAAACTACCCAGGACATTCCACGCCGGAACTAACTGGATCCCAAAGTATATTTGGTATCATTGATCCGCGCGGAATGCTGAAATATGGGCGGGCTGGGGATGGGGGGGGGGGGGGGGGGGGGGATGAGGAGGGTGGTGGGGGGTAAAGGTGAGAGTTAGTGACCCCAGCCATTTACATCACATTTACTTTCACTGGTGGCAGAAATGAAATACGCCCTGGAAGCTCACGGCTGATTTGATTTGTGGTTTGTTTATCTCCGATCTCAGGGCTGCTCTTTTTCTCCAAATACCAAGGCTTGTTTAATCTGCATGCTTTTGACGTTGTGCTTGGCTCCTTCGGCACTCGGCGCACACACACACACACACACACTGAGTCTATTCCCAGCCAATTCTCCTGTTCCGTTCTCACAGTGGTTTGACTCCAGGAGCCCGACCCGCTCTTCTTAAATACATCCAACCGATTTCCCTCAAGTTTCCCCCAACCTGAATTACGGACCGGGATCGACTCCGAATGACAGGTAAGGCGTTAAAGTGTCTCATTCCCGTTTTCCTCTGGGAAGGGTTGCCCGCCTCTGGGCAGATGCCACTGTGGATGGGAAGGACCCGCGGGCGGAACGGTTCCTGCCCGTTCTGGAGAGGGAGTGGGCTGGTCGAGAGGAGATCGGTCGGGTTTTTTGTTACTGAGAAGGGAAATTTACACCGGGCTGGATAAGGCGGGGAGCTGGAATTGCCCGAGACGCTGCAGCAAAGAGGAAACAGTAACACGGAGAGGTTTGCTTTTGTTCAATACGTTGTCCAGGTATAAAGTGGACTAAGTGGTTCCTGTTTCTCTGGCCCTGCAGTCCCTAGGTTAAGAAATGACATTGGTGATTTCGATGAGCAGATTATGCGATCTTCCCCTTGAAGAGGCTTCAGATATCCCGGAGTACGCGCCCATCTGGGAAGAATCTTTCAGCAAAACCGCAGCGATTTCAACCCAGACTAAATACGGAGAGCCCACAGGTCAGTCGGGAGCAGGTACCAGACATCGCATCTCATCTCACCCGCTAGTGTTTTTCTCCTGGTCTCCAGCCCCGTGTGTTTGGGTGCGGGCGGTCTGCACTCCGGGCTGCCAATGTGTGCCGCTCAGCCACAGTTTATAACGGGGGCGGCGAGGGAGAGCCAAGGTAGGTGCAAATCAATATGAATTTCACAAGAGGAAACACAGACTTTGTTTTGTTTTTATACCGATTTCTTACAACTGCCTGCCACAGTGTACAGCCATATATATATATATTCCATATGTATATTTCAGAAAGCTGTAACATTTTTTTGAATAAAATGACAGCAAGAAAGTAAAAATAATTAATATTTAATCCCCAACATGATTATGCAGTTTTCACAGAATGCCGAGGTGATCCACACGCTCTATGGTAGTCGCAACACAAAGCCACATGGTGTTCATTGTCAAGTTCTTAGTAAGTGTGCCGGTCTGTAGCTGTTGGTCAGTGGCAGTGATTCCAAACCGATAATTTCATGGGGTTCAAATGACCCAAGCTTGATTCTGACAATATTTAAATCTTTCATAGATCTGGACATTTCTGTTTGCATAAACCATTTTCACCAGTGCCAACTGATTAAAATGATGTGGGGGCAGGGAGAAGTGTGGAGGTTGCTGCTCTCTTTAACCCAGTCAAAATTAACAGCCGGAGAAAACTATAGAGGGAAGATACAAAATGCTGGAGTAACTCATCGGGACAGGCAGCATCTCTGGAGAGAAGGTTTGGGTGACGTTTCCGGTCGAGACCCTTCTTCATATAGAGGGATTCACTTTCACTCCAATAGTGCTGTCAAGTATGCAACTGGTTAGTCTGATCACAACATTTTGATAACTGATTCTATATCAAGTGTTCACCAAAACATATAAACAGTCTTTGTATGTTATACCAAAGCACAGCATTGTGGCAACATGACTCCAGTCACTACGGTCCAGGATAGCCAAGTGTATGGCAGAGTTGTGATGCCCTTTTAAGATCTGCTGTTGGATTTTTGTGACCAGAAAAGCACTGGCGTGACACTTTGGAACAGATCTGAAGTTACATGAAACGAGGTGAGATCCTCATTGAAAGGTAATTAGAATCATAATTCTACCATCCAAGAACAGAATCATCTAGGGTCTTCCCAGGAATGGCATGTGATGCTGTTAAGTCTAGCTATCATCTACGCCAGCATTGTCTTTGGAAAGATTGAACAAAATGTGGAAGCAATGCACAGCCTGTTTGACACCATGGTTCTGTTGTTGATCTGTTGGTTAAGAGCATGGTTTGCATGCACCGTGGAGCAAGTGTAGAATGAAGAAGAACTTCTGAAAGCAGCTGTATGCCAAGCTCTTTAATGGAGATTACTAGGCAGACAGAAAAAGATACAGGGATCTGCTCAAAGTCTGCTCGAAGAAAGGAACCATTTTCATGAACTCCTGGGAATCTCTGGCTCATGACTTGCGCCAAGTGGATAAGGAGTATTTGGGATGGTTTTCAAAACCCAAAGACCATGCATTAGGGGAATACGGGGACCCTGTGTAAGCAATTGAAGGAGCGGACAACCTCACAAACCACCCACCCCTGTCATCCCAACCTGCCTTTGCAAGAGTCTAGTTTTTACATAGGCCTTAGTAGCCACCTCAAAACCCACAAAATTGGGGTAGAAACAAGCCAGCCTCGATCTCAAAGGACTAAACTGGTTATCAAAGTACATGCTGAGGCCTTATAAGGGAGCATGGAACTGTTTTATTTTACCAATGGCCATATTTAATTATTCCAATTTAGCATGATTTTATTTCAATTGTGTTCTGCCTCTACACATTCCAAATATGTGTGTATTACATAATGAACTAAAATTGCATATTGCACCCTTTATCAAAGATTTACATTTTTCTCTAGTCATTATCTTTCAACTAAAATGTTTAAGGACTTGCTTTAGAGAAAATAGAGACAGGAGTGATAATATTGAACAAATTAGTTAACTTGTTGAAGGTGAGATGGTGGAGATCTGGAGAGAAGCACAATAAAAAGTGATCTTGGAAAAGTGAGCATCTTTGGTAAATGAGGCTAGAGCAATGAATGTATTTGTTATTGTTTGTTCTATCTGTCTCAGTGTACAATGCTTGGATTAAGGGAGCTGAAGTAAGTGTGGTACCAAGAAAATATCTGGGGTAAGATAGGAATGCACATCCAGTCAGTCATCACCTGAAAAAAACACAAAATATGTCAATTTTATTTACATTTAACTATTTTGACATACTGCTATACCCAGAAGTTAACATATTTCCCCTTTCAGTTGTTGACTAGAAGTTTATGTCTCAACAATTTTCAATTTTAAGTACTTATTTTCAATTTTAAGTACTTACTAAATAATATTAAGTACTTAATATTTTCTTCCATGATTTACAAAGTGACCCTTATACTTCAGCTATAATTCAAAGGTTGTACTTTGGTTTTTCAACAGTCATCTTCATTTGCATCTGATGCATTCCTGGTATAATCAACTATACTATTGGTACTAACTCAGCAGTTATCAAAAATAAAAGTTTCCATATGCGGGAGGCCCAGTGCATTCCAGAGTTAAGTGTAGAAATTGATTTACCATAAATTCAAAACACTTGTCAACTTGGTTTCTGAGATTTACATTTTTCAACATTTTTCAATAGTTGTCAAATTCAGGACATATGGTGACAGTGAGAAAACTGATCTTCGTTTGATGCAGTAGGAATGTAAGAATACATTGCATATTTATACAATTAATTGTTATGTTTTTGTTGGGCTAGTACTTCAAAACTGTGCAAATAAATATTAGTAGAATTTCCACTCCTGGCAACAATCCATGAGAATGCACCCGTTCATTTTGTCTGGAGGTAAATTTAGGGTAAATTGCACAGAACACCTTGGGACATCCTGAGATCACAAAATGATGTATTTGTTAAAGTTCCTTTTTTTCCTTTAACTTTAGATGGAATGCTGCCTATCACACAGAAAGTTAAGAAAAATATAGCTCTTCTCTGCATGTCCATAACAACTAAATCTTAGCCTACATTTAACACATTTTCAATGGGCTAAAAGCAAATTTTCCCTTTTTGAGGTGAAATGACCTGTAAAATAAATAGCTTATATCATATTTTTATTACAGGACAAATCAAAATCGAGAGCATGATAAAAAATATGATTTAAAAATGGAGTAATATCTAAACAAAATATTCTTGTGTTTTTAATACTTCTGTTGTCTGCAGTTGCATCATAATTCTGTAATTTCATTCATGAACTCTAGTTCACCAATATAAATATGTAAATCCCAAAGTTTAAAAGATTTTTCTCCAAACATGGGCTCACTCAGATGAAGCTAAGATCAGATAAAAAAGTGTGGAGGTCAGTCTACCTTAAAGAATGAGCCTCCATTTATTTTTGGCAATTGATTTAACAGTTGAAATTCTTTAGCTACTGCAGCTTAAATAAACTGGCCAAAAAGCTTGATTTTAACTCTCATCTTGGCTTTGGGATTCAATGTAGAAGCAGGATTGCACAAGTTTGGGTCTTGCAATAACCTTGTTATAATTGGTCAGTCTTTCATAGGAATAACTTTTAGGAATGTAGGAAATGAGTAATCATTCATTCCTTCAGCATGATTATTCTCTGGAATCATTCCTGACCTGGATTACAATCTTATTTACACATATCAGTTCAGTTTAGTTTATTGTCACATGTAGCAAGGTGCAGTGAAATGCTCATGTGCTCCAAATAATGCAAAATCTGTACCAGAGACCTTCTTATATATGGCGTGCACAACCTAAAGTTGGAGGACAACTTGTTCTATTTGATTTTATTTGATTGTGCACGCCGGGTTGATTGCGTTCGTCGAAACAGGGCGGACCGCGTGAAGGTTGCATCTCCCACCTCCACCAGAGACCTTAATCCTAATCATTAAAGGATTACTATTTCTGCAACAATAGTGGGTTTGGTTAAGGAGGGAAACAATGTGTAAATCTCTCAGCATCAAACAAATATAATGAATAATTGTGCATGTAAAATCAATTTGTCACTCATGGTGTATACCTGAAAATTCAAGAGAAGGAGATAACTATAGATTAAGAAGATTTGGCTATCTTAATTCATCTTTCTGGAATTGCTGCAATACTTCCCAGGTATCCCCAAAATTCAAAAGATTTTCTCCACACATGAACGATTCAAGGTTTCGCCTTTGTTCTGTTTCTGAGTCCAGTCTTTGAATGAGAATTACCTAACATCAATCCTAAATGTATCCATATTAATTTGACCATGTGGCTTTCCTCTGGGTATGGGTTAGCCATATGGGTTTGTAGGTTAATTGGCCTCGGTTAAAAAAGATTGTGTAGGGAGAGGATGTCAAAGTGGAACAAAATAGAACTAGTGTGAACAGGTGATCAATGGTCGGTGTGGTCTCAATGGGCCATAGGGCCTGTTTCCATGCTGTATTTCTCTAAAAAAAATGAGCCATCTCCTTATAATATAAGTAATGATATTAAGGAATTGTACTTGTCAAATGTAGCATTTGAAATTCTACTGTTGCCATTAACAAGAATCTCATCGTAAGAGACAGCACTACACTGAATTGATTGGACTCCAACAATGTTGGATTGACCCCTCTGGACTTAATAATTCATTAATTTCAAAAGGGATGCCCGAGTCACAGGATTACTTAATGAAGAGGCAATGTATCATCTTTCATTCAGTGCGACAAAAATAGCCAGAGGAAATGACTCATTCAAATCTCTTAGGTTAAGGCAGTAATAAAGTAAAACAATAGGAAAAAAAGTTGCAATTGTTATTCAGAGAGGTGTTTAATGATCATAACTATGCTGAAATGTCAATCTCGTTATGTGGCCATTAATACAGAAATAATTGCGTTCATTGAATTGCACACATTGAGTCATGAATAGTGCAAGGCCTGGCTAGAGTGGTCGAATAGTGATAGGCCTGGATAGAGTGGATGTGGAGAGGATGTTTCCACTAGTGGGAGGTCGAGGATCAGAGGTCATAATCTCAGAATAAAAGGAAGGTAGATTAAAATGCTGGAGAAACTCAGTGGGTGAGGCAGCATCAATGAAGTGAAGGAATAGAAACATAGAAACATAGAAAATAGGTGCAGGAGTCGGCTATTTGGCCCTTCGAGCCTGCACCGCCATTCAATATGATCATGACTGATCATCCAACTCAGTATCCCGTACCTGCCTTCTCTCCATACCCCTTGATCCCCTTAGCCACAAGGGCCACATCTAACTCCCTCTTAAATATAGCCAATGAACTGGCCTCAACCACCTTCTGTGGCAGTGAATTCCACAGATTCACCACTGTGTGAAAAATGTTTTTCTCATCTCGATCCTAAAAGACTTCCTCCTTATCCTTAAACTGTGACCCATTGTTCTGGACTTCCCCAACATCGGGGAACAATCTTCCTGCATCTAGCCTGTCCAACCCCTTAAGAATTTTCTAAGTTTCCATGAGATCCTCCCTCAATCTTCTAAAGTCCTGACATCCCTGGAATCAGTCTGGTGAACCTTCTCTGTACTCCCTCTATGGCAAGAATGACTTTCATTAGATTAGGAGACCTAAACTGTACGCAATACTCCAGGTGTGGTCTCACCAAGACCCTTTACAACTGCATTAGAACCTCCCTGCTCCTATACTCAAATCCTTTTGCTATGAATGCTAACATACCATTTGCTTTCTTCACTGCCTGCTGCACCCGCATGCCTACTTTCAATGACTGGTGTACCATGACACCCAGGTCTCGTTGCATCTCCCCTTTTCCTAATCAGCCACCATTCAAATAATAGTCCACTTTCCTGTTTTTGCCACCAAAGTGGATAACCTCACATTTATCCACATTATACTGCATCTGCCATGCATTTGCCAAGCTCTCCAAGTCACCTTGCAGCCTCTTAGCATCCTCCTCACAGCTAACACTGCCCCCCAGCTTCGTGTCATCCGCAAACTTGGAGGTGTTGCATTCAATTCCCTCGTCCTAATCATTATATATATATATTGTAAATAGCTGGGGTCCCAGCACCGAGCCTTGTGGTACCCCACTAGTCATTTGCCTGCCATTCTGAAAAGGACCTGTTTACTCCTACTCTTTGCTTCCTGTCTGCCAGCCAGTTCTCTATCCACATCAATACTAAACTCCACATACCGTGTGCTTTAAGTTTGCAAACTAATCTCTTATGTGGGACCTTGTCGAAAGCCTTCTGAAAGTCCTGATATAACACATCCACTGGTTCTCCTTTATCCACTCTACTAGTTACATCCTCGAAAAATTCTATAAGATTTGTCAGACATGATTTACCTTTCATAAAGCCATGCTGACTTTGTCCAATGATTTCACCACTTTCCAAATGTGCTGCTATCCCATCTTTAATAACTGACTAGCAGTTTTCCCACTACCGATTTTAGACTAACTGGTCTGTAATTCTCAGTTTTCTCTCTCTCTCCCTCCCTTTTTAAAAAAGTTACATTGGCTACCCTCCAATCCTCAGGAACCACTCCAGAATCTAAAGAATTTTGAAAAATTATCACTAATGCATCCACTATTTCTGTGGCTGCTTCCTTAAGTACTCTGGGATGCAGCCTATCTGGCCCTGGGGATTTATCAGCCTTTAATCCATTCAATTTACCTAACACCACTTCCCGGCTAACCTGGATTTCACTCAGTTCTATCTCATTTGAACCCCGGTCCCCTGCTATTTCCGGCAGATTATTTATGTCTTCCTTAGTGAAGACAGAACCAAAGTAGTTATTCAATTGGTCTGCCATGTCCTTGTTCCCCATGATCAATTCACCTGATCTGACTGCAAGGGACCTACATTTGTTTTAACCAATCTTTTTCTCTTCACCTATCTATAAAAACTTTTGCAGTCAGTTTTTATGATCCCTGCCAGTTTTCTTTCAGAATCTATTTTCCCTTTCCTAATTAATCGCCTTGTCCTCCTCTGCTGGACTCTGAATTTCTCCCAGTCTGGTAGGCTGCTTTTTCTGGCTAATTTGTATGCTTCATCTTTTGTTTTGATACTATCCCTGATTTCCCTTGTTATCCACGGATGTACTACGTTCCCTGATTTATTCTTTTGCCAAACTGGGAATGAACAATTTTTGTAGTTCATCCATGCAGTCTTTAAATGCTTTCCATTGCCTATCCACCGTCAACCCTTTAAGAATCAATTGCCAGTCTATCTTGGCCAATTCACGTCTCATACCCTCAAAGTTACCTTTCTTTAAGTTGAGAACCCTTGTTTCTGAATTAATTATGTCACTCTCAATCCTAATGAAGAAATCAACCATATTATGGTCACTCTTGCCCAAGGGGCCACGCACAACAAGACTGTTAACTAACCCTTCCGCATTACTCAATACCCAGTCAAGAGTAGCCTGCTTTCTTGTTGGTTCCTCTACATGTTGGTTTAGAAAACTATCCCGCATACATTCCAATCCTCTTCCTCAGCACCCCTGCCAATTTGATTCACCCAATCTATATGTAGATTGAAGTCACCCATTACAACTGTTTTACCTTTGTTGCACGTATTTCTAATTTCCTGTTTGATGCCATCCCCAACTCCACTACTACAGTTAGGTGGCCAGTACACAACTCTCACTAGCGTTTCCTGCCCCTTAGTGTTTTGCAGTTCTACCCATATCGATTCCACATCCTCCAAGCTAGTGTCCTTCCTTTCTATTGTGTTAATCTCCTCTCAACCAGCAATGCTATCCCACCTCCTTTTCCTCTCTGTCTATCCCTCCTGAATTTTGAATATCCCTGGATGTTCAGCTCCCAGCCTTGGTCACCCTGGAGCCATGTCGCCGTGATCCCAACTATATCATATTCATTAATAACTAGGTGACGTTTCGGGTTGAGACCTTCGATTTTTCCAGCATTTGCAATTCCTTCTTAAACATTCCGAATAAAAGGGCGTATCTTTAGAAAGGAGATGAGTAGGAATTTCTTTAGCCAGAGAGTGGTGAACCTGTGGAATTCATTGCCACAGAAGGTTGTATAGGCCAAGTCAGTGCATATTTTTAAGGTGGAGATTGATAGATTCTTCATTAGTAAGGGTGTCAGTAGTTATGGGGGGAAGGCAGGAGAATGGGGTCGAAAAGGAAAGAGATCAGCCATAATTGAATAGCAGAGTAGTCTTAATGGGCTAATGGCCTAATTTTGCTCTTATGACATGAACTTATGAAGACATGCCGTTAGTGAAATTTTAAGCGTGCTCTTTTCCCTGCGACAAATAAGTCAAGAGGATGTGTAATTGGAAAATAGTATGCACATTTGAATATTTTATTGACTTTGGAATTGGTCCATAGCAGCAAATACTTTATTGATTTTCAATTGTAAGGGAAAAAGGATAAAATAAATAGTGAAGAAATCTCTAACCACATGTTGTTCTGCCTTTGCTTAATTTCTACAGAATCCTCTTGCAAAGGAATCTCAAATTTTCTAACAACGTCCAAGATAGCATACTTCAAACGGAAATATGTGGAAGATGAAGATCTTCATCCACCTGCTCACAGTTGCTGCCAAAGAGTAGGTTGAAAGAATTTATTAGAACTCTTTTACAACTTCATGACTACTTTCTGTTATATTTGGTGCAGTTTTGTATCGACACAAAATAGAAGAAGGAGATATACTCCACACATGCAATATCTGGTCTGGTCAGTTTAGCAATGTTCATTACATCTCTCAGAGTTCTCCAGTGCTTTAGGAAGTTATTGATTTGAAAAATGATTAAGCATGAGAATCCTAGATAAAAACGGGAATTAAAGAGTAACTTTTGCACATCTTCCAATGCCTGGAACAAAACATACAGGATCTTTGTTTAGTAAGGCCAGTGACTGAACAAAGAAAACTATAAAGATATGGGATATGTTGGTGATAAATCGCATGAAGAAGTAAAGAAGAAAATAATCTTGCATGTTAATTTACTTGTCCTCTTTTCCACATTCTTCACATTGCAGGAACACTCTGGAGTTTATAGGATTGAGTTTGTGAATGGTTGAGGTTTCATGTACATACATGAACTCAATTAGAATTATATCAGATAGCAATGGGACCAAGCTTGTGGAATAAAAATAGAGATATGAACAACAGTAAATTAAGAATGTTCATAGTTAGACAATGGGCAATAGGTGCAGGAGTAGGCCATTCGGCTCTTCGCGCCAGCACCAGCATTCAATGTGATCATTCAATTCAATTCAATTGCCCTTTATTGTCATTCAAACAAGCAAGGTTTGAACGGTATTTTGTTCGTTCATGGCTGATCATCCACACTCAGTACCCTGTTCCTGCCTTCTCCCCATATCCCCTGACTCCGCTATCTTTAAGAGTTGTCTTATTAAAGAGAATCATAGGGTTTATTATTTGATGCCTTTTTTCCTTTGGTTTAGGCACGGACATTGGTCGCTCCTGAGGATCGTACCCACATACTTCGTTTATCATTGGAAAAATTAAGACTTATTGAAGATCCCGAAGTATTTTTACGTCGATCAGTACTGATCAACAACTTACTGAAGCGGATCCGAGGGGAGATGCAGAATGACTGGTATTTGTCTGCCTGCTCTTTTGGGGAGACGAGGCCTAATAATTGGTTTGGATCGCAAGACTCTACCTGCAGGAAACGGCTGCGGATTGCCAAGGAGTATGAGAGCAGCCTGCATGATTGCTGTTTTTACCAGGAACGTGGCAACCAGTATTCAGTGATACCTTTCTCAGTTTATAATGGGGAGAGAGTTGCCTCCACTCTGCCAAGTTGCTCCCGCCAGGGCATGGGCTGCCCTGACGTTTACGGAATACACAGTGCGCATCCCAGAATTGAACTGGCAACCAATGCATTGTCTGACATTTATGAGAACATTGAAAAAAATGGTGAAAAGGAAATCAATAAGGAAGATGAGCATCAAAAGGAGAGCAACACAGAGAAACATACCTCCTGCGAAAGGGGCCTCTCTCGTGTGTACAGTGATAAGGAAGTTGATTGCACAGCGCCAGGCTTCAGAAATGATGGAATTGTTTCTCCTGAATCTGGGTTAGATTCCAGCATATTAAAGCAATATGTAGGCGATCACAAACTTTGTTGTGTAGAGGAAGCAAAATTAGAAGCAGCTTGTTTTGCAATGGCCACAACCAACAGTTTAACAGGCATAGCTAAGAGCACGTGCAGAGTCAGTGACACTTATTAGCAGGAACACCCATTACAGAAACTGATGTCGAATCTTTACCATCATGCTGATGCACTTTATACCTTTCTTGAAACTAGAGAAAAAATATGTAGGAGAGGAAATAAACCAGCACATTGTGGTTTGGTTTTCTAAGACTGACCATTAGAGCAGGTTAAGGTTTTATGTTATAGACAGTGGTTTATACAGAGAATAACTTGAGTGTGATCGAAGGTGCCTTAAATTTGTTACCACATTTTTGTTAAATTTGTGTTAAAGTTTGCAGGACTATACAAATCATCTGTTGGGGGTTAGCTGTATGAGATTTTATAATATTTTCTTATATTTTGACTTCTAATTTGACTTGAGCTCTAACACATAGAAAACAAGAATTTTTGTTTGTTATTTTAAAATTAACACTTTGAACAAATAATGTGTATAATTTCAGCCAGTTCTCTGTGTAATATTCTTGAATAAGCCAACAGTGTGTTCCATGAGGAAACATCCAGCTGCTTGAACATTTCCATAGCAACAGTTAAACGGCTGCAGATAATTAAATTTGTGCTGTACAGTCTGTGAATTGGTGGCTGACATAATTCCTCATTTTTTTTTGAAGAATTGCAATGCTTTACTTAACCTTTAAACTAAAAAAACATTTCTTCAAGCTTCTTTCCTGCTTTTTGCTGAAAATCCAAAATCATTTTATCGACATAATCATCAGCAAACACCATAGAATGAAATCTTGTTTGTAGGGACTGCTCAGTTGGAACTGGATTTTTAAAATTTCGGAGCCATATTAGCTCAAATGAGGAATGGAAAATACTCTCCATAAAACCAATTGCATTTGGAGTGATCAAGTCCTTTACATTAAGGCATTTGCTTTTTTGTTGTGATTGTGGCCGGTATTTATGTTTCCAATGCAATTGTATATGCTTTTATAAAAATCAAAAAAATAATAATCGGGGTCCTTTTCCACGTGATATGGTAAATTGGTTCATACAAGTGTTTTACAGTAAAATGTGATTTAGATGTAAGATATTTATTAAACAGTAGAACATTTTACACGGAAGTAGTTCAATATTAATTTTCCTCAGAATACGTGGAAACAAATTGGTTCCAAGTGGAAATGGAAATGATTAAATACAGTATATCAAGTTTTCTCCTGTCCAAGTCTATTTGGAAATAAAATAAGGCTTTAGAAATAAAAATAACTAGCTTGCATTTGAGAAGTGCCTTTACCCATCATTATATACCCCAATGCATGTGACATCATTATATACCCCAATGCATGTACAAAAGGGAATTTCATAGATTGCAGTTATTTTGCAGCTAATATTGATCTTCAAATTTGCCAACAAAAGCAGTAAGTTAAAGACCACACTTAACAATTGTGTTTTGGATGAAATTCTGTTGCTTGGCTATGAAATATTGTGCTATGTAACCAAGTTGCTAGGTCAAAGTCTCCTGTAAACAATATGAACCTGATGTCTTAGGGTGTACATGCAGACTCTATTGCCATCTCACCAATTCTTTATTATTCAATCTTTTATTTGGATAGGTTGGAAAAGGTCACATCATAATTTATGCTAAAACTAATAGTCAGATTTATTCACAGAATGCACAGCATCAGAAAGACACACCAGAGTAAACTTGCCAAGGTGTGGTTTCCATCTTGTAGATTTGATGAACAGGTACCTGTTCACTTTGAAGTACACATTCTCCAAATTATGTTCTCATTTTCAAAATGTTTTGGGGTAAAATTTAGCTTGTGACATTGATCATTCTTGCCAAGTTGCATTTTTCTTATTAATCTTAAAATATAGTAGACAGGTTGAAAAATACATTATAATGAAGTTATGCTTGGAATTATGCAGTGAATAAATTAGGCAATGGGCCGAGGAGTTTTTTCGTTCAGGTTTGTGACTCAGCTCATGGAACAACCTGAATTTTTTAACATATTGTGTAAAAATATTAATATAAATCATACCTGAAACTCGTCAAGACCAAAACCTGCACATTTTTAAGAAATATGAGAAAAACCTCAATTTTTCTGAGTAGTAATTGCCCAATCAATGCTCGTTTTATATTGAGGTCGGACGCAAATTGACCAATCCCGCGCTTTGTTTTATGGTCGCTAGGCAGCGAGGACCTTGGGATCATGGCTGCCTCCTCATTACGTCTAAACAATAACAAGGTTTCCAAGGATGAAGGTAATGCTAACCTTGCTGATCATTTTGTTTTTCAATTGATTTAGCTTTATAAAGTTATGATGTGAACTGTTAAATAAAAATGATAAATAACAAATGTAGAGGTAGGGTTAGGATTAGGGTCAGTCAGTCGGTCAGTCAATCAGTCAGTCTGTCGGTTGGGCTTGTTGGTAGGCCGATAGTTGCTGTGGGGGATCGGTCAGGCTGTCCGGCCGCCGGTGGGTGGTGAGCGTTGGGCCGGGACTCCGGTGGGTGCTGTGAGTGGTCGGGCGGCCATTGTTGCAGCAAGTGTGCGGGCGGACTGACGGAACCGGCACTATGGTGGTGCTGAAGGCGGCCTGGGCGGCGTGCTGGGCAGTGCTGCTCCCCACCACCATCACCACCAGAAGGGCATGCTGGCTGAGGTGGACGCGCTGCGGAGCCAGGTGTACGGAGCCCGCAGCCGGTCCCAAAGCGGCTCCAGCTCCAGCCGTGGGCAGCTCTGGAAGGGGGGGGGGGGGGGGGGCGTGTTAGGGTTAAGCATTTTCCTGTCAGTGGAAGATGCGTAAAAGCCCTGTCCCACTGTACGAGTTCATTCAAGTGCTCTCCCGAGTTAAAAAATAAATCAAACTCGTAAGGACGTAGAATGAATGTAGCGGGTACGTCGGAGCTCGGGGACGTCTCTTAGCGGCTCGTAACGCTAATGGCAGGTACTCGGAAAATGCGGTAAGCTCAGGAAAACTCGTCAAGATTTTTCAACATGTTGAAAAATGTCCACGAGAGACCCCGAGTACTTACGAGCGGCTATTACCGTAAATCTCCGAGTTCGAATCAGGGCAAACTCGGGAGAACTCTTGAATGAACTCGCATTTAGCCTTCCCCCAGCCTGGCACTGCCCCAGTCCCACTATGGCCGTGACCCCCAACTCTGCACACTGGCAATCAGTGGGGTTCAGTAAACGGGGCAACCCAGAGGAACTGCCCTCACCCATTAATTAGGCTGGTTCAGGAGCCGAACCTCTGCGGCAGTCTCATTCAAAACACACACGCAATTATATTAATCATATTATTTTTATATAACATAATTATACATAATTATATATGATTATAGTCATATTCACGTCATACATATACGGTTTCATAATATATGGTTTAAAGAGACTGCAACACGGAAATAGGATCCCAAGGTGTAATATGGGCATTGGACACTAGATGGCGCTTACTTTTACGATCTCATTTTCTAATTAGTCTAATTAATGAATGTGCAACGTTTGGCACTGATGAGTTATGGCTTCCTTCTCAATTATATTTTATCTAAATCTCTGCAAAATTTCATGTAGTTCCGAGACATGGGTCACTAAAGTTGATTTCTAGACACATTTTTGATGCTCGGCCCACAGCCTAAATCTACAGAACAGAAGAACATAAGAAAATAGGAGCAGGAGTAGGCTACTCAGCCCCTCAAGCCTGCCACACTATTCAACATGATCATGGCTGATCTCCCCGAGGCCTCATCCCTTCTGTGCCAGATCCCCACACCCATCAATTGCTTGGTCTTTCAAAAGTGCATCTATTCCTCAGTCAATGACGTAGCCTCCACAACTCTTCACAAACTCACTAACTCTGTGAGAGGTTGCTACACAACTCAGTTTTAAATGACTGAACCCTGATCTTGAAACTATTCCGTTGCTTGAGACTTTTCCTTGGGTATAAACATCACAATATGCCCGCTCAGCTTTGATAGGATCATCCCCCATTCTTCTAAGGCCAAAAGAATATAAGGCTAATCTTTTTATTTGCAATTTCCACTTAAAAGCAAGAGTGCACTAAAAAAATGTGATTTAACAGCCACAGCTCAGGAAAATACAAAAGAATAGATTTTGGAGGAGGTGGTATATACTTAATACAATCATCTCCCCTTTTTTGAGCCATCAGAGTAATTGGATTTCACTTCCTTTACAAATGGATGTCAACATTTGACAATTGCCAGAACTAGACATTGGTAAGACCTATTTCATTTCTAGGAGAAGTACAGACAAAGATAATTAATTTAAGACAGTTATTATCCATTATTAGTGTCTGTTTATGCAATGAGTTGTGGGAATTGATTACCCACACAAACAACATGTTTTCACTTTGTATGAAAATGTTTACTATGATTTATTATTACTTTTCAAACATTCAGAGGATCCTAAACCATCCTATGACTAATTCTTGGTTCTTGGTTGGTTACTTGGTCCTCCAAAATATTCCAACTGGAATTTAAACTGAAGGTGGTGAAGGGATGGGTTTAGCCAGAGAGGGTTATTGGGAAGAAAGTGCCACTTTAAATTTAGTTGCATCTGGCTGGGCAACCGTGGTTTGGTGGAGATTATTCCATGCTTTAATAGTGCGTGGGAAGAACAAATTGCTGTACACATCTGTCTTTGTGGCTGGGACCACAAATTGGATCGAATGCCCTCGTCTGATCCTAATTGGTTTGGGGTTGGTGTAAGTCTTGTGATCTATGTCTAGTTGACCATTTAACATTTTATAAAAACAGGTCAAACGGTGAGCTTCACGTCTGTCTTGGAGAGGGTTCCACCCCAGAGAATTCAGAAGTTTGGTGACACTCACTTCTCTCTCGTAGGTGTTAGTAACAAATCGATTAAATTAATTAATTAAAGTGCAATCATTGTTCATTTGTAGCAAAAAATATGTACAGAGCAAGATTCTTCAAAACGCAATGAGCTGAATAACCGGAATGTTAATTTATAACCATATAACCATATAATAATTACAGCACGGAAACAGGCCCTCTCGGCCCTTCCAGTCCGTGCCGACCATTTGTTTTCCCCTAGTCCCATCTACCTGCACTCAGACCATACCCCTCCATTCCCTTCACGTCCATATACCTATCCACTTTACTCTTAAATGTTAAATTCTCATGTCATGCCATCTTGTTTGAAACTTCCCTACCCTCAATGGGAAAAACGTATCCACGTCAACTCTATCCCTTTCATCATTTTAAAGACCTCAATCAAGTCCCCCCTTAACCTTCTGCGCTCCAAAGAATAAAGACCTAACTTGTTCAACCTTTCTCTGGAACATAGTTGCTGGAACCCTGGCAACATTCTAGTAAATCTCCTCTGTACTCTCTCTATTTTGTTGACATCCTTCCTATAACTAGGCGACCAAAATTGTACACCATACTCCAGAATTGGTCTTACCAATGCCTTGTACAATTTTAACATTACTTCCCTACTCCTATATTCAATGCTCTGATTTATAAAGGCCAGCACACCAAAGGCTTTCTTTACCACCCTATCTACATGCGATTCCACCTTCAGGGAACTATGCACAGTTATTCCTAGAGTTATGTTGAGTTAAGGATGAATACTGGTAGTTCTCAATACAGCCACAGGATGTTCATATGCAAAATGGGCTTTTGTTTCATATTTAATCTGGAGAAAACTCCAGGAACCTTGTTGGACTAATATGACTGCCCAGGCTTTTGAACTATTGGAATAGACACTAGATCCATGAAACTACTCCAGGGCGACTCTGACACCTACATAAATCATTATGTTTCATTCTAGAATCCAGTTACAAAAGAAAGCACTGCTGTTATAAGTTTATCTACATTTAAAACATTAAATTTAATGATGCAATTGTGTCTGATGCTTTTTTCACTGAACATTTTGGAAACTGATATTTGTATGGCTGTACTTCAACATAAATGACTTGGATGTAAACGTAGATGGTTGTTTAGTCAGTTTGCAGGTGACACCAAAACTGCTGGGGTCGTGGACTGTGAGGAAGGCTGTCACAGAAAACAACGGGATATTAATCTCAGAATGGGCAGCGAAATGGCAGATGGAGTCTAATCTGAGTAAGTGTTAGGTGTTGCATTATGGAAGATCAAATGTAAGGGGAAAATAGTCCCTATATGACCCCTAACAGCATTGATGTACAGAGGGATCTTGGGGTCCAAGTGCTGAAAGAGGCAACACGTAGATAGTGTGGTATGCTTGCTTTCATAGGACATTGGACATTGAGTATACAAGTCAGGAAGTTGTGGTGCAGCTGGATAGGACTTTGGTTATGCTGCATTATGCCCCATTACAGGAAGATGTGAAAGGCTTTGGAAAGGTTGCAGAGGAAGCTTACCAGGATGATGCCGAATTTAGTGGGTATTAGCTACAGGGAGGGGTTGGACAGATTTGGATTGTTATTTCTGGAACGCCATAGATTGCGGAAAGGCCTGATTGAAATATATAAAATTATGGGAGGCATATATAGGGTAGACGGTCAGAACATTTTTCCCAGGATGGAAAAATCAAATACAAGAGGGTATAGCTTTTAGATGAGAGGGGGAAAGTTTAAAGAAGATTTGTGGGGGAACGCATTTACACTGAAGGTGGTGAGTCCCTGGAACAGGCTGCTGGGGTTGGTGATTGAGACAGGTATGATCCTCCTGGATAGGCCAATGTATATGGAGGGCTGTGGATTATATAAATGGTCTTGGCATCATGTTTGGCAGAGACATTATAGGCTGTATGGCCTGTTCTTGTATAATAGAAAATAGGTGCAGGAGGAGGCCATTCGGCCCTTCGAGCCAGCACCGCTGTATTGTACTGTTCTATGTTCTACATGGAATTTCCATTTTCAAAGAAACTTGCATAACTACTCAATTTCTTGTTCTTTGCCTTCAACATCCTTATTAATATGTCTATTTTTTGGTAGAGTTGGTTTGTGTATATTTTTCCTGATTCCTGACTCATGTCATGTGCATATAATAGGTGCTAATTTACTATAATATTGGTGCCTTACTATTGTCTTCTTAATTAAAAAATGTAAAAAATGATGTAAAGTCACCAAATGATAAATAATATTTGTGACTGAAAGGCAGAATATCAATTTCTGCATGTGACTAGACATACACACCAAAAATGTGTTCACACATCTCTACTGCACTGTTTACCAGAACATGAAGTGTCTCATCACTGTCATTATCTTTTCCCGGAGTCTGAAGAAGGGTCCAACCCAAAACATCAGTTGCTTTTACTCTCCCTAGATGTTGCCTGACCCTGAGTCCAATACTTTATTTCTTGCTTAAGTTTCCAGTATCTGCAGTTTTTTGTGTCTCTGTGTAATTTTTCCCTTTCTGCTTTCAGACTTTTTGTCCAACAAGAAAAGATGCCCTTTTACAATATTAGTAATGTTTACTGTGATTGTATTGCAGATGTGTCATGACTCATTGCTATATTTTCGTAAGGAAATTGCAATCTCACAAAATAGGTAGTGGCAAGGTGAGCATTCCTTAACTATTGCGACTGCTTGAGATAAGTCTGCTTCCCCTGGTATGGAAACGTTAGAACCTCCATTTCATATCAGTGCAGACGAGGCAAGAATGGGCTTGTTAAAACCACAGAGGAAAATGATCACAATCCAAATGATTTAAAACTCAAACACTCTGCAGTATTTTCTTTGTTAATGTGCATGCACACTCTTTTTACAGTTGAAAAAAACCATTGAATAGAACATTTGTGATAAGCTTACTAGATGAAATTCGTCGAGAAGGATTTTGGAAATATGTGATCTATATACGAAATATTTTGGTTAGGCACGTTGAAACTGGCAGGAAATGCAGTGAAAAGTTATCTAAAGACATTTTAGTGTATTTACTTTACATGTAAATATACTAAATTTTTTTCTGATGCTTTGCTGATATTCTTCAATATAACCATTTATTTTAAAATCAACATTTTTCATAATTATAACATTAATAATAATTGTTGTCTCGAATTTTCTTTCATATAAATTGACTTTTAGCCCTTGTGGCTAAGGGATCAGAGGGTTTACTGTTGGATGATCTGATCATATTGAAGGCTGCTGAATGGCCATCGCACCTAATTTCTATGTTTCTATGTTTCAGTTTCTATCACCTCCAGCTCTGCTGTCGTCACCTAGGCTGGCATAGGGAGGTGAGATCACACAGGGTGACTGGAAGGGAAATGAAGCCCACCCATCTTCCCAAGGTTTGGAAATATGTGCTGTTCATTTACAAATGAAATAAGATATGAAATGTTGTGAAACGGATGCAGTAC
This sequence comes from Okamejei kenojei, assembly GCA_035221665.1. Lineage (NCBI taxonomy): Eukaryota > Metazoa > Chordata > Chondrichthyes > Rajiformes > Rajidae > Okamejei > Okamejei kenojei. The sequence goes on from CM069138.1 coordinate 67,467,340, forward strand.
GCTAACAATTCTGGATCTGCATCTGGGGACAAAAAAAAAGGAAAAGGTCTTTTTCTATTCTAGGTTACATTTTGATTTTCACTAAAAAATCTGGGGGACCTGTTACAAAAGTGCATAGTCTTCAAAAAGTAAAATGGGACAGTCTGAGGACACAAAATGCATAATTAATTAAACCTATATGTAATGCAAATCTCAGGCAGGCCTTTCTGCTTACTTAGTGCATTATAACTTTTTATCAATTGCTACCTAATGATTGTGGAGATTAAATCATGATCGCAGGAAACTAATTCATAAAAACTATTAACCTGAAGTAGAGATTACATTACCATATCTTTGACCACAGCCATCAAGTGCCAGCTATCAACTACCAAGGAAGCATACATTTCCAAAAAGTTATATATTGCTTGAGCAGTCCTAATTGACTGCATTTATCTAAAAGAACGAAGGACAATGTGTCAGTTTAAATTTGTGTGGTTTAGTAACATATCTGAGATTGCTGATATCGCTTTACAGAGTCATATTTATTTAAACCCTTTTATTAAACACTACTAGAACCATTCCTTCTTTAATCTAAACACAGTGAATGAAATTCCATTTGCCCCAGGCATATGTTGTACATTTTTGTTATGAAGCACTATTAATCATGAGGAACTCACTCCGTTAAATTTTATTAACGAAATTAACTTTTTTTCACGAGCTTACAGTTCTCAGAATTACGAAAGTAAAGCAAATACTGGGAGAAGTTATGAAATTTGAAATATAATTAAAAATCTGGCAATACTCGAGAAACTGAGTGTCTTGAAAAAGTGAAATTCAATAGAATTGAAATAGTTAAATATGGAAATGATATTAAAATCTGCATATCATTAAACAATTAGATTGGACAGATTATCTAGTAATTGAGAAATGTTTTATCTATGTTGATACAACAATCATTGATTGAAGAGATAATCTCTAGCATCTCCGAGCATCATGTTTACTTTCTACTTATGTTCAGACAGTGTTACTGGTGCCAAATTTCTTCCTGGGCAGTCCCTTGAGGTTGGAATTCAGGATAACTTACTTCCACTCTGATTATGTGCATTCTGCAGTGGCTAATAAATAATTGTGGGAACTGCTGACCCTTCCACATATTGGGCAGAAGGCAGCCGATGGGATGGGTGGTTACTTAATGTGTGAAAGGGATCCCTCCAATGCCTGGATTCAAGTTTCTCAGTAACGTTGCAAATGCTTCTTCACCAGTTTGAGCGGTCATTGGACAGTTGGCCTGAAAGTTGCCTTTCTTCAAAGAGGCTTTGAATGTATCCTTGAATCTTGTTCTCTAACCACCTGATAATCTCTTCCTATGAAAGAGCCTGGAATAGTGTCTGTTTTGGGAATCTTTTGTGCATATCTAAGTGATATCACCTCCCATAGTAACCGACTGGCAGTAACTAGGACTTCAGTGCTTAAGATTTCGGCCGGTGAGATGAGATGATGTTGGGAATGTTGCTGATATTTTTCTTGCGTCTCAAGATGTCAACTGCAGGGGTCCAGGCTTCAAAATCACGTAGGAAGGCAAGGATCCTTGCTGTCTAATTTGATTTCCAAATATCCCTTTCTGCAATCGATCGAAGGTGATGTTAGTGCATTGAAGGCGATAGTGAATTTCATCATCGATATTCTCTATGGGAGGTGGCTTGTGGGAGATGGATATCAAACAAGCGCTGATTGAATGGTAAACCATTGCAACAGACCATGGAAAGCACAGGCACAGAAAAGCTGGAGATTACATTCTGCAGAAACTGATGAGGGAATTGCCTTGCACGATGGAATAGAAAGAATTTCTATGATTACTGCATCTAGCCATGTTAACCATGTTGTTTACTATCTGGATATATTATCAAGAATAAATATTGTGTGTGATTAGTGCCACTGAAAATTAGTCTGAACTATTTAAAGTTATCCTGAATTTATGTAGTGTTGAAAGATCTTCCACAACTGAATACAGCCTGGAGATATGTGACTGGTATAAAGCAAAGGAGCTGGAAAGAAGAGATATCTGCTTGAGGCCAGTTAAATTTCCAGGTCAAATAGAATAGCAATCAAAACATATGAACATGGAGAAAAATGCCATGTCAGGTTCCCAGGAACTGGATGAAGTGCCACAAGAAGTTTAATGATATAATATGTGCACTAAAGATCAGCAGATACACCTTCAGTTCTCACCTTTGAAATGTATATCTAGCCTTGGACATCTTTCAATTCACTACACTCACATCAGCTAGAATCTCAATCAATCAGGACTGATGTCTAATAGTTTATTAGCACTGCCGCAGACTAATACTATATCCCAAAGAGGGCAGCCACATCATTCAAAGAGTGCACAACTGCCCCTGATACGCATATAACTTTCTCTTTGGGAGAGAAGGTGTGGAACACCAGAAGACAAAATGATGAAATCAATGATCTCTGGCAGTGGATAATGAAAGAATAGAGCATGGTAATAATCTCCTGTTACTCAACAATAAATATGAAACTGTGAAATAATGTATATTCCAGCCGGGGATTAGATAGTTACAGAGAATTAATTGCCGTGGTCATTGGCAATGTAAACTTTTACTCTGTTCTACAGCCAGTGAATGTTTTTGGTGACAAAGTTGATAATGAAGTCCAGACTGACCCCCCAGCAGATCCACAGGCAATAGAGACTTTAGTAAGACTTTATTTCAACTCTGTTGGGAAAGTTACTCCATGAACAACATGTTTAAGAAGGAACTGCAGATGCTGGAAAATCGAAGGTAGACAAAAATGCTGGAGAAACTCAGCGGGTGAGGCAGCATCTATGGAGCGAAGGGTATAGGCAACATTTTGGGTCGAGACCCTTCTTCAGACTGATGTGAGGGGGGGCAGGAAGAAGAAAGGAAGAGGCGGAGACAGTGGGCTGAGGGAGAGCTGAGAAGGGGAGGAGAAAGCAGGGACCACCTGAAATTAGAGGTCAATGTTCATACCGCTGGGGTGAAAACTGCCCAAGCGAAATATGAGGAGCTGCTTCTCCAATTTACCCCTTGGGCAGTTTACAACCCAGGGATATAAACATTGACTTCTCTAACTTCAGGTAGTCCCTGCTTTCTCCTCCCCTTCTCAGCTCTCCCTCAGCCCATTGTCTCCACCTCTTCCTTTCTTCTCCCCCCACCCTCACACCAGTCTGAAGAAGGGTCTTGACCCAAAACGTTGCCTATTTCCTTAGTTCCATGAACACCATGACTAGTTATGGTCTTTTCCTCAGAGCCACACATGCTTTCTACTCCTACTTCCGCCAGTAGTAAGTTCTGCACTGGGATTTCTCTGTTCATCATTGCAGTCTTGCTGTTCGTGTTGTAATCTGGCAGCTAATGTTTGTGGAGAAAATATACCACTAGCAATAAATCTTTCAGCAGCTGCCACACCACTCCCAATAGATTTCTGCAAGTAGAAAAAAAACCTAAAGAAAGCACTGTGTACTTATACAACCATAGCAACATGTAAAATAAATTAACTAGCAACCAGCTAACCTATAAGCACTCGATGATGCCTTTAAATAGCACTAGAAATGTGGACCTTCTTACTGTGTTCAGCTGTGCAAGATTAAGGGAAGACATTAATTGGAGTGTTGAGTTTCAAAATAGCAATGCTGGAGCTAGATCAACTTTGCTGACTCCATTATAACATGGTCTGACTACTTTGTATAATGCTGAGGAGAAGATGAAATAAGGGACAGTATAAATCATAATTTAGATAGGTATAGACATGCAACATTGGTCAGTTAGTGATTTTATTAAGGAAGATCAAGTTTTATCAACATAAGAATGTTTGTGGAGATAGTAAGGATCAATGCAGGGCCATATTTGACGAACTAGGAGAAGGGGAGATGCAACGAGACCTGGGTGTCATGGTACACCCGTCATTGAAAGTAGGCATGCAGGTGCAGCAGGCAGTGAAGAAAGCGAATAGTATGTTAGCATTCATAGCAAAAGGATTTGAGTATAGGAGCAGGGAGGTTCTGCTGCAGTTGTACAGGGCCTTGGTGAGACCACACCTGGAGTAATGCGTACAGTTTTGGTCTCCTAATCTGAGGAAAGACATTCTTGCCATAGAGGGAATACAGAGAAGGTTCACCAGATTGATTCCTGGGATGGCAGGACTTTCATATGAAGAAAGACTGGATAGACTCGGCTTGTACTCGCTAGAATTTAGAAGATTGAGGGGGGATCTTATAGAAACTTACAAAATTCTTAAGGGGTTGGACAGGCTAGATGCAGGAAGATTGTTCCCGATGTTGAGGAAGTCCAGAACACGGGGTCATAGTTTAAGGATAAGGGGGAAGTCTTTTAGGACCGAGATGAGAAAAACATTTTTCACACAGAGAGTGGTGAATCTGTGGAATTCTCTGCCTCAGAAGGTAGTTGAGGCCAGTTTGTTGGCTATATTTAAGAGGGAGTTAGATGTGGCCCTTGTGGCTAAAGGGATCAGGGGTATGGAGGGAAGGCAGGTACAGGATACTTAGTTGGATGATCAGCCATGATCATATTGAATGGTGATGCAGGCTTGAAGGGCCGAATGGCCTGCTCCTGCACCTATTTGCTATGTTTCTATGTTTACATGGATTGTAGTAAAATGTATGGAAGACTGATCAAAAAGCTGATGCCCAGACTTTCTTAGTTAAGAACCATAGATTTTGGACACTTAATGGTTATTGGATCAGGTAGAAATATGGGCAGTCACAAAAGTGGCATTTAAGAGACTTTTGGACAAGCACATGGACATGCAGGGAATGGAGAAATATTGATTATATGCTTGCAGATAAGAGTTGTTCTTGGCATCACATGGGGACATACGTACATTGTGGGCCAAAGGGCATGTTCCTGTGCTATTTTGTTCTATATTCTATGTTCCGTGAAGCAACTTTCAACTGGGGTCTTATTGAATTATGGAGAAGTGTCAAATATACTAATTACCTACTGCTGTTTCTAAATATAATGCTTCAATGTTTGTTATGGTCCATCTACAAATGTTTTGTGAGATAGTTGTTAAGAAGCTTCAGATGACACCAGAATTAGCAATAAGTTTCATTGTAAGTGTAGTACGTTGTAGTGACAGGAAGATAATTATGGACTGACTGGTCAGGTGGACAAACAATGGAAAATGCAGCGTTGGGAATATAATGCACTTGTAGTGGACGTATACTGCAAGATAAAAATCAGTAACTGTAGGATAATGTAGCTAAATGGAGGGATTTGGGGTGGGTGTCACTGATCTGTGAAGGCCATAGTGGTTGCCTGATTATTGAGTAGGAAGATTCTGCTTGAACTGTATAAAACACGAGCTAGGCCACAAGAGTACCACAAACACCACAGGAAAGTTGCAAAAGCACTAGGGAAGGTAAGTAGTTCCCAAGGATGTAGCAAGAGGTTGAGGAGGGGGGGGGGGGGGGGGGGGGGGGGGGGGAGGAGATGGGGGTGGGGTGGGAAGAATGCAGGTGATCAAACCAACTGCATGGATTAACCACAAGTGAAGCAAAAAGAAACATACCTTTTTTGGGAGTCTGTTCTAGCCCCAAATCACTTTTTGAGCTAGAATTGGTGGTAGATTCAGTTATCAGGGGAATGTATTAAAATCATCAACTGACATTTTCTGACATTTCCTGGATTGTCACACACACAACCAAGGCGTTTTAACTGCTCATCCACCTAATGCCAACATCATGCATTTAGCCACTGTATTTGTTGGCAGGTGAAAATCAAACTTGCAGATGTCGTAGCAGTCATCAGATTGCTGTAGTACTAATCTTCAATTAAAGAAAATCATTGGAAATGTATCTAATTTACACTCAAATGGTTTTGAACAAGTTCATAAATATTATGAAGGTGATCTCATCTTAAAGTAATGCCTTCACAATATTACTCATTGAGATAATCCAAGGTGGCAGAAAATCCAAATTACCCTGGAATAATTGTTCTTCATTCACTGCCTTGTATTTTAATCTTTGGGACCTTGAAGAGAGAAAGCAACCTCTGCTGCCACAGACCTGCCCACCCAGACGTCCCATGTGGCATCCATGGCAGGGAACCTTACTGAACAATCCTTTGCGTGAGGAGCCATGTTGCACTGACCTCCATCTGAAATGAGGATAAAGTCAAACCAGTGAATTAAAATCCTTTGGACTACCTTCTTTCCAGATTTTGAGCTGGAATGGGATCTCACCAAGATAAATCTGGTCTGAGTGTGATGGTGGAAATGGGTCATAGTAAATCAACAAAAAGGTAGACATAAAAAGCTAGAGTAACTCAGTGGGACAGGCATCATTTCTATCTGCACGTCCCGCTGAGTTTTCCAGCTTTCTGAGTCTATCTTCGGTTTAAACCATCATCTGCAGTTCCTTCTTACACATACTAAATCAACAATCTGTTTCCAAAACCTTCCAGTTTTTCATTTCCATTAATGTAATAATCAGGTAATTTGGCATGTCCCAGTGATGCTTACCAATTACTACAGATGCACCATAGAAAGCATCCTATCAATGTGCATCACATCTTGGTATCACAACTGCTTTGCCCATGGCATGAAGCTGTTGTCCGTCGTAGATGTAACTCAGTCCATCTCGGAAAACAGCCTCCCCACAAAGATTCCATCTGCACCACACTGTCTCAGGAAAGCAGCCAACATTATCCCAGGACTGCACACACTCCAGTCATTCTTTATTCTTCCCTCTTCCGTCCAGCAGAAAATATAAACGCTTGAAAGCACATGCTACCAGATTCAAGAACAGCTTCTTCCTCATTGTTATTGGACTACAAATACAAATACAAATTGCCTTTATTGTCATTCAAACAAACAGAGGTCTGAACGAAAGTTCGCTCCCTGCAGTCATAACAGTAAAATAAACATAACACACAATTAGCACAGTTTCACACAGACATCCATCACGGTGAATCTCCAATCACCTCCTCACTGTGATGGAGGGCAAAAGTTTTATCTCTTCCCTGTTCTTTGTTCTTTTCCCACGTCGAGGCGATCGAGGCTCCTGATATTAAAGCCCCTGGTGGCCGTTGGTAAGTCCCACGGCCGACTAAGCCACACCGGGCGATGTAAGGCCCTGCGACGGGCCGATTCAAACCCCGCGATTTGGGGCGGGCGAAGTTGCCGTTGCGGGAGTTCCCAAAAATCGGTCTCCCAACAGGGACCTGGGAGCTCCCGATTTTACCGTCCACAGGGCCTGTGGCCGAAGCCTCCGAAGCTCCGCAGCCGGTTCGCAGTCGGGTCGCAGCTGCCGAGCCACCACAGTCTCCGGGTCAGCCAGCTCCGTGAAGGTAAGTGAGTCCGCAGGCTTTGCGACTGGAGCCCTCAGGTCGATTCCGGTTGGAGGCCGCCAGCTCCACGATGTTAGGCCCCAGCGAAACGGAGACATGACAAAGGAAAAGGTCGCGTCTCCGTTCAAGGAGGAGATTAAAACGTTTTAAAGTTTCCCCCACACCCCCCCCCCCCCCCCCACCCACATACACATAAGTAAAAATAAACCAAAAACATACTCTAACAAGACAAAAAAAAGAGAAAAAGAAGACGGACTGCAGGTGGGCCGCAGTCACAAGGCGCCGCCACACAGATTGAGTGGATCTCTCATATGCTAAGGATGTATTCCTGATCTTCCAATCTACCTCGTTGCACCCCAAGCATTTTATTTACCTGCACTTCCTCTGTAGCTGCAGCACTATCTTGTACACTCTTATTAGTTTCCTCTTTTGCAGTGCCTGATGTACTCATGTGTAGTAAGATTTGCCTGTACAGTTTTTCATTGCATCTTGGTACACATGACAATAATAAACAAATACCAATGGCACTACCAATTATCAGTCATTGTGTTTCACCCTGCACAGAGGCAAGATATAATCCCATAGTGTCCAAAGTCACGTTGGACCTTCCTTTGCACCAGGACCTTTGCATCTTCTGCAGAAACTCGAGTAATCAAGCAACACATCACAATACGCATCGATCATCAGCCCTCGACATTCAGCCAGGCCTGCTTCTCTCCACAACTGTTTTCTTCAGTCTACTTGTAAAGACCACTGGGGTCAAGTTAAGTATTTGACCATTCCAATCTCCATCAATTCCCACAACTCCATGTCCTGTTCCGAACCACATCTGTGACGCAGGGTCATTTCACAATCAGAAAGACTGAGTAAGTATTTTAATTGTTTGCTTCAACACCCAACCAGCATTGCTGCAGAACTATTCAGTTCATCTGATTCTAATGTATGAGCAATAAATCTGTTCAGCAGCAAAAGCAACATCATCTGGATCCTGTCAAACAGATGGGAGCATCACAATAAATGCCAGATTCCACTGTTTCTTCCAGGCACTTACAGATCCCAAGATAATACTGAGGGCGGAAAAGTATTTTTGTTAATGACATTACAAAGGGAAGGGGTCAGTTGGAAGAAATATATCATTTTTCAAGTCTGCCCAATCTAAAACCGTAAAACACAGCAATGATATCCATGTAAGGAAAGTGTGTTACTGGGAGCTTGTTGTGATGCTGCAATTTTTAACGGTTGCTTTTTCTTCAGCCATTATCTTGGAGTGAAAGACAGAAACCAAAGTTTCTAAAAGCATAAGTCTACATTTTAAGGCTTAGCAACTGAAAATTAACGTTCATCTGGTTTACTTCCATAGGTTCGCATTTTCATGGTGGCAATTAATTTTCCTAAGAAGTTAATGAGGGTAACACACATGCACTGTGAAATAATGACACCACTTGAAAATAGTATGTGCTGGCAAAAGAGGAAACAGACATTTTAAATGTGAAACTTTGTATTCCATTCCGTTTTCACAGATGATCTCATGCATCTCCAGCTGTATTTCTGAAATCTAGATTTGTGCTTTTGAAAATTTGCATTCTGCCTTTCATTCCGAGATAATAGCTGATGATAAAGCAATTATTAAACAATTTGCAGCATGACAACAAACCCCAAGTAACATATTTTCCTTACATGGAACTAATTTCTGGGATTTAGGCTAGCCGGTCCAGAAATATGATATGTTACTCACACTGACCTCATGCCTTTAGTATGATCATTAACAAAAGTACTTTTCCGTCCTCAGTATTATCTTGGTTTAAAATCAGGGCAAGGGGAAGATAGTCGACTAATATACTTAGTGGAATGGAAGAATTTACAAGCCCTGACATTAATGGGCCTGTCCCACTGAGGCGATTTTTTGGGCGATTACAGGCGACTGCCGCAAAATGTTCAACATGTTCGTCAATGATAGCACTGACTCACATTGGGGGAGCGTAACACAAAATCTAGCTGGTCTGCAATGGTTTGCTCAACAATACATTTTTATATTAGGTTTAGGTTTATTATTGTCACATGTGCCGAGGTACTGAGAAAAGCTTTGCTTTACATGTTATCTGGGCAGATCAGATAATACTGCACATAAATACAATCAAACCAAACTCAAATACAGCAGGTAGAGTGAAGGAAAAGATCCAGTGTGCAGCATATATAGGTCTCAGCATTGTCCCGCAATGGTTGCAGCTGCAATATATGGGCTAGTGAACAAAAATGGATTCTCCTGACCCAATGCAGAAGTGGATGTTAGTGGCTACACTAAATAGTTCTGCAACTAAGTTGCCAATACAAATTTGCTGTACCTTGTACAGAAACATTGAGCTTGGGGTAATAGCATATTACGATCATCTCAGGTGGACAAAAATGTTGGAGAAACTCAGCGGATGAGGCAGCATCTATGGAGCGAAGGAAATAGGCAACATTTCGAGTCAAAACCCTTTCGACCTGAAACGTTGCCTATTTCCTTCGCTCCATAGATGCTGCCTCACCCGCTGAGTTTCTCCAGCATTTTTGTCTACCTTCGATTTTCCAGCGTCTGCAGTTCCTTCTTAAACATTACGATCTCATCTCTCATTGGGGTCTCTTCAGTTTTAGGTTTAGGGATATAGTGTGGAAACTGGTCCTTTGGCCCACCAAGTCCGCACCGGCCAGCGATGACATACAAAGTCTGTATATACAGCACATGTGGCCAGGATCAAACCCGGGTTTCTAGCGTTGTAAGGCAGCAACTCTACCCCTGTGCCAGTGTGCCACCCACTGTTTTTCAGAACTCCATTTGTTCAAAATACACATAAAGAATTGCTGACTTTGTCCATTGGCTTGATTTGTATGAAATATTGATCAAGGTACAGAAAATCATGAAAGTAATAGATTGGGTAAATGCACCAGAGTTGGGGAATTGAGGACCAGAGGACAGGTTTAGGTGAAGGGCAAAAGATTTAATAGGAATCTGAGGGGTAACATTTTCACACAAAGGGTGATCAGTGTATGGAAAGAGCTGCCAGAGGAGGTAGTTGAGGCAGGGACTATCCCACTGTTTATAAACAGTTAGAAAGGTACATGGATAGGATGGTTTGGAGGGATATGGTCTAAACGCAGGCCCGTGGGACTAGTGTAGCTGGGACATGTGGGCCGGAGTGGGCAAGATGGAACGAAGAGCTTGTTTCCACACTGTATACACTATCTATGACTCTAAGAAAGAGATCTGCTGGTTTCAAGGTTTGCTGGGTAGAGGTCGATAGATCTTAGAGCAGTGGTGATGATGTGTCCAAGAATAGCCATTATTCCTTCTCATCAATCCCCAATTAGATTTGTTGTTTTGCTCTGAAACGCAAAAGCACTTTGTCTTCTGGATATTCCCCCCCCCCCCCCCACCCCTCCCATCCCCACAGATGCTACTCCTCTCCTGGCCCATTGAATTTTCCTATTTTGGAGCAATTGGCTCCTTCTGTGTGGCAAGGGTCCCGTAGGGCGCCCATCCTATATAACGAATGATCCCTGATCCAAGATAATGATTTATGAGGTTGGAGCATTGGCCACAAACCACTCCGACTCTTCCACACTGGAAAAACTACCCCGACAGGAAACATGATGTTTTCATCAAAGAGTTCGACTTTTTATGTCTTCCGTCATCACTCAAAATCTCAGCTCGCTTTGAAAATTCTGCTTACATACTTGTGACCACTGTTACATGTATCAAAACAGATGAGTTTGTGATTGGAGATGGAACTTTCAAAACACTGCAACATTTTTCTGTAATTATCGCTTTGCCGTGTGATCTTCTGTTCTAGCAGTCAGATGTTAATAGATGTATTTTCATTCATACTGAATTCATATGTAATATGGGACAATTTGCAGTTAATTGGCTAACCTGATCTTGAAAGAACCCCGAGATAAGTAGAAACTGTTGGAAAAATCTAGCAACTCATGTTGTATTTAGTTTAGTTTAGTTTAGAGACATGGAAACAGGCCCTTTCACCAACCTAGTCCACACCGACCAGTGATCCCCGCACACACTGGATGTGGAGAGGAGGATAGGACATCCATTAGTGGGAGAGTCTAGACTAAAGGTCATAGCCTCAGAATTAAAGGACTCTCTTTTAGGAAGGAGATGAGGAGAAATTTATTTAGTCAGATGGTGGTGGAATCTTTGCCACAGAAGGCTGTAGATGCCAAGTCAGTGGATATTTTTCTAAGGCAGAGATAGATAGATTCTTGATTAGTACAGGTGTCAGAGGTTATGGGGAGAAGGCAGAAGAATGGGGTTAGGATGGTGAGAATGATCAGCCAAGATTGAATGGCGGAGTGGACGATGGGCCGAACGGCCTAATTCTACTCCTATTCCTTATGACCTTATGTTTAGCATTATCCTACACATACTAGGGACAATTTAGAATTTTACCAAAGCCAATTAACCTACAAACCTGGTTAATTGGTTGGGAGGAAACCAGAGCACCTGGAGAAAACACACACAGGTCATTGGGTGAATGTACAAACTCCATACAGCTAGCACATTAGTCAGGATCGATCTCAGGTCTCTGGCTCTTTAAGGCAGCAACTCTACCACTGCACCACTGTGCCACCCCACTGTGGGTCAGGCACTGCTAACTTGGGAAGAGCTTCAAGCATTTTCTGTGTTTATTTTAGATTTTCAGCATCCTCAGTTGTCATCTGCTTTTATGTGAAAGGCATGTAAAGATCTGGATTGATCAAGTGGCAATATAAATAAGTTTATTACCTGACACCATAACCATTGGTTTGTAACAGTTTGAAAAAGACAAGAATATCTCCTGGTCAGTCTCAAAGGTGCAACATTTTGCAGTATATGATTCCAGATCACAATCTTTTTCGTGAGCCTGTATGCCATTAACATCTCTGTAAAGTTGTTGTCTGGAATTACATTTAAAACCAATTAAGGCTTGCTTCATGATGTATCATCTTAAGCTCATTCCACACTGAAAGTTGATTTATCTTCTTTTTCCGCACTTCGATTTTAAACTGTGCTTCAGTTCATCCTGGGTTGACATCTCTGGCCTTATGCACTGCCATTCATATGCAACAACACTTACTTCTCATCCCTTTTGCAGAACTGTTGAAAGAATTTTGTTTTTGGAAATGGTCTGCCACGGGGAAAAAAAAATCAAAAGCTCACGGAAGAATTGCTGAAATCTGCTTTTTATTAGATCTGCTAGGCTTTGCAAATCAGGGTCAAGTTTCCCAGTTGAAATGGTCCCAGCTGGGATCTATTAACCACAATCTTGAGCCACAAACAGCTTGATGCTGCTAATTGATAGCCAGGTGATATTCTGCAATCAAGTACACCGATAGATAAACCCACCTGACAGAACTTTAAAGCAGAAAATGTGAACAAAGTGATCCAAACTGGAAAAGGGAAATGTCAGCCCACCATCTGGGTGGCAAGAACGTTTGAACATACAGTGAGTACATTAATAACAAAATACTGATGAAACAGGTTGAAATATACTGTTCCCTAAAATGGCTTTTATTCAGCAATTCCTTCAGAGGCGATATTCACTCCCATCATAAGCAAGGGGACACATATGTCCAAACATTGGAGCAACAGATATTTTGAAAGGTTGTTTCTACATCTATGCACGGTTGGAGGTAAACTCTCAACAGACATAAATATAAATAGTTGTTGCAGAATGTCATTTAGCTTTGGCTACAGGAATGCTGCTTTCCAGGCCAGCAATCTAGTAAGGGCTAATAATCCAGATTGTTTATGCTGACCCATATAGACCTTCCTCAAGATTAGATCAGGTTGACAAACTGAAAACCAGTTACAAACTTATTTATGTGCAATTGAGTTACTGTTGTCACCTATATTTTGTACCTGGTAGCCGGATGAACTGAGGCACATCTAAAGCGACTAAACCTCTAACAGATTCTGGAGCCAGATCCATAATATATACAAGATGAATACATTTCACCATAAGGTAATCTGTAACATATGTGCTCATTCTTTGGTACACATAATCATGTGAGCAACACAATAAAACTGCTGTCAGTGTAACTGGCGGTGCGTGCCTAATCCAGGTACACAGTTAAATATATTTGACAGACAGTTGTACAGAGCTGTGGACTAGAAAAAAAAAGCCCTTGTTTGTGTGCCTGTGCCTGTGCCTGTTTAGTGGAAACAGATGGGTGAAAATGGCTTTAGGCCAGTGGTGAAAATACTGGAGATGAGAAATCATTGCGGCTTTACAGAGATCGTCGGGTTTAGAACTGAATGTATGCAAGCTGACGTAAGTGCTTTTTGTTAAAATACTACATGTCGTGACAATAGACTTTGGCAGCACAGTGGTGCAGCTGGTAGACGCTATCTCACAGCGCCAGAGACCCAGGTCAAATCCTGCCCTCGGGTGCTGTCTGTGTGGAGTGTGCAAGATCTCCCTGCGACCGCGAGGGTTTCCTCCGGGTGCTCCATTTTCCTCCCACATCCCAAAGACGTACAGGGTTTAGGTTAATTGGCCCCTGTATATTGCCCTTGGTGTAAGGAGTGGATGAGAAAGTGGGATAACATAGAACTAGCGGGAACAAGTGACCAATGGTCGACGAGGACTCGGTGGGCCAAAGTGCCTATTTCCATTCTGCATCTCTAAACTACTTATTTTTAACTACTTGTTACCTTGCATCATTTTCATATTCTAGTTCAGTTCTCTTATTATGAAATGGGTAAGTTATTCATTAGCTGATTAGTTTATTATTGTCACGTGTACCGAGGTACAGTGAAAAGCTTTTTTTGTTGCGTGCTATCCAGCCGGCAAAAAGACAATACATAATTACAATCATCTCAGGTCAGCATTCAGCACCATCATCCCCTCTAAACTCTTCACTGTGCTCCAGGATCTGGGCCTTTTTGCAATTGGACCTTTCTCTTCTAGATCCGCAAAACCTAATCCACAGTGTACAGATACAGGATAAAGGGAATAAAGCTTAGTGCAAATACATTTCAGCTATACAGTACACAAAATGCTAATCCAGAGATGAAATTCTTCAGGGTTGTTGCCACTGAATGTTCTAGGATGGCATCTGCAGTTGTAAATCACACTTGAAACAGGCCTGTACTGTTATCCAACAGTAAGACATTGGAGATGCTGAGAATCTGAAATAAAACAAAGAAAATGCTGGGACTGCTCAGCAACTCAAGTGAAGGAATAAACAGCGATCAATGATCTCTTCTGAGAACTTTCATCAGACAATACAAAGCTGGGTGGAGGTGTGAGCATTGAGGGAATTACAGCAAGGGCATTATTACGATATAAACAGGCTAATTAAATGGTTTAGAACAGGAACATGGAAAAACATGAAGGTATCCACTGTGGCCGGAAAAATATGAGCAAACCAAGGAGTCACAGAAAGAGTGGTCTCGGTGGGAATCAGAAAGGGTGGGGACAGGAAGACGTGACTGGTGGGATCTTCACCCAGTGGGCAGTAAACCTTTGCAATTCTTTAGCCAAAAAGGTCATGGAGGTTCAGTCACTGAGCATGTTCACAACAAATATCAATAGATTTTCAGTTTAGTTTATTGTCACGTGTACCGAGGTACGGTGAAAAGCTTTTTGTTGCATGTTAACTAGTCAGCAGAAAAACAATATATGATTACAATCAATCCACTTACAATGTATAGATACATGATAAGGGAATTATGTTTAGTGCAATGCAAAGTCCGGTCAAGGATAATCCGAGGGACTTCAATGAGGTAGATTGTAGTTCTGCACTGCTCTCTGGTTGTGGTAGATGATTCGGTTGCCTGATAACAGCTGGGGAGAAACTGTTCTTGAATCTGCTGGTGTGCGATCTTGAGATATAAGATTAGGAAAATGCCATAATAATAATCGGATTGAGCAGAGTCAGCATAGATTTATGAAATGAAAATTATATTTGACTAGCATACTGGAGTTTATGAGGATGTGACTCATAAAGTAGATAAAGGGAACTAGAGGATATGTACTTGGATTTTCAGGTTTTTGATGATGTTCCACATGACAGATTGGTCAACAAGGTTAGAGAACATGTGTTGATGATAATGCATTGACATGATTATTGGACAGAATGAAAAGCGTACCAATAAATGGACAATTTTCATGTTGGCAGGCCGAGGGGTCCAAGAATGACATTTCCAAATTTTCTGATGATACAAAACTAGTGAAATTGTAAGTGGGGAGTGGGATGTAAGGAAGGTTAATAGTAAGATTAAACGAGAACTTACCAGTTTGAAGTTTGATCTTTATTTTATGAGGAGTAACGATGAGGGATTACGTGAAGAACCCCGCCTGGCGCTGGAACGGCATACTTCAAAGCAGCGGCATGAAAAACACAGAACATAATAGCCGGAGTAAGATAGTAAGGCTTCTCATAGATTTAGAACTACCAGATGATCATTTATTTTATGAGGGTGGGGAGTGGAGGGCACGTAATCCCTCATCGTTACTCCTCATAAAATAAAGATCAAACTTCAAACTGGTAATCGTTTAATCTTACTATTTTACTTCGGAGTCACGTGAGTGACTACGTGAAGATTTTGAAGCTTTCTGTGTTTTTCATGTCATAGAATTTATTCCATACGACAGTCCGGCTCATTCAACACAGTGACGAGCGAATAACACATTTTTCCCCAAACATTGCCTCAAGTTATGTGATAAATTATTTCACAGTATAAAGAATAAAAGTAATGCCCTTTCCATTGAAAGGCAAGTTTATCACAAAATATTAATTGATATATATATTTTGATGGTATGACAAAGCAACAATTATAGAGAACCCAACACTCCGTGTCCAAACCTGACACCATGACTGGTTCCTTGTTACTTTAACATTAATTTACACCCTCCTGTGGCCTTGCATCTTTTTTAGAGCGGCTCATCCCGTGCCATTTCTGTGAATGTATCTACCTCATTAACAGAGTGATTTTCCACCTTTCAGTGTCTAGTTCCACTGAGTGTATCCAATTTCTAACCATCTAGAATACATTCCTCTAGAACCATCAGTTTTTACTGAACCTAATGTGGTTTTTGTGTGTAATAAGTAGTGCTGTCTCATTACCACAGAGACTCTTACCTACTTCAACATATTTCATCAATGTTTGCACACACACACACACACACACACACACACACACACACACACACACACACACACACACACACACACACACACACACACACACACACACACACACACACACACACACACACAACTAACTTAAGGCCGACAGGATATGCTTATAGGTTTACCTTGGTTTCAGCTCCTCTTGGTGTGCTTTGTTTGGTAAATTCATAAACATATATGATAATGCAATCTGTATCCACATGCAATTATAACGTAACATTTGCAATGTTTGCACTCTTATTGATACTAAAGTCATCAGCATTATTACAATGTTAACTTTTTTGAATCATTGATAGAGTTAGAGTCCATTGCCTAAGGCAATTCAGGATTATTTATCTCCCGACATATATTACAATTTTGGACAGATTATATATATATATACACACACACACACACACACACACACACACACACACACATATATATATATATATCCACATATATATCCCTTTCCATATCGGGATATTATGAATGCACCTAATAACTTCTTGGTTAGTATATTGTCCGTTAATAGGACGGTAACATTCTGAGCCCTATTATTGGCTCTATCAATTAGATGCTCAGAAAAATGCAATCCACAAGGAACTCACATATATCTAATATGATAAAATAACTTTACTGTATACACAGACTTCCAATTTCTTATAACAAAATATTGTTTTTTAAACTTATTTCTGCAAATTGCAGGTATAATACTTCTTTTATACATAATTATTTTATTGTTATGTTGTTATATTAGTTAAACATTCATAGACTTCTTTGACCATCAGCTGTTGTAATGGTCTGGTCAACCTGCAGATAGTCAAATTCATATTTTCATGTCATGGATGCCTTTGTACAACAATAAATTACTGCAGGGTTACACAAAACTGGAGAACCCAGCGGGTGCAGCAGCATCCAAAGAGCGAAAGGAGATAGGCAACGCCTCGGGTCGAGACCCTTCCTCAGACTTCAATAAATTACTGCAACTATGAATCATCACAAGTGGTTCAACATCACTCAATATTTATGAAACCATGAAGGATCCGTATTGGGCCACCAAAATGCCTCTGGCAGTGTCCTGCTACATTTTCATCAGACACTGCCCTATCAAACAAAATGAGGAACACAAAAGAACATTTTTTCCTCATGTAATTGAGAGAAAAGCATCCACCTTTCCTGTTCTTGGTTTACCCACAAGAAACATTTGAAAGATCGGTGATTTAATCTGTATGCAACCAGATTAATCGTAAGTAATCCATATTAATGACAATGTGTTTTTCCTCCCAAATTTGTTGTCTCCGATACCAGTGTCTCTTCCTTAGAGATAAACAGCTGGACTAAATTTTTTAGAATATGAATATGCCACATCTGTTTACTCAGATAATTCCATGATTGTTATTTGACTTATCTTGTGTGTTTTAACATATGCCACAGCCGTGGTATTGTTCACCTTGATACGACATGGACACTTCCATAATAAAACAATCAATATTTAATCTATAACTCCTTATACTTCAATAATTAATACAAATGTTTGGAAAATTTCTTAGGACAATCCATTTATGCTCACCTGGTATTATTGTCCGCAGTCCCAACAAGAGACGTATCAATTATTCTTATAAGAATAGATAATATTCTTATCTTTACCCAAACATTCACAGAAGCTGTACATCATCTGTAACACTTGCTTCAGTTTGCAACAGCTGTTAAGCTTATAGTTGAAGCAGCTTGTGAACCTTTTTTACATTACTTTAATAATGATAACGTATCATTTGATATTTGCATAAGCCCTCTCACAAAGGCATACATTTTCTTATAAGCTTCTGTATTCCTTCTTTTGGAGCTTTATTTACTCTTTACCTAACCTAATGGAGGGACAAAGTATGTCAACAACAATGAGACATATTTGTATCATGGAACAATTTTCCCCCTCTTATGGTGCTGAATTACTTCTAAATTCAGAATAGTAATTTATGAATATTTTATTAATGCCTAAGCATACGCTTTATATAATGGGTCGGTCCTTGCCTACCACCAGGTTTGTAATTGCAGCACTAATTTGCAGCCGACTCTTATAACCTTCCAATTTAAATGTAATCAAGATAACCCATGACCATGACCTCATTAGTGCAAGTGCTGATCTTTTATCAGCATAATTTTTCCTCCAGTATTTTCTGTTTAACAGCCTTGAACTGGTTTAATCCTTTGGACAATGTTTTAATTTGCACAGCTTGACCCATTTTAATTAATTTCAAGCACCTGTAATATTGATTAACAATTTGTTAATTGATTAGATGTTTCCAATGTTCTTACACTATGGCTGAGGTAATTTATAATATATATGTACGTACCCTTCTTAAGGTTTTCTTATACAGGTGAACCAATCCTTCCTTAGTTATATTAAATTAATGATCATAATACACCTGTAATCCCCCACAATTGGAGATTTCATGAACTTATTTTGTAACAAGATGTTTGCACCTCTTCAACGTACTTCAAGCCTTCTTTTCCCAATTACATGGGTTTGGATAAGGCTATGTTGGATTATACCACTTCTGCCTTTGTTTTGATCCATTATCAAATCTTTCATTGGATCATAGTTTTTCCCCCAAGTTTAAAGATCATTGCCTTTGTTTTGATCCATTATCAAATCTTTCATTGGATCATAGTTTTTCCCCCAAAGTTTAAAGATCAGTAGTCTGTTCTTTTGTAATCAATATCTTTGATTTATCATAAGCAGAGACTCCAACCCCAAGCACCTTCTGATCTGGAGATTCTCCCGCCTGGATCCCCTAGGAAACTGGAGACTCCAAACTCATGTGCGCGAAGCGCGAAGTCCCTTGCGGCCGGGGTCCAGGGCCTGCTTAAGGGCCCTGGAAGCTCTAGGGTTCTAGATGCTCTCTGGTGCTATTTTAGGCTTATTTTGAGACACAAAGCCAGGGCGGGAGAAATTAAATCTCAAGCGGGAGAGCGGGAGATTTTGCGAAAATGGCCTTTCGGCGGGAGATCTCCCGCCGAAAGCGGGAGAGTTGGAGTCACTGTCATAAGGCAGGTTTATTCCATAATAATCAGGAGTTTAACATAACCTGATTTATATTGATCTGCGAATCTAGAGTGCAGATTTGGTAAATTATATATATTTCTTCCCATTGAGCTCCACAAACTGATGGCAATTTATTTTATTTTAAAAGTATTAGTTATTTGCACAACGTTTTATTTTATTTTATTTTTCTTTTTGAATAGTAATGCCATGCACCAGTTTGAAATACTTTGAAATTGTATTTCTTTATATCTCATATAATTTGAGACATGGATATCATAAACGGATTCACCGTTGATATCATAAAAGTTTTATCATATTCTGCTGTTTTCATTATGTTTAATGGCCTCACTCATCATTAGTTCTGCTGTTTTAACCATAACAGCTTTTAGTGAAGACCAACTAATTTTTTTCCATGGCCTCATATTCAGGTGTTGTGCTGTTTGGTGCTGTGGTGGGTACTTCATGACCAGCCACCACTATCAGTGCATTTTTAGGGTCAGTTTTTCCATTTTATTTTTCACTGCCCTTGTTTCTCCTGAGTTTTTTCCCCTCAAGGAGACTACCTTCAGAAATATCTGAGGTAGATATTCCCACCATATTTCATCATATTTTTTCCTTTTCATATGTGAAACCCCCTTAGGGTAGGTTAGGGAATATTTCCATTATTTTCCGTCCGAAGGCCTTTATTAACTTTTTAAATTATGGCCTTTCTGACTTATTTAAAATTCCCCCCCCTGCCAAAAGTTTGTGGACATCTAAAACTCCCTAACGTATTTTTAACAGTCACCAGTATCGGAACCGGCTCCGTAATTAATCTCCCGTCCCGATCGCTGGGTATTCCCCCGGGATGTTCTTTTTTTTTTTTTTTTTTTTTTAAACTCCGTTGTATTATACAGAGTATTTTTGTTCTATTTTACTCTTTTATTTTATTTTTGTTTTTAAATTCATTTCAAATCCTGGTTCAATACACCAGGCACGGAGTTTTCCAGACCCTAAAAGTTTTTCAACTGCACTTACCTGCTGGTTCCGTACCTACCGCTGTCGACGAGCTAGCCTCTGCAGCTCTTCCTTCTGCCGTCAGCGTCGACGTAATGCCGTTCCAGCGCCAGGCGGGGTTCTTCACGTAGTCACTCACGTGACTCCGAAGTAAAATGGAGATTTTATAAGATAAGTGAGTGGCCAGAATTTGGCAGATGAACTATACAGTAATGTGGAAAAACTTGAAGTTACCCACCTTGGTGCATAAAGCAGGAAAGAAGGGTATTTGCTTAAACGGTGAGAGACTGAGGAATGTTGATGTACAAAGGAAGCAAAATGTTACACAAGCTACTGAAAGTCATTGTAGAAATCGTGTAGTCATACAGAAAGGAAACTGGTCCTTTGACCTATTGACCCTTATACTAATACCCCTGTGATTCACATAACACTTAAATATCTACCCCGACTCCACGTCCCCTTCTGCCCCACCCCACCTCGTACTGCCATATCCTGGCAGTTTCCTCTTCTCTCCTGGTCCTGATGCAGGGTCTCAACCTGAAAGGTCAACCCAAGGCCAGCAAAGACACAACTTCTTGCTAAGCTGGAGTCACAGACAGCCACTCAACAGGTCTGGTAGAGCCTGCACACTATCACCTCCTACAAAGCAAATTTGGTGTCGCATGAGTGGCAACGAATCATCACTTTTATGCACACCTTGAAAGGAGGACAATGACACACCTACACAAGCCCCCGCAGTCCTTGGTAACCCAGTGAGCTCAGTCTCTTCAGCCAATCTCAGAGCATGCTTTGTGTGAATCCAAGCAAAGCGCCGTGCCCACCGCCATACATTGCCGAGTCCTAAACACCTGCATAGACCAACCGGTTAGAGTATTCAAGGACATCTTCAACCTCTTGCTTCTGTGGTCTGAGGTTGTTACCTGCTTCAAAAGAGCACCTACTCTACTGAAGTCCAAGAAGAGCATGGTGACCTGCTTCAATGACTACTATCGATTTGCAGTTACCTTCATGAAGTAGTTTGAGAGGTTAACTAAGGTCCTGTCCCACTTGAACGACCTAATCCATGAGTTTAGAAGACCCTAGACAAGTTGAAAAAAATGTCAAGGTCGTGTTGACTCACCGAAGTAAAAGACCTCCTACGACCTCCTACGACTATGTCTACGACCTCCTACGACTATGTCTACGACCTCCTACGACCCCCCTCGACCTCAGACCAACTACGACTAGCTACGTGTGGAAAATTATCACATCATATGTCATGTTTGCATTTTTCTGTCGGGCCAGTTACTGACCTACGACTACCATTACGACCTACCTACGAGTAAAAAGTATCAATTTTTTCCATGTTGACCTTTTTTTTACTCATGGACATTTTCTATCAGGCTGGAAAAAACGCCGCAACCCAGTTGAGGCCACGAGTACACGGAGACCACTCACGAGCATGAGGAAGAGTTACGAAGACCTCGTGGTGACCATGCTGCGAGTATGAGTCAAGGGCAAACTCGGCAGAGGTCGCCAATTAGGTCGTGAAAGTGGGACTGGGACTTTATGGCGCGAGTCAACTCCTGCTCCTGCGTTAACATAGAAACATAGAAACATAGAAAATAGGTGCAGGAGTAGGCCATTCGGCCCTTCGAGCCTGCTTACCGCCATTCAATATGATCATGGCTGATCATCCATCTTGGTATCCTGTACCTGCCTTCTCTCCATACCCCCTGATCCCTTTAGCCACAAGGGCCATCTAACTCCCTCTTAAATATAGCCAATGAACTGGCCTCAACTACCTTATGTGGCAGAGAATTCCACAGATTCACCACTCTCTGCGTGAAAAATGATTTTCTCATCTCGGTCCTAAAAGACTTCCCCCTTATCCTTAAACTGTGACCCCTTGTTCTGGACTTCCCCAACATCGGGAACAATCTTCCTGCATCTAGCCTGTCCAACCCCTTAAGAATTTTGTAAGTCTCTATAAGATCCCCCTTCAATCTTCTAAATTCCAGCATGTACAAGCCGAGTCTATCCAGTCTTTCTTCATATGGAAGTCCTGCCATCCCAGGAATCAGTCTGGTGAACCTTCTCTGTACTCCCTCTATGGCAAGAATGTCTTTCCTTAGATTAGGAGACCAAAACTGTACACAATACTCCAGGTGTGGCCTCACCAAGACCCTGTACAACTGCAGTAGAACCTCCCTGCTCTTGTACTCAAATCCTCATAATCTAAGCTAAATGATCTCCACCATTCTCAATATTTATGGATTTGTGGCTGATTGCAGTTGTTTTTATTTACCTAAGACAAATCGACAATGTTTGTCAGTATAAATGCAAACCCTATCTTTGCCCTAATAGTAATATTTTGTAAGTTGGTTATTTCATTGAATTGCCTTAAAGACTCTTTTGCTTAAACAAACAAATCATATGCACAATTTATTAAGCTGATATAATTTGGATTTGTTATGAGGATTATTTTGGCCAAAGACTGCAATTAAGTTCTGAATACACGCATTGCTACTAACTCACGCCTATGTGAGAATATGTTCATGTCACGACACACCATTTTGATTGATGATTATAATAATTTGAACTTGCATGAGGGTCCTAAACAAGATATGTCTAGGTATAGCATTGATGTGCTAATTAGACATTTAGCTTATATATGTGGGTACACAAAATGCTGGAGAAACTCAGCGGGTGCAGCAACATCTATGGAGCGAGGGAGATAGGCAACGTTTCAGGCCGAAACCCTTCTTCAGACTGGAGGGAGATAGGCAACGTTTCGGGCCGAAACCCTTCTTCAGCTATAGCTTATATATGTGATTTATTGTACCTACGTTCACTGCAGTACCCTGGAATCTGAAATTCACCCTGATCTGATGTCCAGTTTGAGGGCTTTGTTTAGTGCTCAAAATACTAAAACTTGGAAAATATATATTTTCACCCTGATTTGTGTGTTAAAACACAATTTGCATAGTTCCTGACAATTGCCTGTGTTGATCACAGCGACTGTGCCTCAGCCTTAAACAGTACACTCCAAAGCAGCCACAGTGCAGCAGCATAAGGTCATGTGATAGGAGTAGAAATAGGCCATTCGGCCAATCCAGTCTACTCTGCCATTCAATCATGGCTGATCTGTCTCTCCCTCCTATCCCCATTCTCCTGCCTTCTCCCCATAACCTCTGACACCAGTACTAATCAAGAATCTATCTACCTCTGCCTTAAAAATATCCACTGACTTGGCCTCATGCAATGCATGCAATGCTGCCAAGGAATTACAGAGGAGATTGTCACGCCTCAGTGTATGTGGACATCCATCTCTCTCACAATCATCATCGCAGGTTGAATCCCATTCCGTGAGTGGGCCACTCAATGTGAGATGGGGCACCTGATTCAGCGACAGAATGAAGCATGCATGGTCTTAAAGTCTTAAAGTCTACCATCATCTCTGTGAGATCCTGCAACCATGTAACAAATAGATACAACGCTGCAATTTCAGCCAGATTGCACGTGTGTCTCAGTGGCAATGCTTTAATTTATATTAAATAAGCCAGAATTGCTGACCAAGATCTCACAGAGGTGAGGGTCTTTTGCAAAAACGGTCTCAGGCTCTTTATGTATTCATGAGACATGCATTTAACATTAGATGCTGGTGTAAATGATAATGGATTAGCAGTCTAATTTACTATCTGCCCAAATGTCCTTTCAATGGAATAGAAATCAGGAGAGATGCAACACTGGCTGGTGATTCACTGTCATCTGTTCTTACACCACGAAAGCAAAAGTAAAATCACATCCCTACTACCGTCACCACTCCTACACCCATGTCCACCCCTGGACAACAAGGTCCCAATGGACTTCAAAATTAATCAGTGTAAGAGTATGTTCTTCAAAGAGCCTCGTTCCAATGACTAATTGTGTTCTGACAATGTAGTTGCAATGCTGGAGTAAATCAATATCCTTGGTTTTATTATTACAATCACCAAGGAGCTTTTTTGCAAAGTTTACTCACTGAATAACCAAGAACAATTTGTTTTAGATTACTTTGGACCTTGCAACTCTTTCACATTGTTGTAAATACTTTCACATAAAAATAATTCACTTGCACTATTCTGGAGGATGTGTACATTGCCGATTATATACGATGCTCCTTTTTTGTTGAAACTTAATTAAATAACAAAAGCCATCATAGACCATATTTTGCATTTTTAATTTATGCACTTTTCTAGTATTCTAATTATTTTCCTTAACAATATATAGTTATCAATTTTGTTGTCTGAAGAAGGGTCCCGACCTGACACGTCACCCATCCTTTTTCTCCAGAGATGCAGCCTGACGCACTGAGTTACTCCAGCACTTTGTGTCTATCTTTAGTTATCAACTATGCAGTGAAGTTTAATGCTTTTTGATAGTTACCTCGTGATCATTTGCAAAGATTAATGCTTGCTTAGAAAGTCATAGAGTTGTATATCACAAAAGTGGATCCTTCAACAGGCCATGTGCATACCAACCATTTGCCCACATTAATACCATATCTTTCTCTGCATATGCCTGTCTAAATGTCCCTTTAATGTAGTCATTGTATCTGATTCCACCACCTCCACTGGCAGTGTGTTTCAGATACAAACCATTCTGTGTAAAAAAAAAACTGTCCCCTCAATTCCTCATTAAAACCTCTTCCTCTCGCCTTAAACTTACTGTCTCGACTCGAAACGCACCCATTCCTTCTCTCCAGAAATGCTGCCTGTCCCTCTGAGTTACTCCAGCATTTTGTGTCTACCTTCGATTTAAACCAGCATCTGCAGTTCTTTCCTACACATTTTGACCATCTATCTTATCCATGCCCTTCATAATATTATATCCTTAAATCTGGTCACCATTAAGCTTCTTTTGCTTCAAGGAAAACAAGCCCAGCCTATCAATTTTTTCCCCCACAACTAAAGTCCTCCAATGCTAGAAATATTCTGCTGAATCACTAATGCACTTTGCCCAGCTAATCATGTCCTTTGTATATTCTGGCAACCAGAACTGAGCACAACACAGAAGTACCGCCTAACAGTAGGTTTCTTGAATTACAATCCTGGAATAAGAAAACCATCAATGTGCAAAATGTAATTTGGACTTTACAGTATGGTCATTAGTTCAGAACTGCAAAGTTCTTTATCACAGATTGTTAACCTGACCATGACTTCTTGTTTCATATGTTGACATGCCAAGTAATTCTAGCAAGATGAATTCAGTATAGGTGAAGCTCGCATAATGTGGGCATTGAAAGGCTTGCTGTATATACCTGATAAAAAAATAAGGGTAGACCATGAAATTAGTGTTTAACGCCTGGAAGAAATATATATTTTCATTTGAATACCAGACTGCAGTGTGCTTGTATCATTCAGACCAACTGAAACAAAAGTATGCGTGAATAATTCAACTTGGAATTTGGATTTACAAGCAATTTTATAGAAAGCTGTGTGCATTCCCACAGACTATGATAGGAGGCAAATTAGTTAAATGCAACAATACAAGGGTGTTTTTTGTTGAGCTCTGGATAGAATTAACTACAAAAGTCAATTTCTCTCTGATATATTATTTAAGCAAATTCAAAACACAACAAAAAATAATCAATGTAAGGAAATGGAAATAAAAATTCACTGTTGGAATATTGAATTGTATTTACATTTTGTAGCATATTCTGCTATTTCCCTTGCCACTCCTGCCTTTGCATTTTCATGACATCTGTCTCTTCCTTCTATTTCATCACTGACGCCAAAGTGTATTTCCCCAGAAGGAGGAATTTATGGGAATCCTCCCAATCCTTTCATGTAATCTTACACTTACAAATATTTGTAAAGTATCTTTAAGATTCCGCAGCTGGAAATTCGCATTCAAGTATAATTTAACACTTGTACAGTGTAATTTTTATTTTCATCTGAACATTGGGGCCATTTGAGACTCCAGAATTTCACAGTGCAACAGTACACAGTCAGTTTCCATGCCTTTGCCATTGCTTGACTGTAACTGGATGCTAATGGGTGAAAGTGGTCCAGAAAGAGAGTGCTGCCAATTTTCTCTTCCAGTTAGTCTCGCCAGACTCAGTAGTTCAACATGTGTGAAATTCACATCCCATCACTCCATAAGTCTCTATTTGGTTTGGCAAATACATTATGTTTTAGTTGTTTGTTTATTGTTTGAACTGGTTAGGTCTGTATAATCGTTAGAGTTTCCCCAAATATTTCTGACTGCAGCAAAGAAACACAATGAAGTGCTTTATTTTCCAGAAAAGGCAAAATGAAGAGCAGTGCAATCAGACCGATGAAATTCAAGTTGGGTGAGAATATAAATAGGTTATATGGCCTGCTGGCCATCTATTATACATCAAATTGATTTGCTTAAATGGAAAGTAAAATCAGACAGAATCAATACAGATTTCAGATGATTCAATAGAATTAGTTACAGATATTTATCTTTACTTTGGACTGCAATTTGATAGGCAGAATGAGGAGATGGCATGCAATTACCAGAAGAGGGAGAAATGACTCTCAGCAGGGGAGTTGATCTGAGTATCGCAATGTTTAAGAAACATGTACTTTTCACATAGAAATTAGGTGCAGGAGTAGAGCCCTTCGGCCTGGTGATCATCCAATCAGGTACCGCCTTCTCTCCATACCCTCATCCCCTTGGAACGAGCTGCCGGAGGACATAGTTGAGGCAGGTAGTATCGCAATGTTTAAGAAACATTTGGACAGGTACGTGGATAGGATAGATATAGAGGGATGTGGGTCAAACTCAAGCAGATGGGACTTGTGTAGGTGGGACATATTGGTCGGCGTGACCAGTTGGGCCGAAGGACCTGTTTCAACGCTGCATGACTCTATGACTCTATCTACTTAGGATTATCATGTTGCAAATCCTCTAATGTACATTGATGAGAAGAGATTTGTCAGGACAATGTGCTGCAATAAGGAAGTCCTTGCAATATATGTCACATGGTGTAGCCACGACTGTAGTGGCAGAGCAGGGCATGACCTGCATTGTCAATGGAGGCTGAGATTACAGAAGCCAACAACTTTCATTGTTCTGGCTCTCCCAGCCGGTCCTGCAGACATATAGAAAAGTTTGCATTTTGCAGCTCACTGTGGTGGGGAAGGCAACAAATGCTCCAGGAAACTTGAATTATTTTAATTTATCTTAGCAGCTGCACATAAGCATGTGACTCCATGAGGATTAAAGACTTTCTGTCGGTGTAGAGGACCTACATTGTGTTCTGGATGTTGGATGTGAACTCTAAGATTTATTCCAGTTGTAAGTCATTCTACTGTCTGAATCCACAACTGGTGATGGCTAGGTCCAGCGTAGTAAAATAACCATTTTCCTTTATCTAGAAAGCAGCCACGACGTACCAGTCAGCTGTGCATTCCTTTCATGATGCATCATGCTAAACCCAAGGAAGCTTATTAGGCTTCTCACTATTTGGCTCTTGACACCAATGCACAATGAAGACACACAAAAGCAATGTACATGCAAGTAAAACAATGAATGGAGCTGACCACTGGAATGCTTAAGCAATGTTTAATAAGGAAAACGCAATATTTAATAGGGAAAACATTTTTTACCCAGAGTAGGGGAATCAAGAACCAGATGACCTAGGTTTAAGGCAAGGTGGAAAAGATTTAATAGGAACCCGGGGGGACTTTTTTTTTTACAAAGGGTGGTGGGTGCATGGAATGAGATGCAGGAGGAGATAGTTCAGGCAGGCATCTTCACAACACTTAAGAAACATTTGGACATGTACCTGCGGCAGCTGAGGAAACACAATCTGCCACAGGCAATGATGGTCCAATTCTATACGGCCATCGTAGAATCTGTTCTCACCTTCTCCATCATGGTCTGGTTTGGCTCAGCCACCAAGCACAACATCCGGTGGCTGCAGCGAATCGTCCGATCAGCTGTGAAGGTTATTGGCTGCAACCTTCCCTCCATTGATGAACTGTACGCTGCAAGGGCCAGGATGCGAGCGGTAAGATCATCTCTGACCCCTCTCACCCTGGCCACAAACTCTTTGAATCACTTCCCTCAGGAAGGCGACTCCGGACTGTCAAAGCTGCCACAGCCAGACATAAAAACAGCTTTTTTCCACGAGTAGTAGCTCTACTCAACAGCCAAAAATCTGTAGCCTCCTTTTGCTCTGGTATTTTATTTAATTCACATGTTTAATCAATAATGTTTTATTATTAATGTTTAATGTTTTATGTGTCAGTCCTAACTGTCACTGTATATTGTTGTCACTTGTGGACGGAGAACCAGGGCAAATTCCTTGTATGTGAATACTTGGCCAATAAACTTATTCATTCATTCATAGGATAGGTATGGTAGTTATATCAAGGCAAATGAGGCAACAAGTTGGGCTGTTTGTACTTTCTGCAGTTGTTAGATTGGAGGGAATAGTGGATGCGAAAAAGAGGATGAGGCCTGAGCATGTGATCATGCCCCAGTCTTGTTATTGACCACCGATTCTGTTGTGGTCACTCTAATCAAGGGCAACGTGCTCTTCC
The DNA here is from genome assembly GCA_035221665.1 of Okamejei kenojei. Classification (NCBI taxonomy): domain Eukaryota; kingdom Metazoa; phylum Chordata; class Chondrichthyes; order Rajiformes; family Rajidae; genus Okamejei; species Okamejei kenojei. The sequence continues at coordinate 67,496,400 of CM069138.1, forward strand.
CCAGATGGTTAATGCACGGCAGCCACATGTGACTCCACTACATTCCTGTTGCAGCCATAGTTTTTCAGGTTCGGAAGAAGGGCCTCGACCTGAAACGTGCCCTACCCATGTTCTCCAGAGATGCTGCCTAACCTGTTGAATTATTCCAGCACTTTGGGTCCTTCATAGTTTTTCTCTACCTCATCTTTCAAGATAGAGGGAAATGTAGGTTGGCTGATTATTGATGGGGTTGTGCATATATTGAGCAGCATCTTAGGTTAAAGATCCATTGGAACTTTAATCATGAGCAAATTCCTTAATATTTTTCCACCACCTGACTCGGGTGCCTTGTGCATATTTTAGCATTAAATTCCACAACCACCTGTCCTAATTTGCTTCATCAAAAGTAATCTGGGGATTTTTACCACATCTGCGCTCTGAGGACCTCTATTCTAATCGCCATCTCTTCAGCTAAGGATTGAGTACGGGTGCTTACCCTTATACCAGGTCCGCCACAACTTCAGTAAACCTTCCTAGAAGCACTGACTTCCAGCAATTGTTCACAGTAATGATCACTTCGTATTTAAAAGATGCAGGCATGACTTCAGCCAATGCCAGTAAGATTCAGATGCTGCTAATTACTTATGAAATTATACCCTGTGAATGTGGCCCGTTGTGCTAAACATCCCAATTGCTGGTTGTTGAATGGGAATTTATACAATTACAGTTTGCTGCATTGTATAAATTTCAGGTGTGAACAACAGCAGATCAATCTGGTATAAGTCTCGTGTTCATTGCAATTCTAGTGCATGTTTTCTAGTGCATGTTTTCCAGTACAACTGACTTTATCAGCAAAAGCTTAGCACATCCTTTGAGATCGTTTTCTGTGGGAGGTAATGATCCTGCCAGGGTTATGGATTTGAATAAATGTCCATTGATAAAGGTACCTGTATCTTACTGGATGAAACAGTTTTAAAGCAGATTTAACACTTACTGGCATGGTGTCGAGCTAGCCTGTAATAATTTTTACCACCCTAAGTAAAGAAAAACACTGATTAACAATGATGTAGTTGGCACCATTCTTCCTATAAGCTATTAAATATTGCATGGAACAAAGAGGACACAGCTTGAAACAAAAACTCTAAATATGATGCACAGTAATTGATTTGGGAAATCTTGCAGAACAATATTTTCAATAAGAATTTCCATTTGAAGTCTGAGGTTACAATGTGCAATTTGCCAATTTATTGCAGAATGCTTGTAGAGTGGGAGGTACGTGATAGAAACAGCTGGAACCTTTATGGCACAGTAACACAGGTTCAATCCATTTAGCCAAAAGGCCATTCTTGTCTTAAAATGTGAGCTTGATCTGATTTTAGAACATACGTTGAGGGATTTCTCTGGTGTTTTAAAACTCCCTTGTTAAAACTCCCTCCAATGCAGTGGTACTGTAAATTATAAAACAGACTTTCAAATAGCTGGGAAGTCCATCAACAAATTTGGAGCTTTTGACGAATTGCTGAAAATCATTACAGGGAATTCCTTCACTCTCCAGCCCATCAATTTCTTTTAAGCTATCCCTGTCATTTGCTACTTGAGTTTCAAACATGATGAAAAAAAAAATCAGGACTATTTTGAATGTGCTGAAGCCGAGACAGCTCTTGCTTGTTGCTAAGCAACCAAGCGTACTGTGAATAGCACTGAGCTCTGCGCTCTTTGTTTTGGGTTTGGTCTTGGATGGAAGGAATGTCAATTTGAAACCCACGTCTCTCCTTAGAAACTGCCATCCTTCATTGATTGAGAAGGCTGTTGTCGTTTATAAAATAAAGTTACAACAAAGTAATTTGCTTACTTCCATTCAAAGGTTCAAAAATATCAACCGTAACTGCCTTCTATTAGAGTCGGTAAAAATCTCCACACAGGGATAATTATTTTAAAGCCGTCTTTTAAATGTGTCATTATATATATATATATATATATATGAGTATCATTAGACTGACATTTTTTTCTGAAAATAAATAAATTTTTTAATGTTGTTTGAAATTACTGCGCTTCTGTCCAAATTTCATGTGGAAAACCATAGAGTTCAAAACTGTACAGCTCTATAGTTCTGTTAGTGTGACATTATTTCTGCAGCAGAATGCATATTCCCCTGCCTTTGTTAACATAATTTTAGCTCATAAGTCACTGTGATGCATATAACCCGATTTGATAAATGGACAGCAGTTCATATGATGAGAATACGACACAACTGCCTGCATTGCTTGCTCCCACCTTTGCTTAGCTGTTGCTGTACAATGAGGCTGCAATGGCAGGCATAATATTGGCACTCTTGAGGCAGAATGTAGAGTGCTAGCATGAACTTGCTACAACTACAAATCTAAAATGGCAGTGTGTTTGGATGTGCCAAAGCACTCTGCATGAAACCTGTCTGCACATATTCAAGTACACAAGCCTTTTGTTTGTTGAATGACAGATTACAACAGCATGGCCATACTGTTCAGAGTGAGTGTCACCCTTGCAAAAAATTTCTGAACTACCTCCAGGTGAAATATTTATGAGACAAATGCCATTGTTTCTATATAATCACCACTACATTCCTTCTCCCAATATAAAAAAAAACCCAATGCGCTGTGCTATTCTTACTAATGAATACCCAAAGGATGTATCTGGTATAAATCAAAACTGGCTGAAGTTTCTTCCTTAACCAAAACACTTGTACAAAGTTCATGATCCCCAGATGAAACTGTTTATAGACTTCCAAAAAGCCAGAATGGCTTACATTTTTATCTGACAGCTGCTCAAATGATAAACGAGAAATTGGTTATATAGTTCAGTAAATACATGTAGATTACCCAATGCAAGCTCTGTGTAGATGGCAAATTTATTGGAAGGACAAGAGCAGAAATTTATCCCAGAAAAATTAATCCCACAAGCAAACCTTTGTGATGAGAGGAATAAAGACAGTAACTTAGCGTATATTGAAATTAAATGCAGGCCAATATACTGTTTACAGAATGGGGGTGATCTCACTGAAGTACATAAGGTCCCGATTCCGCTGGTGGGTTCCAGGAATGTAATCTCAGGATAGGGCCTCTCTGCAGGATTGAGATGAGGAGGAAGTTCCTCTCTCAGAGGTTTGTGAATCCTTGGAGTTCTTTGCCTCAGAATGATGTGCATGCTGAGTATTAGGTATACTCAAGGCCGATTAATGGATTTTGTTGACTGTTGGGGAAATTAAGGATTATGGGAATTGTGCATGAAGATGGAGTTGAGGGCATAGGGCAGATAAACCATGATCATATTGAAAAGTAGAGCTTACTGGCAAGTACATGCTGCTCTGATTCTTTATGTTCATATTAAAATATAGTTTTCTAGAATTTCATTTGTTTGTTTTCGAGGAAGCTTTCTTTTTGCATATTTGGTGGTATGATGACTGTATAATTAGACAAATATCCATATCACTGCACTGTCTACAGAAGCTCTTTATATGGATATTGAGCTGCTTTACAGCTTTTCTCCTTGGTTCAATCTATCATGTACAGCCATTCCCTGATTCACGCAATATTCACTTTAGGTAAACTTGCACTTACGCGAACTATTCAGTACCCAGTCCCTGGAGGAATCAAGGCAGTTTGTAATTTCCACAACACTGTACGATCACTCGTTTACATTGGACACAAGCCGGCAATGGCGGTGCTGCTTACCCGGTGGCCTAGTCTATGCTTGGTTTCGCAGATGTAAAGGAGGCTACTCCAGGAGCACCGATTGCAGTCAGCATTTAAATAAGCAATTACGATTACCGTCTGATGGAAAAAACAATCCTAATTGCAGCTTTAATCACACGATGAAATCAAAGGAACATCCAAAAGACGTCACAATGCTTTTAATTTGGAATAGTTTAGAAGAAAATGCATTGCTTTAATTACAAAAGTTAAGTAAGTAAGTAAATAAGTAAGTAAGTTTATTGGCCTACAAGGAATGTTTATTCACATACAAGGAATTTGCCTTGGTGCTCTGCCCACAAGTATCAACATGACATACAGTTACAGTTACGAATGAATTAGAAATCACTAAACATTAATAATAATAAAACATTAATGATAAAACACCATTGATTAAGCATGTGAATCAACAAAATACCAGATCAAAGGGAGGCTACAGATTTTTGGCTGTTGAGTAGAGCAACTACTCGTGGATAAAAACTGTTTTTATGTCTGGCTGTGGCAGCTTTGACAATCCAGAGTCGCCTTCCAGAGGGTAGTGATTCAAAGAGTTTGTGGCCACGGTGAGAGGGGTCAGAGATGATCTTGCCCGCTCGCATCCTGGCCCTTGCAGTGTACAGTTCGTCAATGCAGCCAATAATCTTCTCTGCTGATCGGACGATTCGCTGCAGCCTCCAGGTGTCGTGCTTGGTGGCTGAGCCAAACCAGACCATGATGGAGAAGGTGAGAACAGACTCTACGATGGCCTTGTAGAATTGGACCATCATTGCCTGTGGCAGATTGTGCTTCCTCAGCTGCAGTAGGAAGTAAATCTTCTGTTGTGCCTTTTTGACTGTGGAGTCGATGGTGGCCCCCCACTTAAGGTCCTTGGAGATGATGGTTCCCAAGAACCTAAAAGACTCCACAGATGAGACTGTGGTGTTGTTGATGGTGAGTGGGGGAGGGGAGGGGGAGCTCTCCTAGTGTCTACAATCAATTCCACTGTCTTAAGAGCATTGAGCTCTAGCTTGTTGCGATGACACCAGGACGCCAGCTGTGACACTTCCTGTCTGTAGGCAGATTCCTCCCCATCCTGGATCAGGTCCAATCAGGGTTGTGTGGTCCGCAAACTTGAGAAGCTTGACAGAGGTGTTTGTGGAGGTGCAGTCATTGGTGTAGAGAGGGTAGAGGAGAGGAGAGAGTACGCAGCCTTGCAAAATGAATACAGTATTGTCATTGTGTTCAAATCTCTCCCTGTAACCATCCTTCCCTGAATCTTTAGATTGCTTCAGTCCTCCAAACCTCGATTCCCTGCATTCTTCCAATTCCAATTTCTTCCATATTCCAAATTTGCATCACTCTGCCAATGGTGACAGTGTGGCGAAAGAGCTTTGTTACTAACCTCTAAGATGCGAAAATGCAAAGGTTCAAGAGGAAGAAGACAGGTAAGTAGCTTAGGCTTCAGTGTTAGTTTGACTATTCAATTGCTTTCTCTCTCCCTCCTTTCAGTTTCTCTCTATAACCTCTTTCCTCCTTCTCCCTTTTTCTTTTCTCATGCTCTCCCTCTCCCGTCATCTCTCTCCCTCTTTTCCTTCTCTCTCCTCTTTCCCTCTTTCCTTCCCCTAACACCTTTTCATTCCGGTTCTCGCCCTCCCATCCCGCTCATCCTTTCTCACAATCTCTCTCCTCCATCCCTTCCCGCCCTCTTTCCCCTCTTCTCGTCTTCTTCTCGCAACTTTCTCTTTTTCCCTTTCTTTCTCTCTCATTCACAGAGAAGTCTTAACAAAATTACTTTCTCTCCAACTTCCCCTTGCCCTTTCCTTCCCCCCTCTCTCAATTTCTGTTTCTCTCCACTCCTTGTCTCTCTTCTGCTTTTCTCTCTCTCCACCTCCCAATCTCTCACATTCTCTAACTCTCTCTAATATGTCAAATAGACTTAACATGCAGCCCTTAGATAACAACGCAATGGGCAACCCTTCACCTCTGTGCCATATTGTAGTGCAGTAGTAAGGAGGTCTGGCAGTCTGAGCAGTGGGGTTTATTACAGTGTTGGTCATTGTGGGTATGCTGCAGAATGGTGTTGTGGTGCTTATCAAGTCTTTTAGCCACCTACAACAGTCAATAAGAAATGTTAAGGCAAACAGGAGAGAGATGTTGACACATGTTTGGGAACACAGTTGAAAGATCCTGGTTGCATGAATTGAAGCAGTTGAAGCATTGGGTTTGTACACCACAGCTCCTATTTAAGCTGAGTCTAGTCAGTAGCACCATGAATATTTCCAATGTACATTTTTTATTGATCGCCATAGCCCCCATCAATATATCAAGACTAACATGTGCAATTAATGTAAACGTGAATTAATAGGTTAATATTTTTATGCGTTGATCATGTTCACGACAGGATAAAGAGATTTCAGTGGAGATGCCCAAAAAGGTAAAGCTGACATAACTCTTTGTAATAATTTTCACCCAGGATACATGGAAAGTAATGAGCCATGTGCCGTGGAACCTTCCCCTTCCCTGGACATTCCACAAGCCCCCATCTTCACCTCCCAAACATCTCACCAATCTCTCCCAGCAATCCCAAAACCAATCCTTGTCCCCCTTCCCACCCCACCACCCCTCCAGATTCCAACATCTACAGTCTTTTGTGTCTCCAGGAATCCATAAAATGCCATCTAGAGTACAATTCCTTATCTTGCTCAAACTGTAGGTGGTTTTAATTTTTAAACAGCACTTACTGCAAATCAATGAACTAGAAGGTACAAGGCATAGAGATTTGTAATTTTTTGGAAAATCCATAGATTTCAAAACCCTAGCATGGCTTTGTACAATGAAAATCATGCCTAATCTACCAGAGATGCATGACAGAGAGCTTCTGAAGCAGACGATGTGGAGGTGGATGATCATCTGTTCACATGTCCTCACTAAGACGGGTAACGTAATTGGCAAGCTGATGGTGTAATCAGCCAGGGTACACAAAAAGCTGGAGAAACTCAGCGGGTGCAGCAGCATCTAAGGAGTGAAGGAGATAGGCGACGTTTCGGGTCGAGACCCTTCTTCAGACTGGTCAGGGATCAGGGAAACGAGAGATATAGACGGTGTTGTGGAGAGATAAGGAACAATGAGTGAAAGATATGCAAAAAAGTATTGGTGATAAAGGGAACAAGCCATTGTAAGCTGTTTGTGGTGTGAAAATGAGAAGCTGGTGCGACTGGGGTGGGGGAGGGAGATAGAGATAGAGGGAATGCCAGGGCCCGAGGGCTGAGGGAGAGGTGGGAAGCGGAGGAGACAGCAAGGGTTAACAGAATTGAGAAAATTCAATATTCAAGCCCAAAGAATGCAGACTCCCCAAGCGGAATATGAGGTGCTGTTCCTCCAGCTTGCGGTGTTGCTCACTCTGGCCGTGGAGGAGGCCCAGGACCGAGAGGTCGGATGTGGAATGGGAGGGGGAGTTGAAGTGCTGAGCCACCGGGAGGTCGGGTTGGTTATTGCGGACCGAGCGGAGGTGTTCGGCGAAGCGATCGCCAAGCCTCCGCTTGGTCTCACCGATATAGATCATCTGGCATCTGGAGCAGCGGATGCAGTAGATGAGGTTGGAGGAGGTGCAGGTGAACCTCTGTCGGACCTGGAAGGACTGCTTGGGTCCCTGAAAGGAGTGGAGGGGGGAGGTGTAGGGACAAGTGTTGCATTTCTTGCGGTTGCGGTGTAATCAGCCAACTTGGCTCTCTATGCACAGATCCAAAGGACAGGTTGTACTTTAGAATGGAAGTACACAGATTGTTTTGGACCCAATTCTGGATAAATAAATAACACTTCAGCACTTTGATATATTGGAGCAAAACTAATGTAGAGCGACCAGGGGAGGCTACAATCCCCTTGAAGTTAATGAGTACGTTTATTCAATAGGAACAGTTTCTATACTGCTAGACTATCTGGGTGAGGTTAAGGCACTGCTATTAGGCCTGTTGATATGTATTTTCCCCTTAATCACCTCTTCCAGCACAAGAAAATCTTTGAAAACTGGGACTCTAGATGCAGACAGTTTGCATGCACCAGCTGCTCTGCCATTCACTACTTCCTACCCTTTAAAAGCAGCCATTTACTTTTAAATGCTTTGAAGGAGTTCACAACATCACCCACCTCCCCAACTCAAATGTCGTCGCATATTACAGCTCAGGCGCTACTAACAGCTCACCTCAATAGGGATAAAATGCATGCACATTTAAAAGTGAAAAAAATACATGACCCAAAAGATAATATTTGGAATTGGTCGGGTTTTCCATGTTCCCAGTTCACTTGCCATCCACTTGGCTACTACTCAAAAGCAGTTTTTTTAGAAAGTTAATTCCCTCTGTAAGGCTGGTTCATTTACTGGCTAATTAAATGTCCAGAAAAAACATTACTTCAAATTGCCGTATGTGACTGGTTGCATGTTGGGTCATGAATTACAGTGAAGATTAGGATTCAATTTTCCAGAGTGGAAAGACACAAAGAGATGAATGTCCCTTTTACCTACTGTACAAGCATAAACTATCAGTTTTTTCAATGGTATAACATGTACATAACTTGGATGGGAATTAATTCCAACAGTTCCTTTTCTTTAGCATGTGTGTACAATACTTACTGAGACATGCATAACCTCACGTGCTTTCTATAGTAGCGAAAAATGTTACAGAAATAGAATAGTATATATATTTTTAAGTAACAACGAACAACATCGAGTAATATTTCACAGAACTACTTTAATTTTAAATTTGTCTCACAAATTTATATTAAAATCCAGAACAGAAAAAACATTTTATTTAATTTTTGCTGAAAACTTTATTTTAATATGTATCATCAGTGCATGCTATGATTAAGAACTTTGTTTTGATTGAACACCGCACACCCACCAACCAGCATTTTTTAATATGGTCAAATGTGACATTTAAATAAACACTCCACCTTTTTGTATTTTTGGCGGCTGTTCATAAACAAAAGAGTTACTGTATGCAGCAAACCGCAGACACACCCTGCGAGGGTTAGTCAGACAGCCAAGGCAGTACCAAAGACACATTCTTTAAAAAAAAACGCCATAAAGGAAATGCATGGCTTGAAGAAAAAAGCTCCTTTTTGTTTTTACTGGAACTTTTCATCAGTACTGTAATCCCCGAGTGGTTTTGCGTTCTGTGCCAAGCAGTTACTTCACCCCCTGCACTGTTGGTCCTTTTTCCAACCTTTCAGTCAATGTCTGAACTTATAATAAATAAAAGACTTCTGTGAGTTAGTTCACTGTGGGAAAATGGGAGGATACAACTAGATTTAGCCACCATTGTTAGCTTGTAACCCTATACCCAGTATCTTATTTCTACAAAACTTTTTAGAATTTACACATTTTCTTTTATGTCCATGGGGATCTGATAATGAGTTCCAGCAGGGTTTTGCAGTGTGTAAGAGAAAATCACTGAGAGCATAAATACAATTTTCCTTCAAAAAAGCTTTATGAACATGCACTGTGATTGTGCTCAATCAAACTTTTTTATTCTTACACCGCTCAAATGCATATCATATGCTATAAAAGTCACAAAAAATCTTAAACCGGAATTACTGGTTCACTTTGAGAATTGTGCAAATTGCTTCAGAAAAAAAGATGATAGGTGAGATAATGGATAATGGCAGTCATTGATTTTTCAATCATTGCTCAGATTTAAGATATTGCATGGATATTAAGTCTTCCATGTACCTGATACAGGTTGAGTTAAAAACAGAAGAATGGGATGTGATAGTGGATGGCTGGACTGACACAGAGTGTGTGTAATGGTTTAAAATAGATGGTAAAAAAATTAATAGTCTATTTTATTTTTTTCCCTTTTTTTGCCAATGAAGCAAAAAATAGCAGAGATGTAAAATGAGCTGCCAACTTGTCACATGTTTCACACTGTTGCAGGGAGAAAAGCGTAACCTCTCGGGAGCACTATCATTATGGGAATATATATGCATTTAAAATATATTAATGTAACAGTTCTTAAAGTGCTGATGCTGCTTTCTTGCTTTGTCAGCATTACTATTTTACTTGTTGAGTTAGTGGAACAAAGGGGAATGCTCGGATAGGGATAAGAAAGTAAGGCTTTCTGTTGTGAAGTAGAGAAATTCTCTTTGACTCTCTCCAACTATCTGCAAGGCGTGGAGCTGGTTAACAACAGGGTGCAGATCGGTTTCCACCCTCGGATGACATGGAAGCAAAAACTGTAAGAATTTGTTCAGCTTCAAGATGGTGGCCAAGTTCATAGTAGTTCACAAGTGCTTTATAATGACACAGAAGGACGCCACTGAACCCATCAGATTCAAGCCATTTTCTGGGGGAGAATTCCCATTAGTCTCAATCCCCCTTTTCTTATTTCTCTGTGGTGCATAATTCACCTTTTATTTCTTTATGCCGTGAGCCTCCGCCAGGGGCTAATATGCAGTAGTCGGGAAACCTACTTACACATCTTGGGGTACAGGATGAAATCAGAATAACTGGAAGAAATCTGTACAGTTGCAGAACGAAAGAGCACATGGTATGCACACACAGCACCTGAGGTCAGGTTTGAACCCTGGTCTCTGGAGCTGTGAGGCATCAGCACGACCTGCTATGTCACTGTGCTAACCACTGCTGCACCATGTTACCTGAGCATCAAAGAGTATTCCCCACCTGGGATGATTACTTTGAGGCAACATATGAAGCATATGAGCAACCTATTAGCTCTTACATATGCACATGCATTTCCTTGTTTCTACTGGGCTCTCCTTCACAAAATCATGCTGACTTTGGCCTATTTTATCATGTGCTTCTGTATTGAGAAATTTCATCCTTTATAAAGGACTTTAAACCGTAGTTTTGTGGTTGGCAAAGGACATAATTATTTGGCATTTATGGCTATGTCAGAATCCAACATGCCAAATCATGGGCTTGTACCTAACAGATTTTACCATTTAGATACACACAAATTTGTAATTCTCCAAAGTTGCAATGCCCTGATAATGTTGTAAAGCTACAGTAGAAATATAACTACTGCCTGCTTCTCCTATTCATTAATTGCCTCTGTACAATATATGTATCTCTACTAGCACAAATGCCTGGGGGTGAGGTCCTATTAGCTCTTAAAATGGGATGTTGTTAGCTTTCTGCAGAATGGCAAAGTTACAGTTGCTAGCATATCATTTGGAGCTGAATTCTGTGAATTAAATCACCTGCTTTCAATTCCTCTTGTCAGCAATAAGTGCTTGTGCATTCTCAACACCAACCTCCTCCTCCTGAATATCATTAGTCCTGAAAGCATCTCCATCTCTGCATAGAAGAGGTACTTTATTCACAAGACTTGCTTTACAATCTCAGGCTGCCCATAAAGCCTGTCGGGATGCAAGGTGCCATCTGCCAAATTACTCAGAGCACAACAGAGGACTACCATGAATGACACCCTGGTTGATGAACATCATGAGCACCACCAGTGTGGTACAGAGAGGCAAAATCTCATTTTGAAGAGCCAATTTGTGGTCTTCACGCCGCTCCTGCCAGCAGCATAGCTGTGATTGCACTGCTATGCTCAGCTGCTGTGCTCCCATACTGAGCAGAATGAGCAGTCACCTGAGCCCAGAATCCATTCTTGAGGGCACTGTGGTCCCAGAGGTAAGAGGCAGCTGAGAAAAGCCTAAGAATGAATACAATTTGCAAAATGTATGTATATATATCTGGAATTGATTGTAACAAACATCCTCTGAGGTCTATGACCAGGTGTATCTCAAAAGAATGTACTTCCTTTTTGTTTAGCAACGTTTGTGTGTTGGCTTTGGGGCATCCAATAAGCTCACGAGTGCAGTCTGTGAATGCGTTCAATTTGGGAAAGCTTGCAATGGTAGACAAAGATGATGATTGTTTTACCACCTTTCATGGGCTAAGGAAAAATAAAGTCTCAATGAGTTGAGATGGGAAGAGAGGGAGACAGAAGGAAGAGAGGGGAGGGGTAGGGAGAGCGGTGTGGGGGACAGAAAGCATTAAGAACCTCCCTATTGTAGAGAAATAGACACTACTTGTTGAGAGTGGGGGAGAGAGAAGACTGGGGATGGAAACATCAACAACCCTCCCCAACATATTCAGCAATAAACTATGATATGTAACACATTTTAACAGCTGCACCTTGAACGATTCCAAGGCTGGAAGTTAACAGTGGCAGCAATCTGGAGTTTGACTGTAATAGAAATCTAGCCACATGTGTGAGCTTGTATGAGGTGTTTGAGGTTACATATGTCAGTAAGGATAGCTTTGTGGAGGCACAGCCAATGTTTTTTTCCAAGAAGAGCAATTAAAGAGCTTGGTTCCCTTTGAATATTGAGTTGATGGAGTCTTCAGGACGTTGCCTCTTACAGCACGGTTTTCAGGGGTGTGTGAACTGACTGGAAGTTGTTTTTTGCACACCTGTGTCAAGTGTTAGGCCCAAACAAATAACTGTGGTAAGTCAGCAATTATCACAGCAGACTGCATAAAGATGTGAGGATAGATCATATTTTTCAGTGTGGAAATGTGTGCAAAAATTAGCTGTGAGACTACAGGATGGTATTTTCATAACAGATGATAGTTCAGTGCGATTGGCCCTTTAAGATATGCTTCTGAACATTCAGTGGCAGTAAAAGGTAGCTGTACTGTCGTGGTTTGGGCCAATGTGGTTGAAACTATTGCTGATGACAAATTCTGGTTAATGTACTACTAGTGCAGTCATCTGGGTGAGTTTAATACCAAACAAATTCTGCATATGAACATGGAAATCCTGCCAAATCAAGAATATGTTACCAATACTCCCAAAAAGTGACTTCCAAAAGCACAATATTATTTTGATGTGATGTTCAAAAAACATTATTGTTTAGTTTTCAACTGCATAAATGAATTTTTAGTTGATTGGCTCTTCCCTCTTTGGGTCAGAAAATAAGTTTATTTTAAATTGGCAAAAATTATTTCAATTCATGAGAAAACTGTTGTTTTTAGTTATAAAATTTAATTCCATAATTAAATGCAGACCATTTTACTCATAGAGTGCCAAATGTATATGGACTGATAAAAAAATGGTGTTACCACGTTTTATTCATTTACTCCAATGGTTCACAATAAAACAGCAAATTACAGCTTGCCTGTTGACACAGGGAAGAAATGCCTTGAATATTATCATCCTTGTGTACACTCACCGGATTGAATAGTGGGTCTGTGCTGAATTAGTTGATCTTGATCAGTAAAATAGTTAGGTATCTCAAATGGCCACAGAGTCCAGATTAGGGATGAGGAAAGAAATTGGACAGAATGTCTTCCTTTGTTCATCTTGCAGGAAAGTATTACTTGCAGAGATGTTGAATGATTTTGAAGATTCCTGCAGTCCAGTTGCCGTCTAGACTCGTAGAAATAAACATAAACCCTGTGTGGTTGACTTTCATGAGTCTGCATTATCTTTAGACTTTAGATATACAATGTGGAAACAGGCCCTTTGGCCCAGCGAGTCCGTGCTGACCAGCGATGACCCCTTAGACTAGCGTACCATCCTACACACTGGGGGCAATTTATAATTTTACCAAAAGCAATTAACCTGCAAACCTGTACGTCTTTGGAGTGTGGGAGGAAACCAAAGCATCCAGAGAAAACCCACGTGGTCACAGGTAGGAGGTAGAAACTCGGCACAGACAGCACCCATAATCAAGATCGAACCCGCTCCATCCAAAGATTGTTCCATTTGCACAACAACATTCCCACCTCAGGAGATCTGGAAGTGCTTTACAGCTAATGTAAGAAAATTGTTTGCCAATAATGGCCAACAACTTGCACAAGTGATTATGACTGAGTAATGTGCTTTAATGAATTGAATTATATTCACCTTCATTTAATGTACAGCCATGCCGAGACCAGTAAATTTGCAATGGAATACACAATGGTTTGATTCACATTGATCTTCAGTTGCCAGATCTTTAGTTTTGTTCAGAGATCTGCAGAGAACCAAACCATTGTATCTCCCATTATTAATATATCGGTTTTAAGACTGCACGGGTTGGCTTGTTTTTCATTTCCATACCCTGCACTTTGAAACTCTGAATTCAGAAATTCACTTCTGTCGTAACTCAGCACAAATCTTAGGGCATAGCACAAATCTTCTGATCTGACGGCCAAAGCATTTTTACAATCCCCCCCAACTCTTTCTATGCTTCATCAACGACTGCATGAAGGCTACCCCCCGCACCGCAGAACTCATTGACTTAACATTCATCCTGCATCTTAATCACTATTTCTGAGACCTCTCTCCCCTCTCTTAATATCTCTGTCTCATCACTGGGGACCATTGACTGATATCTACTACAAACCCATTGACCCTAGCAGTTATCTGGACTACACATCCTCCCACCCAGCCTCTCGCAAAGACTCTATCCCTATCCTCTCTATTTCTCCATCTCTGCCGAATCTGCTCTCAAGATGAGGTTTTCCACTCTAAGAAACCTGAGATATCCCCCTTCTTTAGTATATGACAATAAACAATAGACAATAGGTGCAGGAATAGGCCATTCAACCCTTCAAGCCAGAACCGCCATTCAATGTGATCATGGCTGATCATCCACAATCTGTACCCCATCTCTGCCTTCTCCCCATATCCCCTGTCTCCGCTATCTTTAAGAGCCCTCCATCTAGCTCTCTCTTGAAAGTATCCAGAGAACCTGCCTCCACCTCCCTCTGAGGCAGAGAATTCCACAGACTCACAACTCTCTGCGTGAAAAAGTGTTCCTCATCTCTGTTCTAAATGGCTTACTTCTTATTTTTAAACTGTGGCCCCTGGTTCTGGACTCCCCCAACATCGGGAACATGCTTCCTGCCTCTAGGGTGTCCAAACCCTTAATAATCTTATATGCTTCAATAAGATCCCCTACTGCTCTGGTTTACCCCTGCTGTCAAAGATGGATTCCTCACCCACGTCTCTTCTGCGTCCCGTAGTTCTGCTCTCATTCCCCCTCCCTCTAGACAGAACAAGAATAGAGATCCCTTGGTCCTCGTTTTTCACCTCACATGCCTCCGCATCCACCTCCAATGTGATCCCACCACGTCTCATCTTCCCCTTGAGCCACTATCTGTAGCCAGCATGATTAGGATCACTGGCTACTTTGTAGGTGTTTACAACTTGATCTGCCAAGAACAATTTTAAAGTCTGTGAACATGTGGAATGATTTGGTTGTTGAATTGGTTGCTACGGTGCCTTGGATTATTTTTTGCCTTTTTTTGGTCTCCCATAATGTCATTATGTTCTGATGAAGGACTTTGACTTGAAAGGTTAACCTCTTTCCACAGATGCTGCCTGACCCACTGAGTGTTTCCAGCATTTTCAAGATTGGTAAATCTGGCCTATTGGCCTCAGAAGCCTGTGCTGTAGATCTTAAACCGTAAATTCCACTTAATGCAGCAAAAGGAGTTTGCATGAATTCTGCATTCATTCTCATTAAATATCTAGCATCGGTTGATATAAACTTCACAAGATAGCAGGATTTTCACAGTGAGGATTTTCTAATTCCTTTGGATGTGTAAATAAAATTGAATTTCAAAGTTCCAGTATGCCAATATTTTCTATTTTGTTAATTATTGTGAAGGCATGAAATCCCTCAATTTTTCTCAGCAGCCTACACACCTCCTCTGGATCATCAACATACTCCTATCGCTGTTTGTGCTCTGAGCTGGTTGCTAGGAGCCTTGGCTTTTTTTAACTCCACTTGATGTCCTATGTGGAATCGCTAGGTTTTACTTGGCAGCCTCGCCTCATAGTGCTGCTTAGATAAAGATATGCACAAAAATAAGCATATATACATCTGTAATGTTAATCAAAAGATTTTGGTTGCAACTTGCTCTGGTTATATTCATAATGATGGTGGGGTCAGTAGTGTTGTGGTTAGGGGGATGGGCTAGCAGCCAGGAGTCTGAAGAAGGGTCTCGACCCGAAATGTCGCCTATCTCCTTCGCTCCTTAGATGCTGCTGCACCCGCTGAGTTTCTCCAGCCTTTTGTGTACCCTCGATTCTCCAGCATCTGCGGTTCCTTCTTTAACTGAATAATGGACCGTTGATCTTCAAACATGTTTAAATCCCACCATGGCAACTGGGGGAATTTAAATTAAAAAACCTGGAATTACAAAAAAAAAACTAGTTTCAGTAATGGCAAACGTAACACCACCAGTTGTAAGAACACACCACGTCTACTAAAGTTCTTCAGGAAAGGAATTCTGACATCCTTATTTGGTCTCCAGATGCTCAGTAATGTATTTGACTCTTAACTGCTTCTCATTTTGGCAGTGATTATGAATAACAATAAATGCTGGGATCACCAGCGATGTCCATTTCTGCAAAAGGATAAGTATATTTACTAATACATTTACCTTTATGGCATGTTAATTATGACACAAATAAAATGTAGCCATCTATTTCTGGCGCAACCTTTATAAAATATCATTTTGTAAAGTTTCTGCAACAGAGGGTCTCATTTGGATGCTAACATTTTCCTGTTTGAATAGAATCCAAAATCTCAAAATAATCTGCAATCACAAAAAAATGAAATGCGACATCAAAGTCTGATTTCTTTGATTAAAAACATATGTGAATGAAGTTAGTTTCATAATCTCAGTTCACCAGGCAACATCTGTGGGGTGGTTTAGTGGCACAGCGGTAAAGTTGCTGTCTTACAGCTTTAGAGACCTGGGTACGATCCTGACCACGGGTGCTGTCTGTACGGAGTTTGTACATTTTCCCTGCTTTACACTGGGTTGCTCAGGTTTTCTCCCACATTCCAAGACGTGCAGATTTATAGGTTAATTGGTTCTGTAAATTGTCCCTAGTGTGTTGGATAGAACTAGTGTACGGGTGATTGTTGGTCAGCATGGTCTCGGTGGGCCGTAAGGCCTGTTTCCATGCTGTATCTCTAAACTAATCTAAGAAGAGGAAGTAACATTTCCAATGAAAAATAATTGGCTTTAAAAAATAATAATGTTTCCATCTATCTCCATGCTGCTTGGGTATTTAGAGATATAACATGGAAACAAGCCCTTCAGCCCACTGAGTCCATGCCAACCATTCATGCTAGTTCTATGTTAGCCCATTTTCTCATCCATTGCCTACATATAAGGGGTAATTTTACAGAGGCCTATTAACCTCAATTCTAAGGTAGACACAAAATGCTGGAGTAACTCGGCAACATCTCTGGAGAGAAGGAATGGGTGACATTTTGGACCAAGACCCTTCTTCAGACGTCTCAAAACGTCACGCATTCCTTCTCTCCAGAGATGCTGCCTGTCCTGCTGAGTTACTCCAGCATTTTGGGTCTACCTTCAATTTAAACCAGCATCTGCAGTACTTTCCTACAAACTTACAATTCTACATGTCTTTGCAATGTGGAAGGAAACCGGAGCACCTGGAGAAAACCCACACAGTCGCAGGAAGAACGTGCAGACTCCACACAGACAGCACCCGAGATCGGGATCAAAACTGTCTCCGGTAATGTGAGGCAGCAGCTTTACCAGCATGTTTCACCCTACCAGGTAATTTCTGCATTTTCAGTTTTCGTTTCATATTTCTAGCAGCTGCGGTTTTAAAAGGCCTTGTTACATTTTTTGACAAAGTCTGTTTGAATTATTACAAGGTGATTTCCAATGCACATCAATGTGAAAATACATGGCCAGCTCAGAATTCCTTGGCTTTCTTGCTGATGTGTCAGAGGGCACTGATTTTTGAGATATACTACTACAGTTAAATCAGTTAAGAGCCTGTCCCACTTAGGCAACTTTTTAGGCGAGTGCAGGAGGCTCTGCGCTCGCCTCATGATCGCCACATGATCGCCACATGTTCGCTGGTGGTCTCTGGTGAGTCTCCTTCATGGCCACGAGGAGTTCCTGCATTCTGGGAACTAGTCATGGCCTCAGTTGGTTGCAGCAAATCTTTCAACAATTGGTCGCCATGGAGAAAATTGATACTTTTGTAGTCGTGGGTGCATTGGTGGTGGGGTCACCTTGTCGTTGTAGGTCGTCGAGGTAGCCGTAGATAGTTTTA